>CAMAPF010000968.1:880000-2110118 GCA_945859915.1 Cuscuta epithymum | reverse complement strand
TGCAGAGGAGCAAAGAAACGCTAATGAATCTATCTTGCAAAGTTCAATGGACGCTGCGAATGAATTGAACTTGAAAAAATACAATCCTACTAATAGTCCTTTCATTTTTCACCAGAGTGATGGGGAATGTATTGGGAACACATTTTCTGGGTTTCCAGTTTCTGGAAAGACAATGCCAAATCCAAGTGATGGGCATGAAAATAGTGGCAAGGCTGCTGAAAAGTCTGGGGGAGATGGGTACAGTTTCTCTAATGAGATCAGAACATGGCCCGGAAGTTCTAGTAAATCCACTCTGGAAACAAAACAGGAGAAAAGTCATTACAGTGAACTCAAGGAGGTTGATCAGTCACATAAGAAAGCCCGATCCAAAGATGCTTTTGGTGATAAACCTTGGAATGACTGCATGGTCAAAACCGTTTTCCCTTTCTTAAAGGAAGATGTATCGAATTATTGTGATCGTAGTACTGTGATGGGTGACAAGAAAGAAGGAAAAAGACAACCATGCATTAGTGATATCAAAACAGCTAACAGAGAACAATGTGATGATAATGAAAGAACTTCATACTTTGGGAGGTCACTGGGAAGTGAACCAAAGGATCTCACTTGTTTTGACTTTCCCCTTGCATCTGGGAATCAAAAGGAAGAGCTACCTAGGTTACCACCTGTTAGGCTCAAATCTGAAGAAAAGTCATTTAATATCCATTGGGAGGAAAAGTTTGAACGAGATGGAGTTGATTCAAGAATTGCAAATTCAGACAAGTCCTATCATATCGGGTCATTTCTGGATGTTCCTGTCGGACAAGAGACTAATCAGTCAGGAAAACGACCACCGGGTTTTAGTTGGCTCTCTGTGAGTCAGGGTATTGCTGAGGACACTTCTGATCTTGTTTCTGGTTTTGCAACCATAGGTGATGGAATTAATGATGCAGTTGACTATCCTAACGAATATTGGGACTCTGATGAGTATGACGATGAGGATGATGTGGGCTACACTAGACAACCTATTGAAGATGAGACATGGTTTTTGGCTCATGAAATTGATTACCCAAGTGATAATGAGAAGGGAACGGGGCATGGGAGTGCTCCAGATCCTCAAAGAAATAAAAACAGAGAAGATGATGAACAATCTTTTGTTGAGGAAGATTCCTACTTTTCAGGAGAGCGGTATATCCCATCAGAAAATGTTGATCGCGTTAGACCATCAGATGATCCAAGAGATCTGGCAGTTAATGAAATGTACAAAAGACCGAATGACTTTATTTCTCAATATGATGGACACTTGATGGATGATGATGAATTGAATTTTATCCGCTCAGAGCCTGTCTGGCAAGGGTTTGTCTCAAAGACAAACGACCTTGTCATGTTAGGGGATGGAAAAGTCCTTAATGAGCGTCGAAGGACTTATTTAGATGAACTGTGCATAGATGATGATCAACACGGGTCGGTTAGATCCATTGGTGTGGGAATAAGCAGTGATGTTGCTGATATTGGCAGTGAAGTGCGTGGAAGTTTGGTTGGAGGGAGTATGGATGGGGACATGGAGTATTTCCAAGATAATGATGTTGGTGGTATTGGTGGGTTAACCCGGCTTATACTTCATGACTCAGATAAGGTTTTCTGTAAAAAAATTGCTAATCACAGTTCTGACAAGTTTATAACAGGCGTAGACAGAAGAAAGAGTCACCCAGATGGTGGATTCTCATTCCCCCCTCCTAGAAATGGACAGTCTGTTCAGACCATCTCCAATAAATATTTGTTGTCAAAGGAAGGGAGCTCATTTATTGCTCCTGATGATATCAACGATTGTTTAGAAGAAAACGATCATATGCTTGTTCCATGGAGGCGCAAAAGTACTGATTCGTCGCCTGACGAGAGCTCAAAATGTGAAAATAATGTTGTTGGATCTGCAAATTCTAGCCCATCTTCTCTTTCAAATTATGGGTACGCTGAACGAGAATGTAGGAAGAAAGAACATGATACACAAATAATTGCAAGAGAAGAGGATCTGGGGATATCATTGGAGGATGAAGAAGCAGCTGCAGTGCAGGAGCAAGTGAGGCAGATAAAGGCACAAGAGGAAGAGTTTGAAACCTTTGATCTAAAAATTGTGCACAGGAAAAACAGGCATGCCATCTTTTTCTGAGTTTTCTTCTGATATTACATTTATTTTCATGTTCTGTCTGTGAGTGTGGAAGCTATGGGTGAAGAAAAATGGAGAGGAGGAAGTAGGAGGGAAAGGAAAACAGACAAGAAAATGTGTCCAGATGAGAGGAAAGGAGAAGAGAAGAGTCATTACATGAAAAATTTGGTAAAAATGTAAAATTTTATCCAAAAAGAGTACTAACCATTAGACGCATTTGACACAGCAGGTGTTGACAACTTTCTTCATTTGAGTGGCTGCTGCATTTGTTAATATTCCGTATCCCTTGCACTAGAATGCCTGATATGATTAGTTCATTTTCTTTTGCTAGTTTGATGAAATTGTAGATTATATTCAAAATGAAAATTATATAAATTAAACAAACATGTAGGAATTTCAGGATAAGTTGCATGATTAAGTTTTCAAAACTCAAAAGGGGAAGAAAAGAGTCATTACATGAAGATGGTGTACATGAGATCTATAGTCAATTTGGTAAAAATGTAAAATTATATCCAAAAAGAGTCCACTATCCTTTAGAGTTTAGACACGTTTGTCACAGCAGGCATTGACAACTTTCTTCACCTGAGTGGCTGCTACATTTGATAATATTTTGTATCCCTTGAACAGAAATGCCTGACGTGATTAGTTCATTTTCTTTTGCTAGTTTGATGAAATTGTGGAGTATATTCAAAATGAAAAGTATACGAAGTATAAATTAAATAAACATGAAGGAATTTCAGAATACATCGCATGATCAAGTTGTCAAAACTCAAAAGTTGCTCAAGCACTTTCGGGATTTAAGTTACACATAATCAATGGTTTTGCACTTTTGCCACTTGGTATTAGAGAAGGCTGTGACTAAAACTCTTGGTTCCCTTAGATCTTCGGCTATATGGACATTAAAGATCTGAAATGAATTCAATACATAACAATATCAACCACCATGGTGGGTGGTGGCTTTCTGTTGTGCCTTGTAGGAACATATTCATTGGTGTGTAATTAAAGGGAGTAGAAGCGTATACCATATTATTTGAGTTCAAATTTCTTTCTAAATTGCATATGTATGTAAGGAAAGTGTATTATACGAGATAGTTACACTGTTACATGATTTGAGATTGTGAGGCCTAAAGCTTAAATTCTGTCGATGTTATTTTGTTTTCTTACTGGTAAGTCGTAACTTCTATGGCTCATAATAAGATTACTTTGTACATAAACTGAGAAGTTGTAAATAATTACCCCTTTGTAACACATTCAGAGCCTTCTTGTAAAAATCGCTATAATATACATTTTCTGTATTATTTTGATGAATAGGAATACCAATGTTGAGCTTGTGCACACTAATAATCACCCATTTATTTGTAGGCATCTTTACAAGCGATGGATGTTGTCCTTCCCTCTTTCTCAGCTTTCGTGTGGGACTAAGTTAAGAATGATGTTTTATTTACTGATGTTTTTTTGTTCTGTTTTTTTGGTTCAGAACTGGGTTTGAGGAGGACAAAAATTTTCATGTTGTTCTAAACTCAGTGATAGCTGGGCGCTATCATGTAACAGAGTACCTGGGATCTGCTGCTTTCAGTAAAGCCATTCAAGCTCATGACCTTCATACTGGCATGGATGTTTGCGTGAAGATTATAAAGAACAACAAAGATTTCTTCGATCAGAGCCTTGACGAGATAAAGCTTCTCAAGTTTGTCAACAAGCATGACCCAGCTGATAAATACCATATTCTTCGGCTGTATGATTACTTCTATTATAGAGTAAGTGGAAAGCTTATGCATGCAATAGTTGCAAATGAAGTTTTATCTATGTATAGTTTTATTTGAGAGTGACTTTCCTTGTCTTACTTTCTCTCCTTTTCAATTTTCATGTGGGGTCTTTTTCTTTCAACCCCTTTGAATTACAATTATGTGCTTTCCTCTGCATCAGAAGTTTCGGCAATTGGGTTGCCGGTTAATATCATTATAATGTAGGATAGTATTCCCTTACCAACACTTTTCTCGGGCGTTTCATACAGCGCTTGCCTACTGTGGTTTACTTGGTTGGTGTGATTTGCAAACGATTAAGCTCAACCGCTCAGCTCTTGAAGAGTAGCAGTTGCAAGTTTCCCATCATGAAAAATAAAATAAAAATAATGTAGGACATTAGTGTATCACTTGACTTAAAGAGATATTTCTTGAATTAGTTCATCAATAAACCTCAAGTAACCTCATAGTCTATACGTAGATATGGAGTTGTGTTGGCGACAATCCGTATGTGAAGAACTTGAAAGAATTTCCTGATTTCTGCCATTCTATAGATATTAAATTTCGTATACAAGCGATTAAATGCTAAACTTGAAAGAGCTTTTCTGCTTTGCAAGTGACCCTATGAAGGCATATATTTATTCCATGAAGAGTGTATATAGTTTTGGCATAAGTAATCATGCCTTTTTTCGTTTAGCTTCTGCTGTCTTTTTTTCCCTTCTCCCATTTGGAAAAAGTATAGCTTATGATGTAATTATGGAAATAACATTGTTAACAATCCCTTTTTCTATGAAAGCATTTTGAGAGATTCCACCTGGCTCACAAAGCTCTCCTTAGTGCCATTTTCTTTTGTACAACTTGCATATTGATGTTAATGCTCAAAACGATGTTTTTAAATTTGGCTGCTTTATACATTTTCAGGAACATCTACTGATTGTATGTGAGCTACTGAAGGCAAATTTGTATGAATTTCATAAATTTAATAGAGAATCTGGAGGGGAAGTATACTTTACGATGCCGAGACTGCAGGTTTGTCCGGTAGAAGATTTTTATGGATGTTGTTAAATTTCTATTTCCTTGGGTACTAAAATTTTATGGTTTTTATGTGTAGTCAATCACGATTCAGTGTTTGGAGGCACTTCAATACTTGCATCGCCTGGGGCTTATACACTGTGATTTGAAACCTGAGAATATTTTGGTGAAAAGCTACAGTAGATGTGAAGTGAAAGTCATTGACCTTGGAAGCAGTTGCTTTGAAACAGATCATCTCTGTTCATATGTTCAATCTAGATCATACCGTGCACCTGAAGTAATTTTAGGACTTCCATATGACAAAAAGATTGATATCTGGTCCCTTGGCTGCATATTGGCAGAACTTTGTACTGGCAATGTAAGCTCCTTATGCCTCTATACTAGTTTTAGATATTTATTTTCTATGTACCTTTGGTTAAATAAGTATTCTATGTTCACAAGTATGATCTATTAATTTTTATTAGACATAACCTAACCTACATATGGTTTTAAATGTGCACTTGTCTTGCTTATATCACTTTATTTCCAATGACATCGTCTTGTTGATAGGCAATGGATTGATCGAAAAATGAGTTATTATGTGTAACTTATGAATAAACATGATTAGTTTATATGTAGCATTTGGTTTTTGGTAGACACATTGAATGATCGACTTTTTTAATGAACCTATTTGCTTCTTTGGGTACCCATAGATGCTCAACAATGTTTGTCCTTCTCTTCAGGTCCTTTTCCAGAACGAATCTCCTGCCACATTACTTGCTCGAGTTATTGGTATTATAGCTCCAATTGACCAAGAGATGCTTGCTAAAGGAAAAGATGCATTCAAATATTTTACCAAAAATCACATGCTTTATGAAAAAAATCAGGTTAGTTTCATATGACACTGATCTTTTTCTTTTCTTAAGATCTTTGTTTTATGATCAATTCCATATTACTACTATATAATGCTCTAAAAAGCACTAGACGCAAGGTGGGGCCTAACTGCCTAAGAGAGGTCATGCAAAGCATAGTTGAGATCAATTTGAAGGGGGAAATGTAGGCGGTTGTAAGTTGTAACTCTCTTTGTTCTCAAATAAATGTCCCTTCAGGCTAGTAAGCAATAAACTTTTCGTAAATCAAGATAAATATACTATTACTCCGGTATATGACTACATTCCTTTTATTTATATCAGTAAAGATATGTAAAATAGTACTCCCTCCGTATTTTTTTGTTTGCTACAATAGCACATTTTTAAAGAGTGAAATAGTAAGAGTAATGAATAGTGTAGAAAAAGTAGGAAAGATGGTGGAAAGTATGAAAGAGAAGATAAAAAGTGGAAAAAATAAGGGTAATTGAGTAGTATTAAAGGAAAAACTTACCAAAAATGGAAAGTGTAGCAAATTTTTCAATACATCCAAAAAAGGAAAGTGTATCAAACAAAAAAATACGGAGGGAGTATTAATTCTTTCTTGATATTTTAAAGCATCACATATTTGAGAACAAATCATTTTCTTTTCTTTTTCTTTTTTTTCATTTACCCCAGTGCCGCAAAAGGCTCCCACCTACGGTGGGGTAAGGAGGGGGGGTCGGATGTACGCAGTCTTACCCCTGTACTATAGCACAGAGAGACTGTTTCCGGATGACCCATAGTGAAAATCGCGTCCAAAATTGCATGGACTAACTGCTGTTTCATAACAAAGAAGAGCAGACAGTTTAGTGAGCCATTATGCTTTATTCCATCATAATCTCAAGCCAAAAAATAATGAATCTTTGGCTCCATTGCAAATGATGGAAATTGAGAACAAATCATTTTCTCTAGAGATAATTATTTAAGAATAGATATATTACGGAGTAGTTCTTAGTAATCTACTATCCATCTATTACAATGGTATTTGCAATCCAGCCATTACTACTACTGCATTCACATCCATTTGCCTGCATCTGTTATTATGTACTGAAATATTTAGTCATGGATAAATGTTTTTGATGAAATTTTTATGTATTATGAAAGAATTTATGCACAGACAGTTCATGGTGATGTGTGACGTGTGTGTGTGGGTTTACTATATTGCACCAAACAGTAATAGAGTGTACTTGTTTGTATTTAATTTTGGGCATTTTGTCTTCAGGAAACCGATCGACTTGAATACCTAATCCCCAAAAAGTCATCCTTAAGGCACCGGTTACCAATGGGGGATCAAGGGTTCATTGACTTTTTGACTCATCTACTAGAGATTAACCCGAAGAAGCGCCCCTCTGCCTCAGAGGCCCTAAAACATCCTTGGCTCTCCTATCCATATGAGCCGATATCATCTTAAGAAATGAGAAAGAGAACGTGCTTCTGTGGTGACTACAGAGGAAGGGATGCCCTCCAAATGTGTGTATAATATACCTTCCACATCACAGAGTATTGTAATGATGCATCCATTTGTAAACCTAGGTTTTCTTTTTTGTCCTTTTTCACTTTTGTGCTTGTACATGTGTGTTTTCAATTAGTCCTAGATGGGAGGAGGGAGTTGTTCATTATTTTTAGGTAGTGTTAGTGTATCCAATTTTTGTTGGCCTGACAACTAATCTGCTGAACTGTATCATTGTGATATGTATTAATCTCACTTTAAAATTCATCTCAAAATTGGTAACTAAGCAGAATTTCTTGCTGAAGCTGTTTTCTGTAATCTCATGCCAAGGGAAAAAAGCACTCCGTATATTTTGGATCTATATGGAACAGATACATCATTCATTCATTCGGCCGCAGCTGAAGCATTTCTGCATTTTTATTTCCTTGCAATAGCTTATATTTGTAAAAAACCGTTCATAGTTTTAGGACGGAGTATTTATAAATCATTGGAAAAACTTTCAAATAGATTTTGTACTTTCATGAAAATGTCAATTACTATCTATATTCTTATACTTTAATTAACATGCAAGCCACAAATTTTTGGCATTCAATGTGATAGAGATAGAGATTTGGTGTTTCACTAATTTTGGGGGTTTTTATGTTTTTTAAAAATGTACTCTGTATATTAGATCAAGATTAAGAGACTCATTGCAAGTGGTGAATAGTAAGATTTAGAATTCCTAAATGGTCCAAGTTTCACTCGAGAAGTTGAGAAGAAAGTTGGCCAAGTCTTTTATAGGTGGAGTTATTCTTATAGTGCATTAATATATGAACAATTTACCATTATATATGAACAATAGTGAATTATAGAAATATCAAATACCCACCCCATCAGTTATTTGGTGACGTGGTACACTGTATGCACATGGGCTGCCAAGTGTGTGCAAGTAAATTGCTGATTGAGCGATTAATTTGCTAATTAGCTCAATTGAACATCTTTCAAAATTCCTATATTCAATTGAGTTCTTTTAAATTATGATGGTGTAATTGACGTTTTCGTGATAGTACACGTACACATTTGATAATTTTTTCTAAATCATTCATACATTTTCATTTTCATACTAGTATACTTCGTATTATACTTCAAATACTATGTACTGGCATATCAATATTTTTGCTTAGGGTTGTACTTGTACATATCGGTTCGGTATAAATGAACTGTATCAAGTAGAACTAAATTGAATCGAAACTAAATCATATGCACTTTGATTTGATTTTGGTAGTATTTCTTCCCAATCATGTTAAAATGAATCAAATTGAAATCATGAAAAAATCAAATAAAATCGAATCGAACTAAAACTGTAAAAAAATATCGAATAAAATTGAATAAAAATCGTTCTTTCAATCTATAGTATTTGTATAACCGTTCTTTCAATCTATTTAAAGTGAGCCAGACCGAAAACGAATTAAAATCGAACCAAAGTTGATATGCGCGCCCCACATGTTACGTATTACCAAATGCCAATATCCACCATATTTGTACGTTGTATTATACTTCGTACGTAGTATAGTTTATAGGTAATTATGGCATGATACCTAATGCGTCGTTATTTAGCAAGGGATACCTAATGCGTCGTTATTTACCAAGGACTATGTTGAAAAGGCACTTTTTTGGATATTACGAGTACAAAATTTCAGCTTTATATCCTTCCTAGGGTTTACAAATTTGGTGTGAATGTAGTCCCTCATCTATGACGCATGCCTGGACTGGGATCGGTCCAATCTCTTAGAGGGCTGAATTTTTGCTAAACCCTAAAATTACCCATAAAATATCAGGTTATGAACATTACAGATCGGAACAAGGTTCACTATATTTGATCTGAGCTGGGTTTTTGATAGTTGGGTCCGATCCGGATTCAGGTTGGGCCGGTTAAAGCCCGAAAGAAAAATTATAATCTTATCCTTTTATATTTTAAAACTAATTTTCAAATAAAATTACTCAAAAATTCAAATTGTAAATAATAAGACAAATATTAATCTTCAAAATCACCAACACAAATTCAAACGGAAAATTTTATCTTAATTGTATGTTTAAGATATATAAAAATGTGACTAAAGTTACTAAGAATATACAAATTGAATATGATTATAGTGATTAAAAGTTCCTGAGACACTTTTTTGTCCAACATGCTAATTATAATACTCTATAATATATTAGGAATTAATTCTAAGTAATATTGGTATATTATACTTCCTCCGTTCTTTTTTAGTTGCAACGGTCAACATTTCACACTTGTCAATGCACGTCTTTGACCGTAATTATATCTTAATCTCTATTAGTAAAAAAATATTTTAAAATTAGATTTTAAAAATTTGTAATGAGATGAATTGAACAATATTTTTTAAAAAAAATAATTTTCATAAAATAATAATATAAAATGTAGTCAAAGTAGAACATGTGAATAGTGTAAAATTCAACATGTTGCGATTAATAAGAGACGGAGGATAGTATTGATTTAGTATTAAAGGTAATTCTTTTGGATTTTGACTAGTTTAGGCTGGGTTATAGATTTTAGGGACTGCTAGTGAACCCGACTTTTTGGGTTTGGGCTAGATTATTTTCCGGGTCATCCAAAAATAAGAAACCCAATCACATTTTTTATTCAGGCTAGGGTTGATTTTAGGTTTTCAGTTCAATTTTATCACCCCTACTTGTGCCAAGTATTTTTAAAATGTCATTTTGTACTTTGATTTTGCAACCTAGTGCCATTCTTACGTACAAATTTCCTTTCTTCCGTACAACCTAGTGCCATTCAAAAAAATATTGGTCGAGAGAATACTTAAACTAATCATCATAGTAGGTAACATTTGAGAATCCTGTAAAAGTACCCATGAATTCTAAATGACGATATTTAAATGAAGATATCATAGAAGCACTGGTTTTATATAATTAGTTTTTAGCATATTTGAATTCCGTTTAGCAATTTAATATCTTTTAGTATAACTTCTTAATTTGTTGATTTAATTATTCAGAATATATTATCTTGGGAGAATTAACTTTATCATCATTGACACATTTTGAACGAGGTCCTTGATAATATAATGCGACATAACATTATAATTGCTTATTCTCTTAAAACAATGTCCTCGGTGACACGAGATAAATATTTCTTATTTTTATATAATTGTTGCTATTTAATGTGACAAAGCCAGAAATATATGATTGGGAGAGGCATCGGGCAGGGTGGAGACAGGGAGGGGCTGGAGGTGGCCACGGTCCCTGCAAGAAAAAAAAATTCTTAAGTATATATTATGTATAAATACTTTTAATCTGTAGAAAGTATGTTGATATTTTAAATTTTGACCCCTGCAATATAAAATTCTTAAGGACCGGCCCCTTTAACCATAAATGTCTGGTTCCACCACTGGCATCGGGGTTTAGAATTTTATATCGAGTGAATCAAAGTTTAAAATTTTGACATTTATCTCATAAATTATACTCCCTCCGTCCCATAATTATCTTCATTCTTTCCTTTTTGGTCCGCCCCAAATTTATCTCCTCTTTCATTTTTTAGCAAAGGATTTGTGGTTCACAACCATTCTTACACATTTCTCTCTCATCTGCACAACTTTCCACCACACATTTACATTTCCAGTAAATGTTTATATAGGCATTTGGCAATCATTCTTTTGAGGCTTCACATCTCCACCACCTATGATGTGCAATATTTGATATGTATTACTATTGTGTACGCATCTACTGTTTCCCTTCCTTCAAACTTCAAAGAGGGGAACCATTTATTGAAATATTTGGGTGAAAGTGTAGAATACTTATTAGTGCTCCAAAATAACTTCCAAAAGCAATCATTTAGAAGCTGGTGGAGACTAACTTTAGAAAAACTGATTCTAATTATACTTATGTTTTTAAACAAGAAGAAAAAGAAGCAAAATCAATTTTAAACACCCGTATGCAATATCCTATTATGATGTTTTACTTTTATTGACATTATCATTTTAAATATTATACATTATTATCCTCTGATCCAAGGGGTCTCCATAATGAGCGATTGAAGGCTTTTGAAGTGTGAGATATACCCCCTCCATATTTTTTTGTTTGTTATACTTTCCTTTTTGGATGTATTCAAAATTTTGCTACACTTTCCGTTTTGACAATTTTTTCCTTTAAAAATACCTAACTACCCTTACTTTTTCTACTTTTTATCTTCTCATTCATACTTTTCCACCATCTTTCCTACTGTTTCTACACTATTCATTACCCCTACTATTTCACTCTTAAAAAATGTGTCAACACCTATCGTAGTAAACAAAAAAAATACGAAGGAAGTATCTAAGTTTTGTTCAATAAATGAGTACATGTAATTTTTAGCACAAAACAACTCAAGTTCATTTTGAAAAGGACCATAAAATTCATAGTGAGATACATTGTGGCCCTAAATCCGAAGGGCACTGCTAATTTGTAGGTTTGTAACAACTTTCAAAATCACTTTTAACTCTTGAATCTCATGAACCACCGGGCTGTCCATGTTGTTGGGTGTGTACTTGTTAAGATGATGCTAACAATGGCATGCCAATTATGTCATTAACTGGTGTCAAGCAAAACATCATTAATGATACTTTAATTTTCAACTTCAATCTATCTACCCAAAAGGTGGAATTGCCCACCGTACCCCAACCGTCCCCACACATCCTGACCCCAACAGAATGACAGATGAATGAATTACGATATGGTTTCAAATAGTTTCTGAATGGGGTTATTAAGGATCTGGTACGCTCAATGAGACACCATATTCGATAAAACTCACATACTGCCATGACCGCTAATTGAATATGAGACTTTAACCAACTGTGTCATTCAATCACCGAGCTACCCGTGCGGATAAAAATAACTTTTTAATTACATTCTTAATTATATCGTGTTAAATAATGATTCTCTATCATCTAATCCTTTTATTATTATTCCATTTCCATTTCACACATTGCTAAATTATTTCTAATGGAAGAATCAAGGGTTGATATTCTTTTCCCCTAGGTAGTAAAAAGTGGAAACAAAGGTTGGCTTTCAAGTCTGCGTTGGGAAGTGGGTAGATTCGATCTTACCAAGGGTGTGTGATATTAGCATTTAGCAAGTGAACGAATCTTAGAAGAATGTATACAGACGTATATGCAAGGTTGACCCAAGCCTGGCCGGAATAGAAGAAGGCCAAAATGGTCAACCTAAAAAAGAAAAGCTTACCATTACCAGGCCAGAAGGCCACCACGTTCCTCCTCCTCTCTCTAAAAAAAAGTACTCTTGAGAAGAGAGAGAGAGAGGGAGATAATCACTGTCATTAGCGTGTGGGGTGTTAAGGTCTTTAAGGTTATGTTTGCGCACGAAGTGTCTTGACTTCCCATCTCAGAGAATGGCAGTCCTGTTTTGGCGATGGAATCGATTGGGTACAATTTGGTTGCGGAGGTATTGAATTGAATTACCCCCATTTCTGAATTGCCATTTTCCAGTTTCCACTCATCAACTCTAAAAAGCTCTTATCTTTCCGCATTCTTGTAGATTCTTATTCTGTTTCCATATATTATTCTGGGTTAGTATCTTTCAGACTTTCACTGTCTTCTTTTTTAAAAAATCAATTCTTCCAAGTTGATGCTTTGCTTTCTAGGGTATCAAAAACAATTTGAGCTCTTGTGTTTTGGCCATTGGTTCCTTAAATTTTCTTTTGCTATTTTGTACAAGTAAATTTGGTAATGCATTCCAGTTCCCTGTGTTTTCCCTTTTTGTTTGTTTTTTGCCTTGTGGGATCTAACATCCAAGTATGTAAGCTCACCCTTCCTTCCTCACTCTGATTAGACATTTTGATGCTACCATGTTGCTGTAGGGTTAAGCTTTAGCTGTCTTGGATACTTGTTTAAACATGTCATCTTTTAGAACTATTGTTCTAATCTCTGCTTCACTATTTTTTCTTATATCACCTTGCTAATTTTCAGGTTCAGTGAAATATTGGTAGTGCTAGGGTTTTAGGGGGCCTTACAAGTTTGTTTGCGCCAATGGGAGACTTGAGTTCAGTAGACACAATTCTAGATTTTTTAAGAAGGAACAATTTTACTAAGGCCGAGGCTGCATTGCGTGATGAACTGACTAACCAGCCTGATACAGATGGAGTACTTCAAAAGCACACTCTAGAGCACAAGGTGCTGAACGGACATTTGGACGAATCCAATGGACGGAAAACCTCTAGAGAGAATCTGGGGATGGATTATCACAATAAAGGGGAGTCTGGAAGAGACATGGGTTTCAGGTGCAGCACTGATGTCTCAAAGGAGTTCATAGTTAGTGAGATAGAGTATGGGTCCTGGAGGAATGGGCCAGGTTGCAAGTGGAAGAATGTTGCTAATTCAGGGGAGCAAGGCAAAGTTAGTGAGTCAGTTAGTACAAGTGAAAACAATTTCAAATCTAATGGTTCAAAAGAGATTGCATTTGATTTGTACCCGCTGAATTACAATCCTAATAATGGACCTGTTGTTTCTCATCAAAATGATTGTGGAAGTGCTGATATGGAGCCAGTTATTGGAAAGGAATTGCCTAATCCAAGCGAGTCACACAATGAGCTGAGAAAATCATCTCTAGGAAGTTCTAACAAAACCATTATGGAAAGAAAGCAGGAGAAAATTCAAAAGCAAAGTGGGTCTTGCCCACAAGATGCATTTTCTGATAAATCATGGAATGACTGTGCCCCGGAAACTAATTTTCCATTCTCTAAGGAAGATGCATCAATGTGGTATGATCATAAAACTGTTATTGGTGATAAAATAGAAGAGAAAGGAAAGCCTGAGATGCTTGACATTAAGACAGCTACAGAGGAGCAAGTGGATGAAATTGGAAAAAGATTGTACTTTGCAAGAGCATGTGGAAGCAGGCCAAAGGATCTTAGTGGCTTTGATTTTGGACTTGCATCAGAGAGCCAAAAAGAAGAGCTACCTATTTTGCCGCCTGTTAGACTCAAATCAGAAGAGAAGTCATTTAATATTCTTTGGGAAGAAAAGTGTGAGCGAGATGGAAATGACTCGAGTATATTAGATACTGATAAAACTTATCTTACGGGATCATTTCTGGATGTTGCTGTAGGTCAACAAACCAACCCTTCAGGTTTGCTCCTATAATTTCTAACTTCGACTCATTTTTTTTGTTTTAGTAGGCTGTGAATGGGAAAATATGCCACATCCCTATGTTTTATAATCCATGGAGTTATTATTTTTCTTGCCGAGTGGTTTAGAGTGTGACCTGTTGGAGTTTAAAGGCTAGTCCATGGTTATTTATAACTTTGGCTCTTACTTTCTCAGTGGATGTGATGTGTATTTGGCCTAGCATTTATATCTGTAATCCATGCTACTTTATTTTCGGTCAATCCCCCTTGTCACTCATTTGGAATTTTGTGCAGCTATTTTCCTTATTTATCAGTGATAAGGCTGATTGACCCTGAGGAAGCGGTCAGCTCAACTGACAGCTGACTCACTCTCCCATATGGTAGGTCTCAGGTTCGAAACTCCATGGAGGGAGTTTCAGCCCTGTTTACCCAAGCCCCCCCCCCCCCCCCCCCCCTCATAGGAATCTCTGGTAAACTGAATTTGGATCATCAAACATTGTCAGATTTCGTGATAGTAACTAATAATTAACACACTCAAATTAAACTTTGATAGGCATGTGACTTTAGATAGTGGGTTTTACTGAAGAATATTGAGATAAGACAATGATATACAATTGAAACATTGCTGATTTTCTTGCTACAAAGAAGCTTCAAGGTTCTAGGCTTTTGAACGGTATTAGTTTGATAATTAACTCCTGACTTTCGATAAGTGAATATAGGTTACAGACGTATGAGTGTCTCCTCTTTTGTTTTTATAATGTGGGTGCCTGGGGGTCTGGGACTAATTTGACCTGAATAATCCCATGGGACCTCAAGTTAATGACTGGGTAAAACCTCGAGTGACTCTATGGTAATTGAACTAGCAACCTCAGATAACTTTTTATTCCTGGTTTAAAACCAGTTGAACGACCGAGAAAGGTTGTATTTCCCCCTTTCTATATATTATGGGTTTGTTTCATGTTAATTTGTTAATACTTAATATGTTGATCACGCCATTCTAATTATGTGCAGGTGTTAAAGGGCATTTTGGAAGAGGTAGTTTGCTCTCTGCGAGTCAAGTAATTGCTGAGGACACTTCTGACCTTGCTTCTGGTTTTGCAAGTATTGGTGGACTTAGTGAACAAGGTTACTATCCAAATGAGTATTGGGATTCTGATGAGTATGATGATGATGATGATGTAGGTTACACTCGACAACCTATTGAAGATGAGGACTGGTTTTTGGCCCATGAAATTGATTATCCAATTGACCCTAAGAACAAAACAGGAGATGAGGATGTTCCTGATCCTCAAAGAAGTCAAAACAGAGAAGAAGATGAACAATCATTTGCAGAAGAAGAAGACTCTGACTTCTTGCGCGAGCAGTATGTCAAATCAAGAGCTGTTGATGGAATTGGGCATGGAGATGATCTCACAGAGCTGGTAGTCACAGAAAAATACTGGAGAGGTACTGATGAGTTCACTGCTGAATGTGATGGCCATTTGATAGACGAGTATGAACCAAATCTGGTCCGTGCAGAGCCTGTGTGGCAAGGGTTTGTCACACAGACAAATGAACTTCTCATGCTAGGGGATGAAAAGTTCCTAAGTGAATGTGTGAAACCTCATCTAAATGAGGTTTGCATGGATGATAATCACCATGAGTCAGTTAGGTCCATTGGTGTTGGAGTTAGCAAAGATGCTGCTTGTGTTGCTAATGAAGTTCGGCAAAGCCAGGTTGGACTGAGTGTTGATGGGGACATTCAATACGTCAGTGATAGTTATGTCAGTGTTGGTGGGTCCAGACAAGTATGGGATGCCTCGAGCAAGACTTCTTCGAAGAGATCAAAGAATCATCTAGATGGGAGTTTACCATTTCCTCCACCTAGAGATGGACAACTAATTCAAAGTGACTGTGGAAAATCAGCAGCAGCTGATGACAGTGATGATTACTTGGCGAATGATGACATACTCATCCCAAAGAGTGGTGAGTCATCACCTGTGTATAACTCAAGATACAAAAATGATGCAAATGTTACTAGATCAGCAAGTTCTAGTTCTTCATCTCTTTCAAATGATGGTTATATGGAATATGACATTGCGAAGAAAGAACATGATGCAGAAGTAAATGCAAGAGAAGAAGATCAGGGAGCATCATTGGAAGATGAAGAGGTAGTTGCAGTTCAGGAACAAGTGAAACAGATAAAGGCACAGGAGGAAGAATTTGAAACCTTTAATCTCAAAATTGTGCACAGGAAAAACAGGTGTTTGCTTTTTCCTATTTGTTATTTCAATCGCTGATTTCTTTTTTATTTCTGGTATTACTTTGTATTTTTTGAATTAATGATATTATGATTGTAAAATATAAGATTGTATTCAATATACTTCATATGAAATCCTATACAAGAAGCTATATTTATAGCTATATTTAGAGTCCTAGGGTTTCCTATACAAGATATACAAAATGGGCTAAGCCCAATACTACTAGGGTTTCCACACTCCCCCTCAAGCTGGAGCATATAAATCATATGTACCAAGCTTGTTACAAATATATTCCACTCTAGGACCTCTAAGAGACTTAGTTAAAATATCTGCAAGTTGTCCAGTTGTGTTCACATATTTTGTGATGATATGTCCACTGGTGATCTTCTCTCGGATAAAATGACAATCAACTTCAATATGTTTTGTCCTCTCATGATATACCGGATTTGATGCGATGTGCATTGCAGCTTGATTATCACACATGAGTTGAGCTGGTTTTGTGTTTCCATATTTTAACTCTTGGAGGAGATGCTTCAACCATAAGATTTCACAGGTAACAAGGGCCATTGCACGATATTCTGCTTCAGCACTAGATCTGGCAACCACATCTTGTTTCTTACTTTTCCATGAAATTAAGTTTCCACCAATCAAGATGCAATATCCCGAAGTGGAACGTCTATCCATCGGACATCCGGCCCAGTCTGCATCACAGTATCCCACAATATCACGGTGGCCTCGATCTTCAAACAACAATCCTTGTCCTGGAGTTTTCTTGATGTATCTCAAAACTCGAATAGCTGCATCCCAATGTCCAGTACATGGCTTATCAAGAAACTGGCTAAGAACACTTACCGCAAATGAAATATCTGGTCTCGTGATGGTAAGATAATTCAATTTTCCGATGAGTCTTCTATATTTTTCCTTGTTGGGCAAAAGATCTCCCTGTTCTGATACGAGTTTAACGTTCGGATCCATTGGTGTATCCACTGGCCTGCAATCTAGCAAACCTGTTTCCTCAAGAATATCCAAGGCATACTTTCTTTGTGAGAGAGCAATTCCATCTTGAGACTGTGCAACCTCAATGCCAAGGAAGTATCTCAACTTTCCCAAGTCTTTTGTTTGAAATTTGCTAAACAGATGTTGCTTGAGGAGAGCAATTCCTTGATCATCGCTACCTGTAATGACAATGTCATCAACATACACAACAAGATAAATACATTTGTTGCCAGCAGAATGTCTGTAGAATATAGAATGATCAACATCACTGCGAATCATGCCAAAGCTGCAAACAACGGCACTGAACCTCCCAAACCATGCACGTGGAGATTGCTTCAAGCCATATAATGAACGACGTAATCTGCACACCATACCAGACTCCCCCTGAGCAACAAATCCAGGTGGTTGCTCCATATAAACTTCCTCGTGCAGATCTCCGTGAAGGAATGCGTTTTTAATATCCAATTGGAACAATGGCCAGCGGCTCATTGCTGCCATGGATAAAACCAAACGAACTGATGCAATCTTCGCTACAGGAGAAAAAGTGTCAGTGTAATCCAAGCCATATATCTGAGTATACCCTTTCGCCACAAGGCGTGCTTTAAAACGATCAATCTCCCCATCAGGCCCAACCTTAACCGTGTAAATCCACCGACATCCCACCACTGATTTGCCAGTGGGAAGGGGGACTAAGTCCCATGTCCCACTAGAATGAAGAGCCTCCATCTCAGCCAACATGGCTTTACGCCACTCTGGGTGTGTCAGTGCCTCATGTGTGGTTTTAGGAATGCATATATGAGATAGGTGGGAAATAAAGGCATAGTAAGGGGTAGAGAGGCGGTGATAACTCAAAAAGTTATATATGGGATGTGGATTCAATGTGGAACGCGTACCTTTTCGGAGAGCAATTGGCAAATTATCCTGAGTGGTGTCAAGTGCTGGAGTAGGTGATGGTGGTGATGCAGGATCCGTCATAGGGGAATCAACGGGCGTGGCCATGATGGGCTCAATGGGAGGAGGTCGAGGACGTCGATGGTATACCTGTAATGGACGATCTGACATAGGAGGGCAGTTTGGGTGCTCATCAGATGGGGGGTTAATGGGAGGCTCCTGATGGATGGGCCGAAGATATGAGGTGAAGTCCAAACATGATGGGGTATTAACTGAAGATAATGGATAATAAAAGGACGACTCAATGAAAGTGACATCAGCTGAAATAAAATGTTTCTTAAGTAATGGAGAATAACAACGATACCCCTTTTGGAGTCGTGAATATCCAAGAAAGATACATTTTATTGACCTAGCCGCCATTTTAGCTAATCCCGGTGTCGTATCATGGACAAAACACACACACCCAAACACATGAGGTGGTAATGGAAATAAATCACGAGCAGGAAACAAAATAGAATAAGGAATTTCATTATTAAGAACTGAGGAAGGCATTCTATTTATTAAATGACACGCAGTGAGTACAGCATCTGCCCAATACTGAGGTGGTGTATGGGAATGTAATAATAGGGTACGAGCAGTATCAACCAAGTGCCGGTTCTTGCGTTCAGCAACCCCATTTTGTTGAGGCGTGTGAACACAAGAAGATTGGTGAAGCATACCCCGTGATGTCATGAATTGATTAAAGGATGCCCCAAAAAATTCTTTAGCATTGTCACTGCGTAAAATTTTGATAGAATGACCAAACTGAGTTTGAATTTCAGCACAAAAAGTTTGAAAAATATGAAACAATTCAAAACGCTCTTTCATTAAAAACAACCATGTGTAACGGGAAAAATCATCCACAAAAATAACAAAATAACGGAAACCTAAAGTAGAAGTGACTCGATACGGACCCCATACATCTGTATGAACTAAATCAAACGGTGATGTAGCCCGGTTATTGACTCTCCTTGGAAAGGATTTACGAGGTTGTTTTCCAAGGTGACATGACTCACATTCTAAAGATGAAAGATTGGAGAAACCTGGAACCATACGTTGAAACTTTGAGAGACTAGGATGACCCAGACGATTATGTAAGGTAATAGCAGGTTCAACTGAAACACAAGCGATTGGATCAAGAGGATGGAGGTGATACAGACCTTGAGATTCATGGCCGACGCCAATTGTTTTCCCCGTACAACGGTCCTGCACAATCACAGAATCAGCAGAAAATGTTACGGAACAATTAAGAGCACGTGTAATTTTACTGACAGAGACAAGGTTAAAAGGGGTGTTTGGGACATATAAGACTGAGTCTAATGGTAAGGATGAAAGTGGAAGCGCTTGCCCAATACCCGAAGCCGAAGTTTGAAGGCCATTAGCAAGAGTAATCAAAGGAAGATGTCGGTGCTTGGTAATATGGGATAAAAGATTGGGATTACCAGAAATATGGTCCGAGGCACCTGAGTCAATTATCCATGAGCCTGCTGTGTTTGAAACGCAAGCGGTAGACATCCCCGTTGTAGATAATGGCATAGTAGTCAACTTAAATTGCTGATATGCTGCATATTCTTCTGGAGACAGAACAATGGGAGATGGTGGGATCTGAGCAACGGTGACTGGGGTAGGAGGTCTCCCATGTAATTTCCAACACCTGTCTTTAGTATGACCAATTTTATGACAAAAATCACATTTAGGACGGTTCCGTCTTGAGAATCCGGTGTTGTTTCCTCCGTCAGAATTCATAAAAGACAGCTTGTTTTTTTTCCTTTTTTCTTTTTTTTTCTGTTTTTTTTTTTTTTTCTTTTCTGTCTTTTTTTTTTTTTTTTGTTTTTTTTGTTTTGTTTTTTTTTTTTTTTTTTTTTTTTTTTTTTTTTTTTGTTTTAAAGAGCAGCAAAAAATAAAATATTTAAAGTAGTGCAACTGCAATTGAAGTGAAGCAGCCGTAAGGTTGAAGGCATCAGGTTGAAGCACTGTAGCTACACAAGGATGAAGGAAAACAGACCTCTATCATCTTTGGGAGGTGCGGACGACGGCGAAGGGAGACTGCAGGGCGGCGGCGGCGAGCGTACGACGCAGGGAGACGGCGGTCGGCGGCGAGCGTACGATGCAGGGAGACGGCGGTCGACGGCGGCGGCGCGGTCGACGGCGGCGGCGCGTGAAGCGGTCGACGGCGGCGAGTTTTACGTCGTTCTGGTCGCCGGAAACTCAGGATCTTCCGCTGGTTGGAGGTGTCAACGCCAGATAAGCAGAAAGAGAGAGATCTGCAAAAATGAAAAACTGCAGAAGTATGCTTCAGCGGCACGCGGTGGCGCGTGGATGATGCGGCGCAGGTGATTCCTCCGGCGGTAAGTCACGATGTACCTTTGAGCACGGCGGTAGGTTGATATCACTACCGAAAGCACTCAATTGAAAGTGACGACACTGTTCACGCCGGAATTCTGACCGGAAATTACACCAGCAGAAAAAAAAATCATAAACACTACACTAATATTGCCACACTGGCTCTGATACCATGTAAAATATAAGATTGTATTCAATATACTTCATATGAAATCCTATACAAGAAGCTATATTTATAGCTATATTTAGAGTCCTAGGGTTTCCTATACAAGATATACAAAATGGGCTAAGCCCAATACTACTAGGGTTTCCACAATGATAATATATTTAATTCTCTATGCATCAATATTGACTGTTGTGTAGTGTGCTACTTTTCAAACTACAATAAATAATGAGACAAAAACTCATTTGCAACTCAGTATACCATATTGATAATGATGGATTTACGGCATTGCTCCTATATCTTATTTTTAATGCTATATTTAGCAAACTGTTTTCTTCTTATTAGTGTTCTGCCCCAGCATGATGATTTCTTGTATTGGTTCTTATTCATGAAAGTAATCTCCATTGTAGCACCATAGTGACTTGAAGTATTTAGCTTGTTTGTGTAAGGTTAAAGGATATTCTGGAAACACAAATGTTAAATATGTGACCTTAAAAACCTGGAACATGATATGTGCAATAGAAATAGCTGGCTTATGCGATCCCCTATATGGACTTATGTAATTAACTGGCTTGCCGTTGAGGTGGAGAACATAAGCCTGAAGTGTAAACATCTTTCTTATATCTCTGTTTGTTTGTTTGGCACTTCGACATAGAGAAAGTGTCAATGTGCGAAGCTATACTGTTGTTTGATTTTGTCTTTTCATATCTGAAAACTTGACTTTGGTAATATGACAATGTATTATCTTCCCACGTTAGTTTTCTATGATTGTTATTTTACCATCCAAAAGAATGATACTTGTTGGTTTTCTGAATTTCTCCATTGGGACTTTTTTTTACATGATTTCTAAATTATAGCTAAGACTACGTGAGCTATCTAGAAGGAATAAGTTATTCGAAATACCTGTTTTGTTAACTAGAACTCAATTTTCTTCTCAGAACTGGTTTCGAGGAGGACAAAAATTTCGAAGTTGTTATAAATTCAGTAATAGCTGGGCGCTATCATGTCACTGAGTATCTTGGGTCTGCTGCATTCAGTAAAGCCATTCAAGCACATGACCTTCATACTGGCATGGATGTATGTGTTAAGGTTATAAAGAACAACAAAGATTTCTTTGATCAGAGTCTTGATGAGATAAAACTTCTCAAGTTTGTCAACAAGAATGACCCTGGTGATAAGTACCATGTGCTTCGGCTTTATGATTACTTCTATTATAGAGTAAGTGAACACACTTCGCCTTTGATGGCTATGAAGAGAGCTTTTCCTTTCCTATTTTTCTCCCTCCCAAACATTGCATATGACTATATTCCCATCCGTTGTTTTATTGCGCTCACTTCTGTCCCATATTGCATATGTGGCTTTTATCCTGCCTTTCTGAGCTCTTACAACTGTGTTTAGTTTGGAGGATTGTCTGAGTTAGTTTACTTGATAATAACATTATTGCTAGCCTATTCCTTATGTTTGTAAGATCTACCAGCAACTTTTGTGTAAAAATTTGAGGCATCAGTTTTCCGTATTCATCACCTTTGATGAACTATTGAATTGTTTAAAAAATTCTTTTAGCGAAAATCTTTTTTGGTTCATATAACGCTTCAATGGAAACCTTTATTCTGTAGATTCACATGTTTAACCTAAAGCGCTTGAAGTGAATATAATCAGAACAAAGTCTTTATAATGACTATTATGTTTATTTTCAGGAGCATCTGTTGATTGTGTGTGAACTCCTGAAAGCCAATCTATACGAATTCCATAAATTTAATAGAGAATCTGGAGGGGAAGTCTACTTTACTATGCCAAGACTGCAGGTTTGCTCCATAGCGATCACGTTATGGATGATGCAGTTATTTTTTATCTGACTGGCTTATTAATGTCATTTGTAGTCAATTACAACTCAGTGCTTGGAGGCACTTCAGTTCCTGCACAGTCTTGGGCTTATACACTGTGATTTGAAACCTGAGAACATTTTGGTGAAAAGCTATAGTAGGTGTGAGGTGAAGGTGATTGATCTTGGTAGCAGTTGCTTTGAAACGGACCATCTATGTTCATATGTTCAATCTAGATCATACCGTGCACCTGAAGTGATTTTGGGGCTTCCATACAATAAAAAGATTGATATCTGGTCACTTGGCTGCATATTGGCAGAACTTTGTACTGGCAATGTAAGTTCCTCAGGGTTGAAGATAGGAGCATGTAACTCTGTACTTAATTTAAGAGCAGTTGCTCTTATGAAACAAGTTTACGTCATACCCTTGTCCCAATTTAATTGAATTCTATAATAGTGTACACATATTAAGAAATATGTTACATATACATAATGACAGTTTTATTCCTATACAAATTCAACATTAAATACTTCTGAAGTTCTTATGCTTTCAAGGCAAAACAAAATGTAATTTTGAAAATTTGGAATATTAAAAAATATGCTATGAATTCCTAAAAAGATAATTACTTTGGGATAAAAAATATTTGCTAAAAAGAAGAATAATTTGGGACCAAGGGAGTATGATTTAAGGAATATATACTTGATGCGTATTTTTTGGTTCTGGAAAGATGATATGTTTTTGTTGGGATCCTAGAGCAGAAGGTGAAACTGTTTTTCATATGTGCAGGTCCTTTTCCAAAACGACTCACCAGCCACTTTGCTTGCTCGAGTGTTGGGTATTTTAGGTCCTATGGACCAAGAGATGCTTGCCAAAGGAAAAGACACTTATAAGTATTTCACCAAAAATCACATGTTGTATGAAAAAAATCAGGTGAAGTATTCAATCTCTATGCAGTGGTCTAATTTTAGTGCTCTGGCTTGTTGTCATTGACTCATTGTCTTAGCGGTATTTAATTGTTGCTTAAAATTTCTTCTGGTCATGAATAACTATTTGAATCAGTGAAACGTGCATATATTGGATATAATAATATTGCGCACCACCTCACACACCGCGTATGTTTTACTTTCATCAGGAAACCAACAAAATGGAGTACCTAATTCCCAAGAAAACAGCGTTGCGGCATCGATTACCGGTCGAGGATCAAGGCTTCATTGACTTCTTGACTCACCTGTTGGAAATAAACCCAGAGAAACGTCCCTCCGCTGCAGAGGCTCTAAAGCACCCTTGGCTCTCATATCCTTACGAACCCATCTCATCGTAGGGTGGAAGGGATTTTATTTCTTGCAACACCATTAGAGAGAATGTATGTACCTCTAGCTTCTATAGGGTGTGTGCTATGATAATATTGTTTGTACATGATGTGTGTGATACGGAGTATTGTTTCTAGGTCGTAGTTTTTCTTATAGCGACCACGTGCCCCAATTTTGATATTTAAAAAAGAAGAAAAACTAGTTCAGAGTGTACGTAATGAAGCAAGCTCATCTAAATTGTACTGTATGTATTTACACTATCACCATCTTTTGTACCTTTTTCACATTAAAAGTGTTTTGGCCTTTTGGGAGGATTAGCTTACTCCTTCGTCCCTCACTTCCTCCCGAAAATGTCATGTTTCAGTGTTGCAATATTTTAGTTTTGATATTTAAAAAATCTTGATAGTAACTGAGGGATTGCATCCCTCAGGTAAAAAAAAAATCACATGAGATGCAATCATGTGAAATTTGGGAAAATTGTTAAATAGGTCCTCGAACTTTCAAAAAAAAAGTCAAAGAAGTCCTTATATAGGATGCTCTGTCCGGCTGTTGCGTTTTGGGGCGGTTCTCAGTGGAATTTTTTGATGAAATTTTTTGAGCATCTTATTCATCAAGTCTAGTTTACTCATACCAAATTTCAGCTAAAAATTCAATCGGGAATGCATTCAAATTAATTCTTGAAGAAAATTGTGCAGTTAAATGAACAGTTATCTCCAAGAATTAATTTGATTGTGTTACCGATTGCAGTTTTAGCTGAAATTTGGTATGAGTAAACTAGACTTGATGAATAAGATGCTCAAATTTTTTTTAAAAGAAAATTCACCGGGAACTGCCCCAAATCGCGATGGCCGGACATAGTCTCCTATATAAGGACTTATTTGACTTTTTAATGAAAGTTTGAGGACCTATTTGACAGTTTTCCCTGAGAAATTTTGTTATACCCTGCATTTGGGGTGTGAAGTCAAATATTGAGGTGACTCTGAGATGCAAAAAACGAAGTTTTTGTCTTTTGAAAAAAGAACATGAAAACAGATGGAAACATGAGCTACTTGTCAAGATTGGAACAAAAAGAAAGAGAAAAAATTGTGTCCGATGACATATAGGGGAGAGTTCTGATGAGAACTTTCATATAATGATAACTTTTTATAATGAGAAATTGCAAAATGCCTTAATTTACAATAAATAAATAATTGAAAAGAACTTTCTGCATTTCATGTTTTTTCATGAAGATGTAGATTATGACATTATGTCGATAAGAATGCCTTAATTATTTACGTAAAAATTCATTGTAATTTTTGTTTCAGGAAATATTTTTGTACCATCCTAGTGTGCTTACTTTGTCCTTGCAAAATGTCATTCAACTTCGAGCTCGATTTAGTAATAGTGTGTTGGGTTCGAGCTCAAAGCTCGATGAGCTTTACGAATGAGACTTGAGTTCAACTTAATAGGTGCTTGATGTTCGAATCAAGCACTCAATAAGCTCTATAAATATGTTCGATATAGAAAGTTAGCTCATGCTCAATAATGACAAGTTTCAGTTTGTTAATAATCCTATTTGAATATATAAAATTGTTTAAATTTTAACAAACATGTAGAATTTTGTATACTCCCTCTGTTCTTTATTATTAGTCCTTCATTCCATTTTGGATTGTTTTTTATTTGTCCCCTTTCCATTTAAGGAAAGTTTTTACAATCAATATATCTTTATAGCCTCACTTTTATTACCATTACCCCTTTCTCTTTCCTATTTTTTCATTTACCCACTACTCATTACACCTTTCACACTATCCCTATTACTTGCTTCTTAAAACTCGTGTCAAAGCCTAAGAGAACTAATATTAAAGAATGGGAAGTATAATACTTTGTATATAATTTTATGTAGTTTTTAGGTGTACTAATGAATACTACTATAGAAATGAATGTTACTATAGAATATGTTCTATAGTTTTGTTCGGATAAATATTTGAAGCTCAGTTTGAAGCTCTTTTTTTTTTTAGTTTTTGCCAGATTAATGTTAAATAAAAAACTATTTACAGAATTAGGGTTGGCTTAAAAGTATTTCCCAATGTACTCCGAAGGAGTTGATAATGAGAAGCTACCGATCAAAATTAACCCTACTTTTTTTAAATGACAATAACTTATTTATTTATTATCCGATTTTTATAAAAATTATATCAAAATTCATAATTTTTTATTATCTTTCATATAACATCAATATTACATGTATAAAAAAATAAATAAAATAAATATGAATATATGAGAGTGAGGATTTTTAGAATCTTTACTCTAAAAAAATTATTTTAATCCAACTTTTAGCTATGGATACCAACAAAGCTACGTACACAAAAAAATACACATCATTTTACATGTCATTCAAATGGCTATGAACAAATAATTTCTTTTCATTTTGTGAATTTTCGTACACACAAAATTTATGGTTTGTGTAATTGTGTCACGAAAAGAAAAAAAAAATGTTTGACTTTGAAGCTAGGCTCCCGAAATCGAGTTCAAGAAATGCCTCTGTTCTTCAACAGTGCTGATAGCAGCAACCGAAGGCGGGCGAATACCGAAAATGCCTTCTGGGAGTAAATAAGCAATCATGGATGCATCAACAGCCTTCCAATTCCTAGCGAAAAGGCCTTACCAGCCTCCCTCCTGGGCTTCGCAGCTCAGCCCCATTCCCTCCCATGTCTTCTCCCTCGGACACGTAAGATGATCAACATCTATTAACCGATATATGTATACTGCCTTGTGTATTATATGCATTGAATTACCCGATTTTACTCTTCTGATAGCTTCCTACTCCAATTCATAAATGGAACCTGCCCAATCTGCCTAAGAACACTGAGGTCTGGTTGAAGGTAAACCAGTCAACTACTGCCCCTGTTTTTGTCCTCCTTTGTGCTTTATTAATGGAAGATCACAAATAGTCAATTTTAGTAAATTTATCAACTTGAATTGTCATCAAGACGGAGAAGAATAACCAGAGATGAATAAGCCCCTTTTTATTGGGGTGATGGGAAGTGGGAACTCGTATTGTTATTTGACTGGGTTATAACTTATAACTTGAGTTTATAACATAATTGCATAAGGGGCTTGTCCATGACCAAACTTTGCTCCAAAATTGCATAAAGTGAAAGCATTTCTTGTACTGGAAATGTAGATTTGGTGATTAAGATTACTATTCATCCGTCATCAAAATGTTATGCCCACTTCTATTGTGCTTTTGTCTATTCTGTTATCCCTTTCTGACAGGAAAAACCTGGTATCTACAGCGTGATGACCTTTCAGGAATGCAATTGAGTGGTAACAAGGTGAGAAAATTGGAATTCTTGTTTGCAGATGCTGTGGCACAAGGAGCAGACTGTATTGTCACCATTGGTGGCATTCAAAGTAATCATTGTCGTGCTACTGCTGTAGCTGCCAAGTATCTGAATCTTGACACTTATCTCATACTGCGAACTTCAAAGGTGTGTTACAAATGCTCGCTTTATTGTAACTTAAATGTCTTTTGGAAATCCTTCTTACCCTAATTGTGTGTTTCCTTGACATTTTCAGGTTCTTGCGGATGAAGATCCTGGATTGACGGGGAATCTCCTTGTTGAGCGTTTAGTTGGAGCTCACATTCATCTTGTTTCAAAAGAAGAGTATGCTAAAATTGGAAGTGTGGTATGCATATCTTCTTCGTTCATCTTCTCCTCTTGTATCATGTTTGTAATGTATTGAACTATTGACACACACACATAACTATTTAACGCACCGAGAAAATCAATACAACCTCTAGAAGATTATTTGGTCATACAGTCTAACACCATCTAATTTTGAGTCTGCCTAAAAACGCTTTGAAGAAAAGTAATGCATTATTATTTGTCCCCCTTATAACCAGAAAACAGTTGTAGACATAAATTCATAATTGGTCGGTAAACTTCTCCAAAATGATTGATTGTCTTCAATACACTAACAGGGTTGTTATCTCTGAGTCCAGACCACATAATTTAGACCCAGTCTCTATTCATGCTTCTCTTTATTTGTGGAGGACTGGAGGTTGGTTGACATTAACTTAAATGAGTGCTATGAACTAATGACAAGGATGTTAGTTGCATCTATTTTAACAATCTTTTTAAAACGTATTGTTTTGTTATGTTTTGCATGTTGTATTTTTTTTTTAATTTCAGGCTCTTAGTATGATATTGAAAGAAAAGTTAGTGCGTGAAGGGAGAAAACCATATGTCATACCTGTTGGTGGATCCAATTCGCTAGGAACTTGGTGAGGTTTTTATTTGATGCAATAGTCCAGCATTAAAGTTCCCTTTGGTCAAATAATGCAGGTCAAAACCTGAAAATATTTAGGGAAGTTAGCTAGTCAACGGTAAAATACCATTGCAGCATATAAACAATCGATAAAACCGATCAGTGCATGCTGCTTTTAAACAAATTGGGTTAAACTTTGAGAAATGTCTGTCCTTTCTCTTGGAATGTTTAAAAGTGCAATGTTGATTAACCGTATTGTGCGGGTGTTCTCCTGTGGTATTGGTGATTGACTGTTACTAATTTCCCATAAGCCAGAGGTTGTTATAGGCAACTCTCATGCTCAGTACTCTAAGGCAGAAATGCAGTTCAGTATTCTTTGCAAGTCTTTACCTGGCATATCGCGGTTTGTGGGAGTTGGAAATTTCAGTAAGAGGTCAAACTAACAATACCCTGTTTGGTTGGAGGATTTGGTGCAAGACTAAGTGTGTCTCCGATTGGATCAAATTAACAATTCCAGGGTTAGTTGGAGAATTTTGTGCTGGATTAAGGCATTAAGCGTGTCTCTCATGGGTTCAAACAAACAATCCCTTCGTTGGATGATTTGGTGTATGATTAAGTGTGGTTTACTCATATAGGTGTTGATTTGTTTAAATTTTATATATTCCATTGCTAATTTTTGATGAATTTTTCTTTCAAAAAAGTTTATTAGTTTAATAAAACTAAATAATACATAGTACTACATATTTAAAAATAAAATAAAAATAATAATATAGTTCATGACAATTTAAATCTTAGATTGATAGTTATCAATAATTTGATCCCTATATCAACACATGTGATCTTTCATGTCCCTAATTAATAGTTTGTCTATCTTTCAGGTCCTGAATTAATAAAATTTCTTTTATGTATTTTTACAACATTCTTCTCTTTCAGGGGCTATATTGAAGCTATTAGAGAGATTGAACATCAGATTCAACATGCAACTCTTGAACAAAAATTTGATGACATAGTTGTAGCATGTGGCAGGTAGTTTTCTTCTCTCTCCCTTATGTTATTTTTTATATTATAGAACTATAGGCTGATCCTAAATCTGCTATATGTGACAAGAGAGGCCTTCACCACTACGAACGAGGCTCTTCCTCCAACTTAGACCTACCAGCAAGTCATAACTGATTGCTGTGTTAGGGACCTATAGAAAATATTAATAATTAGAATAAGTCGTAATAAGGTCTCGGGGTTAGTTAGTTGTCATAACTATAGTACCTGCTGGCAGTTACATAGCATACTATAAATAGAAGTAGAAGGGATTGTAAAAGCATGCTGAAATTCATTTGTAAAGTGAACGCTATGTTGCCTGAGGCCATCGGCCAAACTGTAGCCTGAGTAATAAAGTTGCCCCTTGTTTCTTGATTCCTTTGTGTATTCTGTTAGAACTTTTCTGCAGATTCTAACATTGGTATCAGAGAGGTTAATCGACGTTAATGGTTTGGACGCGAGGGAAGATGGAAGCGCGAGTAGAAGAATTGGAGAAGAACCATCAAGAAACGAAGGATATGTTGACTGCGATTCTCGCGAGGCTGGACGGGAGAAATAAAAGTCGATCGCGGAGTAGATCGCACGCATCAACTTCATCGCACCATACATCGCATCGCTCATCGCATCGTTCATCGCATCATCACTCACTGCGATCGTCTGACAGTTCCGAAGGATCGGAAGGTCATTTGGAGTTCGCTCAACCACAACACCGGCATCGCCACCATCATCGTCCGACGCACAGAAAGGTAGACCTACCTTTATTCAACGGTGAAGACGCTTTTGGCTGGCTGGTCAGGATTGAGCGCTATTTCCGACTCAACAATATAGAAGAAGAGGAGAAGATAGAAGTTGCAGTAGTAGCCATGGAAGGCAAAGCCCTGGGATGGATTCAATGGTGGGAGAAACAGGCCAGAGAGAGGAATTGGGAAAGGTTGAAGAAGGCACTGATTCGGAGGTTTCAGCCTGAGTTGATCCAGAATCCTTTGGGCCCTTTGTTGAGTTTGAAACAGAAAAATTCTGTACAAGAGTACAGAGAACTATTTGAAACAGCCATTGCTTCTCAAGAAGGTCTGGACAGGAAGGTTATGAGGGGTATCTTCTTGAATGGGTTAAAGAAAGATATCAAGGCTGAGCTGAAGTTATATAAGACCAAAGATCTTGCTAAAATCATGGATAATGCACAACTAATAGAGAATAAGAATGAGGAAATAATGTCCAGAAGGAATAAAGAAGAAGGAAAAAGGCCATGGAAGAGCACTGCATCTAAAGGAAATAGTTATCACAAATGGGAAGAAGGGATTAGAAGTAGCAGTAATCCAAACCCTACACAGTCTTCTGGAAATAAGAGTGTGGAGAGTGGTGAGGGCTCTAACTCCGGAAAACTAGGCCCCAGTTTATCCCAAAAGGAAGTGATAGAAAGGAGCAAGAAGGGATTATGTTTCAAGTGTGGGGAAAACTGGAATAGAGGGCATGTATGCCGGATGAAAAATTTCAAAATGGTTCTGATGGAACAATCTGAAGAAGAGGCAGAAACTGAAGTGGATTGCAGCAGTTCTGAAGAAGAAAAAGGACCTCATCCTGAACTAAAATCAATGCAATTGTCTGTGCTCAGCCATAAAGGTATACATTCTATGAGAACTTTTAAAGTAAAGGGAAAACTAAGCTGGTCTACAGGAGAGAAACCAGTAAACATTCTCATTGATTGTGGTGCTTCCAACAATTTCATATCACAGAATTTGGTGGATAAGTATACAATTCCTTACCATCAAATAAAAGGCTATAAGGTCCAGACTGGTAATGGGGAGTTCATTACCAATAATGGCAGATGTTTGGGACTGAAATTAGATGTACAAGGAAATGTAATACAACAAGTATTCTACATCTTAGAGTTAGGAGAGACAGAATTGGTGCTAGGTATGGAATGGTTAACTCAATTGGGAAATATGGCAGTCAACTTCCAACACCAGACCATCATTTGGAAGCAAGAGAATCAAATCTGTTCCATAAAAGGGGATATACTTCTGAATGAAAAAGATGTTTCTAACACAATCAATGCGCAGATTCTGCACCCAACTATGGAGAGGTATCTACTGTATGGTGAAGAGAATGAGCAGGGGCAGAACATGGAACAAGAGACTTTTGATCTTAATATCCAGCCCAAGAAAGAAGCTAACTTTGTATCTTCATTCACAATTGGTGGTTCAGTTCCCAGGTTGCTTCACAATAGCAGGGAGGTTCAGGAAACACCTGTGAATTGGCAAGACAGAATGATGAAGTTTCTCTTTCAGAAATTTGTGAAATATTGGGAAGGCAGGAGCGCTAGGATGAAGAAGAAAAAGGATCTTGTGGCTGCTACCTTTCGTCCACCTTGAGGGCAAGGTGGATGTTCAGGAGGGGAGATTTGTTAGGGACCTATAGAAAATATTAATAATTAGAATAAGTCGTAATAAGGTCTCGGGGTTAGTTAGTTGTCATAACTATAGTACCTGCTGGCAGTTACATAGCATACTATAAATAGAAGTAGAAGGGATTGTAAAAGCATGCTGAAATTCATATTGTAAAGTTGTTGCCCCGATTGTAGCCTTTGGCCGATGGCCCCTGTTGCCTGAGTAATAAAGTTTGCCCTAATTCCTCTTGAAATCCATTGTTGTTCTGTAGAATTGATTCTGCAGGTTCTAAACTGTAGCCTGAGTAATAAAGTTGCCCCTTGTTTCTTGATTCCTTTGTGTATTCTGTTAGAACTTTTCTGCAGATTCTAACATGCTGCCTCCGCCGCCATCATTCCCAACATGTCCCCTATTAGTTTGCTTACCGCCCTCATACTCTCAAAGCTTTGATTTTGAAGATATCCACAAGTTGCAGTGCACTTGTTTCATCACCTTATACACGTTTCATCTTCCTTCTTTATGTAAACATTATCCTCTAATTTGGGAAAAGGGAAAGGAAGAAAAGAAGAATATAGAAATAAGATGGAAAAATAGAAGAAGTGTAAGAGGGGGCACAGGAGCTGGGCAACCAGGGGAGGTGAGGAAGACAGAAATTAAAAAGAAAAGGTAAAGCAGAAAAATAGGAAAAATAAGAAGGGTAAGAAGGCTGGAAGAAGTTCATCGCATGGGCGCAGGAAGAACCGGCGAGAAAGAATAAGAAAGAAAAAAGAGAAAGAAGAAGGAAAAAAAATCTGCAAATGACCGGTTAAAATGGTCACCTTTCTGTAAATTAGCTGATGTAATCCTTTTTTAAGAGTTAACATGCTTATGTGATACTTCCTTTGGTTCATGGTTTTTCCATCATTTCCAATGGAGCCAAAAACGCTCTATTTTTTGGCTTGGGAATATGATGGAATAAAGCAAAATAACCACTAGACTGTCTGCACTTCTTTGTTATGAAGCAGCAATCCGTCCATGCAATTTTCGACGCGATTTTCATCATGAGTCATCCAGAAAGAGTCTCTATGTGCTTTAGTACAGGGGTTAGGTTGCTTACATGTGTCTCCCCTTACCCCGCCGTAGGTGAGAGCCTTTAGGGCACCGGGGTAATGTTGTTTTAATCACTTTTTCGGAAATATTAAAAGTAGTCATATTTTTGTCCAATGAAAAGCTAGAGTTATGTTATAAGTAGAAAAAAACACAGCATTGGTATAATTTTTCCATGAATGTATATTATTAACATTCAAATATACTCTTTTAGATGTCATCTCAATATACACTACTACTAATTGAGTTTTGCATTTGCATTGTAGCCTTATGGCAATCTGTTAACTGAATTGTTTATTCTTGATACTTCAGTGGGGGTACAGTTGCTGGATTATCAATTGGGTCGTGGCTTAGTAGCTTGAAGGCAAAGGTAACTGTTGTTTACGCTGTGTTTTATGACTTTTATCCACTTATGTTTTCTGCTTTATTTATTTCCATTACTAAGAGGTTTGGTTTTGAGTGAAGGTTAATGCATTCTGTGTCTGTGATGATCCTGAGTACTTCTACAAATATGTTCAATTCCTGCTCGATGGACTCGATGCAAGGATTAGCTCATCTGATATTGTCAGCATCCAAAATGTAAGGATTCCTATTCAGGTTTTTGTCAACGTGATAGGAACCTCGAGAACACACAGTAATATAAAACTACTCCCTCCGTCCTAGTTTACCTGTCTTACTTTCCTTTTTGGGTTGTCCTAAAATAAGTGTCACATTTCTTCTTTTGGAAAGAAATATGTGGCCTACATCATTTCACTTTATTATACTCAAATCTCAACCACAACTTTTTCTTTTTCAACCATTTTATTAATAATTGTGCCAAGTCAAAGTGAGACACATAAAATGGGACGGAGGTAGTATCATTTAATGAATTCTAAGGAAAACCTCAGAATCCAGTAGGGTAACAAGCAGAAAACCAGAAAATGAAGAAGAACAGTATCGAGACACTTAGAGCAGTCCCCTCTCCCAAAGCCCAAGCCTAACCGAATATCTGCATCCCTCCCTTCTTCACCACTTGCCCCTGTTTTAGTAAATCTATTCTTAAGGGCTGGCACAAACTCATGAATTATATGGTCCGACACACTTATTTGTACCTTATTACATTATTTAATATAATTATATTATTCTCATTATTATTGCTGTCCATGTCCCTATCACAACCAGGTTGCTTCATCTGTTGCTACTGTTTTAATTGAAAAAAAAAGCATCTTTGTTGACAACTTGGTTACTGCTTATCCCTCTGGTTATTTGCAGGCCAAAGGTCTTGGATATGCTATGAACACAAGTGAGGAACTCAAGTTCGTCAAAGAAATTGCTGAAACCACTGGTGTAGTTCTTGACCCCGTTTATAGGTATTGTCTTTCTCAATCATATTAATTCTTTTTCTGGACTCAGTGTCAAGTGTCAACCGCAGTTCTGGGGTGGATGACAAGTATGTTTGTGATTCTGCTGAACAGTGCTTCATTTGAGATGCACAAAGTGCTACACACATTATGTATAATATATGTGTGTGTTGCTAAAGTCATGTATTTGGGAGATCAGTGAACAAACACGGTTTGGAAAAACTGTTATAATGAATGTGGTTGATGTTTTGTGTGACCTTAGTTTGGAATTAAATCTTTTTATTTACTTGATTCTAAAGATGGCGGGATAACTAATGCTATATCTTTCTATTTACTGCATGCTTATGATAATACTCTCTTTCTCTCTCTGTTGCTTTATACAGCGGGAAAGCGGCATTTGGGATGCTCAAAGATATGGGTGAGAATCCAAAAAAGTGGGAAGGGAGAAAGGTTCTTTTCATACATACAGGTGGACTGCTAGGTTTGTTTGACAAATCAGAGGAAATGGCATCACTTATGGGCAATTGGTGCAAAATGGATGTCAATGTATAAATTTCTCATCACTAGTCAGTACGACGGCACTGCTTAAAAGTTCTAAAATTATCTGCCTGCCTGTGATTGCTCTTTTCCTAATAATGTCATTTTCATTTACAATATGTGCTTTTGCTTGTATTATTGTAAGCCTGTAATTATATTAACAACTTCCATAAATAATGAGTGAATTTTTAGTTGAAAGAGTGTCAAAAATAATACTAATGAGTTTTGAATTGACAAAAATGAGACCAAGAATAGATCCTGACAAAAAATTGATCCATTTTAATTTTTAATTGAACAGCCTATAATGACCTTGCACTTCTCCAGGCCCAATGCCTCAATTAGGCACATTTTCCCTATGGACTTCTCCCTGGAGGACTTCTCCCTTCCCCCTCCACCATACCATGCCGCCACATGTGACTCTCACCAACGTCAGCTAAAAAACCCATAATTCTTGTGCCCCTTTCATCTTCTCGATAATCGAATGGTGATTCCGTCTGATTTGCGTGGAGAGGGCAAATGATGGTAATGGTGGCTAGGGTTGGCGGCTAAGCCGATGCTGGTAGACTAGTGCTTGATGACAAGAGTTCACAGATTTTGTCTGACCTGAGGTGAAAGGTGCAGAGCCAGACTCCATGGTTGTGGTTGTGCTTCGGCGGTGGTGTTTCCTATCAAATGGTGGAGGCGATGTAAAAACTAGGGTTGGGGGTTGTGAGCCGAGGGTCGTTGATTGGCGGATAGGGTTACGATAGTGGTGGTTGGAGGTTGGGCGCTAGGGTTTCGATTTCAGCTGACATAGTAATGTCGCTGCCTGCCAAGCTTCTACGGGCACTGCTCTTTTCCTTTCTATCCAACAATGGCGAAGGTTCATATCTAGAGATTTGCCACCCAATATGAAGCATACCGTTGACATCCCTCGTGTTCTTTGATGGAGAGGTGATGCGGTCGGCAAAGTTGGAGGCTACGGCTAGTGTTATGATGGTGGTGGTGGACGAGCGAGTAGAGTTACGACAGTAGCAGTGGGCTAGAGGTTGAGGGCTGGGGAGGTGGTTGGAGAGTCCAGTCAGGGTGGTCGGTGGTCGGTAGTTGGCGGCAATGCTGATTGGCTACGGTGGTAGTCACTGGTCGGCACGGCGTTAGTCATTGGTCAGATAACTGTGGACGGAGTCACGGTGGAGGTGTCACTTTGTAGGTGTCAATATGGCCGGTGACAATCACCGGCCAGTGGTCACTGCGAGATGTAATAGTGGTGGGTGTCATTGTGACGGGTCATGTAACTATAAAACACAATCACGACAAATAGGGGTAATTTAGTAGTTTAACGGTTATTGATCACATTTTTGAAATTAAAAAAAGATCCTTTTTTGGTTAATTATAGACTTTTTAATAATATTTAAGTCAAAAGCCTTATTGAAAATATGTATAATTTTTGGATCAGTTTACTAAATTACAACTTCAAACGGGTTTAAATTATAATAATGAATAGTGATACTTTTGAAGAGGACAAGTATACCATCGTTTTGCATTGATCATACTTGTTAGTTCATTGAGCTATTGTTAGAATATGCGTGGAATGTACGTGACATGAAAAAGATAAACACATAAATATTACGGAATAATTAGTACGGAGTATAATATAAAATAATATATTCCTCTTATTTAAATGGTCTTGTTATTTTTTGATAAATATTTATCCATGATATCAAGGGAACTTATTAAAAGTAAAATAAGAACATCTTCAATGTCACAATGTGTATTGTGCATATGTGGCACGAAAGAGATAGACACATAAATATTAGCAAACGAAACATATCTCTCCTTATTTGAACAGTCTTATACGGAGCAAACTTTTGATAATTTTTTCTCATCTTTTATTATTCTCTCCTCACCGTTATTACATTCTACAAGCTTCCATAATGGAGTCTTTAAAGCTTGATCTGGGGAGAGAAAGAGGCGGTGGAGAAGAAGAGCCCAAAAGGGGATCCATAACAAAGAGGGAAACCTCCTATTTGTAGGGAAATGGAAAAGGGAAAAAGGGGTACAAGTAGGGATGGACTGGGACGTGTCGGACTGACCCGGACCCGATCCGGGCCTGGTACTGTTTAGGTCTGACCTGACCTGTTACTTTATAGGCCCGGACCGGGGCCCGGATCAGTGGGTATAAGGGGCGGGTTTCGGGCTCGATTTTTGCCGGACCCGATTGCACTATTTCTTTAATTGAATGCCCAGTCTCATCCCGAAGCCTAGCTCGGCCCGGTACTGTTTATGCCCGATCCGGCCCGGTACAGGTACAAACCTGGGCCGGTACTGGGCCTGAAATCCTTAAGCCCAATGCCTGCTCTATCATGTCCCGAAGCCCGGACCCGGTTCCGTCCTAGTCCATCCATAGGTACAAGACAGAAAGGGCCCAGGAGGCTGAGATTGGCCACACTGATCATGCTCCGTATGGGGATCAATGCATTGGACTCCTGAAGAATAGTAGGTCGGATAATATATTCCAACAATATATGATAATATTTGGGTAGATGCATTTCATTTTTACTTTATTCACATTTTATCAATTCAATATCAAATACTCCCTCCATATTTTTTGTTACTACAATAGGTGTTGGCACAATTTTTTAGAGTGAGACAGTAGGAGTAATGAATAGTGTACAAAAAGTAGGAGAAATGGTTAGAAAAAGTAAGAGTAATTGAGTATTTTTAAAGGAAAAACTTACCAAAAGGGGGAAGTGTAGCAAAATTTTGAATACATTCAAAAAAGTAAAGTGTAGCAAACATTAAAATAGAATAATTGTACTCTTCTTAGTAATTGTACTATCCCATTTATCTTTTTAGAAGGTGGAGGCCAGGCAGTAGTATTATAGAATATTTATCAATTTAAAAGGGAAAAGTAGCAAATCAGTCATCGAACTAACCAGAAAAGTGCAAATAACCCCTTATGTAGGAGGTTCTGTCCGGCCATCGCCATTTGGGACGGTTCTAGGTGGAATTTTTTGATAAAAGTTTTGAGCATCTTCTTCATAACTCTAGTTTACCCATACCAAATTTTAGCTAAAAATTAAACCTGGAAGGCAGTCAAATGATTTTCTGAAATATACTATGCTGTTTAACTACGTTGTTATCTTCAAAAATTCATTTGACTGCCTTCCCGGTTGAATTGTTAGCTGAAATTTGGTATGAGTAAACTAGACTTAATGAAGAATATGATCAAAAAAATTCATCAAAATTTTTTACCGGGTACCGTCCCCAAATGACGACGGCCGGACAGATTCTCCTATATAAGGGGTGATTTGTACTTTTTGGTTAGTTCGAGAGTTGATTTGATATTTTTCCCATTTAAAAAATATCGAATTGTTTTACTCATAATGTTTATCAATAATCAATTAAATATATTCCCTCTATCCCATTTTTCATGTTTTACATTCTTTTTGGGATTGTTCCAAAATAAATGTCATACTTCATATTATTATATTTAAATCTTAATCATAATTTTTATTTTTTCAACCACTTTATTAATGATTGTGTCAAACTTATTGACACATCAAACTAGTAGTAATGAATACTATCCCCAACCTCTGTGATTGTGACATGAGGGAGTGATACGACTAATAAGAAAAGTGTAATTGGGACGTTGATATTGAATTGATAAAATATAAATAAATTAAGAAAGGAAAAGTGTCAAATAGGCCCTCATAGTATATAAAATAGTTAATTAGGTCCCCAAACTTAACAGACGCCCAATTTTACCCTGAAACTTTAATAAAATGTTCAAATGTGTTATTTTGCCGGTTGTAATCCGGTTAAGACCATTTGGAGTGGTGTGGAGGCTAAAATGTCAAAAATGGACTCCGCCTATATGAAAACAATGTTTTGACTTCTATTTCTCTGCATTCCAGCACCATCAATAAAATACATTCAACATATTTTTTTTAACATATCAATTTATAAAACATAAATTAAATTATTGTAAGTAATGTTTTCCTTTTAATTTTTTCCCTGATTAATTTTGAAATAAAAAATACATATTTTGATGTAAAAATAAATAAATTTCGTTAACTATGTTTAACGTTTTTTTGGTTAACAAAAAATGAAGTTAATTCAATTAAAGTACGATTATGGAATATTCGGTTATTTGTTAAGGCTCCATAAATTTAAACTTTGTGTTTTGTATGTTTAGGCTTAGGTAAACTTCAACAGTTAAAACTCCATTTTTTTTTCATTTTATACATTACATATTGGTGTCATATGAAAGATAAAAACAATCATAAATTTTGATATATTTCTTTTAAAATTTGAATTAAAAATAAAAAAGTTATAATGCATTTAAGGAAAACAAACTTTTTTATATGATGCACTCATACATGCACAGTTGCATACTTTCCTCTCTGCTACTCTCCTTCACAAATGTCCATCATTTTTAGCATTGGGAGTCCATCATCACTCCATATTTAAAACTCTCCACCCCATTTCCCACTTTTACTATTCCATTTAACCTATCCTTATATGAAATTAGGAGTCCAAAAATTCCATTTTTAACATTTTGGACCTCTTATACTACACCACTACAAATAATCTAACCAATTACCATGCTCCTGTGGCAATCAACGTGTCGATTTTCATTGCTTACCTTCTTCTTTTCTCTTTCTTTTTTTTCTTCATTCCGTCTTCTCACCTTTTTTTTTTCTCCCGCAGCACATCAGCCAACAACAGCTATCACCGTTGTTCTTCCGCACAACCAGCCATCACCCTCTATGTTTTAACAAAATTTGACAAGCTAAAACTAATTAAAAAAGAGAATTATATGTAGATAGGGTCTCGTACAAGAACAATGAAGAAAATGACAAGTGAGCAAATAAGAGTGGAATTAAGTATATTATTCGAATGTGTAGTTGCTGATTACAATGGAGGTGATGGAAATGTTGGGTTTCGGGCAGAAAAACGCAGCGGAATAAACAAAAATTTTTCTACCCAAAAGTAAATGAACGGATCTGAGGTTCTTATTATAAACGAAATTACAAGAATTTAAGAGGGACTTACATAACAATCTTAATCAGGGATGTCAGACAGTCCGAGAAAACGATCCCGAGCTCTACCGGTATCCACACGCACGTGACTGGATCGGCCGCAGGGAACGTGCTAGCGTTCTCTTCTTTCTTCCTCTCTACTCTAGGTTTAAGAAGTGAATTTTAACTCTTAAAATTCGTGGGTCTATATGGCCCTATTTATAAGATGAGGAAAGAAGGGGTTTTATGGCTAATAAAACCCTTAAAGAGGCTCTAGCCCAATACCATTCGAAACCCTATTTCGAATTGGGCTAATCAAGCTATTTTAATGTTATTAACAAACATTAATGATCCAAATCACTTAGGTGTGTGACCCTGTAGGTTTATATATTATTGGTAGTGGGCTAGAAATTAATTCGAGCCTCACAAATCATAAGCGGCCTCTAGCAAGGCATTATGACTATCCAAAATATATAAATGTCAATTAAATCTGACAAAACCTTTTAATGATTAATTTGTGTTAATAATTCTCTTTTGTCAAACGATATCTTAATTGAGACAAGGTTAGGTCGTGTCATCCTTGTTATTTTCAATTAATATTTCTTGATTACCAAGTAAGATTAATCTTGATCAAATGACACCTCATTTGAGCATGGCCATGCTAATTAATCTTACTTGTCAAGGGGCCCAATAGATATCTTTCTCTCGATGTACAAGAGTGACAAAAACTATCTTGATAATTCACATACTACTACATGGTTCATAATATGTACAATCACCACCTTTATAATTACCCAGTTAAAGATAACATTTAATGGTGTTAATACATATTAATTCTCATGCTAGTAACCATGATTATCTCAAGTATAAGAATATAACACCTCATCATTATTGAGGACAACACTGATGACATATAACCTAGCAGTGTCCTCAAGTTGGGTCTGTCCAATGAACTTGTTCCCTAACAAGCATCTATGTTATTAACTTGATATCTCTATACCCATGACTAGTGGAATATAGCCATCAGTTAATCCACATACTGGTCTATTAATTATTAATGTCCCAAATTAATAATATTAGACCAGGGACAATAAGAATATTATGTTTATTTTAAAGTGTAGCATTCCACAATTAAGTCACATACTTAATTAGCTACTAAACAGAATATTCAGGGACTAAATATTAATAAAGAAAACTCACAATAATAATTAACCTAAAATGAGTTTGCAACTTTATTAATTAATGAACATTAAATATTTATTAATAAATCATAAACTATGATTGTCCTAGGGCATATTTCCAACAGTCTCCCACTTGCACTAGGACCAATCGTGAACAAAACGAATGCCTAATGCACTAGTATGACGTTCATGCTTTGCTTGTGGTAGTGGCTTGGTGAGCGGGTCAGCCACATTTGAATCTGTTGGTACTTTGCATATCTTGACGTCACCTCTATTGACTATTTCTCGAATGAGATGATAGCGTCTGAGTACATGCTTTGATTTCTGGTGCGATCTAGGTTCCTTGGCTTGTGCAATGGCTCCATTGTTATCACAATACAAGTCCATTGGTTCAACAATGCTAGGAACCACACCGAGCTCAATGATGAATTTTCTTATCCATACCGCTTCTTTTGCTGCTTCTGAAGCAGCAATGTACTCAGCTTCTGTTGTAGAATCAGCCACCGTGTCTTGTTTAGAACTCTTCCAGCTCACTGCTCCGCCATTGAGGCAAAACACAAATCCTGACTGCGATCTAAAATCATCCTTATCGGATTGGAACCCAGCATCTGTGTAACCATTTACAATGAGCTGATCTTCACCACCATAGACCAAGAATACATCCTTAGTTCTTCTCAAGTACTTTAGAATATTCTTGACTGCTATCCAGTGACTATCACCTGGATCTGACTGGTATCTACTAGTCATGCTTAGAGCGCAAGCTACATCAGGGCGAGTACATAACATAGCATACATGATAGAACCTATAGCAGAAGCATAAGGGACTCTATTCATCCGATCTCGCTCATCTTGTGTTTGTGGACACTGAGTCTTGCTGAGATATGTGCCATGTGACATAGGCAAGAATCCTCTCTTGGAATCTTGCATATTGAACCTATGCAGGACCTTGTCAATGTAGTTACTTTGACTTAGTCCTATTAGTTTTCTAGATCTATCTCTATAGATCTTGATCCCTAACACATAGGATGCATCACCCAAGTCTTTCATTGAGAAACACTTTCCAAGCCAAGCCTTTACAGACGAAAGCATTGGAACATCATTCCCAATGAGAAGTATGTCATCTACATATAGGACTAGGAAAGTGATTGCACTCCCACTCAATTTCTTGTAAACACAAGGTTCCTCTTCGTTTTGATTGAACCCAAACTCTTTGATTGCAGCATCAAAACGAAGATTCCAACTCCGAGATGCTTGCTTCAGACCATATATTGATCTTTTAAGCTTGCATACCTTCCCAGCATTGCTTGGATGTTCAAAACCCTCAGGTTGTATCATATACACGTCCTCATCTAGATTTCCGTTTAGAAAAGCAGTTTTGACATCCATTTGCCAAATCTCATAATCAAAATGAGCGGCAATTGCTAAGAGAATCCGAATTGATTTAAGCATGGCAACTGGCGAGAATGTTTCATCATAGTCTATACCATGAATTTGTTTGTAACCTTTCGCCACTAAACGTGCTTTATACACATCTACATTGCCATCTTTATCCAATTTCTTTTTGTAGATCCATTTGCACCCAATGGTTCTACAACCATCAGGTAGATCAACCAAGTCCCAGACTTGATTATCAGCCATGGATCTCATTTCGGATTTCATGGCTTCTAGCCAACTATCGGAGTGATGGCTCGTTATTGCTTCTTGGTAGGTCAAAGGTTCATCTTCGTCAATCAATAATACGTCACGATGCTCAGTTAAGATAAACATGTATCTAACCGGTTCGTTACGTACCCTAGATGACCTCCTTGGAGCGAGTGTTATCTCAGACGTATCCACAACAACTTGTGGCTGAGGTTGTGGGACTGCTTGCATAGTCTGACTATCTTGATCTTCTTGAACTTCTTCAAGCTGAATTTTACTCCCACTGGTTCTTTCAGAAAGAAATTCTCTTTCTAAGAAAATACCATTACGAGCAACAAACACTTTGTTCTCTGATGGGTTGTAAAAGTAATATCCTTTTGTTTCCTTAGGATAACCCACAAATAAACACTTATCTGACTTGGGTTCAAGTTTATTTGAAAGTAAACGTTTTACATAAACTTGACAACCCCAAATCTTCACAAAAGCTAGACTAGGAACCTTTCCTGTCCATATCTCATATGGTGTTCTTTCTGTAGCCTTTGTTGGAGCCCTATTGAGTATGAATGCAGCGGTTTCAAGAGCGTAACCCCAGAAAGAGATTGGTAGTTCAGCGAGACTCATCATGGAACGGACCATGTCTAACAAGGTCCGATTTCTCCGTTCGGACACACCATTCCATTGTGGTGTACCTGGCGGAGTGAGTTGTGAAACAATTCCACATCTTCTTAGATGATCACTAAATTCCTGGCTCAAATATTCACCACCTCGATCTGATCGAATGGCCTTAATTGTTTTCCCAAGTTGATTCTGAACTTCATTCTGGAATTCTTTGAACTTTTCAAAAGCTTCATGTTTATGCTTCATTAGGTACACATAACCAAACCTACTGAAGTCATCAGTGAATGTTATGAAGTACTGAAAACCTCCCCTAGCCATTGTTGACATTGGGCCACATACATCCGAGTGTATGAGGTCCAATAAACCGTGAACTCTTTCACCTTTACCAGTAAATGGTGACTTGGCCATTTTACCCAATAAACAAGATTCACACTCCTCGATTGATTCAAAATCAAAAGAGTCAAGAAATCCACTAGAATGGAGTCTTTTAATGCGCTTCTCATTTATATGGCCTAGTCTACAATGCCAAAGGTATGTTGGGTTTGAGTCGTTAGATTTAAACCTTTTTGTATTTATGTGATAGATGGGCATTTCAAGGTTTAGAACATAAAGTCCATTTATGAGACTAGCACTACCATAAAAGATCTCATTAAAATAAATAGAACAAATGTTGTTCTTTATTATAAAATGAAATCCTTTCTTGTCCAAACAAGAAACAGAAATAATATTCCTGCTAATGGCAGGTACATGATAACAATTATCAAGTTCTAAAACTAAGCCCGTGGGCAAATTCAAAGTAAATGTCCCTATTGCTAATGCTGCAACTTTTGCACCATTGCCTACTTGTAGGTCAACTTCACCTTTAGCCAGCCTTCTACTCCTTGTTAGTCCCTGCACATTTGAACAAATGTGAGAACCACAACCGGTATCCAATACCCATGAAGTAGTGGTAGTAACATTTACTTCTATCACATAGATACCTGAATTGGAAGCATCACCATGCCCCTTCTTTTTCAGTTCCTCCAAATATGCCTTGCAATTCCGCTTCCAATGACCAGTTTTGTTGCAGTGGAAACATTTTTGCTCTTCTTTAGAAGAAGAGCCAGCAACTGATTTGCTTTTACCCGAGTTCTTAACCAGGGTTTTTGATTTCTTGTTTCCACCAACCTTGCCATTACCATGCTTCTTGAATCCCTTCCCCTTTTTGACCATCAAAATGTCACTCCGATTTTTCTTGATGTTTTGCTCAGCAGAGTTGAGCATTCCATGCAATTCGGTTAAGGTCTTCTCAAGACCATGCATATTATAGTTCATGATGAACTGGTCATATGCCGGAGTGAGTGATGCGAGAATCACATCAGTAGCCAACTCTTGACTAATTGGAGATCCAAGTCTTTCCAGGTGATCCCTAAGCCCAATCATCTTGAGCACGTGAGGTCCAACCGGGTTTCCATCAGTAAGCCTTGTGTGAAACAAAGCTTTGGTCGTCTCGAACCTTTCGATCCGTGCTTGTTTATGAAACAAGTTCTTGAGTTCATTAGAGATGTCATGTGCACGACGATTCAGAAACTGTTTCTGAAGATTAGCTTCCATGATAGTTAACATCAGACAAGTGACATCAACTTCATCACGGACATGCCTTTCATAAGCATCTCTAATGGCTCTAGCAGCATTGGCCGCTGGTTCAGCAGGAATTGGTTGGTCAAGGACATATTCTTTACGCTCTTGTTTGAGAACGATTCTCAGATTCCTATCCCAGTCCATGTAATTTGTTCCATTAAGTTTTTCCTTCTCAAGGATAGATCGCAGTGAAAAAGTTGTGTTGGCGGCCATATTTACTACAACAAATAATGCAAAGAATTTTAAATAATGCTCAAAAATAACTCCCACTATATTAAATAGAAAGTCCCAAATATAGTGGTCCAAGATCCATATTTCACTAAAATTTAAGTAAGCTTTGGCTTATCACTTAAAAATTAGTTATTTAGGTAAACAACTCTTGTTAATCATATCCTATATGACTCTTGGTTTGTTTGGTCAACATCATTTGATTATCCAAACACTCCTTGCTTCAAGGCCCAAAACCATTTTGATGGCCTTGTAAGTCCAAACCAATATTAAGACCCGAGAATGACGATCATTCAAAACATCTTCCTAAGATAGTGTGAAATGCTCTGCTTTGGCAGACACATATCACGACTAGCATAGTTTAAATGGTGGTCATATTGGGAAAGCAATTTAGACTTATAATTAGTCGGGACTAATAATTACACACATGCAGCAATCAAATATTTAAATAAATAATTTAAAACTAGTGCAGTGATATAGCATGATCCCAAAATCTTCATATCTCCTTGACATCTTCAACCTGTGTAGTGTACTACTAAAAATCTACGGGGTTGAAAAACATTACAGGGGATAGTGGGAAACGGCACGCAGGCCGTAAAACAACATAATATAAAACATACATTCAGATCATGCTATACCACCACTTCAAACTGTCCCTGTGACGGAGCAAAATAATTGCGCATGCACGGATTGAAAATTAAATTTTAAAATCCGCAAGTAATATGTAATTAATTCGGATCTCATCCGGAAAAAATACATATTTAATGAATTCTAAAATAATTCGTATTACATATGCACAAATACATATCATATCCATAATATAGATTAATACACATATATAACTACGAATAAAAATTAATAAACTAAAATTCGAAAATAATTAATTTGTGATTAAATTCGAATTTCCCAGATAACATATCAGTTATATAGATTAATTCCAATATGTTATAATATGGATCTCATCCCAATTAATTTTGTATTCTTCTATCTCAACTAATTTGGCAGATCACTAAATTTGAATAGTTGAAGAATAACTTTGTAAAATCAATTCGGATCTCATCCGAAAAACAAGAAGCTAAAACTTTCAAGATTAGATCTAAAAATATAACTAGTTCAAATTCCGAATAATTCAAATTGGAATTATACGAATTATACACCTTGATACAAAATTATTCAAATTATACGAATTAGATTGCGTCATATAAAAGTTATATACTATCAACTAGATATCAACTAGTTATTTATATTGCTTCGTATCATGCTTCGTATATATAAACTAGTTATTTATATTGCTTCGTATCATGCTTCGTATATATAACTAGTTTATATTGCTTAGTTTATAGAAATTTGAAACATAAATTATAAGTATCAAATTGGATCTAATTCAAACTCTTGAATTTTCATGCCCATACAAATCTCTTCCGAATAATTAGGCTGTAGGATTCCATCCAATTCCTAATCTATTCAGATCTGATTTGTAAAATAAATATTATCACAAAACATTCCAAATATTATTGTGAATATATATTGGATCAAGTTCGAATCATTCGAATATCACATCCTTATAAAATTTCGGAATATAACATACACATATAAATTCCGAAATTAATAAATCAATAATTTCGAAATTAATAAAAAAATTAATTCCGAAAATAAATCCCAAAATAATCAAATTATAGATTATACATCAAATCGTGTAACCCGAGTATAATAAAGAACCGTAGTCTCTGATACCACTGTTGGGTTTCGGGCAGAAAAACGCAGCGGAATAAACAAAAATTTTTCTACCCAAAAGTAAATGAACGGATCTGAGGTTCTTATTATAAACGAAATTACAAGAATTTAAGAGGGACTTACATAACAATCTTAATCAGGGATGTCAGACAGTCCGAGAAAACGATCCCGAGCTCTACCGGTATCCACACGCACGTGACTGGATCGGCCGCAGGGAACGTGCTAGCGTTCTCTTCTTTCTTCCTCTCTACTCTAGGTTTAAGAAGTGAATTTTAACTCTTAAAATTCGTGGGTCTATATGGCCCTATTTATAAGATGAGGAAAGAAGGGGTTTTATGGCTAATAAAACCCTTAAAGAGGCTCTAGCCCAATACCATTCGAAACCCTATTTCGAATTGGGCTAATCAAGCTATTTTAATGTTATTAACAAACATTAATGATCCAAATCACTTAGGTGTGTGACCCTGTAGGTTTATATATTATTGGTAGTGGGCTAGAAATTAATTCGAGCCTCACAAATCATAAGCGGCCTCTAGCAAGGCATTATGACTATCCAAAATATATAAATGTCAATTAAATCTGACAAAACCTTTTAATGATTAATTTGTGTTAATAATTCTCTTTTGTCAAACGATATCTTAATTGAGACAAGGTTAGGTCGTGTCATCCTTGTTATTTTCAATTAATATTTCTTGATTACCAAGTAAGATTAATCTTGATCAAATGACACCTCATTTGAGCATGGCCATGCTAATTAATCTTACTTGTCAAGGGGCCCAATAGATATCTTTCTCTCGATGTACAAGAGTGACAAAAACTATCTTGATAATTCACATACTACTACATGGTTCATAATATGTACAATCACCACCTTTATAATTACCCAGTTAAAGATAACATTTAATGGTGTTAATACATATTAATTCTCATGCTAGTAACCATGATTATCTCAAGTATAAGAATATAACACCTCATCATTATTGAGGACAACACTGATGACATATAACCTAGCAGTGTCCTCAAGTTGGGTCTGTCCAATGAACTTGTTCCCTAACAAGCATCTATGTTATTAACTTGATATCTCTATACCCATGACTAGTGGAATATAGCCATCAGTTAATCCACATACTGGTCTATTAATTATTAATGTCCCAAATTAATAATATTAGACCAGGGACAATAAGAATATTATGTTTATTTTAAAGTGTAGCATTCCACAATTAAGTCACATACTTAATTAGCTACTAAACAGAATATTCAGGGACTAAATATTAATAAAGAAAACTCACAATAATAATTAACCTAAAATGAGTTTGCAACTTTATTAATTAATGAACATTAAATATTTATTAATAAATCATAAACTATGATTGTCCTAGGGCATATTTCCAACAGGAAAGTCTACCCGGGGGGTATCTTATCCGAGGGGTTATTGCGGGAATAACTAGAGAGAAGTCAGAGTAAATAGGAGGAGAGAGAGTCGATTTTATTAAATGAACTCAGCGTGTGGAGTTGGGATGTAGGTTGTGATTTACAAGGAGAAATGGGCCGCTATTTATAGCAGCAATAAATGCGATGAGAGGACACGTGTCAGTAATCCAACGGCCGAAGGGTCACATCAGCCTGGTGGCACCGGCAGTGGTACGTCAACCGCATTGAATGCGGTTGGCGGATGCGACGTGGCATTAAATGCGGTGGTTGGCTGTCTCTAAAAGGAATCTTCGATGATTGAGCTAGTTCAGCCGAAGGCTCCCGGTGTAGCCGAGGGCTCCATGTGGTGAGGACCCTCGTACGGCCGAAGGCCCCGTGTGACCGAAGGCGTAACAATGCCGAGGGCATAACAATGCCGAAGGCTCATGTTTTCGCCCGTTTTCTCCCAGTAGCTTCCTATGCCGAAAAGGCTATGCTGTGAGTTCTGGAGCCTTCGGCCAAGGAGGCCGAAGGCACCCCAGTGTGTATTCTGGGCCACTTTGAGGCTTGGGCCGTCGTATTTGGGCCTGAGTTGTTTCCTGAGCTCAATGGACTAGTGTAGGAGAAATAGGAGTCTATGGGCCGGGGGTTCCTGGGCCATATACTCCATCAGGAGTCCCTCACTCCTTTTGCCGAAAGGTACTTGAGGGAAAAGGAGTAGATGCGTTGATTCTTCTGGAGGCTTCATCATTTCGCTGGGTGTCTTTGCTGGAGAATTTGTCTTCTGCTGATTGCCGAAGGCTGCCCTCAGTCCCTCACATGTCGAGGGTTTTCTGAGGGAAGGAATTCCCAACCTTCGCATGTTCGCCGGGGGCTCCCCTCAGTCCCTCACATGTCGAGGGCTTTTCAAGGAAAGCATAGATGTATTGCGTGCCTGTGTTGTGACGAGGGCCGCTTTATTTCCGCAAGTGACTTGTAGAAAACTTGTGATATCCTGCCTCTGCCGAAGGGGTTCCACTTTGATGTTTGTCCGGAGGCTGGACGCGTCAATTGTAAATTGTTTGTTTCCAAGAAATTTTTGTTGTGTATGATCCCCGAGGGGTGTATGCCAGTCCCCCACTCCTTTAGGCCGAAGGCAAGTTCGGGCGGAAGGAGTCATGATGTGTTGTTGGGTTCCCCGAGGGTTTAGCCGAAAGCTTATACTATTATCTGCTCAAAGCCTCTCGCAGGTGGTAGCCGGGGGCTACCATCCAATATACGCGTCGAGGAGTGGCAACATCGACAAGCGAAGGCTCTTATTGCTGCCAGCTCGAAGGCACTATGTTGGAATTCATTGGCTGAAGGCTGTGGCAAGTGGTAGCCGGAGGCCATCATTCGAGGGCACCCCGGTGTTTGTGAAATACAGCCGTTGCAATATAGCCGTTGGAAGAGGAGTTGACGTGGCCGGCTGTCGTTGGTTGGCGGTGGGCGGGAGTCACCCATTGGCTGAACCGGCGGCCCGTAATGATGGCCTTTTTAAATCGCGGCCCAGTTCTCGAGGCTGAAAGCCTATAAATACCCAAACCTGAGTTCATTTGTCGTTGTGCGATTTTATTGAAGCGAAGCTCTGCCCAAGTGTTTTCTAGAGAGAGAAAGTCGATATCGATCAAACCCAGCTTTCCGAGGTCAGTTCTCCTATTGTTCTTGAGCTTTTTTGTAAGTTTTGGTCTTCCACCTTTAGATCGAGTGTTATAGTACCCCTAGGCTTCTAGAGATTCCTTCCCAACCCTACGACTGCCAAATTCAACATGTCCTCCCAGAGCGACTCGCAAAATATCTCAAAGGAGTCGCCAGCGCGAACCGAGAGCATCTCCGACGTAGAGTCATCGAATGATCAGCCGTCGACGCACAACGATTCTGCGATAGCTGAAGAAATCCAGGAAGAGCTTCGAGCCGAAGCGGAGGCTGAGGACTTCGAGCAGGTCGCCGAGGACGAAGAACTTGCCCTCGCCCTGCAGGTGGCTGAGGAGGAGGAGCAAAAAGAGAGGCAACAGGTGACAGTTGCCGCGCTCCCTCTTCGAGGTGGTGGTGAAGCTAGCAGCTCCCGGCCTCTTGATCCGGAACCCATCAGTATCGCTCCGGGTAAGTTGAAGAAGAAGATGGGGGCTGCCGCAAAGAAGAAAAAGGAAGCGGCAGTTGATGCGGGAAAGCCGGTAGACATTCCCGAGGGCTACTCTTATCTAAACGTTGCTGCCTTAGTTCTGAAATCGAGGGCCCTACAATCAGAGTATCTGACGGCTCAGTTCCTTGTCGGTCCCCAGGGGCGTGTCATAGAGCCGAAGCCTGACGATGTGCTCTCCCAGGCTCCCGAAGGATGCTTTGCGGTCCACTTGCTGTCCTTGGAGTTGGGGCTTCGATTCCCCCCTCATCCATTCTTGATAGAGTATCTGAAATTCGTGAAGTTGGCCCCTTGTCAACTCACTCCCAATAGCCACTCCTACATTGCTGGCTTCCTGTCCCTCTGTCGTTCTCGGGAGGTCGACCCCTCATTGGATCTGTTCTTTATGTGCTTCAACCTCTGCCGAGGGGGGCACTCTCATGCCGAGGGCTTCGCTAACCTCCAGCAGGTCCCGGAGTGGAGGTTGTTTTCTGAAGTCCCGTCCTCGCACAAGGGGTGGAAGGATAAATTCTGCTACATCCGGATGGCGGTGAACCCCTTCCCGGAGCCTCTTAAGGATCGCTTTCGGAGGCATCTAAAGGTGGGAAGCGCCGTTCTTCAAAAGGCCGGGAAAAAATTGTCAGCTAAGCCCGAGGGCTCAGATAAGCAGGTGACAATCAAGGAAGTCACTCTCCCGGACGAGTTGTTTAAGCTGGACTTTAGGCGCTACCGTCGCTTCGGGGAGAGGGATGAGAGATATCCCCTCATCGACATGGTTCCACAAAGTGCCGAAGGTTGTTGCCGAGGGCTCTGCGTTTTTTATACTTGGCACATTTCCTTGTTATGTATTGAATCTAATATGTGTGCATTTTGCAGGACCCGCCATGGATCTAAAGGCAATCACCGCCCTCAGGAACAAGTTAGACAAAGAGCAGAAGAAGAAGGACGCCGGCGGTCAGAAACCAGTCGACGCGTTTTTCAAGAAGGATGGCGATACTCAGATTGCCGAGGGCATGGGAACTTCTGGGGGAGGCGCCGAAGTTCCCAAGGCGGAGGGTGCCACAAAGAAACGAGCCGGCAAGGGTCAAGCGCCCCCGGAAAAGAAAAGGCAGAAGAAGGGGACCACTGAGAAGGACAGCGTCCCGGTGGTGGACGTCGAAGAGCCCCCGGTCTCTCAGGCCCCGGTTTCCAATATCCCTCGCTCCCCCACTGTTCAGATGGCCGATGAAGAGTGGCCTCGGGAGAATGTGCAGTTCTCCATCAAAAAAGGGACTGCCATTGTGCACGGCACCATGGACCCGAAAGAGTTCTTGGATGGTGCCACCCCTCCGCTTGACAGGTCGACCCTCAGCCGATATAAGGACGAGGCCGTCGAGTCCAAACTTCTCCGTGCCTCCGTCACGGTGAGTATTCGGAACCCTCCTCTTGCAAACTTGTTTAAGTGTTTTATGTTCTGTATTCCTGATCCTTCATGATTTTTGTACGCTTGCAGGCCAGCATCCTCCTCGGGGAACATGTCCGGAGGCTGGAACAAATGCGTGCTCGCAAGGCGGAGGATGACGAGGCCCTCAGGAAGCTCGTCGAAAAAAATTCCGAGGCCATCCGACAGGTGGCACTGCTCGAGGAGACCCTCCGGCTGGAGAGGGGGGCCGTGGCGGCGAAGCTTGAGGGCGCTAAGGCCGAGGGGAAAGCCGAGGCGGAGGCAGTGGCCGCTGCAGCGGCCAAGGAGGCAGCCGCGGCCGCAGAGAAGTCGAAGGCGGAGGCGGCGTCTCAAGCCGTTGCAGATTTTGTTGCCGGAGGCTGGAGGGGGGAGGACCAGGAGGCGTGGAGGGCCGCGGTTGTCCGGGAAGAAGTTGATGCCTGGGTGAAGGGCCCCGGCGCTGAATGGCTGGCGCTGAAGGGCAACGAATACTGGCAAGGGGGGGAATTCTTCACCCAACGCCTGATCTACCGGAAGCTAGCCGCGCATCAAGGCCTTGACTTGAAGGATTTCAACCCTGATTCTCTCGGCCTGCCCCCGCTCCAGCCGGACGTCAGGGTCCCCCTACCTGAAGGCATGGAGAGGCCCATCCTCCGAGACTCTTTGCTGCTGCAGGAATGCGGAGGAGAGGAGGAAGAGGCTGGCGATGATGCTACTTCTAAAGTTGCCGAGGAGGGGGCCTCGACTGCTGATACTTAGAATTTTCGTAGCATTTGTAATGTAATACTCCATTTGTAATGTAATACTCATGTCAGCTATCGGCTTCGGCCTTAATGTGTAAAGAAACATCTTTTGGTACTTGAATATTGGTTTTCGGTGATGAATGATTTGCCCTCGGGCCTTTTCTCAACGGATGTCTCCTTTCCTTTCGAATTTGAATGCATGTCTTTATTTCTTTTTGTGTATGAATGTATGCTTCTTCCTTTCTTCCATATGAATGTCTGCTTTCCCGGAGGCCCCTAGTTTGTGGACTTGGTAAATTTTTCTAAATGCAAGTCCTAGCTAGCCTCCGGTTGTGGTGTAGGATCGCCGGGGGGTCGTTGTTTGTGGACTTAGAAACTTTTCACAGCAAGATTTTTGTCAAGACCCCTTCGGATGTAGAGTAGAATCAACCCCCTTCGGATGTTCGTAGTAGTGAGGCCAAGGGATAAAATGAATCAGACTTAGGAGTTCCACTAGGTCAAATTGCATCCTATGCCCCCGGAAGCCTTGGAAGCCTTCATTTAGTAGTGTAGCTTCTGGCTATTGCCAAGTAGTTTGGGAGGCCATCGGCCATGAGTCTGTAGGTGAAGAATTGTCCTCCCGAAGGGTCCACATTCGTGGACTTGGGCAAATTTCCATAAAGCTTCAATAGGTGCCGTAGTGGACCTTCGGGCGTGAGAGTTGCTTGGGCCCCCGGTGTGTACAGTTGCCGAGGGGTCCAGGATTATGGACTTGGTGATCCTTCTTCCCTTGGCATGAACCTTCCGGTTTGTGTAGGTATAGATTTAGCTTGCCCTTAGAACTTAGTGTAGCCTTCGGCATGTCACATAGTTGACTTTGGTCCAACCGAATTTTGATCTAGGTGAAGTTTTGCTCTTCTTGGGTCTCCGGTGGAATTCTTGTACTCCAAGGCTTCATGTAATGAAGCCTTCGGCTATGTAGCCAGATGACCTGTTGTTGAGAGATTTTCTTGTGCCTTTGTAGGATCCTTTGGGAATATACGTCCAAAGTGTTGAGCCTCCGGGGAGAATAGTATCCGGGGAGTTCCTTCCCCCCTACACATCTTTCTTTTTTTTTCTTTTCTTTTTTTTTTTTTTTTTTTTTTAGATGGTGTAGGAGAGGCATCTAGAAACTTGGTTTCTAGGAAAGGCTTGGCCTATATGGGAGGCAACGGAACAAACCGTTGGCTCCCCCTTCGGGAATGACCTTCCGATATCCCGAAGGGTTTGAGGGTCGTTTCCTCGGCCCGAGACATCGTCTGTTGCCTGCTTCCCCTTGGGAGATAGCACGGAAAGCGCCTCGGTTTTGAAAGTCGTCCCCTCAGCCCGAGACATGGTCTGTTGCCTGCTTCCCCTTGGGGGATAGCGCGGGGAGCGTTTCGTTTGTGGAAGTCGAATCCTGGGCCCGGGACATGGTCCGTTGCCTGCCTCCCCTTGGGGGATGGCGCGGAAAGCGTTCCTGGGAAGGGTTTTATTTGTGTGTGGGACACAAATAGCCGGGGGCACTTGGTGCCAGCCGGAGCCGAGGGGTGTTGCACCCCCCGGTTTTTTTTTTTTTTTTTTTTTTTTTTGGAGGAGAGAGAATATGTAAAAGTTTTTGAAAGCACTTGGTGCTTTCAGAGAGTGATGGGGGTGGCCCATACACTTGGTACTTGGTACCTAAATTGTTGTTCCCCCCTCATCAGAGGGAGAGGCCTTGGGCCTATTTTTGTGGAGAAATGAGGGCTTGGCCACTCACGTGTAGGAGAGAAGGGGGCCTTGGGCCGCTTGTACAATATGTAGGCGATGAAGGTTTGGCCTTTTGATTATTCTTCAAAAACAGACGGGGCCTTGGGCCATTGATCATTTACATTTGTTGGAGATGAGGGCCCGGCCACTCATTGGTAAAACTTCACTAGGTGGTGCGCATTCCAATGTCTAGGAATCTCTGTCCCATTAGGACGTTTTAACTTGTATGTCCCTGGTCTGATGATGGCTGAGATGATGTAGGGGCCTTCAAACTTGGGTGCCATCTTTCCTCCTTCGGTGGGTAGACTAGCCTCCCTTCGTCGGAGGACGTAGTCTCCCACCTGGAATTCCCGGGAGCGGACCTTGGCGTCGATGTATCCTTTGACTTGTCTCCTATAGTTTTCGGCCCTGAGAAAAGCTTGCTCTCGGCGTTCTGAGATGAGATGAAGGTCGAGGGCCATGTTGGCGTCGTTTGCCCCGGGCTCATATTGCTCAACCCTTCGGGTGGGAAGAGTCACTTCTGTTGGAGCCTTAGCCTCGAAGCCATAGCATAGGGAGAAGGGTGTCTCGCCTGTTGCGCGCCGAGGGGTGGTGCGGTAGGCCCATAAGATGTTGTGGAGCTCTTCTACCCAGCCTCCCCCTTCGGCTTCCAGCTTCTTCTTTAACCCTTCGAGGAGGGTGCGGTTGGCATTTTCTACTTGTCCGTTGCCCTGAGGGTAGGCAACGGAAGAGAATGTGTGCTTGATGCCCCAAGCTTCAAGGAGGGCACAAAAGGGGGCCGCCTCGAACTGAGTCCCGTTGTCGGAGATAACTTGTTGGGGAACGCCAAACCTTGTGAGAATATTCTTGAGAACAAAGTGGCGGCACCGGGCCTCAGTGATGCTGGCGAGGGGCTCGGCCTCTACCCATTTGGTGAAGTAGTCGATGGCCACAATGATATACCTGTTGTTGGAGGTACCCCTCGGCAGAGGGCCTACTAAGTCAATCCCCCATCTAGAGAAGGGTATAGCGGTGCTGATGGGGGCATAGTTGACCGCTGGTCTGCCGGGGGCCTTCTGAAAGTGTTGGCAAGCGGTGCACCTTCGGGCTAGATCAGCACAATCTCTAGCCATCGTGGGCCAGAAGTAGCCCTGAACTATGAGCCTTCGGGACATGGAGAAGGGTCCCTGGTGAGCTGAGCAAGTGCCACTGTGCACTTCCTCCATGGCGACTTCGGCCTCATCTTGATGAAGGCACCGAAGGAGGGTGCCGTTGTAGGATCTCTTGTAAAGCCTCCCGTTTTCGATGGCGTAGCTGGGAGCCCTCAGCTTTGCTAACTTGGCGCGGGCTTCGTCTTGGGGCAATTGCCCTGTGGTGATGAAGGTGATGATGTCAGAGATCCAATCTTCCGGCCTCAGGTCAATGTTCATGACGGGGCTCGCGTGGATGCTCGAGAGGCTGAGTTCCTCAATTCTTGCAATTTTGGAGAGGTGCTCGGGGGATTCATCTGAGAGCTTTGATAAAATGTCGGCCTCAGAATTTTGAGCCCTCGGTATTTGGGTGAGAGAGTGTGCTTCAAATACCTTGAGCAACTCCTTAGCCGCCTCTTTGTATTGTTTCATCCTCCCTTCTTTGGCTTCGTACTCCCCGGAAATTTGCCCCACGACAAGCTTGGAGTCACACTTGACGTGGATCATCTTGGCCTTCAGATTCGCTGCCAGCCGAAGGCCACATAGGAGGGCCTCGTACTCGGCCTCGTTGTTGGAGACCTTGAAGGAGAAGCGGATGGCATAATAGGCGCGGAAGCCTTCGGGTGTGATCAGAACTACTCCCCCTCCGCATGCCTTAGTGGCCGAGGAGCCATCGGTAAAGAGTGTCCACCACTCATCGAGGGGTGCCGAAGGCTCCTCGTCTGTTGTTGATCTTGCGGTGCATTCCGTTACGAAGTCTGCCAGGGCTTGGCCCTTAATGGCAGGCCTCGGTCGGATGTCTATGTTGTATTCCGAGGCCATCCGACAGGTGGCACTGCTAGGTTTGTTTGACAAATCAGAGGAAATGGCATCACTTATGGGCAATTGGTGCAAAATGGATGTCAATGTATAAATTTCTCATCACTAGTCAGTACGACGGCACTGCTTAAAAGTTCTAAAATTATCTGCCTGCCTGTGATTGCTCTTTTCCTAATAATGTCATTTTCATTTACAATATGTGCTTTTGCTTGTATTATTGTAAGCCTGTAATTATATTAACAACTTCCATAAATAATGAGTGAATTTTTAGTTGAAAGAGTGTCAAAAATAATACTAATGAGTTTTGAATTGACAAAAATGAGACCAAGAATAGATCCTGACAAAAAATTGATCCATTTTAATTTTTAATTGAACAGCCTATAATGACCTTGCACTTCTCCAGGCCCAATGCCTCAATTAGGCACATTTTCCCTATGGACTTCTCCCTGGAGGACTTCTCCCTTCCCCCTCCACCATACCATGCCGCCACATGTGACTCTCACCAACGTCAGCTAAAAAACCCATAATTCTTGTGCCCCTTTCATCTTCTCGATAATCGAATGGTGATTCCGTCTGATTTGCGTGGAGAGGGCAAATGATGGTAATGGTGGCTAGGGTTGGCGGCTAAGCCGATGCTGGTAGACTAGTGCTTGATGACAAGAGTTCACAGATTTTGTCTGACCTGAGGTGAAAGGTGCAGAGCCAGACTCCATGGTTGTGGTTGTGCTTCGGCGGTGGTGTTTCCTATCAAATGGTGGAGGCGATGTAAAAACTAGGGTTGGGGGTTGTGAGCCGAGGGTCGTTGATTGGCGGATAGGGTTACGATAGTGGTGGTTGGAGGTTGGGCGCTAGGGTTTCGATTTCAGCTGACATAGTAATGTCGCTGCCTGCCAAGCTTCTACGGGCACTGCTCTTTTCCTTTCTATCCAACAATGGCGAAGGTTCATATCTAGAGATTTGCCACCCAATATGAAGCATACCGTTGACATCCCTCGTGTTCTTTGATGGAGAGGTGATGCGGTCGGCAAAGTTGGAGGCTACGGCTAGTGTTATGATGGTGGTGGTGGACGAGCGAGTAGAGTTACGGCAGTAGCAGTGGGCTAGAGGTTGAGGGCTGGGGAGGTGGTTGGAGAGTCCAGTCAGGGTGGTCGGTGGTCGGTAGTTGGCGGCAATGCTGATTGGCTACGGTGGTAGTCACTGGTCGGCACGGCGTTAGTCATTGGTCAGATAACTGTGGACGGAGTCACGGTGGAGGTGTCACTTTGTAGGTGTCAATATGGCCGGTGACAATCACCGGCCAGTGGTCACTGCGAGATGTAATAGTGGTGGGTGTCATTGTGACGGGTCATGTAACTATAAAACACAATCACGACAAATAGGGGTAATTTAGTAGTTTAACGGTTATTGATCACATTTTTGAAATTAAAAAAAGATCCTTTTTTGGTTAATTATAGACTTTTTAATAATATTTAAGTCAAAAGCCTTATTGAAAATATGTATAATTTTTGGATCAGTTTACTAAATTACAACTTCAAACGGGTTTAAATTATAATAATAAATAGTGATACTTTTGAAGAGGACAAGTATACCATCGTTTTGCATTGATCATACTTGTTAGTTCATTGAGCTATTGTTAGAATATGCGTGGAATGTACGTGACATGAAAAAGATAAACACATAAATATTACGGAATAATTAGTACGGAGTATAATATAAAATAATATATTCCTCTTATTTAAATGGTCTTGTTATTTTTTGATAAATATTTATCCATGATATCAAGGGAACTTATTAAAAGTAAAATAAGAACATCTTCAATGTCACAATGTGTATTGTGCATATGTGGCACGAAAGAGATAGACACATAAATATTAGCAAACGAAACATATCTCTCCTTATTTGAACAGTCTTATACGGAGCAAACTTTTGATAATTTTTTCTCATCTTTTATTATTCTCTCCTCACCGTTATTACATTCTACAAGCTTCCATAATGGAGTCTTTAAAGCTTGATCTGGGGAGAGAAAGAGGCGGTGGAGAAGAAGAGCCCAAAAGGGGATCCATAACAAAGAGGGAAACCTCCTATTTGTAGGGAAATGGAAAAGGGAAAAAGGGGTACAAGTAGGGATGGACTGGGACGTGTCGGACTGACCCGGACCCGATCCGGGCCTGGTACTGTTTAGGTCTGACCTGACCTGTTACTTTATAGGCCCGGACCGGGGCCCGGATCAGTGGGTATAAGGGGCGGGTTTCGGGCTCGATTTTTGCCGGACCCGATTGCACTATTTCTTTAATTGAATGCCCAGTCTCATCCCGAAGCCTAGCTCGGCCCGGTACTGTTTATGCCCGATCCGGCCCGGTACAGGTACAAACCTGGGCCGGTACTGGGCCTGAAATCCTTAAGCCCAATGCCTGCTCTATCATGTCCCGAAGCCCGGACCCGGTTCCGTCCTAGTCCATCCATAGGTACAAGACAGAAAGGGCCCAGGAGGCTGAGATTGGCCACACTGATCATGCTCCGTATGGGGATCAATGCATTGGACTCCTGAAGAATAGTAGGTCGGATAATATATTCCAACAATATATGATAATATTTGGGTAGATGCATTTCATTTTTACTTTATTCACATTTTATCAATTCAATATCAAATACTCCCTCCATATTTTTTGTTACTACAATAGGTGTTGGCACAATTTTTTAGAGTGAGACAGTAGGAGTAATGAATAGTGTACAAAAAGTAGGAGAAATGGTTAGAAAAAGTAAGAGTAATTGAGTATTTTTAAAGGAAAAACTTACCAAAAGGGGGAAGTGTAGCAAAATTTTGAATACATTCAAAAAAGTAAAGTGTAGCAAACATTAAAATAGAATAATTGTACTCTTCTTAGTAATTGTACTATCCCATTTATCTTTTTAGAAGGTGGAGGCCAGGCAGTAGTATTATAGAATATTTATCAATTTAAAAGGGAAAAGTAGCAAATCAGTCATCGAACTAACCAGAAAAGTGCAAATAACCCCTTATGTAGGAGGTTCTGTCCGGCCATCGCCATTTGGGACGGTTCTAGGTGGAATTTTTTGATAAAAGTTTTGAGCATCTTCTTCATAACTCTAGTTTACCCATACCAAATTTTAGCTAAAAATTAAACCTGGAAGGCAGTCAAATGATTTTCTGAAATATACTATGCTGTTTAACTACGTTGTTATCTTCAAAAATTCATTTGACTGCCTTCCCGGTTGAATTGTTAGCTGAAATTTGGTATGAGTAAACTAGACTTAATGAAGAATATGATCAAAAAAATTCATCAAAATTTTTTACCGGGTACCGTCCCCAAATGACGACGGGCCGGACAGATTCTCCTATATAAGGGGTGATTTGTACTTTTTGGTTAGTTCGAGAGTTGATTTGATATTTTTCCCATTTAAAAAATATCGAATTGTTTTACTCATAATGTTTATCAATAATCAATTAAATATATTCCCTCTATCCCATTTTTCATGTTTTACATTCTTTTTGGGATTGTTCCAAAATAAATGTCATACTTCATATTATTATATTTAAATCTTAATCATAATTTTTATTTTTTCAACCACTTTATTAATGATTGTGTCAAACTTATTGACACATCAAACTAGTAGTAATGAATACTATCCCCAACCTCTGTGATTGTGACATGAGGGAGTGATACGACTAATAAGAAAAGTGTAATTGGGACGTTGATATTGAATTGATAAAATATAAATAAATTAAGAAAGGAAAAGTGTCAAATAGGCCCTCATAGTATATAAAATAGTTAATTAGGTCCCCAAACTTAACAGACGCCCAATTTTACCCTGAAACTTTAATAAAATGTTCAAATGTGTTATTTTGCCGGTTGTAATCCGGTTAAGACCATTTGGAGTGGTGTGGAGGCTAAAATGTCAAAAATGGACTCCGCCTATATGAAAACAATGTTTTGACTTCTATTTCTCTGCATTCCAGCACCATCAATAAAATACATTCAACATATTTTTTTTAACATATCAATTTATAAAACATAAATTAAATTATTGTAAGTAATGTTTTCCTTTTAATTTTTTCCCTGATTAATTTTGAAATAAAAAATACATATTTTGATGTAAAAATAAATAAATTTCGTTAACTATGTTTAACGTTTTTTTGGTTAACAAAAAATGAAGTTAATTCAATTAAAGTACGATTATGGAATATTCGGTTATTTGTTAAGGCTCCATAAATTTAAACTTTGTGTTTTGTATGTTTAGGCTTAGGTAAACTTCAACAGTTAAAACTCCATTTTTTTTTCATTTTATACATTACATATTGGTGTCATATGAAAGATAAAAACAATCATAAATTTTGATATATTTCTTTTAAAATTTGAATTAAAAATAAAAAAGTTATAATGCATTTAAGGAAAACAAACTTTTTTATATGATGCACTCATACATGCACAGTTGCATACTTTCCTCTCTGCTACTCTCCTTCACAAATGTCCATCATTTTTAGCATTGGGAGTCCATCATCACTCCATATTTAAAACTCTCCACCCCATTTCCCACTTTTACTATTCCATTTAACCTATCCTTATATGAAATTAGGAGTCCAAAAATTCCATTTTTAACATTTTGGACCTCTTATACTACACCACTACAAATAATCTAACCAATTACCATGCTCCTGTGGCAATCAACGTGTCGATTTTCATTGCTTACCTTCTTCTTTTCTCTTTCTTTTTTTTCTTCATTCCGTCTTCTCACCTTTTTTTTTCTCCCGCAGCACATCAGCCAACAACAGCTATCACCGTTGTTCTTCCGCACAACCAGCCATCACCCTCTATGTTTTAACAAAATTTGACAAGCTAAAACTAATTAAAAAAGAGAATTATATGTAGATAGGGTCTCGTACAAGAACAATGAAGAAAATGACAAGTGAGCAAATAAGAGTGGAATTAAGTATATTATTCGAATGTGTAGTTGCTGATTACAATGGAGGTGATGGAAAGTCTACCCGGGGGGTATCTTATCCGAGGGGTTATTGCGGGAATAACTAGAGAGAAGTCAGAGTAAATAGGAGGAGAGAGAGTCGATTTTATTAAATGAACTCAGCGTGTGGAGTTGGGATGTAGGTTGTGATTTACAAGGAGAAATGGGCCGCTATTTATAGCAGCAATAAATGCGATGAGAGGACACGTGTCAGTAATCCAACGGCCGAAGGGTCACATCAGCCTGGTGGCACCGGCAGTGGTACGTCAACCGCATTGAATGCGGTTGGCGGATGCGACGTGGCATTAAATGCGGTGGTTGGCTGTCTCTAAAAGGAATCTTCGATGATTGAGCTAGTTCAGCCGAAGGCTCCCGGTGTAGCCGAGGGCTCCATGTGGTGAGGACCCTCGTACGGCCGAAGGCCCCGTGTGACCGAAGGCGTAACAATGCCGAGGGCATAACAATGCCGAAGGCTCATGTTTTCGCCCGTTTTCTCCCAGTAGCTTCCTATGCCGAAAAGGCTATGCTGTGAGTTCTGGAGCCTTCGGCCAAGGAGGCCGAAGGCACCCCAGTGTGTATTCTGGGCCACTTTGAGGCTTGGGCCGTCGTATTTGGGCCTGAGTTGTTTCCTGAGATCAATGGACTAGTGTAGGAGAAATAGGAGTCTATGGGCCGGGGGTTCCTGGGCCATATACTCCATCAGGAGTCCCTCACTCCTTTTGCCGAAAGGTACTTGAGGGAAAAGGAGTAGATGCGTTGATTCTTCTGGAGGCTTCATCATTTCGCTGGGTGTCTTTGCTGGAGAATTTGTCTTCTGCTGATTGCCGAAGGCTGCCCTCAGTCCCTCACATGTCGAGGGTTTTCTGAGGGAAGGAATTCCCAACCTTCGCATGTTCGCCGGGGGCTCCCCTCAGTCCCTCACATGTCGAGGGCTTTTCAAGGAAAGCATAGATGTATTGCGTGCCTGTGTTGTGACGAGGGCCGCTTTATTTCCGCAAGTGACTTGTAGAAAACTTGTGTTATCCTGCCTCTGCCGAAGGGGTTCCACTTTGATGTTTGTCCGGAGGCTGGACGCGTCAATTGTAAATTGTTTGTTTCCAAGAAATTTTTGTTGTGTATGATCCCCGAGGGGTGTATGCCAGTCCCCCACTCCTTTAGGCCGAAGGCAAGTTCGGGCGGAAGGAGTCATGATGTGTTGTTGGGTTCCCCGAGGGTTTAGCCGAAAGCTTATACTATTATCTGCTCAAAGCCTCTCGCAGGTGGTAGCCGGGGGCTACCATCCAATATACGCGTCGAGGAGTGGCAACATCGACAAGCGAAGGCTCTTATTGCTGCCAGCTCGAAGGCACTATGTTGGAATTCATTGGCTGAAGGCTGTGGCAAGTGGTAGCCGGAGGCCATCATTCGAGGGCACCCCGGTGTTTGTGAAATACAGCCGTTGCAATATAGCCGTTGGAAGAGGAGTTGACGTGGCCGGCTGTCGTTGGTTGGCGGTGGGCGGGAGTCACCCATTGGCTGAACCGGCGGCCCGTAATGATGGCCTTTTTAAATCGCGGCCCAGTTCTCGAGGCTGAAAGCCTATAAATACCCAAACCTGAGTTCATTTGTCGTTGTGCGATTTTATTGAAGCGAAGCTCTGCCCAAGTGTTTTCTAGAGAGAGAAAGTCGATATCGATCAAACCCAGCTTTCCGAGGTCAGTTCTCCTATTGTTCTTGAGCTTTTTTGTAAGTTTTGGTCTTCCACCTTTAGATCGAGTGTTATAGTACCCCTAGGCTTCTAGAGATTCCTTCCCAACCCTACGACTGCCAAATTCAACATGTCCTCCCAGAGCGACTCGCAAAATATCTCAAAGGAGTCGCCAGCGCGAACCGAGAGCATCTCCGACGTAGAGTCATCGAATGATCAGCCGTCGACGCACAACGATTCTGCGATAGCTGAAGAAATCCAGGAAGAGCTTCGAGCCGAAGCGGAGGCTGAGGACTTCGAGCAGGTCGCCGAGGACGAAGAACTTGCCCTCGCCCTGCAGGTGGCTGAGGAGGAGGAGCAAAAAGAGAGGCAACAGGTGACAGTTGCCGCGCTCCCTCTTCGAGGTGGTGGTGAAGCTAGCAGCTCCCGACCTCTTGATCCGGAACCCATCAGTATCGCTCCGGGTAAGTTGAAGAAGAAGATGGGGGCTGCCGCAAAGAAGAAAAAGGAAGCGGCAGTTGATGCGGGAAAGCCGGTAGACATTCCCGAGGGCTACTCTTATCTAAACGTTGCTGCCTTAGTTCTGAAATAGAGGGCCCTACAATCAGAGTATCTGACGGCTCAGTTCCTTGTCGGTCCCCAGGGGCGTGTCATAGAGCCGAAGCCTGACGATGTGCTCTCCCAGGCTCCCGAAGGATGCTTTGCGGTCCACTTGCTGTCCTTGGAGTTGGGGCTTCGATTCCCCCCTCATCCATTCTTGATAGAGTATCTGAAATTCGTGAAGTTGGCCCCTTGTCAACTCACTCCCAATAGCCACTCCTACATTGCTGGCTTCCTGTCCCTCTGTCGTTCTCGGGAGGTCGACCCCTCATTGGATCTGTTCTTTATGTGCTTCAACCTCTGCCGAGGGGGGCACTCTCATGCCGAGGGCTTCGCTAACCTCCAGCAGGTCCCGGAGTGGAGGTTGTTTTCTGAAGTCCCGTCCTCGCACAAGGGGTGGAAGGATAAATTCTGCTACATCCGGATGGCGGTGAACCCCTTCCCGGAGCCTCTTAAGGATCGCTTTCGGAGGCATCTAAAGGTGGGAAGCGCCGTTCTTCAAAAGGCCGGGAAAAAATTGTCAGCTAAGCCCGAGGGCTCAGATAAGCAGGTGACAATCAAGGAAGTCACTCTCCCGGACGAGTTGTTTAAACTGGACTTTAGGCGCTACCGTCGCTTCGGGGAGAGGGATGAGAGATATCCCCTCATCGACATGGTTCCACAAAGTGCCGAAGGTTGTTGCCGAGGGCTCTGCGTTTTTTATACTTAGCACATTTCCTTGTTATGTATTGAATCTAATATGTGTGCATTTTGCAGGACCCGCCATGGATCTAAAGGCAATCACCGCCCTCAGGAACAAGTTAGACAAAGAGCAGAAGAAGAAGGACGCCGGCGGTCAGAAACCAGTCGACGCGTTTTTCAAGAAGGATGGCGATACTCAGATTGCCGAGGGCATGGGAACTTCTGGGGGAGGCGCCGAAGTTCCTAAGGCGGAGGGTGCCACAAAGAAACGAGCCGGCAAGGGTCAAGCGCCCCCGGAAAAGAAAAGGCAGAAGAAGGGGACCACTGAGAAGGACAGCGTCCCGGTGGTGGACGTCGAAGAGCCCCCGGTCTCTCAGGCCCCGGTTTCCAATATCCCTCGCTCCCCCACTGTTCAGATGGCCGATGAAGAGTGGCCTCGGGAGAATGTGCAGTTCTCCATCAAAAAAGGGACTGCCATTGTGCACGGCACCATGGACCCGAAAGAGTTCTTGGATGGTGCCACCCCTCCGCTTGACAGGTCGACCCTCAGCCGATATAAGGACGAGGCCGTCGAGTCCAAACTTCTCCGTGCCTCCGTCACGGTGAGTATTCGGAACCCTCCTCTTGCAAACTTGTTTAAGTGTTTTATGTTCTGTATTCCTGATCCTTCATGATTTTTGTACGCTTGCAGGCCAGCATCCTCCTCGGGGAACATGTCCGGAGGCTGGAACAAATGCGTGCTCGCAAGGCGGAGGATGACGAGGCCCTCAGGAAGCTCGTCGAAAAAAATTCCGAGGCCATCCGACAGGTGGCACTGCTCGAGGAGACCCTCCGGCTGGAGAGGGGGGCCGTGGCGGCGAAGCTTGAGGGCGCTAAGGCCGAGGGGAAAGCCGAGGCGGAGGCAGCTGCCGCTGCAGCGGCCAAGGAGGCAGCCGCGGCCGCAGAGAAGTCGAAGGCGGAGGCGGCGTCTCAAGCTGTTGCAGATTTTGTTGCCGGAGGCTGGAGGGGGGAGGACCAGGAGGCGTGGAGGGCCGCGGTTGTCCGGGAAGAAGTTGATGCCTGGGTGAAGGGCCCCGGCGCTGAATGGTTGGCGCTGAAGGGCAACGAATACTGGCAAGGGGGGAATTCTTCACCCAACGCCTGATCTACCGGAAGCTAGCCGCGCATCAAGGCCTTGACTTGAAGGATTTCAACCCTGATTCTCTCGGCCTGCCCCCGCTCCAGCCGGACGTCAGGGTCCCCCTACCTGAAGGCATGGAGAGGCCCATCCTCCGAGACTCTTTGCTGCTGCAGGAATGCGGAGGAGAGGAGGAAGAGGCTGGCGATGATGCTACTTCTAAAGTTGCCGAGGAGGGGGCCTCGACTGCTGATACTTAGAATTTTCGTAGCATTTGTAATGTAATACTCCATTTGTAATGTAATACTCATGTCAGCTATCGGCTTCGGCCTTAATGTGTAAAGAAACATCTTTTGGTACTTGAATATTGGTTTTCGGTGATGAATGATTTGCCCTCGGGCCTTTTCTCAACGGATGTCTCCTTTCCTTTCGAATTTGAATGCATGTCTTTATTTCTTTTTGTGTATGAATGTATGCTTCTTCCTTTCTTCCATATGAATGTCTGCTTTCCCGGAGGCCCCTAGTTTGTGGACTTGGTAAATTTTTCTAAATGCAAGTCCTAGCTAGCCTCCGGTTGTGGTGTAGGATCGCCGGGGGGTCGTTGTTTGTGGACTTAGAAACTTTTCACAGCAAGATTTTTGTCAAGACCCCTTCGGATGTAGAGTAGAATCAACCCCCTTCGGATGTTCGTAGTAGTGAGGCCAAGGGATAAAATGAATCAGACTTAGGAGTTCCACTAGGTCAAATTGCATCCTATGCCCCCGGAAGCCTTGGAAGCCTTCATTTAGTAGTGTAGCTTCTGGCTATTGCCAAGTAGTTTGGGAGGCCATCGGCCATGAGTCTGTAGGTGAAGAATTGTCCTCCCGAAGGGTCCACATTCGTGGACTTGGGCAAATTTCCATAAAGCTTCAATAGGTGCCGTAGTGGACCTTCGGGCGTGAGAGTTGCTTGGGCCCCCGGTGTGTACAGTTGCCGAGGGGTCCAGGATTATGGACTTGGTGATCCTTCTTCCCTTGGCATGAACCTTCCGGTTTGTGTAGGTATAGATTTAGCTTGCCCTTAGAACTTAGTGTAGCCTTCGGCATGTCACATAGTTGACTTTGGTCCAACCGAATTTTGATCTAGGTGAAGTTTTGCTCTTCTTGGGTCTCCGGTGGAATTCTTGTACTCCAAGGCTTCATGTAATGAAGCCTTCGGCTATGTAGCCAGATGACCTGTTGTTGAGAGATTTTCTTGTGCCTTTGTAGGATCCTTTGGGAATATACGTCCAAAGTGTTGAGCCTCCGGGGAGAATAGTATCCGGGGAGTTCCTTCCCCCCTACACATCTTTCTTTTTTTTTCTTTTTCTTTTTCTTTTTTTTTTAGATGGTGTAGGAGAGGCATCTAGAAACTTGGTTTCTAGGAAAGGCTTGGCCTATATGGGAGGCAACGGAACAAACCGTTGGCTCCCCCTTCGGGAATGACCTTCCGATATCCCGAAGGGTTTGAGGGTCGTTTCCTCGGCCCGAGACATCGTCTGTTGCCTGCTTCCCCTTGGGAGATAGCACGGAAAGCGCCTCGGTTTTGAAAGTCGTCCCCTCAGCCCGAGACATGGTCTGTTGCCTGCTTCCCCTTGGGGGATAGCGCGGGGAGCGTTTCGTTTGTGGAAGTCGAATCCTGGGCCCGGGACATGGTCCGTTGCCTGCCTCCCCTTGGGGGATGGCGCGGAAAGCGTTCCTGGGAAGGGTTTTATTTGTGTGTGGGACACAAATAGCCGGGGGCACTTGGTGCCAGCCGGAGCCGAGGGGTGTTGCACCCCCCGGTTTTTTTTTTTTTTTTTTTTTTTTTTTTGGAGGAGAGAGAATATGTAAAAGTTTTTGAAAGCACTTGGTGCTTTCAGAGAGTGATGGGGGTGGCCCATACACTTGGTACTTGGTACCTAAATTGTTGTTCCCCCCTCATCAGAGGGAGAGGCCTTGGGCCTATTTTTGTGGAGAAATGAGGGCTTGGCCACTCACGTGTAGGAGAGAAGGGGGCCTTGGGCCGCTTGTACAATATGTAGGCGATGAAGGTTTGGCCTTTTGATTATTCTTCAAAAACAGACGGGGCCTTGGGCCATTGATCATTTACATTTGTTGGAGATGAGGGCCCGGCCACTCATTGGTAAAACTTCACTAGGTGGTGCGCATTCCAATGTCTAGGAATCTCTGTCCCATTAGGACGTTTTAACTTGTATGTCCCTGGTCTGATGATGGCTGAGATGATGTAGGGGCCTTCAAACTTGGGTGCCATCTTTCCTCCTTCGGTGGGTAGACTAGCCTCCCTTCGTCGGAGGACGTAGTCTCCCACCTGGAATTCCCGGGAGCGGACCTTGGCGTCGATGTATCCTTTGACTTGTCTCCTATAGTTTTCGGCCCTGAGAAAAGCTTGCTCTCGGCGTTCTGAGATGAGATGAAGGTCGAGGGCCATGTTGGCGTCGTTTGCCCCGGGCTCATATTGCTCAACCCTTCGGGTGGGAAGAGTCACTTCTGTTGGAGCCTTAGCCTCGAAGCCATAGCATAGGGAGAAGGGTGTCTCGCCTGTTGCGCGCCGAGGGGTGGTGCGGTAGGCCCATAAGATGTTGTGGAGCTCTTCTACCCAGCCTCCCCCTTCGGCTTCCAGCTTCTTCTTTAACCCTTCGAGGAGGGTGCGGTTGGCATTTTCTACTTGTCCGTTGCCCTGAGGGTAGGCAACGGAAGAGAATGTGTGCTTGATGCCCCAAGCTTCAAGGAGGGCACAAAAGGGGGCCGCCTCGAACTGAGTCCCGTTGTCGGAGATAACTTGTTGGGGAACGCCAAACCTTGTGAGAATATTCTTGAGAACAAAGTGGCGGCACCGGGCCTCAGTGATGCTGGCGAGGGGCTCGGCCTCTACCCATTTGGTGAAGTAGTCGATGGCCACAATGATATACCTGTTGTTGGAGGTACCCCTCGGCAGAGGGCCTACTAAGTCAATCCCCCATCTAGAGAAGGGTATAGCGGTGCTGATGGGGGCATAGTTGACCGCTGGTCTGCCGGGGGCCTTCTGAAAGTGTTGGCAAGCGGTGCACCTTCGGGCTAGATCAGCACAATCTCTAGCCATCGTGGGCCAGAAGTAGCCCTGAACTATGAGCCTTCGGGACATGGAGAAGGGTCCCTGGTGAGCTGAGCAAGTGCCACTGTGCACTTCCTCCATGGCGACTTCGGCCTCATCTTGATGAAGGCACCGAAGGAGGGTGCCGTTGTAGGATCTCTTGTAAAGCCTCCCGTTTTCGATGGCGTAGCTGGGAGCCCTCAGCTTTGCTAACTTGGCGCGGGCTTCGTCTTGGGGCAATTGCCCTGTGGTGATGAAGGTGATGATGTCAGAGATCCAATCTTCCGGCCTCAGGTCAATGTTCATGACGGGGCTCGCGTGGATGCTCGAGAGGCTGAGTTCCTCAATTCTTGCAATTTTGGAGAGGTGCTCGGGGGATTCATCTGAGAGCTTTGATAAAATGTCGGCCTCAGAATTTTGAGCCCTCGGTATTTGGGTGAGAGAGTGTGCTTCAAATACCTTGAGCAACTCCTTAGCCGCCTCTTTGTATTGTTTCATCCTCCCTTCTTTGGCTTCGTACTCCCCGGAAATTTGCCCCACGACAAGCTTGGAGTCACACTTGACGTGAATCATCTTGGCCTTCAGATTCGCTGCCAGCCGAAGGCCACATAGGAGGGCCTCGTACTCGGCCTCGTTGTTGGAGACCTTGAAGGAGAAGCGGATGGCATAATAGGCGCGGAAGCCTTCGGGTGTGATCAGAACTACTCCCCCTCCGCATGCCTTAGTGGCCGAGGAGCCATCGGTAAAGAGTGTCCACCACTCATCGAGGGGTGCCGAAGGCTCCTCGTCTGTTGTTGATCTTGCGGTGCATTCCGTTACGAAGTCTGCCAGGGCTTGGCCCTTAATGGCAGGCCTCGGTCGGATGTCTATGTTGTATTGGCTGAGGAAGATGGCCCATTTTACCATCCGGGAGGAGCTAGTGGGACTCCTCATGAGGGCGCCGAGGGGTTGATGAGTGAGCACTTGGACCGGATGAGCTTGAAAGTAATGGCCAAGCTTCTTGACGGTCCAAACGATGGCTAGCACCGTCTTCTCGACGGGAGAGTACCTGAGTTCGGCCTCCCGGAGGGTTTTGCTGACGTAGAAGATGGCATGTTGGATGCCGTCTTCCTCTCGGATTAGTACTGAGCTGATAGCCGCAGGGCTAACACCGAGGTACAAGTATAAAGTCTCCCCCACCTTTGGTTTGGAGAGCACCGGGGGAGAAGAGAGGTACTTCTTAAGTTCATCGAAGGCCTCTTGACACTCAGATGTCCATTGGAAGCCAGCTGTCTTCCTCATGATTTGGAAGAAGGGGAGGGCCCTCTCGGCTGACTTGGAGAGGAAACGGTTGAGGGCCGCCAGGCGACCCGTCAATCGTTGAACTTCTTTGACGTTGCGTGGAGGCTCCATATCGATGATGGCCTGAATTTTCTCGGGGTTGGCCTCGATACCCCTTCGGCTTACCATGTAGCCCAAGAATTTTCCACCTTGTACGCCGAAGGTGCATTTTTTTGGATTCAACCGGAGGTTGAATTTTTGCATGATGGCGAAGATTTCCTGGAGGTCCTCGGCGTGAGTGCCGGCCTTCTTGCTCTTGACAATCATATCGTCAACATAGGCCTCCATAGTGCGCCCCAAGACAGCTTGAAAGACTCTGGCCACCATTCGGGTGTAGGTGGCACCTGAATTTTTGAGGCCGAAGGCCATCACAAGATAGCAGAAGATGCCTTCGGGTGTCATGAAGGCAGTTTTTTCAGCGTCTTCCTCGTGCATGTAGATTTGATGATATCCGCGGAATGCGTCGAGGAATGACATAATCTCGCATCCCGCGGTCTCATCCACAAGTTGATCAATGTTCGGCAGAGGGAAGGGGTCCATAGGGCATGCCTTATTCAGGTCTGTGTAGTCCACGCACATGCGGAAGGTAGGAGGCTTCTGTGCGAGGACTACATTAGCCAACCAGGAAGGGTATTTCACCTCCTTAATGTGTTTGATGGAGAGGAGCATAGATACCTCTTTCTTTACGAACTCCCTTCTCTCGGCCGAGAGGGGTCTTCTTCGCTGTTGCACAGGTTTGGCCGAAGGGTCCACCGCAAGGCGGTGGGTGATGACCCTCCGGTCAATTCCCGGCATATCCTCCGGCCCCCATGCAAAAACAATGGAGTATGCGCGGAGGGCCATGGTGATGCCAGCCTTCAAGTCTCCGGGGAGCTTGGCTCCAATCTTCAGGACTCTCTCCGGCTTGGCCGGATCGAGTATCAGGTCTTCAGTCTCCTCGGCAGGCTCAGCCCTCGGCCTACTTTCTTCCTCCTCCAAGGCCTTAGTGGTGATGGTGTCAACGCGAAACTCGGTTTTACTAACCTTCTTGGTGAGTTGAAGGTAGCAGGACCTGGAGAGCTTCTGATTCCCCCTTGAGTAGCCGATGCCGGTGGGTGTGGGGAATTTGAGACAGAGGTGCCTCATAGAGATGACGGACTCCAAGTCCTCGAGGGCAGGCCGGCCGAGGATGATGTTGTGCGCGCAGTCAAGGTTGACGACGACGAATTCCACTTCGAGCTTGGCTCTATGGGATCCGTCGCCGAATTCAACCATGAGGGTGATGACGCCCTCGGCGTCTATGCTGTCCCCCGTAAATCCGGAGAGGGGGGTGTTGATGTGTCGAAGGGACCCCCTGTCGAGTCCCAACTCTTGGAAAGTGCTGAGATACATGACGTTGACAGAACTCCCCGTGTCGACATAAGTCCGGTGGATGATGGCGTCATTGATCTCAGTGCGGATGACGAGGGCATCCCTATGTGGCAGAGAACCCGAGGGGAGGTCCGCATCTGTAAAGAAGATTGGATCCGCCCTCGGCCTTTTAGTAGGGGGCATGTGGTTGACTTCCCCAACGTAAAGGGATTGAGCCCACTTCTTTCGCTGGCTGGTGGAGTCTCCACCAGTGTTGCCACCATTAATCATGTGGACGTGGCGCTTGTATTGTTGATGGGAGCCTTCCCCCTCATCTTCGAGGCCCCCAATTTCTCGCTTCTTCCCCTGCGGGTTCCCCAAGGGGATGGTGTTGGGGTTCACCCACTTGTTTGCCTTTGGTGGCGGCCCTTGATGGTGAAGGAGGCCCTGGGGAGAAGGGCCCCTGATAAATTGAGACAAGTGGCCCGCCTGTATCAGCCTCTCGATGGCGTTCTTCAGCTGATGGCAGTCGTCGGTCTTGTGTCCATGGTGTCGGTGGAAGCGGCAATAGGGCTCATCGGGGCCGATGGCATAAATTTCGAGGGGTGTCCGGGAGTCTCGCTCCACGAGCCCTCGCTCTTCTGCATGATCGAGAATGACGCTGACAGGATGCGTCAAGGGAGTGCGTGGGTGCTCAAGGAGGACGGGTTGCGCCCATGCCTTCGGGTTGTTTTTGTAACTGCCCCCGGGTCTGGCTTGGCCACCTCGGGAGCGATCATTGTAATGGGGCTCTCGGTTGGCCGGAGGGGGAGGCCCTCCGGGCCGATTCCTGCCCTCATTCTTCTGAGAAGGATCCGTGTTGCGGCGGTCCTTCTCGATCTCCTCCGCTTCGGCATATCGGTCCCCCCGCTGAAGGGCCTTTGTATAATCGCGGGGGGGATCAGTGATAAGGCTCCGGGAGAAGTTACCGTTGCGGAGGACGGTGTGGAAGAGGGCCATCAGGGTTCTGTCATCAGCACCCTCGACCTCGAGGGAGGCCTGCCTCCAGCGTTCCAGGAAACTCCGAAGGGTTTCCTCCTTCTGTTGCCTCACATTCAGAAGATGGGAGAAGTGTTTCTTTGAGCGGTGCCTCCCGGCAAACTGCGTGAGGAAGCGGTGGGCAAGTTCTTGCCAAGAATCAATGCTGCCTTCGGGCAACCGGTTGAACCACTCATATGCTGGTCCCTCCAGTGTGGAAAGGAACCAACGGCATAAGTATTCATCCGAGGCCCCCATCATCATCATGCTATTTTGATAGCGGCTGTAGTGTTCTTGGGGATCCGTCTTCCCCTCATACGGTTTGATAGGTTGCCCCCGGTATTTATGGGGGATTTTGGCCGCCAACACCCTCGGTGTGAAGGGTGTTCTAGTGCGGAGTTGGATGAGGGGCTCGCCGGAGCCTTCGGCGAGCTTACGTTTCATCTCCTCCACTTGCGCCCGGAGGTCAGCGTACTCTGGGTCTGGCCTTGCTGTGGAAGCCGTCGGGGGAGCCTGACGATTCTCCTCAAGTTGACGGAGGAGGGCTTCGATGATTTCGTCCTTAGGATCCTTCGGGGCCACCCCTTGGGAGTTGGCCCGGATGGATTGCGCCTGATTGATCTGGTGTCTGGCGTCATCGGCGTGGAGGAGGGCTTTGCCCTTGCTCCTGGGTGGAGGTATGCCCTCGGCTCCCGAAGCGGAGGCTCCCCCAAGCCTCTCAAGTGCAGAGGTCCGGGGTTTTTCCTTCATCAAGGGACGTTTATCCCTGGATTGGGCCTCTTGGGAGGCGGTGTCCTGCGCCATGACCCCTTCGGCGTTCCCAATCCCCGGGGGAGGATTGTTGAACAGAGGAGGGAGCGGTGGTAATTGGATAACATTCCCTCCAGCGTAGGGCTGGAGGGGTGCCTGAGAGGCGAGGGCTCCGGAATTGAGAGCCATGTTCTGAACAAAGGCCGCAAAGGCAGCCTGAAGATCGATGGCCGGGGCCGGAGGGGGAACTTGGTTCTCACTCCGATCCCTCCTTCGATTATCAAGGCCAATGCGGGCATCAGGGGTGTTCTTCTGCAGCTGTTGACGTAGGTCAGCGGTGGCTTGCTCTAATTCGAGGATGACACCACCCTCGGGTACTAAGAGCCTGTTGGAGGCCTCAGCCCCGTTAGTTTCGCCGGGGGCTACGTAGTTTTCCTCAAGGGTCTTGGATTGGGCACGGGTGGTTCTTCCCATTTTTGGTGAGTGTTAGTGTTTGGTAGAGGGGGAGGGTTTCTTACTTGATTTGTTCTGAGCCTCTCAACGAGAGCACCAAATGATGGAAAGTCTACCCGGGGGGTATCTTATCCGAGGGGTTATTGCGGGAATAACTAGAGAGAAGTCAGAGTAAATAGGAGGAGAGAGAGTCGATTTTATTAAATGAACTCAGCGTGTGGAGTTGGGATGTAGGTTGTGATTTACAAGGAGAAATGGGCCGCTATTTATAGCAGCAATAAATGCGATGAGAGGACACGTGTCAGTAATCCAACGGCCGAAGGGTCACATCAGCCTGGTGGCACCGGCAGTGGTACGTCAACCGCATTGAATGCGGTTGGCGGATGCGACGTGGCATTAAATGCGGTGGTTGGCTGTCTCTAAAAGGAATCTTCGATGATTGAGCTAGTTCAGCCGAAGGCTCCCGGTGTAGCCGAGGGCTCCATGTGGTGAGGACCCTCGTACGGCCGAAGGCCCCGTGTGACCGAAGGCGTAACAATGCCGAGGGCATAACAATGCCGAAGGCTCATGTTTTCACCCGTTTTCTCCCAGTAGCTTCCTATGCCGAAAAGGCTATGCTGTGAGTTCTGGAGCCTTCGGCCAAGGAGGCCGAAGGCACCCCAGTGTGTATTCTGGGCCACTTTGAGGCTTGGGCCGTCGTATTTGGGCCTGAGTTGTTTCCTGAGCTCAATGGACTAGTGTAGGAGAAATAGGAGTCTATGGGCCGGGGGTTCCTGGGCCATATACTCCATCAGGAGGATATCCTATTTATAGGAAGGGTAGTTAATGCTTTCATGATGGTTTTGTACGTTACTGACAGGTTGAATATTCGACTGTATCAACCCTGTCAACCGTCTATTTTGTCAAATGCACCAATGTAATGTCTTCATTCACTTCAAGACCCGACACATCCCTAAAACCAGTCAGATCATCGGCCTACGTGTTCTCTTCCCTAAAGACTCATTGGATGGTACATTCGTCGAATCAAGCCGTCACGATTTTGACTATGTCAAGGTTAGCATCATTTTTGGACTCTTTGTTGCATATACACGATAAGTGTGATTCATAATTAAAAAAAAAAAGAGATGTTACTTACCTGGAGTAATTTTCACCCTCAACTCTTTGACCATAACGAGACTCGTAATGAGCTCTTCATATTCGACTTCGGTATTTGTGGTTTTTGAATTACATTGAGTTGTTCGTGAACTATTGCACCCTTGTGGCGATTTTCGAAAGATTTCTGATTTGAGTAGAAACTTACTGATTCCTTTGCTTCCAAAAATGCGCCTAAATATCCAACCACAAAGGAAACTTTAGAGGTATATTTCGATGAAACCATCACGTCGTCTGCGTACACTTCTGCGGTTCTCCCGATTTGATTTTTGAACACCATCGTCACTAGCCATCAAAAGTTGCCCCTGCATTCTTAAGCCCATAAGGTGTTGTTGAGTTTAATGAGACGCAACCAGCGGTGTAGGTTGATATATGATCAGTCGACAAGACGATATGTTTCGTTTCTTCCTTCATAGTTATTGATTCCCTCTTGAATCCTGCCATTGACGTTGAGCTATGACCTTCCATGGATGATAGTTTTTCTTGCACGAGGCCCCACGGTGGGCGCCAAATTGTTTTAACAAAATTTTGACAAGCTAAAACTAATTAAAAAACAGAATTATATGTAGATAGGGTCTCGTACAAGAACAATGAAGAAGATGACAAGTGAGCAAATAAGAGTGAAATTCAGTGTATTATATTATTCGAATGTGTAGTTGCTGATTACAATGGAGGATGTCCTATTTATAGGAAGGGTAGTTAATGCTCTCATGATGGTTTTGTCCGTTACTCGCGGGTTGACCATCCGTTATGACGATTTCGAGTCTGTCATAAAAATTGGTCAATTGTCATTAATACCTTTCTTAATCACATTAAAGAACCTAATAATGTACAGAAAACGTTACAATAGCTAAGATTGATGTTTGAGGACGCTCCATTAACTCTTGTAGTCAACTCTCTTACATGCAACATAAACCGTCAAATTTTTGCTCTAACTCTCTAGGCCCTTGTCCTTTCTTGTTCCAGCCCATAGGCTCCCAACTTAGTGATAATCGCCCGTAGCCACTATCTAGCAAGAGAGAGACACTATTAGGTGCTCATCACCAAACGTCCAAACTCTCCACCGTCTGGTGAGCTGATGCAGATCTCTTCGCCGCAATACCACCTCTCACCTGTTGTTCTCCGTTTCTCTTTATCATCCCTTCTATCTTCGTTTTGTGTCTGGTTAGAAACCTTACAACCTTTGTCTCACATATTCTAATACTCCGTATTTCTAAAAAGATTGGTTCCTCTATATATTTAACTTCTTTCCTCTCTATATGAATCCCTATTTTCTGTTTTCCTTCATTTTTTAGTTTGGGTTTCTCGTAAAGAGCGGAGATGATTAATTTCCCCCATTTCCAAGCTTGACTTGAATTTCAATATGGAATGAATATGTATTAATGGTCAGGGGCTGGTGAGTCAACTTTCGTTTTAGAGTTCGAGCTTCAATTTTTATGGTTCAATTTGAGCCATATAAAAAATCTCATCATTTTTTACATTGATTGAACAAGGTTAAAATGTGTTCTTGTTGGAATTCGTTTATACGGTGGCCTATCTTTTTTTATATGAGTGGGGTGGAAGACAAAAGCAGAAAGGGACAAAAAAAGGTTGGTTTGCGGTGAGGAGGATGGGTGAAAGAAGAAACCAGCAATAGGGCTGTTAACGAGCCGAACCGAGCCCGAACACCCAAAGCTCGAATTCGGCTCGTTAAGGAATAAGGGGTGTTCGGGTTCGAGCTCGAAGCTCGGCGAGCTTTACAAATGAGGCTCGTGTTCGGCTCGATAGGCGTTCGATGTTCGAACCGAGCGCTCGATAAGCTCGATAAATATGCCCGAATTTAAAATTTTAGATGATGCTCGTTAATAGGCTCGTGCTCGAATGGTTCGACAAGTATTCAGTTCATTAATAATCATATTTAAATTCATAAAACCATACTAATTATATTTAAATTTTGACATATATAAAATTATTTTTAAAATTTTAGGGTGTTCGATAGGCTCGAGTTCGAACCGAGCCGAAAACTACTATGTTCGAGCTCGGCTCGATTAATTTTTCGAACTTAAAACTCAGCTCGAGTTCGAGTTCGAAGCTCTTTAAGCTCGGCTCGTTAGGTTCGAAAACGAGCTCGAGCTCGAATAGTTTGATAAAAGCTCGGTTCGTTAACGGCCCTAACCAGCACTAGAGAAGAAGGGATAGAGATGAGGCGGAACAACAAAGAAGAATGGATAGAGATTAGCATATACTTCCTTTAAGTCCTTTTGAAGTGACGACGCCGGTATCCTTTCAAAAACTGGGATGTCATACCTACCATACATCAGATTGGTCCAAATCATTCTATTCCTTTTAATTTAAATTTAATTAATTCAACTTCATCATTCCTATTGGTCCATGTGGACAAAGATATGGTACCTTAAGGGTACCATAGAATCTACTCCTTTTTAATTGCAACAGTAAATATTTCACGTTTGCCAACGCACAAGTTTGACTATTAATATCTTTCATCCCTTATTAGTAAAAAAAATTAAAAAATTCATATTTTGAAAATTTAGAATGAGAAGAATTTAACAATATTTTTTAAAAATTTAATTTATAATGCATTAATTAATAAAATATAGTCGAAGTAGAATATGTGAATAGCGCAAAAAGTCCAATGTTGCAATTAAAAGAGAACAGATGTAGTATTTAATTAACATGTGTGTATATTTAGGGGTGGGCGCGGTCTGGAACAGTTCGGTAATTAGCAAAACCTGTAATGTATCTGTGATGTTTCTATCGGTTCGGTACGGTCCGGTTCTAAGAATAGAACCATTCGGTACCATGTCGTTTCGGAACGGCACAAAACAGTTCAGTACAATGCCAAACACATGCCGAAACATTTGAACAAATTTTGCTATTAGTAGATATCATCACACGAGCCAATTGACGTGAAAATTTGATGAGAATATAAGAAAGTGCATACTAAATACTAGAAAAGATTCAACAGGTTGACACTTATGTATTTAAATTTAAAAAGACTCAAACCGTGAAAGAAATTTAGTAAAAATATAGCAAAATGCAATATACAATCGTATAATATCATCTGTATTAAGTTCACGAGAACATATAAAAGGAATATCGTTAAATTATTGAACATAATACAAACATTTAATGTTTTTCTTTGTTCTAAGTTGAATATTAATTCTAATATAGTTCATAGTCGAGGCGTAAGAGCTATGATTCAAACCATATTAATTAAGTTATAAAACTACACAAATATGATACAACAAAAGTCATATACACTACATTACTACAAATTAATAGTCTTTAATGTTGATGGATAGTCTACCCGGGGGGTATCTTATCCGAGGGGTTATTGCGGGAATAACTAGAGAGAAGTCAGAGCAAAATAGGAGGAGAGAGAGTCGATTTATTAAATGAACTCAGCGTGTGGAGTTGGGATGTAGGTTGTGTTTTACAAGGAGAAATGGGCTGCTATTTATAGCAGCAATAAATGCGATGAGAGGACACGTGTCAGTAATCCAACGGCCGAAGGGTCACATCAGCCTAGTGGCACCGGCAGTGGTACGTCAACCGCATTGAATGCGGTTGGCGGATGCGACGTGGCATTAAATGCGGTGGTTGGCTGTCTCTAAAAGGAATCTTCGATGATTGAGCTCGTTCAGCCGAAGGCTCCTCGTGTAGCCGAAGGCTCCTCGTGTAGCCGAGGGCTCCTTGTGTAGCCGGGGGCTCCTCGTGTAGCCGAAGGCTTGGTTCAGCCGAAGGCTTCCCCTGGTGCTGAGGGCATGAGAATGCTGAAGGCTCACGTCTCCGCCTGTTTTCTCCCAGCAGCTTCTTATGCCAGAGAAGGCTATCCTGTGAGTTTTGAAGCCTTCGGCCAAGGAGGCCGAAGGCACCCCAGTGTGTATTCTGGGCCACTTTGAGGCTTGGGCCGTTGTATTTGGGCCTGAGTTGTTTCCTGAGTTCAATGGACTTGTGTAGGAGGAATAGGAGTCTATGGGCCGGGGGTTCCTGGGCCATATACTCCATCAAATGTTTTTTAACTTTGGCATTCTTTCATTATATACCAAATACTTCGTATAACATAAATTAATATCTAAAAGGAAAAAGTAATAATATTTATATAACACACACGTAGCTATTTTAAGAATGCATGAATACATACTTGGGTTATAAAATTGTTGGTCAATAAAAGATATTTATGGGTATGGAATAATATAGGCTAAAGGGTCAAATAGGCCCTTGAACTGACTTAAAGTGATCAATTAGCCCCTTATATAGGAGGTTCTGTCCGGCCGTCGCTAATTGGGGCGGTTCCTGGTAGAATTTTTTTAAGAAATTTTTTTAGCATCTTGTTCATTAAGTCTAGTTTACCCATACCAAATTTCAGCTAAAAATTCAACCGGGAAGGCAGTCAAATGATTTTCCGAAATGTATTGCGCTGTGTAACTTCGCAGTTATCTTCAAAAAATCATTTGACTGCCTTCCCGGTTGAATTTTTAGCTAAAATTTGCTATGAGTAAACTAGACTTAATGAAGAAAATGCTCAAAAAATTTCATCAAAAAATTCCACCGGGAACCGCCCCAATTGACAACGGCCGGGCAAAACCTCCTATATAAGGGGCTAATTGAACACTTTAAATCAGTTCAAGGGCCTATTTGACCCTTTAGCCAATAATATAAAAAAATCTCAAAGACATTATTTTTGAACGGTTCGGTCCGGTATTTTTCGGTTTTCAAAATCTAGGACCGGTCTCGTACCCGTTTGAAACGGTACAATTTCGGTTCGGGATAAAATTTTATAGAATCATTTAAATACCCGATATTCGGTTCGGTACCATTACGGGCCGGTTCGGTACCGGTTCGGTCCGGTTTTTATGCCCACCCCTATGTATATTATTACTACTCCGTACTATGCCGGACGGTGGAGAGTTTGGTAATGAGCTATCAAAATATATACTATCATCCGTTCTTTAATTCTTGCGACTTTCACGTTTACCAACGCACAATTTTCACTGCAATTATATTTAATTATGTATTAGCAAACATTATAAAAAGTAGATATTGTGGAAATTCACATTGATGGGAATTCAATAACATTTTATACATAATAATTTGATTATGTATATTAGTAGGAAATCGTGGTCAAAGTAAGGTATGCGAATAGTTCAAAAGGTACAATGTTGCAAGAATTAACTAATTGATGAAGTATATATGGGCTGCACTTTGAAGGCATAGCCAGCTTTTAATAGTTATTATTGAGTTATTACTACTATTAGGGAAAATCGCACTTTTAGTCCCTCAAATAGTCATGAATATGAAATGCCAAACCCATATTTCTAATATTGTAAATGTCACCCCCCAATTGTCCAAATTGTTGTAAATGTGGTCCTTTAAGGGGTGAAATATACTCGCGCCCATATTGTATATTTGACCTCTCAAAGGGCCACATTTACAACATTTAGGACAATTGAGAGACAACATTTACAAAATTGGTAACACGGGTCTAACATTTCATTTCCGTGACTATTTCAAGGACTAAAAGTGCGATATTCCCTAACTATTACTATTACTATTACTATTAATATTATCACTATTATTAATCGAATATATTTGAGTAACATTCGAATCGAATATACTGATATTCGTATTTGTATTTGATAACAATTCGAATCAAATTTAGTATTCATATTTGTATTTGTATTTGAAATTTTAGAATTCGAATCGTCTTATACGAATTCGAATCCCGAAGCGAGCATAAATTATTTGATTCGTATACAACCCTAATTGAGAATTGATTAAAAAATACAAAATATGTATTAAAAAAGAGAAATATAGGGAACTAAAAAATCATTGAGCAGACAACCTATGTACTGAAATTTGTCCTGATGATTTGGGATGATTTTACTTTGTAATTTATCGAACAGACCAGATCAAACTTAAATAGTTATAAAAATACAAAGAAATTAGATCAGACCGGTGGTCAAAACTCAAAAGTAAAAACAGATTGACCGTATAACCGGACAGTACAAGTCTGGGAGCAGATTGACCGCGACTTCAGTTGGGACTGATGGACCTCCTTTTTCATTTTCAACGACTTTTCAACGACTTCTTAGAAAGACGGTCGATAACAGCTACCTTCAGCTGTTTGAACTTTGCAAGAATCAGGAAAGACAAGCATTGAGAGATGGATCAAAGTGAGATCACTCGTAAGAAAAAAATACACTAATCACGTGGGGGAAAGGCGATAAGATTCTTCATCACTATTAAATAACAACGCTTGATTATGATCTACGTGCGAATAATATACACTTTCTGGTCTGATTTGAGGCATCCGATTCCCCAGCAATTTGTAGTCCTTTCAAGTGAGAAGCAGCCAGTTCATCTCTCTCTCTCTCTCTCTAACGCACGCTCTCTGTAATCACCGGTTAAATCTCATTCCATATTCTTCTTTCCTTAGCCAACCATTGAGATTCTCCATCGCTGCTATTTCAAGCGATGAAGTGATTGTGAGTTCCATCTGGGGCATACTTGCTGCAAACCGAACCAGGTTATACTCTGTTCTTCCTTCATTTTCTCCACATGCTTGCCCAGGCTTAGACATTTTTTAGCTCAGTTATGGAGATTATCAACATAAAAGAAAATTTGTAGTTTCCTGGCCGCAAATTATAACTTGGGGCTAGGTGGAAGTTCTTCCTAAGTTATACGTACTACAAGACTACAAGTATGCCTTATACCAGCGGACTTTCGGAAGTCATTCATATTTCACTTCATGGGGTGTTTGGGTGGGTGCATGAGTACTTCTTGGTGTTCCAAAACGCTTCTAGAAGCAGTTTTTTAGATGTTGGGGCCTGAGGGAGACCCGCTTTTGGAAAACTGTTCTGATTCTATTTCTGCTATTAAAAAAGAAGCAGAAACAGAATCAATTCCAAACGCCTCATATGTTTATCTTTCAGTTCCCTTTATGCTAGAAGCCTAGAACTTATTAGCAGTGATTCGAGCCGGACCTTATATGGCAGTGCCACAATAGATGTTTCTAACTTCTATCTATTGAATAGTTTAAAGGAGCTGGTCTTTCTCTCATTTCTGGCACATTCGCTTAGGGTCTGGACAGCCAGGCCGTCGGGATGTATTCAAATCAGTAACCCACATTTTTTTCCTTTTATTTGATGTGTCCAAATTTCCGATAGGGGTTGCTAATAATTTTCTTTATTTGTTACTTTGAGATAATCATTATTAGTATAACTTTTTGGTTCAAGTTCAAGCAGAACTCGTATTCATATAGTTGCTGGAGTGTTTATCTTTATGTCTTTATGAGCACGTGAGCATTGTCTTACACTCTTATAGTAATTCGTAAGTTTATCTTATTGTTAGTTTTTTTTTTTTGAAATATTTTTACAGCTCAACTACTTAAAAATGGAAGCCTATGAAAGGGATGCATTACCAATATTATCAGCTACAGATTTTAGAGATGAAGAAAATGATGGAATTCATTTCCGAAGACTTTCGTACAGGGCAAGGAGATCACTATCTATTCCTGCCAACTCCAGTGAGTCATATGGTACTGAAAGTAGTCGCATTGGATTTACTGGTCCAATGATAAATGAAAGGCATACTTCTTACATACAGATGAGTGGTCCATTGTATGTTGGGCACCCACCAAAGAGCAGCCTCAGGCCATGTCAAGTAGCATTAGGACTCAACTCAATCGGGACAGTTGAAACATATCCATCCTTTGCTAGAAGGGAACCAAATGGTCGCGAAGACTATGACTATGAACTGAAAAATGAACATCTTCTTAAATCGGGGCCACTGGGAGTATGCAATGACCAATACTGCACTACATGCCCAACTGTTGACATTTCTAAGGTGCAAGGGGGAAAGTCAAAATCATCACAGATATTTGATCACAGGGTATTTTGCCTTATCCTCACTTATTTACCTACTTAGATGAATGCTTTTTGTTATTCTTGTCGGTCAAGATTGTACCATACTTGGTTGTTATTCTTAAAGGACAAGGAGCTACATGTAATAGATGCATGGACGCATGGTATGTGCTATTAAAATGCAGATCTAGCTTTAATGATCTTAAACATTGTAAAGAGTATACTTTAAAGAATTTTGACAAATATAGTTTGTCTATTTTTCATCCTTGCTCTTACTGGAGAGTTTACCTCAAAGTGACAATTTACCTAAAGTACTCTAATTCTTTGTAGTTAATGTGACTGCATGCAGTTCCATAATATGATCTCTGAAGATGCAAAAGGTTGGGCAAAGAGAAGTTTTTCTTTCTTTTGGTCGTTTTTTCCTGGTGTCATAAACCCTCATGCTAAGGTGGTACAACGGTGGAACAAGTTCTTTGTGGTCTCTTGTTTACTTGCAGTTTCCATAGATCCACTGTTCTTCTTTTTGCTGACTGTCAATCAGGTATTCACTTAATTTTGGTCATTTCAAATACTTAGACAGATCTTGCACTTCAACTAAACTACATCCTCAATGCATTTAGAAATCTGTGTAGGCTTCTATTTTTATGAGGTGGTAAATGATATGTAGCTTTTATCTATTTTAGAGTATACGTAGTACTGTCTTTGTTAGCTTAGTTTCAAAAATATAAGTTAGAATTATACTACATTCCCTGCCCAGCTGTGAGATATGAATACTTTATATAGGATGTAGCATTTGTGTACTACATAATTTCATAGTTAAGTAAGGGTGGTTGATGATGCAAGCTTGTCCTGAATGGAAAATAGTGTTGCTGAAAACACTGCTTGAAATTTTGCTTTTATGAACACTGCTACTTATTTATGTCACAAGCAAATGAATCGAATGAATTATCAACACTAAAGCATGTGAATTAGTTATCATTAGAAGTCAATACCATAAGGCATTTATCACAATACTCTCTCTGTCCCATTTAAAGGCTCCCATATATTATTCACACAGTCAACATGGCTCTATTTTAATCTTTAATTTTATACTACGTATAAGTTGTCATTTTTTTTTCAATTCAGTAAAAGTATAGAACTTATAGCATACTTTCTAAATATGTAAGCTTTAATTATTGAACATAATATACATTTAATCAGGGAAGAGTTTACTTTATCATCAGTCAACCATCTTAAACCACACAAAAGACCTTGATATGAGATGTAGGGAGTACAAAATAAAAGCACCAATTTTTATCAATGCTTTCATTTTTGGACCACAAGAGATGCTAGAGTAAAAGGGTAAGACAAGAAGCGGCAGGTCGGACCAATTGATAGAGATTAAAGAGCCAAGGGTATATATAATCAAGAGGGAAGATATTTAATAAACTGACATCAAAATGAAGATAATACACATGTAGGAGTTATTGAGTTTAGCGAAAAAAACATGAAGTACCCAAAGGTATTCCCCAAAATATTAACCTGCCCAACAACCTAGGCTGCCCTATTCTAAAAAAGTCACAAATTCAATTCAATTTTTGATGCCTCCTACGCTAAAGGAGGCCTTTATTTATAATCTATGACAAAATTTAAATAAAATTAGAAATCAACTATTCCTGACATCAAGCTAATCATAATCTATTGCTAAGATCTTTCATTTAATGAAATATGATTCGGTATGATCCTTTGATTGATTCGTTGAATTTTGTCAATTGATTATCTGATTTCTTTCCTTCCGTAGAGGTTGGAGCATATGCCTATCATTTTCCTTGATTTCCTCTTCATCTATCATGCGCACAGTTTTATATATCTTGATCATTGACTTACCTGCCTTTCTTTTGTTGGTTTTGTATGTCATGAGTTGCCACCTTTAACCGTTCAAGATGTTTTTACTTTTTTCCCGAATGTAACTGTAGTTATGGTTTAGTAGTTTTGCAATGATAGCTACATTTCCAGTTTTTTATAACATGTTTATTGCTTCTCTAATGTTATATTAGTTGGGTATGTCTCGTGAATCACTAGTCTCATTTTTGTTATAGGATGACAAATGCATAGTACTTAACTGGGCACTGACAACTACAGTTGTGATTTGGAGGAGCTTGACTGATTTCATATACCTAATACACATGCTTCTTCAGGTGACTATTTTCTTCTTGCACTTAGACTCCTTTGAAGGACATCTTTGCTATTATAACGCTGAGACCTGATTTCTCTTCTCTTTACAGCATCTGCTGTTGCATAAGTGTATGGGTGTCAGTCTTACTTGAATTTACTTGACTGGGTTAGGTCTCTTTTGGTGGAAGTATGTCTCCTTCCATCCAACAGTTCAGGATTGTAACCCTGGCTTGCCCTAGCTGCAAGCATGCATGTGGCAGAAAATGACAATGGCATTACAGAATGAAACTTTTTTATGCCATGAAGAAAATGAGTGTCAGGACTATATGTCACTTCAACTGATTCTCAAATTCCAAATTATGTTTGCAGTTTCCTTGTTCAAGTTGCAAAATCATCATTATCATTATCAGCACCTTAATACTGACGACCCGGGGTTGGTGAAGTGAAATTTATAGTACCAATTAATTCTCTAACTTTAGTTAATATTATCATGCATAAACAAATAAAGCATTCTTCTGTTTGTGTTGTTGAAACAGATGTTTCTTATCTTTGTTTGTTTGTGGTTCCATTATTTCTTCATCTGGGAAAGTAACTACATGCGAACTTCATTATTTTGTGAACTGGACACATTTAGTTGGCTTCATTATGCCAATTATTACCTATCACATCTAACTCCAATTTTGCAGTTCCGGCTGGCTTATATTGCACCAGAATCCAGGGTTGTGGGATCGGGTGATTTAGTTGATCATCCCAAAAAGATCGCTGTCAATTATCTTAAAGGATATTTTTTGATTGATTTCCTTGTTGTCTTGCCATTGCCACAGGTAAAAATCACATACTTTGTTAAAGCAAGTTGTTTGCATTTAAACTTCCAGCAAATTGCAAGATTAAATTCCCAAAATAAGAGTAAAACATGGCCCAAATGAAAAAATAGGAGTTATCGTTTAAAATTCCCTAAATGGGAGTAATTATGTGTGTTTGGACAAAAATGCCCCTGTAGGGGTTCGGACTGCCACCAGGCTGCTGCTGCTGGACCACCAGCCGCCGCCAGTGCCCCCACCAACTAGGGGGGAATTAATTATATTAATTAATTTTATTAGGGATAGAAAGGTAATGTTTAGTCCTATTTAGAGAATGAAAACATTGAGTCCTATTTGTGCATTTATGTTTAGGTTTAGTCCTATTTAGGACAATTTCTCAATGCAATATATTGGTCAGAATTCTCTATTACATAATGTAGCACCACCGCATTGTGGTTATGCTTGCTCCACACACAAAAATACTGTACTATCTCTTCTTAGGGGAACTATACTAGTCAATGTGCACCTTTTTTAACAGAGCTATACTCATTTCACCTTAAGTATATGGTTTTGGTAAAAATGGATTATTTGTGAGATATTGATCTTCAGCATTTGCCACCACAGGTCATAATACTGCTGATTTTACCTGGCTCAATGGGATCATCTGGTGCAAATAATGCAAAAAACCTTTTACGTGCAGCGGTTCTGGTGCAGTATGTACCTAGACTGTGGCGGTTTCTTCCTGTTTTAAGAGGCCAGTCTCCAAGTGGCTTCATATTCGAGTCAGCATGGGCTAATTTCGTGTTAAATTTTCTAACATTTATGTTGTCAAGCCATGTGGTGGGATCATGTTGGTATCTTTTGGGCTTACAGGTAGGGAACTAATTTAGATGTTTTAGATTTTCATGACATAATTGTGCCGAGGTTTATGTTTGCTACTTGGATAACCCTACAGTTGCAATTTATATGCAATTTGTAAGATGGTATGTTGTCCTGATTTTTATGGTAATCTTTTAAACTGTCTCGAAAGAAACAGATCATAGAAAGAACGTCTTCACACTTCACAAATTATTAGTAAATACTATTATTTTTGTTATCTCTGACATGAATAACAAGGACAAAAGTTTTCTAGCCTGTGAAAGCATACAAGGCTAATTTATTATACAGAAAAATTATCTTATAATCACATGTGGTGCAAACCATGTAATAAGAAGTTAGTTTTAAGATAAGAAATTTAGAATATATCTTCAAAGTATAGGACTTGGCTCTGCCCTTACTTTTCTTGTTCCTCCTCCAGAGAGTGAATCAATGTCTTCGTGAAGCCTGTCATAACTCTCAAATTGTAAGGTGCAAGGAATTCATTGACTGTGGGCATGGTAGTGATTACAGTGATTTCTCATCAGATTCATTGTGGAATCAATGGAAGAATGATGGGAATGCAAGTGCTTGTTTTCGTACTGATGGTTTTGACTATGGAATATATGCCCAAGTCGTCCATCTCGCAACAAAGCATAGCTTAGTTAAGAGATATATGTACTCACTGTTCTGGGGCTTTCAGGTAGTCATAGTCAGGTAGTTCTGTTGTTATTTTTCTTGATCTGTGAATATCTCATAATGTTTATTGAATAAGTGAAGTTCTCCTAGCCCCTTATTAAAATATTATAACCCTCTGAGGTTGGTCAATTGGCTTGATCCCTAGAATTGAACAATGTGTGATGGCCACCTGAGTCCGATTCCCCAATAGGGACACTGGAGGATTTGACTGGCTGTTAACTTTAGGGCCTGCGGGGTCTTGGACACCGTGTTATAAAACAATGACTATTGTCTATGAAATCATTTTTTTATTGATTCATCAGCTTTGTACTTACCTGGAAAGAAATAACATGGTTTTTGTACTTAACATGTGAGAACAACTGTATTAGGAAAGTTCCAGGTGAAAGTTTTGCATTTAAGCCTCTACTCTGTCGGTCTGTCCGTTAACCTGGACGAATACTTGAAGCTTATTTCCAGGCACATTTCCATTGCAAAAGTAGAAAAGTTACTCGAAATGTATTTATACCATCAAATAGCTGAGTATGTTTTTCTCAATGAGATATAACTGCAGGAGAAGGTTTTGGAAAATGTGGGGAGGAAACTGTTGTAAAAGCACCTCAATTTTTCTATTTAAACATACTTTAGAAGTTAGAACCCTAAGTTTCATCTGAGGGGTTAAACTTAAGTCTCTAGTTGGCATTGGAAATATTTGGCTGATGCTATCATTTCTTTTGCTATTTTGATGACCACTGCACTTTTTCCGAATACATGTTGAATATCTACCTGATGTAATTATTTGTTGATGTTCAGCAAATAAGCACACTTGCTGGGAATCTAGTTCCGAGTTATTTTGAGTGGGAAGTTCTTTTCACTATGGCCATTATTGGACTGGGTCTCCTACTATTTGCTCTGCTCATTGGAAATATGCAAAACTTTTTACAGTCTCTTGGAAGCAGGTACTACTAAATTTTCTCTCTTATAAATTTCATCTTGGTGTGGTTTGGATAATAAGAGATCAGAACCAAAGCTTTCCAGTTTTTATATGGATATGTTTTTAGATTACATTATTTCAACAAAGACGCGTCCAAACTGGATAACATTGTGAAAAATTACCGTACTTTTTGTAATGTCACTAGTCAACTTAGAGCCTGTTGGGTAACAATAAAATTGGCTGAATTGTCTGGTTTTGCTGAAATTGATGAAGTTCTGATTGAAGTTTTTGAAATGGCTGAATCTGCTAAATTATGAAAAACTTATATTTAAAATATATTCATTAATAAAATAACAGGTTTTTTAAAAAATATTAAAGTAGCTACACATAATCACTTAAGTGTAAATATTGAATATAAGTTACTTCGTACTATTATAGTCATACACACAAGAGGTCACATTTTTGCAAACAACTTTTATTTTAATCATTAATATGTAATTATTTCATAAAGTAAAGAAAAAAATTATGAAAAATAGCTTAAATGATTGTCAATGCTTGTCAGAAAAGTAACTCCAACCTTGTTTAGGCAATGTTTGTCAATGCTTTATTAAAGCGCTTTTCAGCTTTTCAATTAAAAAAAGCTAAAAAGTGATTGCAAAGACAAATTTCTGCTTAATTTGAAGTGCTTTTAGCTAAAAAGGTGAAAGCAGCCGTACACATACTTTTAGGTTTTAATTGCTTTTAGGTAATTTTGTAAATAAGTTGAAGTTCGAGGATAATCTTATCGCGTGTTTTATTCGAACTTACCCCTTTTTGAATCTTCTCCCCATGCCGTCTTCATTGATCTCCTCAAGCATCACCATCGATCTCCTGAAGTCTCGTGAAGCCGATTCTCTTATTTTATTTTATTTTATTTTATTCTATTCATTTGATTTCATGGGGTTTTAGTTTTTATTCTCTCATTGGTTTCCAAATGGTTATTGCAGTTACTCAGAATGTGCACTACAACATCGATATATATATATATATACACACACACATACATACACACACACACACACATATATCTATATATATATTAATATAGAGAAATCATCTCATCAGGCCGGCCTGACGGGCTACCCCGTCTGGCCGAGCCCGTTTGGGCACCTTCCCGGTGGAATTTTTTGATGAAATTTTTTGAGCATGTTCCTCATCAAGTCTAGTTTGTCCATACCAAATTTCAGCTCAAAATTCGATCGGGAAAGTCGTCAAATGATTTTTGCAAGTTAACTGGTCCGGAATATGTATTTTCCGGACCAGTTAACTTGCAAAAATCATTTGACGACCTTCCCGGTGGAATTTTGAGCTGAAATTTGGTATGGACAAACTAGACTTGATGAGGAACATGCTCAAAAAATTTCATCAAAAAATTCCACCGGGAAGGTGCCCAAACGGGCTCGGCCGGACGGGGCAGCCCGTCAGGCCGGCCTGATGAGAAGAGCTCTCTATTAATATATACACACATACATACATACATACATACATACATACATACATACATACATACATACATACATACATACATACATACATACATACATACATACATACATACATACATACATACATACATACATACATACATACATACATACATACATACATACATACATACATACATACATACATACATACATACATACATACATACATACATACATACATACATACATACATACATACATACATACATACATACATACATACATACATACATACATACATACATACATACATACATACATACATACATACATACATACATACATACATACATACATACATACATACATACATACATACATACATACATACATACATACATACATACATACATACATACATACATACATACATACATACATACATACATACATACATACATACATACATACATACATACATACATACATACATACATACATACATACATACATACATACATACATACATACATACATACATACATACATACATACATACATACATACATACATACATACATACATACATACATACATACATACATACATACATACATACATACATACATACATACATACATACATACATACATACATACATACATACATACATACATACATACATACATACATACATACATACATACATACATACATACATACATACATACATACATACATACATACATACATACATACATACATACATACATACATACATACATACATACATACATACATACATACATACATACATACATACATACATACATACATACATACATACATACATACATACATACATACATACATACATACATACATACATACATACATACATACATACATACATACATACATACATACATACATACATACATACATACATACATACATACATACATACATACATACATACATACATACATACATACATACATACATACATACATACATACATACATACATACATACATACATACATACATACATACATACATACATACATACATACATACATACATACATACATACATACATACATACATACATACATACATACATACATACATACATACATACATACATACATACATACATACATACATACATACATATATATATATATATATATCGATGTTGTATATAGGGTAAGGTTCAAGTGAGAAGAACCCTTTAGGTGAGAAGTGAGAATGAATCTCAGCCATTGATTCGACTAAGTTGCAGTAAAAGACACTTCTTGATGCACTGAAATATGCAATCTAGCATGGTGGCATTTATGTAAATACTTCTGAAAAAATCCGTATTACACTTGTCTAGCGCAACATGAAGCTATTTCGGTGCAACGCCGTCAAATATTAGTGCAACATGAAACACTTTTAGTGCAACATTGCAAAAATTTAAATATTACTGCAACATAAAGCCATTTTTAGTGCAACTTCGTAAATCTAATGGCTGAGATTCATTCTCATTTCTCACATTGGATGCATTTCTCACTTGAACCAAAATCTATATATATATATATATATATATATATATATATATATGTATATATATATATATATGGAAGAGTTCAAATAAAAAGACCTCTTGCAAAGATATGCACTTTTGCATGTTTCGCTTGCACTTTTTCGTGTTTCTGTTGCACTTTTTCGCGGTGACGAAAAAGTGCAACATATTTACGAAAGTGCCACCGCGATTTTGGCCGAATTTTGTGCATTTTTTGGCTCATTTTGATCCATTGGATGTGGAAATAAATGCAAAAGATTCATTCTTACTTTGCATGGGAAGAGCTCTTTGTATTTGAACCATCCCCTATATATATATAATTATATATATATATATAGAGAGAGAGAGAAATGATCATGTCCAGTAGGATTGACAAGATCCGCCGTCCGAACGCCGCCGTTTAAGGCGTTTCCCGGTGGAATTTTTTGATGATATTTTTTTAGCATGTTCCTCATCAAGTCTAGTTTATCCTCAAAAAATTTCAGCTCAAATTTCAATCTAGAAAGGAGTCAAATAATTTTTTGAAAATTACTGCGTTTTATATGTATAATAATTTGGCGCAGTTATTTTCAACAAATTATTTGACTGTCTTCCCGGTCGAATTTTTAGCTGAACGTTTGTGTGGATAAACTAGACTTGATGAAGAACACATGCTCAAAAAATTTCATCAAAAAATTCCACCGGGAACTGCCCCAAACGGCGGCGTTGAGATGGCAGATCCTGACCATCCTGCTGGACAGGATCATTCCTATATATATATAGTGTATATATTTGGAAAGTGATGTTAAATATAATAATGATTACTTGATGAATGGTATGAGATCTTGGAGATACTCTTTGCATTGAAGTAGCAGTAAGTTACTTTGGTAAAGGAGGTAGACATGGCCGCGAATAACTCTTGAATTTGATCTTTGTTAATTGGAATCTACGTTGATTTTACGAAGTACGGAGTATATAACATGACCTTCTGTCTGTTTTTAGCTTGATAAGGGCCTTTTTGTATTTTCACAAAAATATTACATCACAATCACTTTTTTATCAAACACTTAGAACGTGTATCTATTATATCACAATCACTTTTTTACCAAACACTTGAACTTTTATTTATTACCAACCACTATTATACCAAATCACTTCTATTCCCGGCCCTAAGTGGTGATGGTAAATTGATGATTCCCGGCCCTAAGAAAATAAGGGAGAGGCGTGCTCAACGCATTACTCTACCAAGGGAGAGTACTTCTTTATCTTCATAGCTTGCACTCTTAATTTTTTCGTCCCCCAACCACAGCCGTAACATCCTCGGGCTTTGCTTCACAAAATATGCAATCACTCTGTATTATGTATCATGTAGTAGTGTAGATAAGATCGTATGGCTTCATTGTAGATAGACTTGTCCTTCATGCCTTCCCATTTATGATTCTTTGGACTTCTTGTTTGGAGATTAATATGGTATATTCTATGTAGGCAGTTGGAAATGTCACTGAGGCGCCGTGATGTTGAGAAGTGGATGAGCCATCGTCGCCTGCCGGAAGATTTAAGAAGGTACCTTCTAAAGTTTTCGGTGAAGCGGATCAAATGGTGTGCTTTGACTGAAAATGAATAGAATCTTCATCTTATCCTCCTTGTAGGCGGGTACGACTGTAACACCCCGGCCCCACCGGACCCGAGGTAGTTACTCCGGACCAATAGTACTGTCCCCACAAACCACCACGAGCCTTTACCGCGCACTTTGTCCTCACTCATGCACGCCCTGAGAAACTTCCCAGGGGGTCACCCATCCCAAGACTACTCCCGAGCAAGCACGCTTAACTTTGGAGTTCTTGGGTAATGAGCTCCCTTAAAAGGAGATGCACCTCTGTTGGTATGAGTAGTACTATTAATCCTCTTATATTAATCTCGGGTATTACAATCACCCCCACTTAGGATCGCAACGTCCTCGTTGCGCCCTTAAACCAATCTCAATCAAATCCCAGAAACTTTTCCCCTGCTAGGTGTCTGCCCGATATCCAACGGATCAGCACACTGTCGCAGGGTTGCTCTGATACCACCTGTAACACCCCGGTCCCGCAGGACCTGAGGTAGTTACTCAAGACCTCTAGTACTGTCCTCACAAACCGCCACTAGCCTTTTCCGCGCACTTTGTCCTCACTCGTGCGCGCCCTGAGAAACTTCCCAGGGGGTCACCCATCCCAAGACTACTCTTGTGCAAGCACGCTTAACTTTGGAGTTCTTGGTGATGAGCTCCCTTAAAAGGAGATGCATCTTGTTGGTATGAGTAGTACTATTAATCCGTTTATATTAAATCTCAAGTGTTACAAAAACAATATGGACACTTAACGTGAAACTTTCCCTTTTTATTACTGATAGAGAGCAGAGGGGGCTGTGCGGAAGAAGAGGGTCCGAGACCCAGGCCTCTGTTGGGCTACTGCAGGCAGGGACAGGTTTGAGCTCACCTTCGTGGGCTGGCTGCGGGCCATTTAATTAATTTTATTCTTTTATAATTTTCGTGATTGGTTTCCTATTTGGAGTTAATTAGGATTTCTATTATTTTATTTCTTATTTGGAGTTAATTAGGATTTCTATTATTTGTTTCCTATTTAGAGTTAATTAGGATTTCTATTATTTTTTTCCTATTTAGAGTTAATCAGGATTTCTATTATTCTATTTCCTATTTGGAATTGATTAGGATTTCTATGATTTCGTTTCCTAGTTTGGGAATTAGTAGATGGGTATCTAAACCCCTTGTTAGGGTTCATTCTTGCTTATCAGTTACTCCCTCCGTCCCACTAAGATTGTCCCATTTTACCTTTTCGGGACGTCCCACTAAGATTGTCCCATACCAAATTTGGTAAAGTTTGTGTGGCTCTAAATCATTCTTACTTTATTCTTACTTTATCAATTTAATACCAACCACACAAACCTACTTTTCTTAATAACTCTGTGCCACTTTCTCTTGGCCCAATCTTAGTGGGACGGAGGTAGTAATAAAATTGCTGGGCAACAGAATCTGCCGTTGATTATCATTTTCCATTCTCATCAATTACATTACAGCTACAACACCATAACATTACAAAAAAAACCTAACATTTTAAAAAAACATCACCTTATGTGTCATTTAGAACATCTCAATGCAAGCATTCTGATTGTATATTTTTTCCATGCTTCATTTAATTTTGTAAAAATGGTGTTTAAAACAAAGAATATTGTAGACTAGAAAAGGAACGGTTGAGTTGCTATGAAATAAAGCGTAAAATATATGGTAGAACCAAGGTCCACAATGCATCTCAGTCGATGATATAACAGTTCTAATTACGAAAGGTGGGGTGTTTTTTACATATAATAAATATAGAGCAATGTTGAACCACTAATAGTTGAGTTGCCACACATTTGCCACCGATGGAAATGTAACAGTAACAGTAACAGGCATACCTACGACCAAGAGACTGCAGAAAGTTTTGCATGTTTCCGATAAGCAGAGCAAAAAGTAGGAGACCCAGTGCAATAATGCCCATAGTGAAAAGAACTTCCCACTCAAAATAACTTGGAACCTGATTCCCAGCAAGTGTACTTATTTGCTGACCAAACAAAATATAATATCATATGAGAAAGAAATGAATTCACAGCTCACAAGTAAATTTATAATGAACTTTGTACACATTCAACCTCTATTCTAGATTGAACAACAACAGGCAACCTGATAAAGAGATGATGAACATACTATTCAATTCTATAGTATGTGGTAAGTAACACTTCATTTCACCGACAAAGATAATTATTTATAGCAAAATACAAAATGTAAGTGAAATACATGATAATTAGTAAAATTATCAATAAATACCTGGAAGCCCCAGAACAGGGAGTACACATATCTCGTAACTACATTGTTCTTTGTTGTAAGATTCACCGCTTGACCATAAATCCCATAATCAAAACCATCCTTGCTAAAACAAGCATTTGCATTCGCACTATTGTTCCACTCTCGCCATAACTTAAGTGATGAGAAATCTGTGTAATTATTGCTATACCCGCAGTCAATGAATTTCCTGCAACCCTCTATTTTAGAACCATGACAGGAGTTACGGAGACATCGATTCACCCTCTGGAGAAGGAAAAAAACAAGTGTAGAGCTAAGTCTGATGCTCTGAAGATGCATTTTAAAAATACAGTACAATTTTCAATTAATAAATTATTATAAGCATCACACGGGAATGTCAATGACTGCGAGTGCACCATAACAGTTTCATTTTTCTCTGGGCTCATCATATGTTTTCAATGAATACCAAAATTATGTGTTTGTGTATTCATATTGCAAATATCACCAGTAATTCGTCTTTTCAACACCCAGTTACTTTGGAGAAGGGTCATAGATCCTCATAAAGACAAGGAATTCTAATCATTTCAAAAGGAACTCATCAAAAATATCTAAGGTAACTCAAGTAGATGATCTGAAGTTCAGAGAAGTCATTCAACCAAATATCTGCACTTGTTTCCTACCTGTAAGCCAAGAAGATACCAACATGACCCCACCGCATGGCTAGCCAACACAAAAGTTAGAAGATTTATCACAAAGTTACCCCATGCCGACTCAAATATGAAGCCACTTGGAGACTGGCCTGCAAGTAAATGGAAGAAGCGGTACAATCTAGGTACATACTGAACAAAAATTGCTGCCAGTAAGAGGTTTTTTGCATAATTTGCACTAGATGATCCTCGTAGAAACAACAATACAATGATCTGCAGATGTGAAATACACAAAATTAGAAGCAAATAAAAGATAGATGCTTAGTTTTACCATGAAATAAGTCAGAGATTCAAGGTTAAAAAGGAATAACAAGCAACAATCTTATGTGGATTAGTGCGGAGTATAATTAAGCTAAACTAAGATACTCTAATCTTGCATTTAAGATGGAGCCAGGACAACCATAATGCAATCACAGAAATGTACATAATAGTGTTTCCCGAGTAGGGATTTGATGGAATCTGAAACACACACAGTTGACATTATCTAGATGAAAAAATGCCATCTTTATCCATTTAGTCATACCCTTACACACTTTTGGTCCTCTTATAACTGACCTCTCCATTTTAGCCCACCAGTTTTCCCGAAGTGGCTCTTTTAGTCCCCGGTTACCCTCAGAACCCCAATGTAGGACTAAAAGATTCACTTCAGGTAAAGGAAAACGGGAGGACTACAAATGGATATCTCAGTTATCTGATGACTAAAGACATATTGATGGTACAACTTGGAGACATTAGTGTCATTTCTCTACATAATATCTAACTCTGAAGTGACACAAATCAAGTAGGGTAGTTCTAAAGACAAAATTTAGATGTATATATATACAATAAGGTCATGTGATATCTAGAGCCCATCATTTTTAGTATTTTTTGGTACATGAAGTGGTAGGATAGGGTGTTAATGGAATGCCAGCGGTTGCCACCAGAGTCCAACTTAGAGGTTACATACGCCTGATATGTTACTTGTCTATACCCCCCCCCCCCCCTCCCAAGCCATTAGGTGGTATAGACTGAGACTCACAAGCCCTGGAGTAGGAGAATACTAGGAGATCTCCAGGAGAATCCTACCAATGAGGAACAATTGGAACAAATGAGTTAAAACCTGTGACCGAGGTCACAAGTCCTAGCTGGATCAATGCTACCAGCTGAGCCAACCACCCTTTGCATATATTATGATTCAAATATTTAAGAAACAGAGAACAAATGGTACCATATATTATGATTCAAATATTTAAGAAACAGAGAACAAATGGTACAAAACAGAAGATGCATGGAAAAGAATGGGCTGTTACACTTTTACCTGAGGAAATGGCAATACATCAAAGAAATCAAGAGAAAAACGTCCTTTGAGATAATGGAGAGCAATTTCCTTGGGGTGGTCAACTAAGTCACCTACTCCCATAACAGTAGATTCAGGAGCAATAAAAGCCAACCGGAACTGCATAATGGACATTAGATGTGATTGGGTAATAATTAGCATGATGAGGTCAACTGGATGTATCTAGTGCATGAAAATTCAGAATGCTTATGCACTCATTACATGTAGACATATAGTTAGTAATACTGAGCAACACATGGATACCAATCAAGTTCAAAAATGTTTTTCAAATAAATAACTATCAAGAGGAATTTAATTTCCTTATATGTTTATTTTTGGGATGTCGAACTGGAAGAAGAGAATCGACTTTACGTATGGAACTCTAAGGAAACCCATAGTTGTTGCAACTTTAACAGTTTAACCAACAATTGTTGAGAATAAAGGGGAACTATCCTCAACTTGTCGCGTAGCAAAAGCAAGGTCATCTACTTGCTGGTAGCTAAAGAAAGCAAGATGAGACAAGTCAATATCGCCATGCAAGAGGGGCCATGTCAGACTGTTAGAAAGTTGACTATTAGTTGTATGACCGTTAATAACCTTTTTGTGTATATAAGTGGGAAATAAGAGAAGGAATAGGTGGTAATTGTAATCTGCTTTCCCTCATTCTTGAAATCCATATATCAGCAATAAAATCTTCTTCTTCTTCTTGTTTGAATCCAATTCTTTTCTTTTGAATTCCTGCAATTAGATGATTTAACTTCTTGTTCACACCTGAGGTTATAACAATTGGTATCGAAGAGGTATCCTAGAACCAAACATTCCGCCCTTAATAATTGAAAGTTTCCTCTGTTCATCAATCATCATCCTGGCGAAGAAAATCACTGTAGCAGGCCTATTTGCAAAGATGGAAGACAAGTAAACGGATTGGAACACCAAATAGAGGAACAAACCTTACGAAATGAGCTAAAATTTGTCGAAGCGCACCAGAAACTGGATGCACTTCTTCTTTCGATGCAAAAGAAGAGTGAGGAAGAAGATATAACTTCCAACCAGTCTCGACAGGGCTGGTCACATCCAAATAGCTTTATGCCACACACTTCAGGAGGTAACCCTTCACGAGCTCTGGTGTTTACCCCTAAAATTGATTTAGCCTCTCTCTATATATGACTAACCACGCAGAATCTTGGGTTACCAGCTATCTTTCCATCCACAAACGGTAATACGGGGGCAATTTGTTGTGAATGTATGTGCCCGATTCGGTGATGAATTGGGAAGTAGTGCTGTAGAAGTTTTCAACAAACTACCACAACTGAACACTTTGGATGAGTATCTTGATAATTTTGAACATTGAAAAAGCTTGATGTTGCAAATGAATGACAGGCTGCCTGATGAGTTTTTCCTAAATAGCTTTATTGAAGGGTAGAAGTGTAGAACTCTACAACTAAGCATTTTGTTAAGGCTTTCAAGCCTAGAAAATATGTTGTGTGCTAAGGAATATGCCTGGCTGCAGAAGAATAGTCTAATGGCTCTCAAGAAGGCTAATAAACCTCTATGGGAAAAAGAAGTGCCTAATAGTATGCCAACTCCTCTGGGTTCTAGCCATAAGTCTAGTCCACTTGTTGAATATAAACCCTCTGGTTTACTTCCAAAACCCCAGTTGCCATCCAATAAAGCCCTGTCCATACTTGGTAAAAGAACTTCAGTGCCATCTGATATTAAAGAGAGAAGGAAGAAAACCTATGCCTTCATTGTGATGAGCACTACTACCCCGGGCACAAATGCAAGGCACAATTATACAGAATAAAGATCATTCTTATAGAGGAAAATGAAAATGAAGAAGAGCATTGGGCATAACGCTTGGATGTTGTTGTTGATACATGGATTGATTAATGTTAGCTCACCCCAAAAGTTTTTGGGAATAAGGCTTGGGTGTTGTTGTTGTTGATTGTCTATTATGAACTAACTGCAAGCAATTATACATTCACATATGTTAAATGATTATTATCCATCATATTATATATATATATAGGGTGCGGTTCCAATGAGAACAATGCTTAACGTGAGAACACTCACATTTAAATAAATGTGATGCACAATGGAGCTTTTATGTTGCACATTTTCAGTTTGCTCAAATTAAGCCTATATTAAATAAACAAGGTGGCATTTTGGTAATTATTGTGAAAATGCAAAAAAGTGCAATATACAAGCTTCATTGTGCAACACGTTGGGGTAAATGTGGTGTTCTCACGTTCTCACGTTAAGCATTGTTCTCATTTGATCTTTATTCTATATATTCTATATATATATATATATATATATATATATATATATATATTTGGTTCAGGTGAGAAATGCATCTAATGTGAGAAATGAGAATGAATTTCAACCATTGGATTTACGAAGTTGCACTAAAATTGGCTTTATGTTGCAGTAATATTTAAATTTTGCACATGTTGCACTAAAACGGTTTCATGTTGCACTAATATTTGACGGCGTTGCACCGAAATAGCTTCATGTTGCACTAGACACGTGCAATACGGATTTTTCAGAAGTATTTACAGAAATGCCACCGTGCTAGATTGCATATTTCAGTGCATCATGAAGTGTCTTTTACTGCAACTTAGTCGAATCCAATGGCTGAGATTCATTCTCATTTCTCACCCAAAGGGTTCTTCTCACTTTTGTCCATATTTGTTTTACACCATTTTGTAAGATACATTTTACGTTTTGGTTTGTCTAAAAAATATGAGTATTTTGCTAAATTAATTTTACTAACTTTTTATTTTCTTAATTTATCTTGTTATCTATAATTTCACCTTTTACATTTTATAAACTCATACGTCTTTTTCTTACTTTGTGGATGTTAAATTTGTGAATCAATCACTTTGTACTTTTCCGCGTCTAGTTCAAATGTATCTTACAATATGGGGGGAGGGAGCATGTGCTTAAGAAAAGTTGAAATTCAGTTTAAGCATTTTCTATGATAAACATAAGTGATTTTTAAAGGAAATATAAGTGTTTGTTATTGTGACAAATTAGTTAAGATATTAAAAAGAACAAAAAAATAACAATCAACGGTTTAACCAACGTTGCCCAGAATAATCAACGGAAGGATCCATTGCCCAAGCTAATTTAGCTTAACCAAATCTGAATTTTTATTGATGCTCGATTGAATAGCCCTACGTGGGTATAAACAATACTACAATATCCAAGTTCCAGAAGGAAACCAAATAAGCTATTTTATTGTACGTAGCCTATCCCATGGGAATTAGACCTACGCACAAAGTCTAATGGGAGGGAAATTACTTACGTACAAAGCCTAAGGATATTTTCTAATACGGCGTAAAAAATAGCAATAATAAAAGAACGAACATAATTGAAGCTAATTAAATAAAAAAACTCAACCCACATATAACCCAGCCCATAACCGGCCCACGGAAGTGGGCCCAAGCCCGGTCCCGCCCCATGCTCTTCCCGCTTCATATCAATCCATCCTCCTGCAAATTAACCTTGTCCTCAAGGTTGAAAACTCGCGGATCGGGAACTGAAATTTCCTTTCCTAGCCGGTTATTTCACAGAATTCATGCTGCTTGAGGTCCAACTCTTCATCCTCCTCAGAAACTGTTTAAAGGGACAATCATGCCCCGACGTAAATGGTTTCTTGCACCTAAAGCATAATCCTTTCGCCCACAATTCTACAAACTCTTTCGGCGGAAGTCGAGTGAACTGAGAGCGTGTCGTAGGCTGCCCGGACAGCCCTGACTTCGTCCCCGGAGGCTGTCCACTGTCTTTCGCAAAGCCGCCCTCCGAACCCTGTAAGCTGCCACCAATGGCAGTCAACGGGGAACCTGTATTTGCCATTAAAAGGCTGCTAGAACGTAACCCTGAAGAATGATAATTCAGGCTGCCACTTTCTCCACTTTGGACGAACAAATTATGCTCCACATCGCGAGCTAATTCCATAGCCATCTCCAGGTTGTTTGGCCAAAGTAATCGCAGCGAGCTTCAGATTGTTTCCTTAAGCCCACTCATGTAATAGTCCAAGTAATGGTCGTCAGTTAATCCCGGAACTTGGCTCGCTAGCTGAACAAACAAGATATTATATTCCTCCATAGACCCAGTTTGTTTGACCCCGGACAGTCGTTCAAATCTGTTCCCTTGATATCGGGAATCAGATCTGGCCACCAGGGCTTGTTTGAAATTCTTTAGAATGAACTCTCTAAGTTGGTTGCAGTCTCGGGTTTGCGTGATCTCAGTCAGGTTACCCAGTAGAGTGCTCCACCTTCCATGGCTACCACAACGGCAGCCACCTTCTTTCCGATAAGGTTTCGTGTAATTCGAACTGCTGCTCCACCCGAGCTATCCACCCGATCGGGTCTCCCCCATCGAATGCCGGTAGTAACGTTGGAGTTGGGTTGCGCAGCACTCCTTCGACCTGCGGCGCTGTTACCGTGATTCGTCCGACCCCAGCCGCGGTGGAATCCGGCGAAACGGGTGGCACCAGTGCCTGGGTCAACACGGCCAGCGAGGCGGCGATTTCCGTCAGCTTGGCACTGTGATCTGCCAGCTCAACCCCCAACCGGGCCACCTCCTCTCTTGTACGAGTTTGTACGTTCTCTAGCTCTGTTAATCGATCATTCTGAGATCTCGTCATCTTGGCGGGACGGGATCCGGCAGGTTGGACCAATTGATAAGAACAAAAAATAACAATCAACGGGGTAAACAGTAAACTGTTGCCCAGAATAATCAACGGAAGGATCAGTTGCCCAAGCTAATTTAGCTTAACCAAATCTGAATTTTTATTGATGCTCGATTGAATAGCCCTACGTGGGTATAAATAATACTACAATATCCAAGTTCCAGAAGGAAACCAAATAAGCTATTTAATTGTACGTAGCCTATCCCATGGGAATTAGACCTGCGGACAAAGTTTAATGGGAGGGAAATTACTTACGTACAAAACCTAAGGATATTTTCTAATATGGAGTAAAAAATAGCAATAATAAAAGAACTAACATAATTGAAGCTAATTAAATAAAAAACTCAGCCCACAGATAACCCAACCCATAACCGGCCCACGGAAGTGGGCCCAAGCCCGGTCCCGCCCCATGCGCTTCCTGCTTCATATCAGATATACGGAGTAAGTTTTAGCACAAAATAAAATTCTATTCATAACAACTTTTTTTCTATATTTAGTTCTGCATTTTATAATGATGAAGTCTACTATTGGAGTCGTAAACTTATGGCAGGAGATTTAATTTAATTATATTGGGTTGGTACTATCTTTTGGCAATGTTAAGGTAGATTGTATATGCTACTTCCTTTGTTTAGGAAAACTACAAGATTTGATATGTTTTATTTTATTAATTTGCTTGGACTTGAACTTAGAATATTGTTATATTGGACTAAGTAGGTTTGATGTTCTTATTTTATTGCTTTACCTGTCCTAGAATGGCTATTCAATTTTAATTTTCTTGGTCGACACAATACCGTTTCTTATCTAACTTTGAGTATCGATTTATACATCATTTTTGAATTTGGTACAGTGTTTGCTATTCAATGAACATTTTAGACTGGTTTGTAGACATATACTCCCTCCGTCCCATTGGACTTTACCAACTTTCTATTTTTTTGTCCCAAAGACTTTGCCACCTTTCTTTTAAGGTAATGAGTTTGTGGTTCCTTATTTCTCTCTCCTCTGCACAATTCTCAACCGTTTTTTCTTTTCTTATTCCACAATCAAATTGAAGTCTGCAATGTTGACTGGGACGGACTGTCGGAGGGATTAAGTTTTTATTACTACCACTAACTTAAAAGTTGTTAGGAAAGGATTAATTTTATTCTTAGTTAACCTCGTAAACTAATTTCATAAATTAATTTGAGACAGTAGAAGTATATTACTTTATTTCTTGGAGTTGTGTATAATTAAAGACTAATAAAGCTGTAATGTAAGAAAAAATTAATTTTGAAAATTTATGATTTTTTTGTATCATATTTTCATAACCTATGCACTCAATGTAAACACAATGTATTAATGCATATAACTCAGGTAATTAATTTGAAACATAGTTTACAATACGATTTTATGCATAGTGCAACCAATAAGCATGTTATGGAGATGTCAGATGTATTAATTTAATTAAATAATGTAGTGTAAAGGTACAAATCATTGTTATATTGCATAAGCATTTGTATCATTTAAGGAATATACTAATGATTGTAAATTAATGTTAATAGTTATTGTTAGAAAGTCGATAAGAGAGTGAGACATTAGCCTTTCACACCTCAGTTTTACTATATAAAACAATAGATAAATTGTTAAGTTCACTTATAAATTATCCAAACCTAAAAGATAATAAAATAATAACCACAATATACGACTAAATAATTTACTGAGTATGCACTGAGTGGAGTACGTGAATTCATTAACTACAATTGAGTATGTGACCATTAGGCAGATGTGCTCCAATTATATTAATATTACGCCTTCCGTCTCATTTTACCTATCTTACTTTCCTGTATGGGTTGCCCTAACATACGTGTCACATTTCCTTTTTTGGAAACTATGTGGTCCACAACATTTCACTTTATCATATTCAAAGCTCAACCACAACTTTTACATTTTCAGCAACTTTATGAATAGTTGTGGCAAACCAAAACATGACACATAATATTTTCTGGACATTCCGTTTTCGAGGGCCCTGTGCGGCTGGGCTCTCCACACTTGCTCCGGGCCAGCCCTATATTATATCCCATATTCTCCTTACCTCATCTTTACTTGGACGAAATGCCCTTGTACTGAGATTATAGGGGCAATGTATTCAGAATTAGAGACATTCCATCTGACCTTCTCTACTCAATAACATTCTTCTTTCTACTTTACTATTTTAATATTTTCATTCGTTAGCCAAGCACTTTCTGCACAAGAATCCTGAACTGTTAGATGGAATGTTTTAAGATCTCCATGAAACCCCTAAAATCAATTAAACAAATTCCAGCGAGAAATATAATAACCATAAACATGCAACATCAGCTGCTATAAACAGAGATATAAGCAGGTAAATGTCTGCTTCTTTTTGTTTAGTTAAAGAAGCAGGTAGGCAGCACTACAAGTCTACAATAGCAAAATGTTTGACAAATACATCTTGAATTAGGAGAGTTCACCTGAAGAAGCATGTGAATCAAGTATATGAAATCAGTCAAGCTCCTCAAAACCACAATCGCGTTCATTAGACGCCAGTTAAATATTATGCATTTTTGCTCCTAGAATCAAGAGGTGAGAAAGCCAATTCCCAAAAAGAAGCTCAATTGATGAACCATTAGGAAATTATGAAAGAAAGTTAAGCAGAATAGAGTAGATATCATAAAGCATGAGAGTATATAATAAACGAACGGAAAGGTAACAAAATCAATACTAGTGTTGAATTTTGATTGATCAAAGGAGACAGATTAAAACATCTGAAACACAATGTATTTATTACCTGCTTCACAGATAGCAAAAAGAAGAAGAGTGGATCTATGAAAATAGCAAATAAGCAAGAGACAGCAAAGAATTTGTTCCACCGCTGCACCGCCGTAGTATGTGGATTCATGACACCTGGAATGCATGAACACATAAAAGAAGAAATTTTCTTCGCACAACCTCTTGCATCTCCGTATACCATATTATGGGACTGCACATTGACATTGAATGCAACGATTAGGCACTTAGGTAACTTGGTACTATGATTAACACAGGTCCAGTTGAAGGATAATAGTAAAGGGGGACATGCTGAGCAGCACTTGATGAGACTGTTGACTATACTCCTAATAATGATACTAAAAGGAAACCCTTCCACTCATAGCCGCAAACCTTGTGATCAGATGTCTCTGGTGATTTTGACTTTTTATTCTGCGCCTTTAAGTTGTCAATAGTTGGGCATGTTGTGCAATATGGATCATTGCACATTCCAAGTTTCCCTGATCTCAACAGATGTTGATTTTTCGGTGAATAATCATTATCTGTCCAGTCGTTTGATTCCCTTTCAGAAAAAGAAGGATATTTTTCCATTTCCATCCGTGATTTGAGTCCTGGTGCTACTTGAGATGGCCTAGTTTTGCTGTTTTCGGGCTTGCGGGCAAGATGCAATGGACCACTCATCTGTATGGCAGAAGTCCGCCTTTCACTTGTCAAGGGACCAGTATACCCAACAAAAGCATTATCAGTCTGATATGACTCCATGAAGTTTACAGGGATGGATAATGATGCACTCCTTGCCCTGTATGAAAACCTCTCATACCGAGAGGCATCATCAATTTCATCACTTTGATATGTGGCTGACAACATTGGTGTGACATCATTTTGAGAAGCATCCATTTCTAAAGTAGTTGAGCTGTAAAGAATTTTAGAAGGAAATGGAATTTACAATTTGCTGAAGTAAATGGAACATAGAAGCATCATTATAGTACTGCAATATGGTGTCCAGTTCATATCATAGCAGAACATGTTTTGACTAAAATATCATATTTTCTGAATATGCACCAAGAGAACAGATAAGGCGAAAAGTACATTAAACATATATATTTTAGATTACTTCAGTGACTCTCTTTGTGTAAGGCTTTCATCTTAATGGAGCCCCAGTTCCATGTTGCATAACAAATTACATTGTGAAAAGTTCAGGTATAAAAACAACCCCAAAACCAAGTAAAAAAAACATTCAATGCTCACTCCTGTAATGTTTTCTCATGGTCTTGTAAATTGTAATACTTCCCGTTTTCAATCATTAAAGGGAAAACCCAAAAGATTCATTTATTTACCCCAAAACTACCACTGTAAACAAAAACAGGGTCCATAAAATGCTGTTGACATTGCTTCTCAGAACCTCTGCCCTCTGCGGCAGTGGGAGAGCCAGTCTTGTGTTGCTAGGGGGCAGAGGCCGCAAAATTTTATATTGGGGCTAAAACTCAAAATTTCAACATATCTTTTTAGATTATAAATATTTATGCGCGCGCGCGCACACACATATATATATACATCGGACATGAATGCCCCTCCAATCCCTCCCAGTCTCCACCACTTCTCTGGAGCTCCCAATGATTATTCTCGGTGACCTCAAGAAGAGACTAAACAGTAAACACTAATAAATTTCAAATTTTACCTAAACAAACGTACAAATAGTATGAGCAACTGGCAAGTGTATGTGCTCGATCACTCCTCAAATTCCAATTCTCAAACAATACATACACAAATTTGAATTTGAACTGATGACATTGTTTTTCAAAAGAAGTTTGCAGTAGAATTATGAGCGAAAGATTCAGTAGAGCATTTGGAAGGAAAATAAAAGACTATAAATAGAAGAGTCAATTCGCTGCAACAGATAGGAAGGAAGGTATAGATAGCAGTGGTTCAGAAGCCTTAAAACCTGAGAGTTGAATGAGCAAAAAAGAAGACATGACGTCTGGACCATGACTGGCCGCTGAATATGCAGAGCAAAGACTTGAGGCATGAAATTGGTTGACTCCGTCAGAGCTGGCCGGCTGGGCGGCCAACCCGCAAATGGACAAAATTTGTTAGGGAGAAAGTTCTCCATAATTAAATATGAACTACCAATCTACCACCGAGCAGAGACACAGTTTCCCAGTGTCCCTTTTGTTTTTGTGAGTGGTCGGTATAAATCCTAACCGTTCTCTTTTCAGGAAAATTACATTTCTATCCAAAACAGGGAAAAAGTACACATCTAACCAATTTGGTAATTGCTTGTGTAAACGGGATGTGTGATTTGTAAACAAAAAGAATTACCCCGGTTTTTATACATTTGGATAGAGTGAAGTTAAGTAAACTTAGTGCAATAAAGTAAACTTAAGTTTTAATAAAAATTAGGTTAACCTAAGTGAACCTAGGTTCATGCGTAAAATAGTGTATGGAAATAAATAAAGTGAACCTAGGTTAATGGAAAAATGTTGTTTGGATGAATGTACTCTAACTCATTTTATGTTAACCGAGAATTTAACCTCCAAAACCCCCTGTTTCGGAGGTTCTTCAATATAAGGTTTTTCTAGGTTCTCAAGAGTTAAGTGAGGTTAACCCATAACCTAGGTTCTTGTTGCAAAAATACAAACAAACGAGGTTACTTAAAAATTGAACCTACAATAACCTAGGTTAACCTCCAAAAAAACAGGCCATTAAAAACCGAAGTAAGCGGTACTCAACCCTATTACATTCCAGTTAAGTTACTGTTGATTCTAGCGATGTAGGGTTTCAAGCGCTGCCGTATGTGCGGATTCACCGGTTGTGTAATTGGTTTTGGTTTCGATCTGTTCCTTTGCCATTTCTTTGTTTTGATCTGCTGGCTGTTATTTTTTTAACGTTCAGGGGTAATCGATTTTATTGAGTTCGATTTAGTCGATTGCTTTGGGTTTCGATCTGTTCTATTCTCGTCGTTTGCTTCTCCGACAGCAGAAGGGTTTGCATCGTGGTTCTCCCAATGATCGACACAAAGCGAATTTGCTTAGGTTTTGGTTCCTAGTTCTTGTTTTTTCTGATTGTGTGTTGCTAGTGTATTCAACAACAGGCAGAATGGGAAAACATGAGGAGTTAGTTGATCGTCATGGTCATCTGCAATTGGAAACGGAAGATGACAAACTAGTGGATATATTGCTGCCAGATGAGAGCGGGAGGGAAGACATGGAAGGGGGACTATCCGAGTGGTCTCTAGTTGGTACTATTTTTACAGAGAAGAGAGTCAATTTTCTGGCGTTTAGGGACACAATGGCTTCTATTTGGAGACCGGGCAGAGGTGTATCAATCAAAGAAATAGGCGATAAGAGGTATATCTTCTCTTTTTATCATGAAATTGATATAAAGCGTGTTATAGAATATGGTCCATGATTGTATGATCAGAATCTTGTGGTGTTGCGTGAGCTCAAGCTTGATGAAGTGCCTTTGAAAGTTCCTCTATTTTTTTCGGATTTTTGGGTCCAAGTGCATTACTTGCCTATAGGTCACTTGACTCTAAGGGTTGCTAGAATCATTTGTAATTATCTTGGATGTTTCATTAAACTTGATGAAAATCAATTTGAGGGCATTGGAGGGCCTATTTGAGGATCCGGGTCCGTCTTGATATAAGGAAACCACTCAAGAAAATTTTAAGGTTCAAAAAATGAATAGGGATTGTCTATGGGTAGATCTGAGATATGAAAAACTTCCAAACTTCTGTTTTGCTTGTGGCTGTATTGGTCATGGAGATAAATTCTGTCCCCAAATTCAGAACATATAAGAGAATTCGGGTCGTGGATGAGAGCTAGTAGTGGGCGTACCAGTAGAAGGAAAGGTAGCAAGTGGCTTGTTAGTGAAAAAGCAAATTAAGCAGGGGTTTGGCACTGCCGTGGGAATGGAGATATCTACTCAGGCCATGGAGATTTTGGAGTTGGGTTCTAGTTCTTTTGTTTTTGCAGGTGAGATGAAGAATCCAGAGAGCCCGGATGAAGGAGTAAAGGTTGCTGAACAAAAACACCGTCGGGTGGAGTTGGAATCGTCATCTGCATGCATATTGATGGAGATTGAAACCTGTGGCAGAAAAAACGAGGTTGGGGCGAGCCCTGGACAACAGGCTTGCCCGATCAAGCTAGAATGCGGGGAGGAGGTGGACAGTCCAGCTCCACTAGATGATCTGATGCTGATTTCGGCTTTTTTAACTGAGAAACTTATTTACTCTTTTTGTCTTGCTATATTTATTTCCCACGTTCTAGATGTTGCTTTTGTTTTGGTTGTGCTGTGTTTTTCCAGCAAACAAACTTGTGAAACTAAAATAGGAGATGATGAGTCGTGTCAGCGACTTATATGGTTTCTACGGAGGTGATTAATTCAGAGTCTGGTCCTTGGGCGGACGGTAGACAGGAGACTTGTTGTCACTTTGTAACCTGTTTTGGTTTGGTCCGTTTGGTCGGTTTGGTTAAATTTCTAAAATATGGATAAATAAGGAGTCAAAGTAAGTATATTAATGATATAAAATTCAAAATGTTGCATCTTTTACGAACGAATGTACTACTTAGTATATTTCATCCCACTACATCTCTTGTTCACCAACAATTTTATAGTTCAAATATGCATTCATTCTTCCTTCAAATATCTAAATGTGTATGTTTATATAAATTATGTTATCCATTCCTTTTAGATAATTTATGTTATGTTTTGTAATAGATTGAAAGAATGCTACTTTTTAAAAGATAAGTAATGACTATAAAGTGTGCACATGACTATTTGGGGTATCATATTTGTGCAATTTTAAAACTTTATTAACTTGGTTTAAATCTTACCTCTTGTGGTGTAGAACTAATGATCAACGTAGAGCAAAGAAGAATGACGAGTTCTCTTATTATATTCAACAATTTGAAATTCTTTTGAAAAAATGGTCAGGAATAATCCCAACTATTATTGATTTGCTTAAAACAATTTAAAGTATTGATTATATCAAAATAATCCCGACTATTGAAAAATATTCTCAAAATGCTCCAATGACTCAAAATATTATTTCATTTAGGAGTTATTATAAGTCATTGGAGTATTTTGAGAAAGTTCTTCAATATATAGTTGGATTTTTTGGGAAATTGATACTTTGGATTATTTCTAGCAGATTACAAACAGTAGAGATTATTTTTGTCAATTTTTCATATTCTTTTTATATTTTCACTTTAATTTAATGAAGTTGATGTCTATTTGATATGTCAACATTTTGCTATACTTTTCTTGAGTTGTGCTCCACTATTTGAGTATTTGAACACTTAAATGATTAAATTGTGAACCTCTTAAATCTTTCTTGGCATTTCGTATGCTCTTTCTTTTATTTTTTGAAAATTGACAACACTCTTACATTTGACTGGTCTTCTCATAATAATTTCACATTTACATAATCCCAGAATGCACCTTGTCTTCTTTCATCGGACCTTGATCGGCTGATGACATAATATATCAGGTTTTTTGCATTTTCTTTGAAAACCTTATATAAAATTTGACCTTTCACAAATATGTTCAAAATAGTACCACGTTTCATTTTTCATCTTCTTATTATTTCATTTATTTAACCAGTTTATGTTTTTGTTTCCTTTTTCTCAGTATTTTTCTTATTTCTTCTTCCCCAATTTTATTTCTTTCCTTTTTATGTATTACTATTCAATTAATTATCTTTTAAAGAATAGTATCCCAATGGAGAAGCAACAATCTCAATCTTCGGAGAAACATCCCAAGTTATCACTGCATCTGACAGCTTTGACCCATCAGATGACTCATATTTCTCAGACGACTTTCTGGGGCATGCAACTGAAAGCGAGCATCGAACACCAATTTCTAGTCAAGACAACTTACAGAACTCCAACTTCAACAGGTCAATTTGCTTTAAGTCTCCGTTTATCACTCATGACACTAGCTTGCCAATAGACAATCTGAATACGCAACTAAAAGTTCACTGTAAATCCCAGAAAAACAAACAACGACATCTATAGCATGCAAACCATATCACAATCTAAGAAATTCCCATGGGCCTAGATCTTCTTATGTTCCATTTTTGCTTTTTTGCTTTTTTCTTTTTTTCTTTTTTGCCTTTATGTATTTTGTCTTTCCTTGCATTGTAATTTCTTCTCTTAATTCAATAAAATTTCCACTTTTGTAATAAAAAAGGACTATTATCCCACATTATTCGTTCTTATTTTATTCATTTTTATTTCAATTTTTCTTTTCTTTAAATTCTCCTTTTCTTCTTTCTCCCCTTCTCACTGTCCAAAAAAGTATTTGTTTTTTTCTTTGTCCCTTTTCACCACATCTATCTTTTTTTGCTTGTTTTTGACATGTACGCCAATATGTAATTTTCATTGCTTACATTTCCCCAATTGTTTTATTTTGCTTTAAATTTTATTTTTCCCTAATTCTCTTATCACAAAGATTTTTTTTCTCATAGTTGATGAAATTTATGAGTGAACTTACTTAGAAAAATACGGTGATGTAGAAAGAAGAAAACATATATTGATGGTGGAATTAAAGTAACAAGAAAAAAGAAAAGCAGAAAGAAGAAACACAAATAGAAAATAACAAGAAGAAAAAAGGGGAAAATGAAAATTGTTGGGATATTGGGCCGAAGCCCAATACCCGACCCAGAACAGCCAAGGGCCCAAGGAAAGGAGCAAGCCTAGAAGGAGCTCAAGACATGATTATGATATCCCGAACGGGGATTGGTCCATCAAGGGACACACTGATCGGCACATCTCGAACGGTGCAAATATCCGCCTTGGAACAAATAGCTAAGCACAACACTCGCCCATCGGCCTGTAGGGTCCAGTACCCGAACGGGAAGTCCGCAAGTGGCAAAGCTGCATTAAATGCTAGAGTATGATGCTAGCAAGTGGAGGCATGAGTGCTCAAGTGGCGAAGACACCAACCAACCGGGTTCGGCCATGTCATCATCCCACCTACCCGCTCTCTATTATAAATAGATGCATTAACTACATTGTAAGGGTTAGCATTTTGATACTTAGAGCCTTAGAGAGAATTGTCATTCCATTTCTTGTATTAGCTACTGTTCCGACGTGCCGATCGGGCAGTTCAAGTGTAATCAGTGAATTACTCAATACGAGATTGGCTTTCTGAGTTTACTGGATTCAGTCTTTTATATTTTATACACCTTTAACCAAAACCTACGTCCTTAATATCCAAAGTGTGTGTTGGGCTTTCGGATCTACGGGATTAAACTAAAAAGAAAATATATCATAAAGTAAAGTGAGAAAAAGGTTTTTAATAAAAAAGAAAATGATTAAGAAGATAAACACATAAAAAGGAAAATGAAATAAAAATACGGGAAGAAATAGAGCGAGAAATATATATAGAATAATAAATACTCCGTATGAAAAAGAAGCCAAATACCTTGTGGTCTGATACATCATTGTGGCACTCCCAAGGAGGAAATCATAGGTTCGAATTCCATCCCAGTTCAAGGATGTTTTAATTGGCATTAACATTGAGCAGATACTATATAGGTCAGAAAGAATTGGCCAAAAAATATGAAAAAGCAAAAAAACAAAAGGATGGGAAAAAGAATAATTAAGTGTATAGGGATAGAACTAAAGAAAGAAAAAAATTAGGATGAAAAAGGAAAAAATGAAACATGGTACTATTTCGAACAGATTTGTGAAAGATGAGATTATTTATGCAAAAGTGAGATTGTTTTGTGATTACGTAAATGTGAGATTACTATGAGAAAACTAATCAAATGTGAGATTATTGTTGTCAATTTTTTTTTTGTCAACAGTTCATGTGAACTTACCGGGATGATTTTTTTTACTCCAGAGGGTGTTTGGGGGTCCTGGAGTAAACTGGGTTGAAACTCACTCCATTGAGTTTCAAACCCGAGACTTCTCATAAGGGAGAGTGAGTCGGCGACAAGCTGAGCTGGACCGTTTCCTCAATAATTGCAAAGTTTGACATTTTGACATTAGTTTGACATTTTACCATACCGTTTTGTACCGTTTTAAAACGACATGGTACCGATCGAATGATTTCAACATTGCTTTATTAGTAAAAATAAAGAATACAAACAATCTAAAATAAACCTTTCTAGCCATTATACATCCAATATTACCATTTCACTATTAGCCAATTCAATCCACAAAATAAAAAAGTTGGTGCTTGATAAAATGTCACCAATGGGGATCCCAAATTCCCAATATTGACTGAATTTATTGACTTATGGAAAAACTATATTCAAAATGCATTATATTAATAAAATAAAGAAAAGTTATATGAAAAGTAGCCAAATGACCCTCCACATTACCTCCGTATTACACAATTCAATACAAAAAATCAAAAAATACATGTTTGATGAAGAAGTTGACCGATAAGACTAATAAGTCGAAAACAAAGGTCATCAAAGTGATCAAACGGGCTCTTAATCTAATTACCCGGAAACTTGATGTTTGTGACAGTTCTTGCATGGTTGAAACTTGAAAGAAAGATGTCAATTCTTGCTCTTCCTCTTGATGAAATCCAAGTATGTGAGACAGACAATTCCTTCTATCATGGATGAAGCTAACTCACACTATAAACGTTGTAAACTGTTAAAAAATTAGACTACGTACTTCTTCATTCTTATAATGAATGAAATATACCTGTGAAACAAATAGGCTCGAACTATGTCCATTTCTTCATGCAATGGTAGTCCTTTTAATGTACCGATACTGCAATACACCTTTAAACTACTGGCCTCTTGTTACTATTTTTTTGTCATTATTTTGCAGTTGAATTCGGGTACAGTCATGCAATAAGCATTGCTCCTATTTAATTTGAATACATACATATCCATAAGCTAGGATCAGAATGCTGTTCTAATATTACATCCCTAAACTGTGTTCTGGACTATAGACATCTGCTCGACTTAGACGCTTCTTCCTGTACCTCCACGCGACTTGGATGCACCTAGCAGCAAGGGCACGCCAATAGGGAGATTCAGACCTGCAATGTAAGGTGTCAGCAAATCATCAAGTAAATATGACCATCACCATGGAAAACAAGAAACTCAGCTCATATTCTCTGTATATTTATGAAAAGACCTTATGGCACTCTGAACGCGTGGGTTCCTCAAAAATCTTGCATAGAGAGAAATGACTTCGTGAAGGTCTGCTTCCCGCAATATAAATGCTTCAACATTAGTTAGGCACCTCACGACCCTGTTACTTATAAGCCTGTGTCCTGGAAACCTCATCTTTATTCCGTCTTGAATTTAAAAACAAAACGAAGTTAATTGTCAAATTCACACTACGTATATCTTTTCAAAAAAGATGCATAACCATTAGTATGGTCCCAATCGCCAATCAGCAAGGGTATTACGGTATTACCTTTATAGAGTACAACAACAACATCCAAACCGTATTCTCAAAAGATTCACAATATAGAGTATTACCTTTATATTAGGAGTATTACCTTTATATATAGAAGAATGCTCTAGGCACCATGTAAGGAGTTCTTCCCCACAAGCAACCCCTTCGCCCAATGGGGCCACATTTCCATCTTCTCCCGTGCTCTCCATTTTTCCCCGGATGATAAAAACCATCTTGTCAATAAGGCCACCGTTGTACAAAACAACGCTTCCTTCTATATATGTTGCTTGCCTTAATCTTTCACGTATGGCATCCAAAACTGGTTCTTCTAGAAGCGAAAGAATGCGGACCTGCAAGGAAACAACATATCCACGTTAAAGAAACCGTTGCATATTAGTAGGATTTGTAGTAACTTATGCATCATACCACTTATTCATGCAATTCCCACCAAACAAAACAAGATACGACATCCGCCAGATGAACCGCCACTAGATATATCTTCCAACTTTCCTTTTTCGTTTGTCCCAAAATAATTTTCTTTTTCCTTTATAAGCAAACAATTTGTGTTTCACGACATTTTTTATGCATTTTTACCTATTTCTCTCTCCTCTACACAACTCTCCACAACATAATATACACTTTCTTAATTCAGGGACAGAGACATTAGTAGTTAGAATTGTTTCGACCAGCAGGATTTGAATTAAAAATTTACTTTAGTATAATAACAAGAAGGCTTCAATTAGAGGCAGAGCATGTACTTGACACCAGGCTGGCCGGACTAGGATTTCCAATGAATGAAATATTGAAATGCATTGAGCAAAAACCAATCTAATATTTCATATATGTGTTCATCTAACATTTTTTACGGCTAACTTCTCATCTAATTAGAGAGGCCCCGGATGTGACTGGCCCCGCTAAGGCCTGCTACCCCTTCACAAGGGACGACTTAAATGACGTGAAAAAAGTAGTTTGATGGTGAGAATCACAATGACATATCCACATTTATATGGGAGCAAGGATTCAGGTTATGCTGAAGAGATAGATGAGCAATGCCCCAATGCCTATTAGCTCAAAGCTCACCTTCTTGATAAATTTACAGAGATGCCTCCGTATATCTCTCTGTACATCTTCAGGGAGGTTCTCCAACAGCATTTCTTCATTCACCCCTCGGGTAGCTGCCCAAGTATAGCGTTCAGCTTGTCGTTGTAACACCCCGGTCCCGCAGGACCTGAGGTAGTTACTCAAGACCTCTAGTACTGTCCTCACAAACCGCCACTAGCCTTTTCCGCGCACTTTGTCCTCACTCGTGCGCGCCCTGAGAAACTTCCCAGGGGGTCACCCATCCCAAGACTACTCTTGTGCAAGCACGCTTAACTTTGGAGTTCTTGGTGATGAGCTCCCTTAAAAGGAGATGCATCTTGTTGGTATGAGTAGTACTATTAATCCGTTTATATTAAATCTCAAGTGTTACAATCACTCCCACTTAGGATCGCAACGTCCTCGTTGCGCCCTTAAACCAATCTCAATCATACCCCAGAATCTTTTCCCCTGCTAAGTGCCCGCCCGATATCCAACGGATCAACACACTGTCACAGGGTTGCTCTGATACCACCTGAAACACCCCGGCCCCACCGGACCCGAGGTAGTTACTTCGGACCAATAGTACTGTCCCCACAAACCACCACGAGCCTTTACCGCGCACTTTGTCCTCACTCATGCACGCCCTGAGAAACTTCCCAGGGGGTCACCCATCCCAAGACTACTCCCGAGCAAGCACGCTTAACTTTGGAGTTCTTGGGTAATGAGCTCCCTTAAAAGGAGATGCACCTCTGTTGGTATGAGTAGTACTATTAATCCTCTTATATTAATCTCGGGTATTACAATAGTTTTTCATATAATACTATATAAAAATACCACACTCCATAAAAATTCTCTTCTTCTTTGATTATCTCAAAAATCATTTCTTCTCTAACTTCCTAGTAATTTAGAAGGGCGGTGCTCAACCTTTCGACTGAGCCCGGTGGACCGTGGTTACGGACGGCCACCCCGAACAAGTGCCGGTACCACAACTGCTCTTGCGGAAACGAAACGACTACCTTAAGTGTGCACACCCCCAAAAAGGGATTCCAAGCCCTCCGAGTAGTAAGTCGTCACGAGTAATCGGGACTCAGTCTACCAACTACCCCTGAATAAGATATCTCTGAATGATTAGGGACTACTACTATAACTTCTTCTTAAAAGGGATCATAGATCCAAATGACACTTAAAACTTAAACTATACTTCTTAGTAGTAGCAGCCTTAATCACCCTCCACATTTATCCGGATGTGGAAAACCGACACCACGGATTTCTCCCGGGTGCTCACTTCTTATGAAAACGTACATTTTATCTTTAATTAAAGTATACTTCAAAAACATTTCTCAATCTCTTTAAAAAGTCTCGAAGGTATTTAAAATTTTTAATACCCCAAAAGTGCTTAATTTACATAATATCTCCCAAAATCACATACACAAAATTCACAATTCACACTTAATCACATAATGCATAATAAACATATAATACGAGGAAACAATTTTGGATTGACAGAGAAACTTACCTTAATCTTGATGCTACTAGTTCTCCTTCTCTATTCCGCTCTCTAAGTTATCACCTTTTTAATTAAGATGACAAAATTAGTCACTTATTCTATTCTTAATAATTTAACAGATTTCCCCCTTATCCTAACATTCGAATTTAGGTTATCAATTAATTATTAATTAACCACTTTCATGAATAACCGCTTTATTTTAGAAACCTCAAGTTAATGTATTAGTATCACTTAGTTCGGTCCAATGGTTAACTAGTCCATCTTTTAGCAATCATTATTTTATTTCAATCGAATTTATAAAAATGTAAATAAAAATGTAAATAGTCCATTAATCATCGGCCGAAATATCTCGTTTATTAACTTGATTAACTAAACAGTCTAGTAAGTGACAAATTAACGAAATAACATCATCTGCCTATAAACAATCTATTGAAAATTGAATTTCATTATTATTATCATTAGCATTATTATTTATTTACTAATTCATTCCTCTACTAATTAGCCCAGCAACATTTTAAATTACCAACACGATTGCAAAGTTTGAATAAACAGCAGGAGTACGATCTTCGTCTTCGCATGAGATGCCGGAAAAAGGAAAGAAAAACGCAGTCTTACCTCTTATGGACGACGGACGGTAGAAAGGTGGCGGTAAGGGAGTCTATTGGCGGTGGTATTCAGAGACAGCAATCCAGTCCGGTGGCGCAGCAGCTACAGCCCCTCCAGCGTGAAGGCAGTCCGGCCAACTCCGGCGAAGCGGTGATGCTGGACTCACTCTTCTCTCCACTCAAGGAAGAGATTCTTACACTCCTTTCTCTTCTTTTCTCTCGTAGACTCTCACGTAAGATGGGGTAAGAAATTAAGCCTCGTTTGTGAGTCCTATCAGTTGAGCGAAGACTGCTATTTATACTACTAGTTCGGAGTTTTTTTTTTTGGGCGCATGAACGTATCTTTTCATTAATAACCTTTCCATAGTTGGCTTCCGCTAAATAACACATGTGTACGACTCTAAATACGCATATAGTGCAAGTTTCCTTCTGTGTTCGTAATTGAAACTGGGCTTACGCCTAATAATAATATTATTATTATTAATTAAGCAGCTAATGATTACATATATATATATATATATCAGATTATGTTTGCCTTAAGTTTGTACCGATCGTACGAGTTGATATGGTATGTGTATAATTCGCATATCGTACATATATGTATATATAGTTAGTTATATTGTTTAAGAAAATCAATTTTTGTTATTACGAAGTATTAGTTTAGTGGTGAGTTCAAATTGTATTACGTATCTTTTTAACATGATTTTCACCATTATATCTATTTTAGTGCAGAATTTGGTTAAAATGTCACTTGTAAATTAACGATTTGTCTAATTTAACAACATTACATGATAAAAGAAAACGTCACTTTTATGTGACTAAACTAATCATCTTAATTAAAAGCATAACTCTTGACCTAAAATTATTTATTTATTAAAATATCTATTTTTTTTTTTTATTTTAAATTTTCGGAGTGTCACAGTTTTACATTATGTAAATAGGGAAAGTCTTTCAGATTTTGTAAACTTAGCCCCTTGATTGTTACTCTCTCCATCCCATAATGTACGATACATGTAGATTTGACACGGGTTAAAAATAATAAAGGATAAAATGATGGTTTTACGATTCTAACCTCCAACAAGTAAGAAAAAGTAGGATGTGTACACAAAAATTAAAGGATGAAATGATAGATAAAGGGATACAACAACAACATCCAAGTCTTATTCCCCAAAGATTTTGGGGTCGGCTCACATGAATCCATCCATGATATCGGTAAAAAAGATAAGAAAAATTAAAAAGATAAGGTAAGATAAAAAGGATAAGTTAAAGATAAATATAAAATAAAAGAACATAAGAAAGATAAAAAAAACATAAAAACATAAGAAAGATAAAGAAGATAAAAAGAAAAAGAACGATAGGTAAAGGGATGGAGGGAGTATAATTTAGAACAGTTAGTCCATTGTGAAAGTGTTCATATTTTTGGGTGAAGTTGGAAAATAACAAGTTAGTGGAGTTCAATTTAGGAAAGTGTTCATATTTTTGGGACAACACAAAAATGAAAGTGCATCTTACAAAATGGGACGGAGGGAGTATAATTTAGAACAATTAGTCCATTGTGCTAAATTATGTATGTATTTATGTTATGCACGCGCGCATACATGCATAGAGTGTAGTTCATACTGAGTGTGCTAGCAGCCTAGCAGTTGAATAGATTTGTTCATATGGTGTTATTGTAAATAGACTTATTCTATCAAGTTTCATGTATTAACTTATATGACACTTTGGACTTCTCATTTGTAGAATTATGTCATTTTCTCTAGGCAGTTAGACATGTCACTCAGGAAACGCGATGTTGAGCAGTGGATGAGCCACCGCTGCTTGCCAGTGGAACTCAGAAGGTATATCTTAGGTTTTCATTGAATCTTTCACCATTTGCACCATGGGTTTTTCTTTTTGTTTGTAATTATTAAGTGCATATATCTGAAACCTATTTTTATTCTATGACTACATTGAATTCCAAATATATTACTCCGTAGTATATTATTGGTAAGGAATATATTTGATGAGTTTGTGTCTGGTGTCTTAACATATTTTTTTATGGTTATTTTAATGCCTTCTCTTTAACCACTTCACTTCATTTTGCTTCTTTTAATTTGGTCATCTTGCAAGAATTAGGATGCCGACGGCATTGTGTGAATGACCATCTTTTTGTTTCATTTGTTTGAGTGAGTTATGGTTGATTCAAATGCATTTGCAACCCTCTTCAGTGACTGAAAATTCAGTATTTTTGCCTTCCATTTTAGGCGGATACGACAAGCCGAACGCTATACTTGGGCAGCGTCCCGAGGGGTCAATGAAGAAAAGCTTTTAGAGGATTTACCTGAAGATATCCAAAGAGATATACGGAGGCACCTTTTTAAATTTGTCAAGGAGGTGGGTTTTGAGTTAACAACAATCCTAGCCATTACAATACATTATTGACTTATGTGTGTGTGGGGTTGAATTTGCTTCATAAATAATGGCATTGTTGGTTGAACAGCCACATCGCTTTTCTTTTTCGCAAGGACTAGACTTTTTTAACTAATGTAAGCTATTAGAAATTAAGGTATCCAAATATTTAAGTTTGAAGGAGACAATAAATCCACCAATTTATGTACTGGTGACTCGTAGTTTGAAGTAATGCAGACTATATGGATTCTGTGTTGATTTGCAGGTCCGCATTTTTGCAGTTTTAGATGATACAGTTTTAGACTCCATTCGCGAAAGGTTAAGACATAAGACATACATAAAAGGAAGCATTGTTTTACACCAAGGTGGTCTTATTAACAAGATGGTTTACATAATCCGGGGAACGATGAAAAGCACAGGAGAGGACGGAAATGAGGCCCTGTTGTATAAAGGCATTGCTTGTGGGGAAGAACTCCTCACTTGGTGCCTAGAACATTCTTCTGCGAGTAAAGGTAGATCTAAAATTCTTTTGAGGAACGTAATATTTTGAGAAATATTACATTTCGTTTCATGTAGATGTTTTTATTTTGTCCTTGGAGGCATAACTCTTAACTCTGTACTTCCAGGTGAGCTTATCCAATATCCACTTGTTACACTTTATGTCCTTTTGAAGTGTTAAGACACGGGGTTCCGTCCTAAAAGGTCAACCTTATAGGAGGAGTAACCCAAAGCCTTATATAGTGTTTAATTGTTTTATAGCTTTCCGGTGTGGGACAAATACTTCAACACGCCCCCTCAGTCCGAACCGGACTGGACAATATCGGGGTGTGTAAACGGGCCAAACAGACCCTTAACAAGCTACCCGTAATCATGGATGCTAAACAAGCAGTCAAACCACAACCGGAATTGGCTCTGATATCATGTTATCAGAATTAAGCATATAATAGTAATGAGAATGGAAGAATTTTCTGTGTATTTCATTGGAGGGATAAGTCCCTATATATATACATTACAAAGATAGAATATTCCTATAAGATGCTATGCAATAATAATATCTTAGAGTATATTCCTAAAATATTCTAAAGCATATTCTAAAGATAGAAGAATATTCTAAAGCATATTATACAGCATATTCCAATGTCTTTCACACTCCCCCTCAAGTTGGAGCATAGATATTTATCATGCCCAACTTGTTACATAAATAACCAACACGAATTCCATTTAGTGCTTTAGTGAACAAGTCTCCAAGTTGCTCTCCCGTCTTCACATATCCTGTAGAGATCAATCCTTGTTGTATCTTTTCTCGAACAAAGTGACAATCGACCTCAATATGTTTTGTTCTCTCATGAAACACTGGGTTGTTGGCAATGTGTATAGCAGCCTGGTTATCACACCAGAGTTTAGCAGGCATTGGTGTCTTCAGTCCGATTTCACTCAATAGATGGTTTATCCAGATTATCTCACATGCCGATTGTGCCATAGCCCGATATTCCGATTCAGCACTCGAACGAGAAACCACATTCTGCTTCTTACTTTTCCAAGAGACGAGATTACCACCAACAAAGACGCAATAGCCAGATGTGGATCTTCTATCATCTTTAGATCCAGCCCCATCAGCATCTGCAAAGCATTCTATGCGCATGTGATTATGATTTTGATAAACAATACCTCGTCCTGGTGTCCCCTTCAAGTAACATAATATATGCTCTACAGCATTCCAATGATCAACTGTCGGAGATGACATATATTGACTTACTACACTCACTGAGTATGCAATATCTGGACGGGTAACTGCGAGATAATTAATCTTTCCAACCAACCTTCTATATCTTTCTGGATCTTCGAATGGTACGCCTTCATGAGTGAGCTGCACATTGGGAATCATGGGAGTATTGCTCGGTTTTGCCCCCAGTTTCCCTGTTTCAGTTAGCAAGTCAAGCACATATTTACGTTGAGATAGAAATATGCCTTTCTTGCTCCGTATAACCTCAATCCCCAAGAAGTATTTCAATGAGCCCAAATCTTTCGTCTGGAATTGACTATGAAGAAAATTCTTAAGAGCCAAAATACCTGCATTATCACTCCCTGTAATCACAATATCATCGACATACACCACAAGCAATGTGATACCTGCTTTTGTTCGTCTGTAAAATACAGAGTGATCTGATTTGCCCTTTATCATTCCAAATCGTTCAATTGATTGACTGAATTTCCCGAACCATGCACGGGGACTCTGTTTCAAACCATAAAGAGACTTGCGAAGTCGACACACTTTTCCATACTCCCCCTGAGCAACAAACCCTGGGTTGCTCAATATAAACTTCCTCTTGAAGATCACCGTGCAAGAATGCATTTTTAATGTCCAACTGATGTAAGTGCCAACCATTAGTTGCAGCGAGAGAAATAAGTAACCTGACAGATGTTAATTTAGCAACAGGAGAAAAAGTGTCCGAATAATCAACACCATAGGTTTGAGCATAACCCTTCGCTACTAATCGGGCTTTTAAACGAGCAACGGATCCGTCAGGGTTAACCTTTACAGCAAAGACCCACTTACATCCAATAGATTTCTTCCCTGTAGGCAAGTCTACCAAATCCCAAGTACCATTAAGATCCAAAGCATTCATTTCCTCTACCATGGCATGACGCCATTCAGGATGAGACAAAGCGTCTTTAACAGATTTGGGAACAGAAATAGAATCAATGGAAGCAATAAAAGAACATGAGGTAGATGATAACTGATTATACGACACAAATGAAGAAATAGGATGAGTACAAGACCGTGTACCTTTACGTAGTGCGATAGGGAGGTCAAGATCTGATGTAGAGGCAGGATCTGGAGATGCAAGTAGTGGTTCAGGACATGAGATCGAGACCGGATCAGTATCAGGATAAGTAACCACAGGTGGAGGGTGATCTTGTACTTTGTTTCGACGGGTGTAGACCAAGTGTACCGGGGGCCTAGGCTCAGGAAAAGTAACATGTGGAACAACGGCTGAAGCAGTGGACTCGAGTATAGTGACTGTGTAAATGAGTATATCATCATTCTCCCTACAAATATTTGTCTCTGTTGATGAAAACGGTGTATTTTCATAAAAGGAGACATCAATTGAAACAAGATATCGACTCGTACTTGGACAAAAACATCTGTAACCCTTTTGAACTCGAGAGTAGCCTAAGAAAATGCACTTTAATGACTTGGGATCTAACTTTGTTAAATGGGGATTAACATCTCGTACAAAACAAGTGCAACCAAATATTTTAGGAGGGATAGGAAAATTTTCATTATTTGGAAATAGGCACTGATATGGAGTTTTACCATCCAAAACAGTAGATGGCATTCTATTGATCAAAAAACATGCGGTAGACACAGCATCTGCCCAAAACTGTTTAGGCACATTCATTTGGAATAGAAGAGCCCGCGCAGTTTCTAATAGATATCTGTTCTTTCGTTCGGCAACTCCATTTTGTGGAGGTGTGTCTACACATGAAGTTTGATGAATGATGCCATGTTGAGCCATATACGACTTAAATGAGGAAGACAAATATTCTTGAGCATTGTCTCCCCTTAAAATACGAACAAGTACATTAAATTGAGTTTTAATTTCAGCACAAAAGGCACAGAAATGAGAAAATAACTCAGAATGACGTTTCATGAAATATATCCAAGTCATACGAGAATAATCATCAACAAAGGTAACAAAATACTTAACACCAGTTTTGGACACAGCAGGGCAAGCGCCCCAAACATCAGAATGAACAAGTTCAAAAGGAGCATGTGCTCGTTTATTGACTCGGGGACTTAAACTAGTTCGATGATGTTTTGCAAATTGACATGAATCACACTGTAAAGATGACACCTTATTAAATTGAGGATGAAGTTTCTTTAACAACGGGAGAGAGGGATGGCCTAGTCGATAATGAGCCTCTAACACAATTCCAACTCCAAGACATGAGATGGATTTGGGTAAGGATGTATCCAAGAGATAGAGACCAGCCGACTCATATCCTTTACCAATAACCCGATTCGTCACCAGATCCTGAAAAACACAATATCCAGGAAAAAAAGTTACAAAGCAATTAAGATTACGTGTGATTTTGCTGATCGAAATCAAATTAAAGGCAAAGTTTGGAAGACTTAGGACGGGTGACAAAGGTAAGGTAGGTGTTGGGACAATTGTACCCGTTCCAAGAACTGGTGACGTAGATCCGTCAGCCAAAGTAACACTAGAAGTATGAAGAGGTGTGTGGAATGAGGAAAAAAGACTAGGATTACCTGTCATATGATCTGTTGCCCCTGAATCGATAACCCATTTTGAGGATGAAGACACAAGACGTGTGTTTGGATTACCTGAATTAGCGACAGCTGAGATAGGAGTAGATGAATGCTTTAGAGTCTCTTGGTAGCAAAGAAATTTGGCGTATTCCTCAGAAGACATACTTATTGATCCATCAGAAGACTGTGTAACGGAAGCAATGTGAGCAACCTGATTTCCTTAATTTTTGAATTTTAATTTTCTACAATCTTTGATCAAGTGTCCAGGCTTTTTACAATAGTTGCATACTATGCCTTTGCCAGATGGACCAGCACGTGGATATTTCTCACCTCCTCTGGTGAATGTCGGAACTTGCCCTACAAATGCATTGCTTGACTGAGGTGCTAATGGTGTGGATGAAGTATCGGTGCGAAGCACTCTAGTGAAAGACTCTTGAAGAGAAGAGACCTCATCACTAGATAAGATATGTGATTTGGCTGTTTCAAATTCAGATGTTAGACCAGCCAAAAAACTCATCACTGCCATTTGTTCTCTTTGTTTCTGCTGCACTTTGATATCAGGACTAAATGGCATTAATGTATTCAGCTCTTCATAGGTTTTCTTGAAATCCATAAAATAAGCCGTGAGAGGCTTATCTTTCATTTCTGCTCTGTAAAAGGCTTTGCACACCTCATAGATGTGGTTAAGATTACCTTTTCCAGAATACATAAATTCCAAATAATCAAACAATTCTTTCACAGTATCGCAATGACTAACGTACCCCATTACCTCATTCTCCATTGAGTTTTGAATCTGGATAAATAATCTAGAATCGTCACGAAGCCAGGCAGTATTAGCAGCTCTATCAACCTCCTCCTTTGGCGGGTCATCAAGTAAGTGGGTATATTTATCAATGCTCCTTAAATAACGTTTGATAGTTTTACTCCATTCAAGATAATTGGAGCCACAAAGTTTATTCTCAGTAATTTTAAAATTAATGGGAATAACTTCAGAAACTATCAAAGGCTGACTTCGTGTTACTGCGGAGGTGTCAGTGTCAGAACCAGGCATTTTTTTTTCTGTTTTTTTTTTTTTTGAGACCGTAATAAAGTTTAAAATTGAGATATTTAATTTAATGAGAACTTACAGCAGCCCGTTTTGGGCTTGAGAACAAAAGATACAATCTGCTTGGGCTTTGACTGCTACTCCAGACATAAGTCAGATGCCAGACCCCAACGAATAATCAGCCACATGAAATAGTGTGTGTATGTCCACAGACTGAATGAGTAATTGTCGGAGTCGGAAATTCGCCGGGTAGATGGTCGGACCTGGCAGAGATTCTGAATAGAGAGGGCTAAAATAAATCTGTCCTGGGAGACAGAATGGTGCCTAGAGGTTCTGAAGAATCTGAACTGAACTCAGGTTTCTTTGAGGAAGAACCCAGTATGAAAAACTAAGCTAAAATCTAAAAGAAAAGGAACTAAACTGAAATGGAGTCTCTGATACCATGTTACGACCCGGGGTTCCGTCCTAAAAGGTCAACCTTATAGGAGGAGTAACCCAAAGCCTTATATAGTGTTTAATTGTTTTATAGCTTTCCGGTGTGGGACAAATACTTCAACATGAAGATTGAGTTGAAACAGAATAAACCTAGAATGCCTTGAATGGTAGTTTTTTTTTTTGTGATGTGTGACATAGAAATTAGGTCATACTTCATGAGAAATTAGAAGGGAGAAAACACAATAACTGAGGAGATAAGGTTGAGTCTTGGTTGTCCATGCTTCCCTATAGTGTAAAACTTGTATGATTGATAGAATAACTGTATTAAATTATTGATGGTGTTAATATTCAATAGAATAGTAGAATACATTAAGAGGTTTATAAGATCTAAATATATACTCCCATTGTCCCTACTTTGTCTGGTTTGACGGGTATGTGGAATAATAAAGTAAAAACTATGTGATTGATGTTTGTGCAAAAGAGAGAGAAATAACAATAATCTCAAATGAATTGCTTATAATCCGACGAGGCAACTAAAGCATTTAGCAAACCAGAGTTGTAACTTGGATCTCTAGAATCCGCCCACTTAAACAGCTTAGGTGAAGGACTGGTGCTTGACTAGCGTCTAGCAATTTTTATAACATTGGTATATATATCATAGTAATAGACATCATATTTGAGTCGAGGCAACAGCTTGAGCACGATTTAGGAATAAACTTAAACAATGTGTACAATCATTAATTTGTTTATATCATTTTCTTTCATCTAGATGCAAGAAATATGAGGGTTCCAGGACACCGGCAGATTAGTAATAGGGTTGTGCAGTGCCAAACTAATGTTGAAGCATTTATATTGCGAGCAACAGATCTTGAAGAGGTCACTGCTGTGTTTGCCAGATTTTTTAGGAGCCCGCGTGTTCACGGTGCCATAAGCCCATAAGGTAATTCTTTTTCTTTCGTGATAGCAAATCCTCATTGCATCTTCTTTTTCGGCTTTAGTAATATAATACTACTATATTAATACTAACAAAATACATTTTCCGTCAACCTCTAGTAGGGATGTTTTCTTTTGGACTGTTTTCAGTCCCAGATCAGAGCAGACAAGACTTCTGTAGTTATAAAATACACAAAGACCATACATTTACCGGACCAAATAAGATCAGACCAGCAAATTTTAATCCAAAAAAAACATTTTAGATCTTGAGAGATTATTTATTTGTTACTACCTCATCCCACTAACATTGGGACATGAGGAGGTGGTGAAGTTATTAAGAAAGGGAATTTATGTGGTTGATAATGAATTGATAAAGTAAGAATGATTTAAGACCACACAAATTTTACCAAATTTGATCTGAGACAATCTTTGTGGGACGGACTAAAAAAGAAATATGGAACAATCATAATGGGACGAAGGAGTACTTAGAGCATCTCCAATGCTAGAATTTACACGGTACACATGTGGCATGAGAGTTAGCCACATAAATATTATCAAATAAATTATCTCTCTCCATATTTGAATGATTTTATATAGTTTTGGTAAGTTTTGCAATGTCAACCACAATGTCAACATCAAGACGGTCTTCTTGACATTGTGGAGAAAAACTTAACAAAATTGTATAAAACTATTCAGATAAGGAGAGAGATTATTTATTTACTAATATTTATGTGGTTATCTCTCATGCCACATGTGCACCGTGCACATTCTAGCATTGGAGATGCTCTTATGTATGTTCTCTCTCAAATGCCACTAGCTTGAGGAGTTGGAAGCTTGTTAATATTAATGTGCAAGACTAAGTAATGTTTGTTTAATGTAAACCTAGAAGTTCAAGAGGAAAGTTGGAACTTTTATTTTGTTAAGGACCACTTAAGGCTTAATTTGGGAGTTAGGAGGGAATTGAGAAATCGGATGGGAAGGGTATGAGGAGAACGGGAGGGAGGTTAGAGGCGGAAAAACGTCTATCTTGTTTGAATGTTGCAAATTTAGTTACACGGTTGTTGGAGCAGTTGAAGAGTTATAACTTAATAAGCTGATATGAAAGAATATGAGAGAATAGTATGCCTACTAATTTTTGGAGTCCGATGCTTTATTTACAGTATGTAATATTGCATGTACCGAGTTCTTTGGTAATGAGGATGTTTTCTTGTGGACTGACATTTGTTGGTCAGGTAAGGTAAATGTCATCTTTGTGTATTTATAACTATGGAAGTGTGGTCTCATCTGAGACTGAAAATAGTCCAAAAGATATCATCCTTACACCTTAACAAGAATGACGTTGGAGGGTTTGCATACAAAACTACACTTTCCCTCTCACCAGTTCACCGTGTGTGTGTGTGGGGGGAACCCGTGTGGGTGTGTGTCATTTTCATAATTGAATGCTTACAATTTTTATATGATTTCTTAATTTATTTGTTAGTTTTAACTTATGGTTAGTTTTTTTGTATTTAAATATTATATTTTGTAGGGTGCCATGAGGTAATTCTTTTTCTTTCATTATTACGTTTTGAATTATAACTTTTATGAAAAAATGACTAATATATGACTTACGTTTTGAATTATAACTTTTATGAAAAAATGACTAATATATGACTATAATAAAGACAACTGGTAAAATGTGATTCCTTTGACAAACTATAGTAATTTTTAGTGATTATTATGTTCAATTTTGCACAAGTGACTGAATGTATGCTCATAGTACGTAACTGTAGTCATTTTTTGCTTGCAAATTTATTTCACTATTTTAGGTAAAATCTTTACTTTTTTATTGTATTTTTTGGGTTATTAGAATTTTAGTTCTTTATTCCTACTCCACTTTATTAATACTATCTATTAATTTGTAGTTTTTAGCTTTTGTTAGATTATTTTGTAATTTATTTTTCTACATTTATTATTTGTTTTCTTTTGTTTTATTTACATTTTTGAAGGTTTAGAAAGTCGTTCCTTCCCATTTCAAAAATTCGAGAGGAAGAGAGGACCTCAAAATGGCCAAACCTCCACTCCCAAATTCAGACAGAAACCATCAAATCCTTTTTGATAGATTTTTGGGAAAATGGAAATTAATAATCCAACCTTTTAGCGGTCTTCTTTCAATAATCTCACCTTTGGATTATTCATGAATAATCCAATCTTTGCACCTCATCTTCATTCACTGGTCCCTGACCGGTTGATGACCTGCTATTCCAAGCTATTTTCTTATATTTGCAAAATATTATCTTTGTGAAAGATGAGATTTATGGTGTAATGCTTTGCAAAGATAAGAAAATAGCTTGGAATAGCAGGTCATCAACCGGTCAGGGACCAGTGAATGAAGATGAGGTGCAAAGGTTGGATTATTCATGAATAACCAAAAGGTTGGATTATTGTAAGAAGACCTCTAAAAGGTTGGATTATTAGTTTCCATTTTCCCTAGATTTTTTAGGTCATTCAACTCGTAATTAACGTTGCCATTTTTTGTCGGCCAAATATTGTTGTAAACATGATGCTTATTTGATTGAGAATTTTGATTACTGACATAATGCTACACTTTATTTCTGCAAGCATATCTTTCAATGTGTATTTTTGTATGCATAACGCTAAGCAAGTATGTGTCTCCTTATTAGCGAGCACTTGCAGCGAGACACATTCAAGTTGGATGGAGATATTGGAGGAAGCTAGTGTCAAACTCATGAAGACAACATCAATCAGAGAGTCATGCAAATAGTGTCGTCCCGCATTGCAATTCTCTCGTTAGATTGAACTATGCGAAAATGCAATTTTTTGTTGATTATTACAATGTATTACTCTCGAGTTAAGGTTCTCATTCTAAAATGACATATTTTTTTGATAATAACTGAATAAAATTGAGTTAGATTGAGAAGTAGTTTGAGAAGGTATATGATATAATGAGGTAATACTAGGGGTAGTTTGAGAAGGTATTTTTAATTGAACATCTTAGTTTTCACTTTCTTGATGAATAAAACACTTTCTCAATGAACAAAAGATAATATTTTCTAATTAATAATAAAGGAAAAGAATAAATGAAAACTTCTCTTCCATAAGCAGTTTGTAACCTAGCGCAGTCTAGGGTGGTTTGGTCCCGGCTGGCAGAATTTTGCCATTGTCTGGGGGTAGTTTTTGGCTGTTTTGCCGTAACTTGTTCGGTTTTTCTTTTTTGCTCTGTGATTTTGTATTAGCCTCATGAGTGTGGTGAGTTGGAACTGTAGAGGGTTGGGGAATTTGTACAAGTCCTAAGCGATCTCGTTAAGGAAAAGAGACCAACAATCCTTTTTCTCATGGAAACAAAAGCAGGGTTTTACTATGTGGTGGAAAGTGTAGGCTTAAGTGGAGGATTATTACTATGCTGGAAGGAAGAAATCGAAGTCAAGGTATTGGAATCCAATCAAAATTTTATAGATACTTTAGTCAAACTACAAGGAGAACCAGGGAGGTACACGGGGTATTATGGATGTCCAGAACGTGATAAACATAGGATGTCATGGAATATTCTTAAACGGCTGGCTAGGAATAAACCAGGATTCAACATTGTGGCTTGTAATGGGAGATTTCAACGACATCATGCATGCAAACGAGAAACGGGGTGGACTGCCACGAGAAGCATGGCTGATATGTGGATTTTGGGAGGCAGTTTGGAGCAACAGTTTGAGTGATTTCAATTTTGATGGGTACCAGTGGACTTGGGAACGAGGACGAGGGACTTCGGCATTGATAGAGGAAAAGCTTGATCGTATTTTAGTAAATGACGGATGGAGAAACATGTTTTGAGGGGCAAAGGCTGACATCACTGAAGGATTGTCCAGTGACCATCTTATGTTAATGATGTATGCTAAAATGGGGTGTGGGAGGAGGTACACCCGACCGTTTAAATTCGAGGATCTTTGGGTGAGAGAGGAGGAATGTAGAGAGGTTATTCTGAGAAGCTGGAGGTTCACAAGGGGTAGCAACCTATGGGGGAAGCTGGAGAATTGTGGTGAGGCTCTTAATAAATGGGGGAAGGAACGTAAACAAGGCTTCCGGACATGAATTGATATTTGCAAAAAAAGAATCAAGTGGTTGTGGAATGCAGGAGGGACTCAAGCGGAAGCTGAATTGCAGAGGGTAAGAGCCACCTTAGTTAACTTATTGGAGCAACAAAATGTGTTTTGGCGACAGCGTGCTAAAGAATTTTGGTTACGGGAGGGCGATGTGAACTCAAAATTCTTTCACAATTGCGTAAAATAGCGGAGACGCGGGAATACTATGTTGGGGTTGAGATCACCATAGGGATCATGAATTACGGATAGAGCGCAAATGGGCAATATTATTTCCGAGTATTTTGAATGTTTATTCTCTACTACAGGTACAATGTGTGAAGGGGTAAATATAGCCTCTGAAAGATGTGTTACAGAGAACCAAAACAGAAGCTTACTTCGGCCTATAACTCCCATAGAAGTTAAGAATGCAGTTCTTGCTATGCACCCAGATAAAGCTCCGGGACCGGATGGAATGAATCCGGGGTTTTTCAAAATTATTGGGACAGTGTAGGGGGGAGGTGGTCAATTTCTTTAAATCAGTATTCGAGTCAGGGAGAATTCCAGAGGTGATGAATCGGACGAATTTAGTCCTAATTCCCCAAAAAAAGACCGGGGGATATGGGGGATTGGAGACCTATAACACTTTGTAATGTGACGTATAAGATCTTCTCAAAGGTCTTAGCTAATAGGATGAAGGGTTTATTAAAGAATATTGTGGCGGAAAATCAAAGTTTGTTTGTACCGGGAAGGTCCATAATTGATAATCTTATGATAGCTTTTGAGACCCAACACTTTGTTCGCCGAAAGAGGAAAGGTAAGGAAGGTTTTGTTGCTTTAAAACTCGATATGAGCAAAACATATGATAGAGTCGAATGGCCCTTTTTGAAGGTGGTGATGGAGAAGATTGGTTTTGATGCTAGGTGGGTGTCGTTAATGATGGCTTGTGTCTCATTAGTGTCTTATAATATCTCTTTTGATGATTCAGTAATTGGTCTGATTATTCCACAACGAGGTCTTAGACAAGGGGATCCTTTGAGCCCATATTTATTCATTTTAGTGACAGAGGGTTTGAGTGCTCTGCTTAGACGACATGAGGGACTCGGAAATTTAAATGGGATAGTAGTGGCAAAGAAGGCTCCAAGAGTGTCTCACCTTCTCTTTGCCGACGATTGCTTTCTCTTCTTTAAAGCAAAACAGGGAGAGTGTGAGGTGATAAAAAATATTTTGGCCACTTATGAAGGATGTTCTGGGCAAAAGGTCAATTATAACAAATCTAGTGTGCAGTTTAGTCCTAATGTCCGAATAGAGGTCCAAAATGAGTTGTGTGCTATATTACAAGTTAACACGGAGGAGGTGCCCCGAAACTATCTAGGGCTGCCAGCTCTTGTTGGTAGAAATAAGAATGGGATTTTAAGCTATTTAAAGGAAAGAATAGTGAAGAGGCTAGATAGCTGGAATAACCGGTGGCTATCTAGGGCGGGTAGAGAAGTGCTTCTCAAAATGGTTATTCATGCAATGTCCTCGTATGTTATGAATGTTTTTTTGTTTCCGGATGAGCTTTGCATTGAAATAGAACGACTTATGAATGGGTATTGGTGGCGGGGAAATGATTTTACGGGGAAAGGGATTAGATGGATGAGGTGGATTTCTATGTGTTTACCAAAGGCTAAGGGAGGGTTGGGATTAAGAACGTTGAAAGAATTCAACATTGCGCTCGGCAAGCAAGCATGGAAGTTAATGACGGAACCAAAAACACTGGTTAGTCAAGTTTTCCAGGCCAAGTATTATCCAGGTACATCCTTTGGAGAGGCAATGATGGGGGCGAACCCATTGTTTGTTTGGCGTAGTATTTTAGCAGCCCAGAAACTTGTTAATGAGGGGACTCGTCGAAGGGTAGGCAATGGGCAGACTATTTCAGTATGGAAGGACGCTTGGTTGCCAATATCAGAATCTGGAAAAGTACAATCACCTAGACCCGAAGGAGTTGCAGACATGAACGTTGCTGCATTACTCTCTGAGACCGGCAGAGAGTGGAATACTCCCGGAGTAAAGAAAAGTTTCTCACAACAATAGAGTAGTATGATTCTGGCTATCCCATTAAGTATGTGGCCTATTGATGATGGCTTATGGTGGGTGGGTGAGCCGAAGGAGAGATATTTTTTGAGGAGCGGGTACAGAAGATTGCAGGACGAGATTCATCCGGAAGGTTGGCATGGGTGGTCAGATATGTGGAATTTTGAAATCCTACCAAAGGTTAAATTGGTGGGAGCTATCCCAACAGACCCAACGGCGGACAAACTGCGGCGTAGGAAAGTTGAGCTTCCAATTGAGTGTCAGGTATGTAAAGAAGGGGAGGAATCTGATTGTCGACTATTTTGGGAGTGCTCAATGGCGCAAGAAGTCGGGTAATTTTGGAATGTCCATTTCAGAAATGTGGCCGGGACTACTATTGTGGGTGAAGGACGTTTTCAGCAAGCTATCCGTGGAGGGAGGGTGTAAATTCATTATGTTGTTATGGAGTTTATGGAAAAATAGAAATGTGGTTGTTTGGAAAGGAAGGTACGAGTCTGCTATGGCTATGAAACATTCTGCAGAAGCTTTGCTTTTAGGATGGAGAGCTGCACAAATGAAAAGGCAGAAGGTAAATTCCCGGGCGCTAGTCCAGGGGTTGAAAAGTGGAAGAAACCAGCGGCGGATTGGGTAAAAATTAATGTTGATGCTTCAATCGGGAAAGATAATGGTCGGAGAGCATGGGGGTGGTTAGCCAGAGATGGTGACGGACGTTTTATTAAAGCTAGGATTAAGTAGGGGTGGGCAATTCGGTTTCGTTTCGGTTTATTCGGTTTGAGAGAATGTGTACTAAACTAAAACCATTTGTGTTTCAGTTTGGTTTCGGTTCGGTCCGGTTTACCAAAGTAAAACTTATTAGGTTCAATTTAGTTCGATTTAATTCGGTTTCTTATGTTTATTATTTTATTTGATCAAGTTATATATTCTACAATTAGAAAATGAAAGTAGTTGTCCATATCATCTTCTTTTATTTACTCTTTAAATAAAATGTAAAAGGAAATAAAATATAGAAAAAGAAATAATAAAATATTACTACATATAAATTAAAACTTCTAACATCTTCTCAATCATAAAAAAACTTCATTTCCAACAATAAATAAATATATACTGCGTAGTTGATTAGCATTTATAATATCACATAAAATATTCAAAGAAAACTAAATGAGTTAGTGATACAAATTAAATGTTGTAATATTCACAATTTTATTCAAATGAATCATGTAAAATATATAAATGCAATTTGCTAAGGTTATCGCCAAATATCTTTTCATATAGGTAGAGTACAAACATAACAAATACCTATATGTCGTATTAGCTAACTTTGTCATAATTAATGTATAAAATGTGCAACTTGCTATATCTCTATCGCTTTAGCATTAGAGATATTCTCTAATGCTAAATTTTTATTTTTCATGTCTAAATTATTTATTTATTTCCTAAAGATGAAGAGTAAAAAAAATACAAAGTATTTATATATATATATATATATATATATATATATATATAGAGTCCCGTTCCTATCAGGAGCTCCTGAAGAGAAGCCCCATGCGGACAAGCCCATCAGAGGGTCTTCCCGGTGGAATTTTTTGATGAAATTTTTTGAGCATGTTCCTCATCAAGTCTAGTTTGTCCATACCAAATTTCAGCTCAAAATTCGATCGGGAAGGCAGTCAAATAAATCCTGGAAACATACTGCACTTTATATGTGCGCAGAATGAGCCATAGTTTTCCAGGATTTATTTTACTGCCTTCCCGATCGAATTTTGAGCTGAAATTTGGTATGGACAAACTAGACTTGATGAGGAACATGCTCAGAAAATTTCATCAAAAAATTCCACCAGGAAGACCCTCTGATGGGCTTGTCCGCACGGGGCTTCTCTTCAGGAGTTCCTGATGTGAACTGCCCTATATATATATATATATATATATATATATATATATATATATATATTACAAGTTGCTCGGTGTTTGATTCGGTTTGCGGTTTTTCGGATTTAAACCAAACCAAAGCATTCGGTTTGAGCAAAATGCTACCAAACGGTTTACTTAAGTAAAACCAAACCAAACCAAACCACCAATTTTTGGTTCGGTTCGGTCAAACCAAACCATTTTGCCCACCCCTAGGATTAAGTATGTCCAAGCAGAATGGTCTCCACTTGAGACAGAGGCTCGTGGAGTGCGGGAAGCCGTAAATTGGGCCTGTAGTAATGGATGGGAGAAAGTGGTTGTGGAAACAGATGCAGCTTCGGTGGTGACCGGTTTACAAGGAGATTCGGGAATGTCATATATAGACATAATTCTTGATGACTTGAGAGTCTTGCTTAGGGAAAATGAATTTTTAAGAATTAACTCTTGCAGACGATCGGCAAATCGAGCCGCTCATAAGTTGGACCGAGCGGCTATTTTCGAGGATGATTGTGATTTTAGTTTTTATACCCAACCTCATGCTATTGTAAGCCTTTTGGCTAACGATGAGTTGGATTATTATAAGTTGTTGTTTACTCTAAAAAAAGATAGTATTTTCTAATTATGATCAGTTGAAGAAAGTTCTTGTTCGCAAATGTGTTAAAGATAATATGGTTTTGCTTTGGTGAACGAAAATAAAAGATGTTCTAAAGCGAGAAGCTTGACCTACACGAAACTTACCCAAAAGTTTATTTTGGAAACAAGCGATTAGAGAATGAGTCTTAAGAGAAATGTCATTCACTATTGGTCGGATATACTAAGGTCTAACTTAGATGGGACTACACATTATGATGATATTTTTTTTATCAGGGTAGTAAAACATTTTTCAAAACTTTTCCTAGCAAAAGAAAGTTTAAAAGAGAGCTAGATAAGTCAAAGATAAACATGCTACAGGGATAAAATATTCCTCTATTCACCAATCTTCGAGTCAAAGAGATGTCTCATTGCGTCCCACTTTGATTTTAAATTCTCCAACTTTTTGTTTGCACCATCGACCTCTGCATCTTCGACTTCAATCCTGCTAGCCTGTTCCTTAGCAAGAATCCAAACTTCATTTATCTACTTTGATACCTCTACTCTTTCATCCTCGTGTTGTTGCTTTTTGATTTTAATAATCTCCAGCTGAACTTCCAATTCCTTCTGTTTCATACTCAGATCTTCCATCTTGCTCTTCAATTCATCCTCGATTTTCAGTAATTCTTCGACCAAAACTTTGGTCTTCTCAAAAGTTGTCCTAAGCAGCAAACTACTACTCCCTTTGACTTGAATTGAGTTTCTCACTTCTTGCATGGATTTAGGGAAAGTACCTTTCAGGTTCATAATGTCATTGGCCTGTCTCTCATTAAACAGTGACAGGTTTTCGGCAAGTACATAAAGAGACGCCATCATTATGGTTTCAAGCTTGGTATCAGCTATATCGTCCAAAGGATATGATATAAGTTTGTCAAACATCTGTTTTGCAAACGTGGCTTGGCCTTTGAACAAATCCCGTTCAGATGTATCAATAGGCACCAAGTTGGACAGTGTTTTGGGTAGAGACTCAAGAACGGATTGAGCCTTAACACACTCAATTTCTGCAGGATCGATATAAACAGAAGAATCCAACGCTTTATCTGTGAAAATGGCGGAAACATCATTCACATGTACTTCAGCTTCAATCAAACATGTATCATTCACAAGATAACCTCCATCGTTAAGATAGAAATCATTAGTTGGGATAAATGCAAAGCCGCAATCACTGGATTAAGCATCGAAAATGCGCTCAGTCTCGCTCTCAATGGTTCGTTCGGGGTCTATCTGGTTAATAAGAGATATACTGAACTTTGTTGGTATACTCCATCCACTGGGTAGCAGGCTAGACGAATCAGCCACATGGAGGAAGATAGAGACAAGGCCTGATCGGTCTGTGTAGTCTGCATTTGGAAATATACTCAACCTCCATGTGTATCCATTTACCACAAAAGGAACAGAGAAGACCTCTTCAGCATCCAATTGCGAGAAGTTTTTTATTCTCCACGTGAATTCCGACATCAGATTCTCGTTCGAATTTGCTGACACATTCTTTCATTCAGCATAAAATACAACAGAAAGATGTCAAGAGAAACTGAGCAATGAAGACGTCGAGAGAAACTGATGCTGTATACAACAGGAATAAGCGTCGAGAGAAACTGAGCAATTTGTATCTAAACCAATGCAAGTATACAATAGGAATAAGCGTCGAGAGAAACTGAGCACTTTGAGCCTTTGAGGATGTGAGAATAACAATGAAGACTGGCGCACATTATGATGATATAAAAACAAATGATGATTTAAGTATATTGTATTGAGAAATTGATACTCTATAGAGCTATTTGGGTGATGATAAATAATATGTTGACAAAATGTATGAGGCAAGTCATTGGTGCCAACTCAATTAAAATTCTTATTTTTCACATTATTGTTATTAGTTGGCAAGATATCACCAATATTGTTATAAGCTCTTTATTTTGTGACCTGATTATATATCATTGAAGTTGATAAAAAAAATACGAGCCTACATGATTCAAGCAAACTAGAGGAAACAAATGTCATGAAACCTTTTCATAATAGGGATTGCTAGCTTGAATTGTGTTTGAGCTTCACATAGTTATCATCTAGTGATCTCATGGCTAAAATTGTAGAAAGAACATACCTACAGTAAATAAAAAAAAACTAGTGGATAGATGAGTTTTTCTAAAAGAAAATGTTGTTTGGCATGAATATTGAGTGTTGTCGAAGTGAGAAGGAAATGTAGGTAGACTTTTCTACACCAAAATTTTAAATAAAATTCATATATCGTGTTAGCACGTGTGATCTATATATAAGAGACATTTTAGACTTTGAGTACATTCATTTATGGGCGATCATTTTTTTTAAATTAACATGTAATCTAGGGGTGGACAATTCAATTTATGGATCGGTTTTCTTCGATTTCAGACCGGTCTCATTTATTCGGTGTTGGAATACATTGTCTCAGTCTACTACTGTTCAGGAGCTCGATACATTCTCCCAGTATGGAACCCGTCAGCAAGGCTCGTTTTAACCATCCAGCCAATTTCGGCCCAATCGGTCCAATTCGGTTCATTTGGCCCATTAGGGTAGCCGTTGTGCCCCTTCCCCTTTTCTCTATAAATAAGATAATTTCCCTCAATTTAAGGGATTCTTTTCTTCTTCCTCGCTTTCTCCTCCTCTCTAAAAATCAATACCTCATTAATGGGAGCTCAAGAATTGTACATTGTAAATGACGAGGAAAGCCTAATGATCTTGAGAATGAGAGTGGCTTGGACATTAGCCCAACAAGTCTCGTGGTTTTCACCCTTTTGGGGGTTCCACATCAAATAGCTTGTTCATACATTTATTTAGAAATGTCATACATATTTATACATTTCTTTACTATTTCGTGTTGGGTTAAACTCAACATTGGCGCCGTTTGTGGGAAAAGATAAAAAAGATTCATTGTGTTTTACTCTACAAGGATGGTATTCTTAACGGCTACGCAAATAACGCTACCAAGAGCAACTACATCTTGGCAAAGGAAGGCAAAAATCATGCGGGGTACGACTGGGCTCCATGTGAAGAGGCATAGAATGAAGTTCAGATCCATACTTAGAGAGAAGTTGGAGATCAGTTGTCATCTCAACCATCTAGTATGGGTGAACCATTTTGGATGGACCGAACGCGGACAAAAACCGTGGTTTGGAGGTGAGTTGTCATCTCAATCATCCATTATGGGCGAACCGTTTCGGATGGTCCTGGCAAGGGACCGAAACTGTGGTTTGGAGGTGAGTTGCCATCTCAACCATCCAGTATGGGTGAACCGTTTTGGATGGACCGAACGGGCCGGGGGGGACAGAAATTGTGGTTTGGAGGTGAGTTGTCATCTCAATCATCCATTATGGGCAAATCGTTTTGGATGGACCAAACAGGGGACCGAAACTGTGGTTTAAAGGTGAGTTCTCATCTTGACCAGCTGGTAAGAGCAATCCGTCCAATTAGACATGACGATGGGATCTTGGCTATTTTGGTTTGGAGGTGTTCACTCTTCCCCATAACAATCAACTAGTAAGAGTGACCCGTCCAATAAGACATGACAATGGGATCTTGGCTAAGTTTTGTTTGGAACTAGAGAATGGATCTTTAATTCTTTATCTTGATCGCTTATGCAGCACAAACGGCTCCTCAGTGCCAACATGCCCATTTTACGGTTGGACTCACCACTCGTTCCCTCCCAGGACGACGACAGCCACCATATGTAACATGTTCGGCCCCTCAGTGTCGACATGCCCAGTTAGTGGTTGGGCTCGCATGTTCCCTTCCAGGACGACAATCACTGCCTTATGCAACACGCTCCGCCCTTTAATGCCGTCGTTCCTGGTTTACGGTTGGGCTCGCCCGTTCCCTTCCAGGATGGCGACTGCCGCCTTATGTAACACACTCGGCCCCTCAGTGTCGTCGTGCCCGATTTACGGTTGGGCTCGTTTGTTCCCTTCCAGGACGACGACCGGCGCCTTATGCAGCACGCTCGGCCTCTCAATGCCGTCGTGCCCAGTTTATGGTTGGGCTCGCCCGTTCCCTTCCAGTACGACGACCATCGCCTTATGCAACACGCTCGGTGTAATACTTGAGATTTAATTTAAACGGATTAATAGTACTGCCCATACCAACAAGGTGCATCTCAGGGCGTTCATCACCTAAGAACTTCAAAGGTAAGTGTGCTTGCATGGGAGTAGTCTTGGGATGAGTGACGCCTTGGGAAGTTTCTCAGGGCGCGCGCGATGGGAGTTTCTCAGGGCGTGCACGAGTGAGACAAAGTTCGCGGAAAAGGCTTGTGGTGATTTGAGAGGACAATACTAGAGGTCGGGAGTAACTACCTCGGGCCCTGCGGGGCCGGGGTGTTACACTCGTCCCCTCGGTGCCGTTGTGCTTGGTTTACGGTTCGCTCCCCCGTTCCCTTTCAGGACGGCGACCACCGCCCTATGCACCACGTTCGGCCCCTTAGTGCTGTCATGTCCGGTTTACGGTTATGATCGGCCATTCCCTTCAAGAGTGGCAACCACCACCTTACGCAGCACGCTTGGTCGTCATTCCTATATTACGACTGGTCTCTCTCTGTCGTGTCCGATGCAATTGGCATGCACCACGATTGACACATCATCTTTCATACATTATATCCATACATCACATCTCATACATTCATGCACACATATGCATTGTGTTCGTCTTTTTTCATGTCTTTCGACATATCTGTACATGAGTCTTCAGAGTTTCTTGGGTAACAAACCCTATTCAGAGTCCTTTAGTCTCACTTGATACATTTAGGAAGAGAATGCTCGAGTAAGAGCATCCTTTGCTCGAACCAGTCGGGAGAGAGAATGACTTGTTGGCATGTTATGTTCAGAGGGGTAGACGCTCACTCGTTTAGCAGGGATACTCAAATACACAGATTCAAGGAAGACAAAGGAAGAGGGCGAGCAAGAGTATACTTTCTCGAGCAGATTCGCACACTCACTACTCAAGAAACTGGGGACTTGTGTTGGAATATATTATTTTGGCCTACTACTGTTCAGGAGCCCGATGCATTATCCCAGTATAAAGTCAGGTCAGCGAGGCCCGTTTCAGCCATTCGGCCCATTTCAGCCCAATCAGCCCGATTCGACCCATTTGACTCATTAGGGTAGCCTCCCCCCATTCTCTATAGATAGGAGAATTCCCCTCCATTTGAGGGATCCTTTTCTCCTTTCTCACTTTCTCCTCCTCTTTATAAATTATTCATTAATGGGAGCTCAAGGATTGTACATTGTAAATGGCGAGGTGATAGAGTATATGGGCCTGGACCCCATAGCCCACATACTCATTGGCCCAAAAGACACCAGCAAGATACCCGTATCGGGCCAAAGGCACGCAACGTCCAAGAAAGGAGATATCACCCGGATTCTTTGGGTGAAGCCCAGAATCCGCATCGTCCATGGACCGCATCGTCCATGGTCCGCATCGTCCATGGACCGCATCGTCCATGGACCGCATCGTCCATGGACCGCATCGTCCATGGACCGCATCGTCCGGACTTCGTCCAGGCAGAATGTATTTTCATTGTATTTACTAGGTATTGTACACAGCCCATTAGTGGCCTTATTTCGCCCAAAGAAGGCATGATTATTGTAATGGGCCTCCTAAGCCCAAGGCTAGGAGCCCAAATCCACATTTTTACCTATAAATAGACCCCAAGGGGCTAATTATAGGGGGTTCCCAGTTGAGAAATATAATTACTCACTTTCTCTCTCTAGCTCTCACTTCTCTCTAGAATTAATACTCTATCACGAGGAAATCATAATGAGAATGAGAGTGGCTTGGACATTGTCCCAAAAAGTCACGTGGTTTTCACCCTTCCGAGTTTCCACGTTAAATAGCTTGTTCATACATTTATTTAGACAATTTATACATATTCATACATTTATTTACTATTCCGCGTTGGATTAAACTCAACATTTAGTTTGAGAGAATTCGTACCAAACTAAAACCATTTGTGTTTCAGTTTGGTTTCGGTTCAGTTCGCTTTATTAAAGTGCAAATTAGCAGGTTTAATTTAGTTCGATTTGATTCAGCTTCTTAAGTTTATTATTTTATTTGATGAAATTCTATATTTAAGAATTATAAAATGAAAGTAGTAGTCCATCCCATCTTCTTTTATGTATTATTTAAATTAAATGTAAAAGGAAATAAAAGACAGAAAAAGAAATAATAAAATATTACTACATTTAAATTAAAACTTCTGACATCTTTTTAATCATCACAAAAAGATTCACTTCTCACAAAAAATAAATTCATAGTTGATTAGCACTTATAATATCATATAAAATATTCAAAGAAAACTAAATGAGTTTGTGGATCAATTCTATTCAAATGTTGTAATATTGTCTAAATGAGCATGTAGAGTGTTGGAGAAGCGGTGCAATGCCATTGGGGAAGCTTGCGTGCGGCTTTAATAGGATAGGGAAATGGTTAAGGCGGTCTTCAACTTTCAGGGGTTTGACGAAGATGTGAAGATGGTAGGCGGTAGATGGTAGAGCGCAGTTAAGGCGAGGAGTAAAGATGGTATGCGGAGGTTGGCGAGCGAGTAAATAGGCAATCGTTGTAGCACCACGTTTCTAGATTGTGAAAACGTCTAAATGTCAATTTTCATATATTTCAGAAGGAAAATACGAGACCTGTTTCATTTTTTTTCCTTTTGGAGAACGGTTAAGTTTTTCCATCATTTGCAATAGAGCCAAAGACTTACTATTGTTTGGCTTAAGAATATGATGAAATAAAGCAAAATGTCTTATTAAACTGCCTACGCCTCTTTGTTATGAAGCATCAGTCAGTTCATGAAATTTTCGACACAATTTTCACCATGCATCATCCGAAAACAGTCTCTTTGTCCTTTAATACAGGGGTAAGACTGCTTAGGTGGGACCCCCCTTATCCCACCGTAGGTGGGAGCCTTTGAGGCACTGAGTTAATGATGATGGTGGAGAACGGTTAGGTAAAAACGTTCTCTAATTTTTTTATCTGTAGTTTTTCAAATATTGAAAAAATAGAAAATATTTCCATGAACAAACAGGCTTAGGATTTGGATTATCCAAATAACTCGGTCATACACTCATAGCCAATGAGTTTCACCATAATAACCATGTAACCAATGTTTAAGTTGGTTAGTAATGTGATGTAACCACCAATCAGCATCATATAACATAACCACCTAAAGAGTGTGGGGGTAAGAAATTAGTGTATTTTATTGGACTCAAAAGAGGTCATCCAACTCTAGACGTAATGACCAGTCAACATCCAAGGACTTTTCCATGTCAGCATCCATAAAAAAAAACATTTCACCGTAGGGGACGGAAGGGCAAGGTGGGCACTTCACAAAGACGGGTGATGATCAGCGTGAAGTCCTCAACAGCCTACCCGCCTATATAACCGAGCCCTGGTCCGGTCTCGCGAGTGTGGACTCTCTTTTCGCAGGGTTTCTTTTGTTATCCGCTTTTTGGTTTCTCTCTCTAGAAAAGGTAACCCCTCCTGTCATCTACCCTACACACTATCAACCATCAACTGTTTGGAGTGATCGCTTGCGCTTGAGGTCAGTGACGGGCTCTTCTTGCTAGGGTTTGTGGTTCTAGTTTTTTCGCGTTTTTTGCTTCGACATCAATGCTTTGATCTGTTTCGGTCTGCTAGATCTGTGTGTTTTTGCTAGGTTTCTGTTGATTTTTTCTGAGTTTGCTTCTGACACGCATACTTCGGTGTGTTGTTTTTTTGTCTACGATTACCTTGCTTCTTCCATTGAGCATATATTTAGATCTCTTTGCTTTTGTATTGCTGGATCTGAGTAGGGTTTTCTGGCATTCCGTTGCTGATCTGTCTCGTATATGTTGTTTGTTTGAGCGTGCGATGTGTTTCGTTTGTATATGTTGTTTGTTTGAGCGTGCGATATGTTTCGTTTGTATGTGTTGTTTGTTTGAGCGTGCGATATGTTTGGTGATACCTTTGTTGAGTTGTTTATCGCCGAGTACACAAATCTCAAACGCATGATAGTGTTTTATACTGTTTTAGTTTATAATAAATCTTCTGCATTAATTCACAATTTGAATAATCCATTAGGATATGATTTTATATCCCTGCTCTCAGTCCGATTGTATTATTGCTCAACTCTGTTACTGCTAAACTTTTGTGTTCTATTATATATGCATCAGTTGTTGTGGTACTTAATGCTGTGAAGGACAGCAAGGGGTCCATGCATTTTTAATGGGCTCAATGATTTGGTTCTAATAGAGTAACTTGTCTGTTTGAGTGAAGGCTTAGCTTTTCAGTGTATACATGTTTATTGCATGAAAAGTTGTTGCGGTTGCACATTTGAAACAGTATACAGTCATTTGTGCTGCATGACAATAGAGGAAACAGTTTAAAATAATAATTGTATTATATTCTTGTAGAAAAAAATGGTAAGAAAAAGGAGGACCGAGCATTCTGGTGGGGATGATTCTTCTGCTTCCCAGGAGTCTGGAGCAGTACAAGGTGGTGCCCAGCGTCCACCACAGCATCAGCAGGAAGGCGCAGGAAGAGGAGGCTGGGCACCTCAGCGTGGAGGCTATGGTGGCCAAGGTGGTGGACCACCACAGGGTGGAATGACTCAACCGCAGTCGTATGGACAACCGAGGCATGGTGGTCAAAGTGGTGGACCACCAGGGGGTGGGATGACTCCCCAACAGTCATATGGGCAGCCTGGGTATGGTCGTCAAGCTGGGGGACCTCCCCGGGGAGGAATGACCCCCCAGCAGTCATATGGGCAGTCTGGGTATGGTGGCCAAGGCGGTGGACCTTCACGGGGTGCAATGACCCCCCAGCAGTCATATGGACATCCTGATCATCAGCATGGTAGGGATCCACAATATCAGCATGCAGGCCCCCCACCCCAGCGTCGTGGTGGCATAGGTGGTCGTGGGCCAGCTTCTGGTGGTTTGCATTCTAGGCCTCCGGTTTCCGAGCTGCACCAAGCAACACAGCCTCCACAGCAAGCAATTCTACCTATGCCCACATCATATCCCAGGCAAGGAGAAACTGAAGAGGCTGGTAGTTCTTCATCTATCCAACATGAGTCTGCACAATTGTCCCAGCAAATGGAGAAGCTTACTGTGCAGCCTGAAGTTGCACCTAGCCAAGCTATCCAACCTGCATCCAGCAAAGCAATGAGATTTCCTCTTCGACCAGGTCCTGGACAAATGGGTATGAGGTGCATAGTAAAGGCCAATCACTTCTTTGCTGAGCTACCTGATAAGGACTTGCACCAGTATGATGTAAGCATTCTATGACTTAGTCTATAAGACTATAACTGACCTCTGCTTTGTACTTTTGTTATATTTGCCTGTAATTTGTTCACAATATTCAATGCCAGGTTTCAGTCACCCCTGAAGTTGCTTCTCGGGGTGTTAATCGTGCTGTGATGGATCAGTTAGTCAAACTCTATAGGGAATCTCATCTAGGAAGGAGGCTTCCAGCATATGATGGAAGAAAGAGCTTGTACACTGCTGGGCCACTCCCTTTTGTTTCTAAAGAGTTCAAGATCATCCTAGCTGATGAAGATGACAGACCAGGTGGTGCCAGGTACAAACTGTATACTTCTTTGGATGTGTTTTTTGTCTAGCAGACAACTTTGCATCTCTTTTTAAATGCCTTATTCTGATTATTTTCTCAAATGCAGGCGAGAAAAGGAATTTAAAGTTGTCATTAAATTTGCATCTCGCGCTGATCTTCACCATCTGGGAATGTTCCTTCAAGGTAGGCAGGCTGATGCACCTCAGGAAGCACTTCAAGTTCTAGATATTGTATTGCGGGAACTGCCCACATCTAGGTATGGTTAAAGAACGAGAGTCTTTAATCGTTTATATTGTTCATCCATAAAGTTTCGTATATTTGTTTGCTACTTTACTCTCTTTGGATTTTATTTAGGTACTCTCCAGTTGGCCGTTCTTTTTATTCCCCTAATTTAGGTAAGAAACAACCTTTGGGTGAAGGTCTAGAAAGCTGGCGGGGATTTTATCAAAGTATTCGCCCAACCCAGATGGGATTATCTCTGAATATAGGTGAGAAGATTCATGACATGTAGTATTTGAGTCACATAGTATATTTTTATATAACCAAATTTAAAGTCTAAACAAACTCTCATTGCTGTTTTTCTCTTACGTGTCCTATGCTCAAATAATTTTACTCTGGTTTTCATATATGAATTTGTTGTGCAGATATGTCATCCACTGCTTTTATTGAGCCACTACCTGTCATTGATTTTGTTATTCAGCTTCTGAATAGGGATGTTTTGGCTAGGCCTTTGTCTGATTCTGACAGAGTGAAGGTTAGATTTCTTAAGCAATATTGTTCTCTAACCGAGAATAATCCTTTATAAAAACACTTATTCCTCAGTTACACATAACAATACTGTAATAACCTGTTTTGGTTATTTCACGTTTGTTTGGACATTGAATCACTTCATCTAGTTTTAATATTTCCACTTTCTATTGACCTTCAGATTAAGAAAGCCCTAAGGGGCGTGAAGGTGGAGGTAACACATCGTGGCAATATGCGGAGAAAGTATCGGATCTCTGGTTTGACATCACAAGCTACAAGAGAGTTGACGTATGTAGTTTTTTTAAATGTGTCTGTGGTTCTTTATGCTTGCTCAATTATTAATTATACCCCCTGTAGTTTTCCTGTTGATGAGCTAGGAACAACAAAGTCTGTGATTGAATATTTCCGTGAAACATATGGTTATATCATTCAACATACTCAGTGGCCATGCCTACAAGTCGGGAATCAACAAAGGGCAAATTACCTGCCGATGGAGGTTATTGAGTATTTCCATTACTGAATTTTGTTTTCAATCTGTTATAGGAGTTATGCCCTCAATATGCTTTAAAAATTTCAGGTCTGCAAAATTGTTGAGGGACAGCGGTATTCGAAGCGGTTAAATGAAAGACAGATTACTGCACTCCTTAAAGTAACATGCCAACGGCCAAAGGATAGAGAACACGATATTATTCAGGTGACAAGTAACAGTAAATCTTTGGTGTAAAGTGTTACTAGTCCCTTGACTCATAGATACTAGAAGTGTATGGACTTATGGTGATGTATTTTTTGATGTGTTTAGTGTATTAGTTGGTTAAACAAACAGGAATCAACCTAACTATAATAATTTTTTTGCTGTGCCCAAAGTGTTTGGTCTCATATAGCACTGAATTTTGTCTTACCAATGCTGTAGGAAATACTACCACTATTGTACTTCACAATAATAGTACTCTTTTCATAAAAATTGAAACCTCTCTCATATCCAGACTGTGAGACAAAACAATTATGCCAATGACCCATATGCAAAGGAGTTTGGAATTAAAATCAGTGAAAAGCTCGCTCAGGTTGAAGCTCGGATTTTACCTGCACCTAGGGTGAGTGAAGAGCTTTATGGATTGTTTTTGTGATTGTTAGAAATTTGGTTGGATTTTGCCTACACATTTTTTGTAATTTCACCTGTTTAACCGGTTTGCAGTTAAAGTACTCTGATAGTGGTCGTGAGAAAGATGTCCTTCCTCAAGTTGGACAGTGGAATATGATGAACAAGGTAATAGACAGTTTTATTTAGTTCAAATTATTGTGGATTTTGACCTCTACTTGGAGTTTGCTGTGCCTCACCTGCATGTCCATTTGTTGGAATCATCTGGTTGCTAATACTTGTTATTTTTCTTTTATGTTCTTGCAGAAGATGGTTAATGGAGGAGTAGTGAACAATTGGTTTTGCATAAACTTTTCCCGCAATGTGCAGGATAGTGTCGCTAAAGGCTTTTGTTCTGAGCTTGCCCAAATGTGTCAAATATCTGGGATGGTAAGGGTGCTGCTCTTACATTCTATGGAGATATCTATCTGATTCTGAATTTCCCACAACACTTAAAGACACTCTGTTTTTTTGAAGATGTTCAATCCCAATCCAGTTCTACCCGCAACCTCTGCTCGGCCAGATCAGGTTGAAAGAGCACTGAAAGCAAAGTATCATGATTGCATGACCAAACTACAAGGGAAGGAGCTTGATCTCCTAATTGTGATCCTTCCTGACAATAATGGCTCTCTCTACGGTATACCGCTTTCATCATCACTTTTCATGTTTGCTCGATGCAGTGTCCTTGCTGAAACCTGATCAATAATGTTTTGCAGGTGACCTGAAGAGGATTTGCGAGACAGAGCTCGGTATAGTGTCGCAATGCTGTTTGACCAAGCATGTTTTCAAAATGAGCAAACAGTACTTCGCAAATGTGGCATTGAAGATAAATGTTAAAGTTGGTGGTAGGAACACTGTGCTTGTGGATGCAATATCTAGGAGAATTCCCCTAGTCAGTGATCGTCCAACTATTATATTTGGTGCTGATGTTACACACCCTCACCCTGGAGAAGATTCAAGCCCTTCCATTGCAGCTGTATAATAAACGCTTCTTCCTTTAACTAGTTTTGTTGATGTTTTGTTTACCAAGCGTGTTTGAGTGCGTTACTTCAATCTTCGATTCAGGTCGTTGCTTCTCAGGATTGGCCTGAAATTACCAAGTATGCTGGTTTAGTTTCTGCTCAAGCGCACAGGCAAGAGCTCATCGAAGACCTGTACAAAACGTGGCAAGACCCTGTCAAAGGGAATTTAACTGGTGGCATGATAAAGTATGGCTTTTTATGTGTATAATGATGAGTTATAGTACTTTATTTACAAGTCTTATATACTGGTTTTGCTTTTGTTAGATGTGTTTGATGTTTGTATAGATAATAATTAATACCTGAAAGTTCTACATTTTTTTTCATGATGGTTGCATTCATTAATAGTTTTTCCTTCCAATTGCCATTCAGAGAATTGCTCATGTCCTTTCGCCGAGCAACGGGGTATAAGCCCGAGAGAATTATCTTCTACAGGTACTCTGAACGAGCCAAGCGTATATACTAAAAATAATAGAAAAGGCCCCTTGACATTCTGTATTGCTTGTTGTGTGTACCTTAATGTTTTTCTTGGTCATTTTATTAGGGATGGGGTTAGTGAAGGGCAGTTTTACCAAGTACTTCTCTTTGAGCTTGATGCAATTCGCAAGGTGACTACCTCAGTTATTATTATTATTATTATTATTATTATTATTATTATTATTATTATTATTATTATTATTATTATATATTATTATTACTATTACTTTTTCTCAGAATGCATCTAAAAAGAGGTAGAACCTCTTCTCTTTTTTATTGTCTGGGAAACTAATTTTTTACCTAATTTCAGGCATGCGCATCACTGGAACCGAACTACCAGCCCACTGTCACGTTTGTCGTCGTCCAAAAAAGGCACCACACAAGGTTGTTTGCCAACAACCACAATGACAGGAATGCCGTTGACAGGAGTGGTAACATACTACCTGGTAAGTCCCATCTGACTATATTTCACCAAACTACCATTACACCGTCATATTTGTTATGGTCTGCGTTTCTTGGAGTGCATCCTTTATCTGGTACCTGTACACAGGCACAGTTGTGGACTCGAAGATCTGTCATCCGACTGAGTTTGACTTTTACCTCTGCAGTCATGCTGGTATACAGGTGAGAATTCGCCTGCTCTGTTGGTGTTTCTTTTGTGTGCCTTAGGGTTCTCTCAATATAAGTTGAGCAAGAGGAGAAAACACATTATAAACTTCGAACTCAGTCTTGGTCTTTTTTACCTGCAGGGTACTAGTCGCCCAGCACATTATCATGTCTTATGGGATGAAAACAAATTCAGTGCTGATGGTCTCCAGTCGTTGACTAATAATCTCTGCTATACGTAAGTGAATTGAAAATTTAATTGTAACTAATCTTGTCTGACATTATGTCATTGCAAGCTCTATTGATCCGTTTGCTGTTGTTTCTATGTTATCAGATATGCAAGGTGTACGCGGTCTGTATCTATTGGTATGTTCTTTTAATGTGTAACACTAGCAATAGTATTACAAACTAAGAGTTTTTTTAATGCTTTTTTCTATGTTACTCTTAGGATTGACTCAACATTAATTTTTTTTATCAGGCTTTACCTTGTTTAAAAATAAGAGTTGTGTTTCTAGTACTAAAAATAGTATTACAAACATTACTCTTTTTTTGAAACATGGTCGTACTAATTTTCCTTTTAGCATTTACACTCCTTTTAAGAAAGGAGTACTGTTTACTTGTAATGCCAAAAGTTGTTTGTACACGTTATTTTGTTCGTGCCTTAGAAAAGATCATTACGGAGTAATTAGGATGCTGAGTGTATTGGGTTTTTAGAATTAACTGAAAATGGTGATGTTTATATTTAGTGGAGTCTAATTGCAATCTGCACCTTCATTTCTGGATGTATTCTCTAAATTGCTAAAATTGTAAATTGTGTCATTGCTAAAATTTGTAAATTGTGTCATTGCTAAAATTTGTATTGCAGTTATTTGGTGAATTTGATTTATAAAAATATGAACTAATTTTATTGAGCTGCATGTATATTATTTATGTAGTTCCTCCAGCATACTATGCTCATCTAGCAGCTTTCAGAGCTAGATTCTACATGGATCCAGAGACATCTGACAGTGGGTCTATGACAAGTGGTGCTGTTGCTGGCCGTGGTGGTGGTGCCGGGAGAAATACAAGAGCACCAGGTTCTAGTGCATCGGTGAGGCCACTTCCCGATTTGAAAGACAATGTTAAAAAAGTGATGTTTTATTGTTAATGTCCTTCAAATGCCCAAAACACCTTACGTTTCATGGTTTTTGCTAATTAGACTTATTATTGATCCTTGGATATTTTCAAGAAAGAGTCATGTGGACTCTAGACGGTTATACAGGAATTGTGATACACTTTCTGAATTGGTGTGACTTTGTCTGGATTTTACATCATTTGTGCCTTTGGTTTCTTTTTGCCGTTTGTGGTATTTTTTAAAATATGAAGATACTTCACGACCCTGGGGGTTAAATTTGGGGTTGTATCAGACTAATTATTGTCTCTTGGATTATGGTCGGGACTGCTTATTGTTAACACTGTTTAGGGACCAGGCCTGGGTTAGGATTTGGGTGGGACTGGGTTTGGGAATTGAAGGTGTACTGGCCTGGGTTGGTTCTGGGACCAGCCGACCAGGTTGGGTCTATGTTTTTTTTTTTAATTTTAGTTTTCTTAATTATTTCTACCCCAAACCACCCAGACCCACCCACCTACCACCCAACCCACTCAAAAAATATTTAAAAAACTATTTAGACCCGGGCTGGTCCACCAAATACCAATCTTGTAACCGGCTCCAAAATCTCCCTGGTTTGGCCCTATGGCCCGGTCCCGGTCGGCCGGGCGGTGCTGCACAGTAGTGGTTCGTGCCGGGTTCTGGGCCGATCCTTACCGCCCCACTCCATGCCTATACACATAATGACTGTCAAGTGTCAACAGATCATTAGGGTCTTTAGATATATTCAGGGGACTTGATTTGGGTTTTGCACCTTATTTTTAAAAAACTTTTACTTCACACTTCATTTCACTTAAAAATCTTGACTTTGCAACTCATTCAAAATTTTTTAATGGGATGCATGTTACTTTAAAGTGGGCATTTGACTTTTCAAAGCGTGATTTTCAACCAAAAAGTGAGATGTAAAGTAATATTTATTTAGAACCTAAAAGTTTGAAGTCATCGGAGAATGTTTAATATTTTTTCACTTTTTCTATTGAAAAACATCATTCTTTTTTACTTTTATATAAGTACTGTTACTGTTTTCTCTTATATTCTTAGGGATGGCCATAATTGGTTTTCAATAAAAGTCATTTTTTTCAAAAAAGGCCTTTGATGTTGTACAAAAGTGTTTTTTTTCAAAAGGCCATATAAGGTCCTTGGATATTCGCGTTTTGAAAACATTGGGAGTTTTTATATATATATATTTTCTGAATTTTGATTTTCAATAAAAGTCACTTTTTTTCAAAAAAAAAAAAACAAAGACCTTTGATGTTGTACAAAAGTATTTTTTTAAAAAGGCCTTATTAGGTCCTTGGATTTTTTTTTAGAAATGCTCAATTTGGTGATTTTGTAAGTAGGCAATCTAGCCATAGCTTTGGGATTGAACTGTACTAATTTTAGAATGATGTATTGAATTGTTTGAAACTTAGAGCTGAACTGTACTCTGTTTGAAATTTAAAGTGTAACTATTGTAATATTCCTTCCCACTAAGATTGTCGTATACTTTATTTGGTAAAAATTGTTTGACTCTAAATCATTCTCACTCTCTCTTGTCTCACAAGGATGGACTCGGGCCGGGCGGCCCGCCCTGGAATCGGCCCGGACCGGACATTGTTTGAACCGGCCCGGCCCGGGAACCAGGCTCTAGGGCGGTTTGGGTTGACCTGGCCCGCTAGTCATACGGTTCGGGCTTGGGCCCTAGGAATGGTGAACCGGCCCGGCCGGTTCGGGCTCGGTCCGGGCCAAATTTATTTATTTTTTTGAATTTTTTTTAAGTTTTTTGGGTTGGGCTGGGTATTTTGGGCTATTTGAGATGGTTTGGGGGTGAGGGGGAGGGTTGGGACTTGGGAGTTAATTAGGAGAAGCCAAAAAAAAAATAGATTGGACTGAGGCCCGGCCCGGCCCGGACCTCCCATATTTGAACCGTGAACCGGCCGGGTTCAGGCCCGAATCGGGCCCAAACCGGCCCGAGGCCATCCCTATTGTCTCGTTGTTAGTGGGACGGAGAGTGTACAATTTTTGTGCACTTGTGTCTAACCATGATTGTTCACAAAAAGCTAACAGTTATTAAAAAGCTCACAAAAGTATCTTTTCAGCTAGTTGTGCCAAACATACCATATGTCACTGTTTTTCCTTTTTCTCAATCATTATCTTTTACTATGTATTAGACATTTTTTCTAAAATCCTGTATAATTTTATCGATTTTCTTTTTAGGTTGTTTCAAAAAGAATTTCACTTTCTCATGAATTTGTGGCTAATTTGTGGTTTCGATTATGGCTATGTTTGGCTAATATAAGTCTATAGCTTTTGGCTTTTGTACTATTTAAAAAGTCTCTAAAAGTTGTTAGTTGTTTGTTTGACACGCCAATTTTTAAGAGCTTTTCAAAAAATAAAAGTTCTTTTTTGAGATGCTACAGGTAGTAGCATCTGAGAAAAGTCTGTGACTTTTAGCTTTAATAAATCCTAACAGCTTGTATGCCAAACAGAACTAAATCAAACAGTCAGCTTTTTACCAAACAGCTACCACATTTTACTTTTAAGATCTTTTCAGTCATTAAAAGCTAACAGTTACTAAAAAGCTCACAAAAAGATCCTTTCAGCTAATTGTACCAAACATAGCCTATTTCTTTCTCAATGAATTTGGGTCCTTTCTACTTTATTATTTATCATGGTAGTCAAACTTGATAAATTATGAGCGATGGGGGGTGTAACTTTCGAGTCCCTATATTATACACCCGAATGTACACATAAGAACATAAATTACATAAGAAGTGAGCATTGAAAATTTAAAACCTAAACAATAGCTCTAGATCTCATTTAAATACATTCATTAATATTGTATGCTCATTATAAATCTCCTCTATTGAGATGAAAATCATAGTTTCTGTTATGAGTATTAATATATTTTTAATGAACATCAAATGTATTCCGTTGAGTATTATGTGGCCAATATTGAGCATCGTAATTTTTTATTCATATCTTCTAATTCAATTTCTTTTTCCTATTTTTTCTTTTATAAGAACTTATTAAATTATATACATAACTCCTATGAATTTCAATATGCGAATATAATGTAAAATGCTACTTTTGAAATATTCATTGATATGACATTTTAAAAATGAGCATAACAATAATATCAAATGAGCAAACACAACTTACAAAATGAGCATCGATATGAAAATCGTAATTTTTTTAGTTGAACATCAAGATATTTCATTGAGCATCAAACCTCTTCTATCGAGCATTAGAATCATACAATTGAGTATCATGATCTGCTTCCGAGTCTATAATATAATATGATGTTTTTAAAATATGCATTGATATAACATTTCAAAATGAGCATAACATCGGTACTAAGTGAGCATATATAACTTACAAAATGAGTATGGTAACATTTAAAAGCTCATTTGTGTATGTTCATTCCTTTTAGGCATTATACTCATTTGGGTTAACTTAAAACTCATTTTTATAACGAGCATATGTAATAGATTTATTATTAAAAAAATTGTGACGAAGTTCTGTAATTGGAGATTGTGATTGCAAAAAGGAGGATGACTTGCGGAAAGGCATTGTCACAGTGAATAGTAATATAATTGAATCAGTAACAGTTTGTGGATCACAATTGAGCAGTCATGTTCCTTGTTGCTTAGCCTCTGAATTTGTGGATGACAAATGATATAATCATACGAAGAAGATAAATAAATCGATGGTCTTCGATGTGAACGATTGCGATGCATTGGGGGGGGCTGATTTTAATGGCGGCGGCTAATTTCAGGAAGAAGACCACCGGCGAAGAACAAAGTCCGGTAAAAGCTGTTCACCATGACTGCCGGCCCTGTAGAGTCCACAACGCATGAAGAAAGATTACGGACGGAAGTACAAAATATTACAAAAATATCCGGTTGTACGGTGAGCACCGTACATCCGGGGGTACGGTATAATTTACGGTAACTTTCTACTTTATTGGATCACAAACACTCTCTTAACCGAGTTTTTTAGCACATAGAAAAAATTAATGCAGAATCAAAATTGGTAACTTGTATAAAAATGGATGGGCTCTGATATGTTTTTTCCAAACTTTCTGCCGAGTAGTATAATGGGTAGGCCGGAACCAGTTTGCTACAAAAGCGCACTTCAATTCAAGCTAAAACTTTCTAGGCATAATTATACTTCACCAAAAACATTATAACAAAAGTTTTGCAGAGAACCACCCCATATAGCCATATAGCGGATTTCGCACGCCATTTCCTGTCAGGAGCTCCTGATACAAACGAGGCATTTACATACATCAATATTCAAATGAGTACCGTATATTTGTATTTATACCCACACACATACATAAATATTAAATGTACCGGGCAAGATTTATCCGTCCGAAAAGGTCTACACTCTTACTCGGGCATGTCCATGTATATTTACATGGCCGGTCCGAATGAGTCAACCCTTCTGGTGATCCCGTTTTGTGATTCTATTTTATTTGGCTTATTTGGCTTGTCAGCCATCTTTTTACCAAACATGTAACTAGGGCTGGGACTTTGGAACCAAGAACCGGAGAACCGAACCGGACCGAACCGTTATGACCCGGTTCGGTTCGGTTCCAAAATTTATTAGTTATTTGTTAATGGTTCGGTTCCTACTTTTTATTAACGGTTCGGTTCCCGGTTCCTGTAAAAAATATGTACGTGGAACCGTTAAAGAACCGTTATATATAATAATTAAAATTATATATATTTCTTATTAGTATATGTATTTTAATGTATATTTACTTATCTATTTTCATATTACATTCATTATTTTAGTTTAGTTATTTAACTATTTGAAATTATTTTTCATTTAACTGGTTTTATTGGGTTTCTTTACCGAATATCTTGTTTTGTTTTTGTTTTCTAAAATTTGCAGTTTGTTATGTATTTATCTTTTAAACTCAACTTTTGAGGTTTGAAATGAAATTCAACATATTTGTATTGTAATTTCAAGCGTTGAATGTATTTTTGACACAAATTTAACCGTGATTTGTAAGATTTTTTTTAAATACTAGGAACCGTTAAATGACAAGGACCGAACCGTTCTTAACGGTTTGGTTCTTTATCGGTTCTACAAAATAATTTATAAGAACCGAACCGTTAGTAAAATTTCATATTTTCAAACGGTTCCACATATTTCACCTAGGAACCGAACCGGTCCCAGGTCTACATGTAACTTTTGATTTCACGCGCTAAATTTTATAATAATACGAAAAGTAAAGTTTGAGTTATTTTTCTAGCTGCATTGACTGAAGTTATTGTCGAGAATCATTTTAGCTATTTTTCATGTAATTTTTTATTTAGTTTATTAATAAAAAATAATTTAATTTAAATTTTTACTCCCTCCATCCCCTTTTAAATGTCCCGTTTTACCATATTGGGATGTCCTTATTTAATTGTCTCATACCTTATTTGGTAAAGTTTGTGTGACTCAAAATCATTTTTGCTTTATCAATTAATATCAACCACACAAACCCACTTTTCTTAAAACTCGTTTCACCCTCCTCCGGGACATTTAAAAGGGGACGGAGGGAGTATAAATCAACAGAATCAGTCAATCCAGTCACTTTAGCCAAAATTTCATAAATTTCAGCAAAATCAGCTGATTCAGACAATTTCAATGTTACTAAGAGGGCTCTGAATGTGATAGATCAAGGATTGAATAAATGTCCCATTTTGTAATTGAAAATGTGGGCAACTGTCCGGGTTGATATACCTCCAAGCCTGATCCGCTTCTATTTGAGAATTGTAATAACGTTCATCATTAATAAGTCCTAACTCCTAATAATAAGCTAATATCAATTCAGGCTTATCCCATTACTAGTTCTTGACACGCGTTGCGCGTGGAGTATAATGCCCAATATCATTTATCGTTTAAAAATAGAATTGTGAAGCATACAAAACCATTGATTCGTGTAAACAATTTCGATTCCAGAGAGTGAGACTTCTTAGGGATAGAGATGGAAGAAATTAGTCAGAGTTCACTACAAAGGTAGCGTCTAAAGATAAATGAAAGACTAGAAATATATTAGTGACCAAATAAAACAAATAGAAAGTATTCTTTATTATTGAACAACCATAATGTAATTTTCATTAGCAGGCGTCAGGCGATGATAAATATGGTAAAATATGCTTCATATAAGTTAATGAATTTGAATCAATTTTTATTAGTAGGTGCAAAAATCTATAGGACATGATTATCAAATCTCGAAGTACATAGGATTGTTTTGGCAATCGTAAGATTCACTGAAGCAACATATTTAACATCCACTACCTCACCCATAACAGATTGTAGATTCCATATGCAAAAAGAGAATTAAAATCAATCCATTAAACTTATATTATATATAAGTTAGATAATTTCATCTTGTATGAGAACCGTTAGAGAATGAATCTAATATTGGGCATACCATTGACCTGTAGAAAAGTATGTAGAGAGGTCAATGCATCCTAAACTTCACCTTGTCACAAGAAAAGGTATGCAGCAAGCCTGGAAGTCACACCACATGTATTAACACACATATAAGCTAGGCAAATTTGAATAGCATAAACCGGTTGTGCCACTAAGACCGTGTCTCCTATAGTAAGCCCAAATATTTCTTCTCACTCTGTACACGAGCTCACAAGCTTAACATTTGAACTAAAACTGAATTCTACAAAAACAAAAGATTTAGATAAGCAAGAACTTAGAAAAATACAAGATATATACAATTAATATCATACATTCAAAAGGGAATATGAAGTTTATGGCAAAACCAAAATTCATGAAACGACCATAAGTCCGTAACTTATCAGCAATGAAAAGGAAAAAGTTGATTCGACGAAGAAATGAAATGAGATATTTACCAGTTACAATGGAATGAAATTACAAAAAAAAAAAAAAACTTCCCGGCAAGAAGCTGAAAACAAAATTAAGAAACAACATTGCAACATACACACAAGTAACTGCTACATAGTAAATGATCATATGTCACCACATGTTACTTAGTGACCTCGGAGACTCCTTCCATAAAGTTTCCCAAGTACAAATAGAAGCTCAGCCAGCCACTCTGGTAGGGTAATACCCACCTATCAATCTAATACTTGACACATAAAACAGAAGATAAACATGGCAATGGAACTCACCTCGCTCCGATAAAATCCGATCAGTGAATTGAGACACATTATTAATGCAATTTTCAAATTCCTTTGAGACTTTTCTCTCTCACCAGACTTATGACAATTTTATTAGGTCCATGAACAGGGGCGGAGCTAGGGGGTGCCCAGGCTAGGCCCTGGCCCACCCCAAATTTGAAAAATGTCAATATTTTTAGTGTAAAAAATTTCGTGTAATTTTTTTTCCAATAATATTCTTTGTACCGGCACAGTCTAGCCCAGTGTCCTGGTTACGCCCCTGTCCATGAACCTTGTAGTTAGACAAAATTCTAACTTTTAATACAAGCCACTTAACTCTGCTTCTCTAACCCTAGTTCACCCACTTATTCACTTGTACAATACTCCAAATTTCAGTCAAATATAATCTTAATAAATAGGTCCTAACCTACATGCATTTACAAACCTTGCCAAGAAACATTAACATGTAGTATGTTACAGTGTCATCTCTTCTCAAAAGGATTAATTAGCAAGCAACCAACCAAAAACAAATGGCAGATATTCCAAAATAGGAGTAAATGGAGTTTGGAATTCCAAAATACGACCACTATGTTTATATTCCCAAAATAAGACTAACATGACAGTATTTAGTACCATCATGTAGGCATGACCGTTCAAATAGTTGTAGTACGTACAGTGCATTAACAATATTTATTATAATTAATGGTAGTATTTTTCAATCATGACAATATTTTTCATACATGACACTAATAACTCCTATTTCGGGAAGAAAAACACAGTAGTCCTACTTTGGAATTAAACTTCATTTACATCTATTTAGGGCAATTTCTCAAAACAAATTTGAATTACACAGCTGAAGTGTTTATCTTTCACCTGCTTTTCGTTTGTGTTTTTACAATTGAGAGACACATTCTGAGGTAACTAAAACCGCATTTCAAACTATTGGTTGCTTAATACTTTTTGAATGGATTGTAGAGCATATTAAAAAATTACTAAAACAAATTTCACTTTGACAAAATGAATATTGAGAAAGAACTTTAAATATACGTCTTCTTAGCATCAACTCACCTATACCAAACACCAGGTTCCTTTATTTTGTTCAACCAGGCCAATGAATTATTTTCTGTGATTTGATAAAGATTTGTGGGATTTAGAGCATGCCCATGAGGTGTGGGTATGCCGAAGATTTAGAGCATTCTCCTTTGTGTGGCACCAATTTTGATGATAAACTTTGTCTCCGATCAAGTACGGTGAAGTTCTTCAAACTTTACTCGATACAAAAATCTGTCATAGTTAAAAACATTTGCAGAAGTCCACACCGCATGGGTATAGTATGCTCTAAATCTGAGGTATTTTCCCTCATTAACAGATTACTCTATATTTGAATTTTGAAGCATGCAAGACGAAACGGGGTTAACAGAGAAAATGTCCAGATACACACATATAATTATGGTTGTACAACTCCCACATCTTAAAATACCACTCTACATAACAACAAAATTACACTAACATTTTTTAGATACTCCCTCCGTCCCGAAAACAACTTCCCGGGTGGACTTTCACACACTTTTAGGAACTAAATTTGACTTTACTGTAGAATGCACTGTTTTGCACTGTTTAAACACTGTTTGGCACTGTTTAAACAGTGTTTGGCACTGTTTATCACTTTTTTGATGTAGATAATTTGCCAAATAAGGAAAGTATTGAAGTGTGAAGTTAATTTTGGGACATCCATTTAAGGAAAGTGGGAAGTTGTTTTCGGGACGGAGGGAGTACATGTTATGCCCTTACCTCTATTCATGTTTATTAGATTGTAGTAAGTATATATTATATACATATATATTTAGAGTAACGATTCTGTCTAGCCGGAGGGACAGGAGGTGTCGTCCGGTCTCCGCCGTTTGGGGGGTTCTCGGTGAATTTTTTTGATGAAATTTTTTGAGCATGTTCCTCATAAATTCTAGTTTATCCACAAAAAATTTCAGCTAAAAATTCGATCGGGAAGGCAGTCAAATAAATTTTTGAAGCTAACTGCGCCAAATTATACTTATAAAACGCAGCTATTTTCCAAAACTTATTTAACTGCCTTCCCGATCGAATTTTTAGCCGAAATATTTTGTGGATAAACTAGACTTGATGAGGAACATGCTAACAAAATTACATCAAAAACATCCACCGGGAACCGCCCCAAACGGAGGCGGCCGACTTTCCTTTTTTGGATGAAAAGTAATGAATTTGCCAACTTTCCTTTTTTGGATGTCCCACTAACTTTGCCACTTTCCCTTTTAAGTAATGAATTTGTGGTTCCAGTTAATTCTCCCTCCTCTGCACAAACCTCAACCACACAGTTTTTACTTTATTAATCCTCGTGCCGGTCAAACATGGCAAAGTTTTAAGGGACGGAGGTAGTATATATATATATATATATATATATATATATATATATATATATATATATATATATATATATATATATATGAATTTGAAATGTGCAGAATGAAAAGTAAAACTCAAATGTGCATTACGTGAAATTGAAATGTGCAGAATAAAAGACACAAAAATACCACAACATCGTAGTTTTTATTCTGCACATTTCAGTTTCACCTAGTGCACATTTCAGTTTCGCACATTTCAGTTTCACTCAATGCATATTCAATATCACAAAATACAATCTAATGGTCCAGATTCATTCTCATTTCTCTTCTAAGATCATTTTCTCACTTGAACCTAATTCTATATATACACACATACACACACACACACACACATTAGGGTAAGGTTCAAGTGAGAATAACCCTTTAGGTGAGAAGTGAGAATGAATCTCAGCCATTGGATTCGACTAAATTGCAGTAAAAGACACTTCATGATGCACTGGAATATGCAATTTAACACGGTGTCATTTCTGTAAATACTTCTGAAAAAACCGTATTACACTTGTCTAGTGCAACATGAAGCTATTTAGGTGCAACGCCGTCAAATATTAGTGCAACATGAAACCGTTTTAGTGCAACATTGCAAAATTTAAATATTACTGCAACATAAAGCCATTTTTAGTGCAACTTGCTAGGGGTGCAAACGAGCCGAGTCGAGCTGAGCTCGAGTTTATGTAGGCTCGAGCTCGAATTATATTGTATTGGCTCGAGCTCGAGCTCGAGCTCGAACGAGCTTAAAAAATCCGGGCTCGAGATTGGCTCGCAAATATTGATTCGGCTCGATTTGGCTCGACTCGGCTCGGTTCGGCTAAATAATTTTGGTTCGTTCAAAAGTTACAATTTCGATTAGCTCAAAAGTTCGTGTTCGAACTCGAGCTAAAGTATGAAACAATCTTTAAATATTTGTGCTTAACATTTGCAAATTGCAATTTACAAGCCCAATAACTAAACCTTACGGGAAAATAAACAAAATACAATTCTAACTTTACGTCTCCATCCAATTGTATTTCTAATATAAATCAAAAGTGGTCAACCCATTAAGAAATAGTGGATGAAATTTTGATTATTTTTGTTAAATTACTTTTTAATTAATAATATCTCCCCAGTTCTCATATACATTCATGAATTAGTATTATATATATATTAATTTATAAAAAAACTAATTTATATTATATATTGCATATACTAATATATACTCCGTATTATATATTAATTTGTATTGTATATTAATATATTACATATATTAATTAAATACACACACATATAACTAGGCTCGCGAGCCTAAAATCAGTAGGCTCGTTTATGGCTCGACTGCTTAACGAGCCAGCTCGGCTCGAGCTCGAGTTTGACCGATCTCGATCCGAGCTTTGACCGAGCGGCTCACGAGCGGCTCGGCTCATTTGCACCCCTAGCAACTTCATAAATCTAATGGCTGAGATTCTTTCTCATTTCTCACATTAGATGCATTTCTCACTTGAACCAAAATCTATAGGGTAAGGTTCACGTGAGAAGAACCCTTTAGGTGAGAAGTGAGAATGAATCTCAGCCGTTGGATTCGACTATTTTGCAGTAAAAACACTTTATATTGCACTAAAATATGCAACCCACTTTGGTGGCATTTTCGGAAAAATCCGTATTAAAGTCATCTAGTGCAACATGAAACTGTTTTGGTTCAACGTCGTCAAATTTTAGTGCAATATGAAACAGTTTTAGTGCAACACTGCAAAAAAAAATCTTACTGCAACACCAAGCTATTTTCAGTGCAAAATCGGAAATCCAACGGCTGAGATTCATTCTCATTTCTCACATTAGATGCATTTCTCACTTGAACCAAGTGAGAAGGACCCTTTAGGTGAGAAGAATCCTTTAGGTGAGAAGTGAGAATGAATCTCAGCCATTGGATTCGACTAAGTTGCAATAAAAGACACTTCATGATGCACTGAAATATGCAATCTAACACGGTGGCATTTCTGTAAATAGTTCTGAACAATCCGTATTACACTTGTCTAGTGCAACATGAAGCTATTTCGGTGCAACGCCGTCAAATATTAGTTCAACATGAAACAGTTTTAGTGCAACATTGCAAAATTTAAATATTAATGCAACATAAAACCATTTTTAGTGCAATTTCGTATCCGGTAAGGTATACCTTACCGGAGCCGCCGTGCGGCCTCCACGTTTTGAGGACCTTACCGGTGGAATTTTCCGATGAATTCTTTTGAGCATGTTATTCATCAAGTCTAGTACATTCATACCAAATTTAAGCAAAAAATTCAATCGGGAAGACAGTCAAACGATTTTTGGAAGATAACTGCGTTTATATGTATATAAAGGGTGCAGTTATCTTCCAAAAATCATTTGAGTGCCTTCCCGATTGAATTTTTTGCTGAAATTTGGTATGAATGTACTAGACTTGATGAAGAACATGCTAAAAATATTTCATCAAAAAATTTCACCGGGAAGGCCCTCAAAACGTGGAGGCCGTATGGAGGCTCCGGTAAGGTATACCTTACCGGAAAAGTTCCCATATATATATATATATATGTATGTATGTATGTATGTATGTATGTATGTATGTATGTATGTATGTATGTATGTATGTATGTATGTATGTATGTATGTATGTATGTATGTATGTATGTATGTATGTATGTATGTATGTATGTATGTATGTATGTATGTATGTATGTATGTATGTATGTATGTATGTATGTATGTATGTATGTATGTATGTATGTATGTATGTATGTATGTATGTATGTATGTATGTATGTATGTATGTATGTATGTATGTATGTATGTATGTATGTATGTATGTATGTATGTATGTATGTATGTATGTATGTATGTATGTATGTATGTATGTATGTATGTATGTATGTATGTATGTATGTATGTATGTATGTATGTATGTATGTATGTATGTATGTATGTATGTATGTATGTATGTATGTATGTATGTATGTATGTATGTATGTATGTATGTATGTATGTATGTATGTATGTATGTATGTATGTATGTATGTATGTATGTATGTATGTATGTATGTATGTATGTATGTATGTATACATATGAAGCGGTTCCAATGAGAACCATGTTTAACGTGAGAACGTGACAACCATACACTTCTAACACATCTCGGTGAGAACGTGACAACCATACACTTTTAACACATCTCGGTGCACTATGAGGCTCATCTATTGCACTTTTTAAATTTTGATCAAAACATGCTAATATTAAATAAATATGGTGGCAGATTCCTAAATATTTCATCCACATGATATAATGCATCACATCTGCTTAAAATTGCAGTTCTCCCGTTAAGTATGATTCTCATTTGAACCTTAATATATACTATCGTAGAAGGAATAACCTTTTAACTTTACATAATTCAATGTGATGTAACCCTCACTATTAATTTTGTCCATTTGAAGCAAAGCTTGAATAGTTTTGTTTTGGTTTGACACAATTATTAGTAGTGGTTTGAAAACGTAGAAGTTGACGTTGAAATTAAAGTATAATAAAATGAAATGTTGTAGAACACATATTTCTTTCCAAAAAAAAGAAATATGACACTTATTTTGGGACAAACCAAAAAACAAAGCAAAACAAATAAAATGAGACTGATGGAGTAATAGTTTTGCGTTTGAGCATAAAAGTATGTTAAAACTATGTTTCACACTCTTATATTAATTTTTTTAATTAATTACTTGTTCTACTTTCTTTTTTTACTAGATATAGTTCAATCAAACATCCTAAATGTATAAATTTTGACCTTCTCTTTTTACTTCTTTTAGCTTTGTCCCGTTCAAAGGTTCACATTGCAAAATGACACAATTATTTAGATAATAAATAAATATGTTAATTCCAGTATATTTGGAGAAATTTTGATGAGTATATGCTATAATGAGTTATTGATGATAGTTGTGATGTTATAAATGTACTCCCTCCGTTATATTTTATTTATTTTATTGTTTTTTATTATCCCAAAGTAGGTATCACATTTTTTAAGAAAGAAGTATGTTGGCTATAACATTTCACTTAGTTATATTAAAATCTCAACCACTACTTTTACTTTTAAAATTACTTTATTAATAATTGTGTCAAAGGATACATAAAATGGGGCGAATAGTATTATTTTAAATATTTAATGATTAAATGGTTACTTAGGAGTATTTATTATTTTCTAAAATGGAAAGTAGGACAGAGAAGCAGTCGTGATCTTAATAAAATCGGTATGAACGGCTAAGCTGCATCTAACAACATTACAAGTTTTTGCCAAAAAAACAACATTACAAGTCAACTCAAAAGAAAAGAATAAATCCTTTCTCGTCCATGGTATTAAATCATAGTACTTGCTGCCTTTTCAAAGGCAAGTGACATTCCATAATTTGCTTTCATCCTAGAAATTCCTTTCTTTGTCTCAGTTTTGCCTTCCCCCAAAGCACAAAGGAATGTTCATTATCTTCCTTGTGTAGTTGTTCATATATTTCCATGGAGTTGCACATTCCAACTTCACTACACAACTCCCTTCTGTTTTCCCCCTCCCTATATAAGCCTTACCACCTTCATTGCTCAAATGCAAAAGTCTCAAATAAAGTAAAAAAGCTTTACCCATCTCTGTTTTGTGCTACCAAACAGATTTACTGTCATCATAGTTTCAAAATGGCTTCAAATGTGGTAAATGACATGCTTGGTGGCATCGGGCAGAACAAGTTTCATGCGAAGATTTTTTTTACCAGGTGCCATACTATTTGCCTTTCTTATCATATTCTTTGTGTACAAATTAAGTTACAAACCAACGTACAAAGCCTTAAATATCAATATTAGCATAGAGACCTAGTCTTGGTATGTTTTCATTTGTAAATATAAAACTGGATTGAATATGAAGGCTCATCTCCGGAAAGAGGCTCATGAAGATGAAAGATTTATCAGAAGAGATATATCAAACAGTGCCGAACAAAGAGGAAAGAACCAATTTTTTGGAGGGAAAGTTGGGAAAGATCCTGAGTTCTGCGCAGGTGAACTAGTTATGATTTCCATATGTAAGCATCCTATAAAAAATAAAAAAGAAGAAAATAAACCATCTTGATGTGTAACCATTTCAGGAGGCTGTTGTTGTGCCGCATAATGTTGCATTTTCATATCGACACAGCCCGGGAAGTTGGGACTACTTCAAAGTTAATGCTATGGACTTGTCTGTAGAAAGAATCACCAGCAAGCAATATTTAACTTTCAAAGAAATGGTGTTTGATGAAAACTGGTACTTTTGGGATCCCCCACCCTTTTCTCACCTCATCTTTAACTTACAATAACAAATGTTAAGGGATCAATTTACACAGAACATAGAAATATGAATACAAACCAACATATAAGATATTATACTGTTACTCCAAAGTTGATGCAATGCACATAACCAGGGCCAAGGATGAAAATGCGTTAGAAGTTGATTTTGGGGCATTCGACTATGCTTATCCTCGATTAGCACTATCTGGTTCCATTGGAAAGGGGCTCACCTTTATCTCAAGACTCATGGCTTCTAGATTTGGTAGAAAGCTTGAGGATGCAAAGCCTTTGCTTGACTACCTTCTATCTCTTAATCATTGTGGCGAGGTTTCTAATACCGACCAGGCTTTGATGATTTGAATCTTTTTCTTATCTCTTTTATTATCTCATTTTTTAAAATTTCAATAATTACTATTTGACACAAAAGAAAGGGTTGATATGTTTTTTGCAGAAGCTTATGATTAATGAAACTGTTGGAACAGTCGCCAAGCTTCAGAAGGCGTTGATCAATGCTGAACATTATGTATCTCTTTATCCGAATGACACGCCTTACAACACTTTTGAGTCCAAGTATTTATTTATTTCTTTCTTACTTACTCTTGTTGGTTTCAAATTTAGCCCAATATCATGCACACTAGCATCTATGTAATTGCTTATTCAGGTATTTGGGTAGACTTGTGTTCTTGCGTTTATACAAGATTCTCTTAGGGGCTGTTTACTCTTTTTACATTAAGTTCTATCGGGATTAAGACGCCAATATGTATTAAGCGTTTTTGTGTCAGAGACATTTTACTTCGTGTGCTGAATAAACATTTAAGAAGTTAAAACAAACAATTTAAAGTTGTTTTAAAAGTATTCTCACTTATTAACATACATTATGATGGTTTCGTTAAAAATATTGGCTACATGGGCTGCTGAATGAGAAGTGAATCAGTAATATACTAGTACTAATATGTCATAGCTGAAGAAGTAAGTGAGGTTTTGGCAAATTGAGTAAGTCGTAAATAATTAAGCCGGTATCAAGGTTAAATCCATTAAGTAACTAGTAAACTGTAATATACCATACTCGGACTAAACAGTTCTGTGGGGACTCATATTGTTCAAATTTGCAGGTTAAGAGAAATGGGCTTTGAGAAAGGATGGGGTGAAAATGCAGAAAGAGTTAGGGAGACAATGACACTACTTTCTGAAATTCTCCAAGCACCAGACCCCATAAGCACCGAGTCATTATTCAGCAGGGTGCCTTCTGTATTCAACATTGTGATCTTATCGATTCACGGCTACTTTGGCCAAGAAGACGTTCTTGGGTTGCCTGACACCGGAGGCCAGGTCTGTCCCAATAATCACCATATTTTTTCATTTTCCTAGTTGTTAACTCATCCCACATCGACCATATATAGAAAATACACACAAAAGAAACATGTAAGACATTCTCATACCAAATCATATAGGTGGTTTATATTCTGGATCAAGTAAGAGCCTTAGAGAAAGAAATGCTGCTGAGAATTAGGATGCAAGGATTGAATGTTAAACCCAAGATTCTTGTGGTAAGTGTTTTTTCATTACAAAATTTGAGAGGTCATGAAGAAACATCTGAAGAGGACTAACATTGAAATTAATCTTGATCGGTGGGCAGGTGACTCGGCTTATACCAGATGCAAGAGGCACTAAGTGCAACCAGGAGGTTGAGCCTATATTCGGCACATCACATTCTTACATTCTTCGGGTCCCGTTTAGATCAGACAATGGAGAGGTTCTGCAGCAATGGGTTTCTAGATTTGATATATACCCATATTTGGAGAGGTTTTCCCATGTAAGCACTTTTTGCTAGATAGGAATAACCCTTTTAGTATGTGTTTTGGCTCTATTTGGGATTGAGTAGCCTTAATCACATTGTAAATATAGTTTTATGTCTCATATAACAGGATGCTACTGCCAAGATTGTTGAGACCATGGAAGGTAAACCAGACCTCATAATTGGAAACTACACTGATGGGAACTTGGTTGCCTCTCTCATGTCCACCAAACTTGGAGTTACACAGGTTTAGTCAAAAAACATAAGTAGTTTATTATTTCTTCAAGACTCTTGAGGCTATGTCCGGATCCTGGAAAAGGCCAGGGAAAGGGAAGGAAATGTTAAGAAAAGCTGTTCTTTTGTGTTTTGGTTTACCTAGAAGTTACATAGTAAAATCAGTTATAAATTTATAATATTTCTAATCTTTTTAGATATGTTTCAATTGCTTAGTATCAATATAAAACATATGAATAAAAAGATGAATTCAAAATAAATGTTATAAATAAGCATAATGATTTTGAACCAGCATTTAACATTTTCTACTCATCCAAGCTTTTCCTGCATTTTCCTCTCTATTTTCTCTCCGTAGCATTTTCATGTTTCAACTTTCAAATGGGCCTTAAGATATTTATTCAGTTGATAGTAAAATTTGGAAAAGAGAGATTTGATTAAAGAGTACTAAATAGGCAACAATTGCTCATGCATTGGAGAAAACAAAATATGAAGACTCTGATGCCAAGTGGAAACACTTTGATCCAAAGTACCACTTCTCTTGCCAATTCACCGCAGACTTGATAGCAATGAATACCTCTGATTTTGTCATTGCCAGCACATATCAAGAAATTGCTGGAAGGTTTGTTTTATTTGAGACATTTTTATAGAGGATAATGGAAATTCTGCGTCCAAAACTAATTTTATTGACTAATTGCAGCAAAGCAAAACCGGGACAGTATGAGAGCCATGAGGCCTTTACAATGCCAGGCCTATGCAGAGTAGTTTCTGGCATCAATGTCTTTGATCCCAAGTTCAACATAGTGGCCCCTGGAGCAGATCAGTCCGTCTACTTCTCATTCGCGCACAAGGAGCAACGTTTCACCTCATTTCATAGTGAAATTGAGGATTTACTTTACAAGAACGGGGATACTGATCAACACATGTGAGTCCTAATATGGATATAATGTTATAATATGATAATCTAATCTTATTCTGATGAAAGTTCTTTGTAAATGAATTCTTGATGGGAGTCAGCCCATAGAGTAGGCGTGGGTTCAGCCCATCAGGTCTGACCCCACATCTACTCCATGGGCCGAGTCTAGTACATACTCACCGCTGAAATTGATCATTTCAATATTGCATTGATAACGTCTTAACATGTTCATTTATGAGTTATTACACTACTTAGAGTTAGGAATACTCGACAAGTCAAAACTGATTAAAGTCAACCTAACTTACCTCACCCTCATATAATTGACATGGATCTGGTTAACTTAAAAAAAACCAAACTGACACAAACCGAACCAAACACATATGGTTTCCTATTTAGGCTTTAAAATCGATCGACCCAACCAACACAGAACTGACAAAAAAGCACATGGACCTCAACTGATCCAACTATACCACATAGGCTGTTTATTTTTCCATTTAAGGTTCAGATTTGAAACGAACAAACACCAAACAGACTTAAGCTATTTTCTCTAAGATTCTGCATTTCTAGTTTCTACAATGGGCTATGCTGAATCAGTCCTGAAATTAAACACCTACTTTCATACTAAAGGTTAGTTTTTTCTTGAATTTCCAAAAGTGGGACTTTGGAGGACAAGAAGAAACCAATAATCTTCTCAATGGCAAGGCTAGACAAAGTAAAGAATCTAACAGGATTGACAGAATGGTATGGGAAGAATAGCAAACTGAGAGACTTAGTAAACCTTGTGATCGTGGGGGCATTCTTCGATCCATCAAAATCAAAAGACAGAGAAGAAGCCTCAGAAATCAAGAAGATGCACGATTTAATAGCCAAGTACAACCTCAATGGACAAATAAGATGGATAGCAGCCCAAACAGACAGAAACAGAAACAGTGAGCTATACAGAACCATTGCAGACACAAGGGGTGCATTCATACAGCCCGCTTTGTATGAAGCTTTCGGGTTAACCGTGATTGAGGCAATGAACTGTGGGCTTCCCACATTTGCTACCAACCAAGGGGGTCCCGCAGAGATCATTGTGGACGGTGTCTCAGGCTTTCATATTGATCCTTACAACGGGGACGAGTCAAGCAATAAGATTGTCGGCTTCTTTGAGAAATGCAAGTCTGATGGATCTTATTGGGACATGATATCTTCCCAAGCTCTAGAGCGCATAAACGAATGGTAACAAAATATATACATCCATCCATCAAAACAAGAATGGTCATTTGGCCAGCTTGTTGATTCGGCCATACTACAAGGAAACCAAACCTTAGTTTCGTATATTTGCTTTGCAGTTTTACATGGAAGATTTATGCCGAGAAAGTGTTGAACATGGGATCAACATACAGATGCTGGAGGGAGATGCACTCCAGGGAAAAACATGCAAAGCAGCAGTACCTTGAGCTTTTCTACAACCTCCATATGAGGAAATTGGTAAGACGTTCAAGGTTATAGGTACTGAGTATTACTACTTGGTATCATATGAAGACTAAGTTGCGTTTTCCACTAGAAATGATTTTCTTTTTTGAATCAAGGAGTTCGTAAAAAGTTTATCGATTAGGAACTAGAAGATACATCACTTACCAAGAACTTTGAAAGATAAAATTGATCAATTTAAAATTTGAACGACTGATAAGACTAAAAAACATGGTCACCAAACGGGTGCTTTTAAATTTTTAAAAATTCAAAAAAAGTGATTTTAAGATGTCTACATTGAACACAATCTCCCCTAAAACTATTCCCATTGACATTTCATCTTCCAAATCTTGAATCTTGGTAGTTAGCTAGCATATTTTTGTATTGAAAATATAGAAAAGGACAAATCTTTTTAGATTTAACAGATGAGAAATTGCGAACCATTTGTGACAGGTGGAGAAGGTAACAAGGGGGGTGCCGCGATCTATAGAACAGGCTGGAAAAACACAACCATCGATAAAACCTATGACCGGAGTAGTTTCGGGTGAATCAAAGGGAGAGGCGGCGGCGGCGAAAGAACTGAAGAGGACGGAGGTGGAGGAAGGGGGCGTGTCATCATCACCACCATCATTCAAGCTGTTGTGTTCATGCATCTCTGTTTCTATCATTCTGTATACCTTACTCAGAATTTGTCGCTCTGTAGCATAGAGAATGATCAAGCAGTATATATACATACGCATACCCCCCCCCCCCCATATATACATTATTAGACGGACAGCCACCGCATTAATTTGTTTATGCACTTCTCCAATTCGTTCAAATCAATGATGTAAATGCACTAAATAGTAGGGGTGGGCAAAAATAACGAACCGGCATGATACCAAACCGGATCGGTATGGTACCGGACCGACAAACGGGGTTTGAAACGGATCTCAAAATTTTTTGTCCTGAATCGGACCGAACCGGTTCCAAACAATATCATGATCGGTTCTCATAAAATGAAAACCGGTACCGGACTGAACCGGACCGAAGTATGGTTTATTAAATTTGTACTACTATAGTTTATCCAAAATACATTAATTACCTCATCCGTCCCAAAATGATTTGCAAAGCCAACATTTTTTATCAAAGTTAATGTTAAGTTCTTCATAATTAATACAATTTTTAATAATTAAAATTTACATATTTAGAAACCACATTAAAATCTCTCTAAAGTTGCAAAATCCAAATTAAAATATACGAAGTACGGAGTAGTTTTTTTGAAAGGCCAAATGAGAATATAATTAAAAAGTGAAATTCTAAATAAGTGAATAAAAAGAAATTGTTTGACCAAAAAAGATTGACTTTGCAAATCAATTTGGAACAAAGGTAGTATGATATACGAAGTATGAAAATTGATAAATTGTGTGGATTTTTTGGAGGATGGCTAAACTTTAATTTTTTTCTTAAACACCTGGAAAAAGTGGCATTGTTTGGTATTGGTATGACATGGTACCGTCCCGTTTGAAAATGGACCGTACCGAACGGGTTTGGGTCTAAGACCGAACCGTACCAAACCATTTCAATAGTAACGGTACGGGTACGGGTTCGGCCAAATATTGGACCGGACCGGACCGTGCCCACCCCTACTAAATAAGACTAATATTACTCTTATATTAAATGCATTTTATTTCCAAAGTAAACGTAATATATGTCCCTCTACCTATTATGCTTCTTCCTATAATCTTTAATGTATTTATTTTATTAATTATAAAATCATAATTTTATTTATAATAAAATATAAAAATAATAAAAATATTAATATATCAAGGAAAAATTAAAAATAATAATCCCAACTATTGCCGGTCAGCTAACAATAATCCCAATTATTGATTATTTTTGTATAATCCCAACTATATGGACCGTCCGTCAATAATGGTCCATGACTGCATATTACCTGTCATAACAGGTGAATTTTTAATAGAAATAAAGCTTAATAATTAAAATTTGGGATTATTTATAGGGATTACCTGCTATATCTTTTTAGAAGCTATAAGAATTTATTTATAGTCGCTCACGTCAGACTATTATTGGCGGAAGGTCCCTAAAGTTGAGATTATTCTGAAATAATCAATAGTTGAGATTATTATAAGCGGACCGCCAATAGTTGGGATTATTATAATCAATTTTTCCATATATTAATAATAAAAATGTGAAAATATTAATATATGTAGGCCTCTGCCGCCGCACCCTGCACCTAGCAGCAGCACCGGTCCAATTGCCATAAAAAATATCATCTTACGTAAAAAATGTCACATTCTCGAAATATCATAAAGATTTATTTATTATCTTTGAAAATGACCATCTTCTTTTCAAAGTTACTGACAAATAGCTAATATCGGCATGTTGTTAGTGCTATATAGAGACAAGAGTCACAAGACAGAGCTATTAAGTAGGAGAGGGGGAGAGAGCAACCATATCAATGAATATTCAAACTGTTACAACTGTCTAAGGGACTGCTATTTATACTAGTCATAAATATTAAATGCATTAGAATTCACATACACATGTAAGCTAGTATATGATGGAGAGCACTGACTTGAAGCAGATGTGGGCACGTGACGTGGTTGGCCGTTGGGATCCGTGAGCTAAGAATCTCTTTGTGCCGAGGTCGAGGGCTTCACTCTGGGGACCGAGGTCTGTTTCATGAGGGCTTGCCCGAAGATGGGAATGATCTGGTCTGTATGCATGAGGAGTGTCCAGTGGCTGCTTTGGGCCGATTGTAGCTATTGGGCCTGTTGAGGTGCAAGGAGTATGTGGATCAAGAAGGTCCTGGGGCATGGCGGCATGCATACCATTACAAAAACTTCTCTGACCAATTGGACAGATTAAGAAAATTGTGATAGCAGCTGCGAGTGGAGCGGAGTATGCAACCGCAATCCAAGAGCGCATACCCAGACGAAAACTAAATTCCCACTCACGCCCCGCCCTATATAAGAAATTACACCAAGTAAGAAGTGTAGAATAATTAAGTCATAAGGACCGCCATTATATAATCATTCATCAATGGATGCTCTTCTCATATCTCTAGAGTCAATAATTTGATATGAGGAACTATTGAACTCAATCACTTGTTGTCGTTACTCTTTAGTTTTCTGTTGAGGTCTATCATGTAGGTACTCAAATTGGATCAGTGATCGATAATCAGTGATGATAAGGTTTAGCAACAAACTATGGTGCTAGTTGTACAATATCGTAGTTGTTCCATCTGATTATCATATATCAGACGTTTCACGATAAATCTTCAAACCCATATAAGACCTTCCCGGGAAATAGCAATAAGGGGTTAGAATACTAGTAGTTGTTGAGACCATTGGTCGATGTAATTGAGAGATAATAACTTCCTTTAAAGTCAACCCCAGGTAATAACTTACATTTTGACATTTATACGCCTACTGTATAAAAAAACAATCTATTTGAGGTGGGGTTAGAGATATTTTGTTCCCCCACAGAAAACTTTTTAAATCGTCCCTTTCATAAAAACTCCACAAGATATCACATAATCAATTTATAGGATTTAGAAAGATTCCTAAGACTTTTTTTTTAATTTTTTTTACTCCGGGGGGGGGGGGGGGGGGGGGGGGTCTGGGGGAGGGGGGGCTGGGGGGAACCTGGAGTAATTAGGGTTGAAACTCACTCCATTGAGTTTCCAACCCTTGAGTGCCTAGCGGGATTCGAACTCGAGACCTCCCACTAGACACAGTAACTTCACAACCAGCTGGACTGGAATGCTTGGTTGAAAGATTCCTAAGACTAAATTAATATCTTGTATGCTTTTTCAATTTCGCATGTTGATTTAGCAATAGAAAATACGTAGTAATAATTATTGGGTAGTATATATTATATAAATCGGCAATTTAGAATTGAGAAAAGAGTCAGATAGGCCATCGAACTTACATAAAAAGGTCAAATAAGCCTTTATATAGGAGGCTCTGTCCAGACGTCGTCATTTGGGGCGGTTTCCAGTGGATTTTTTTATGAAATTTTTTGAGCATCTTATTCATTAAGTCTAGTTTACTCATACCAAATTTCAGCTAAAACTTCAATCGGGGAGGCATTCAAATGAATTCTTGAAGATAAAAGTCCAGTTATCTTCAAGAATTCATTTGGGGTGTATATAATACGGAGTATATACTACTCCGTAATAATTTTAATATAGATGACTATAGAGGATAGGGTTCCGTGGGAACAAGTTTTTAATTCAATTCAAAAAAGAATCTTCAATAGAATAAAAAATGGGGAGATCTATTTAAATGACGAAAAAAGATTGAAACATCAATTTGAAAGAAATGATGCTCCAATAATTGGAGAATTACCGTAATGTCCCTTATGTAAACAAGATTATACTCCATATTTGATGATAATCTTCTATATGTTGCACACCTACCGGCCGAGTGGATAAGTTATAAGTAGATATGTTGGTTAATATAGATAGGTACGGTGGATACGGAAGTTTGGAAAAATAGAACAAGTAGCTAGTCATGGACTCGGATCGGGCCGCCCGCCCCAGAACCGGTACTGTTTGGGCCCGGCCTGACCCGGTACCCGGTCATAGGACCGGTCCTGGCCACCCGGAACCGGGAGTTAAACGGGGCGGGCTCGGGTCTCCTAAAAGTGGAACCGGCCCGACCTATTTTTTTTTTTTTTTTTTGGTTTCTCCCGGGTTGGTCTGAGTGTTTTGGGGGGAGGGGGGTTGGGGAGTGGGGGGTGAGGGGAGGGGGGTCGGGGGTTAATTAGAAAAGTAAAAGAAAATAAAAAAAAATAACATAAACCGGCCCGACCCGACCCGGAACCGCTGCCTACCCGGGCCGGTTCCGGTTCTTCCTTCCCAAAAAAAAAAGCCCGGAGGGGCCCAGGCCCGAACCGGAACTGGCCCGGCCCGGGTCCATGACTAAGAACAAGGCGTATGGGGTATATTTGCAAATACTAAAAAATAGGGGCTAGTTTACCAAAAATATTAACTTTTTTAAAAGTTTCATAATAAACAGAAGTACATAATGATCATAGTTATGATAAAAATTCAAAATTTTGACTTGAAATACGGAGTATGAAATATTGTAGCCATGCTAAAAACTTTTTTAAGGAAAAGAACTTATATTAAGATATCAATGGAACTTATATTAAGATATAAGGAAAAGAACTTATATTTTTACCAATTGCAGTAACATGCTGGTCTATCACTTGTCGGTTTGTCATTGGAGGATGCTTGGGACTTGTCTAGGCAGAACTCGCCAAACAGCTCTGTCGATTTAGGCGCTGATATTGGAGGTCAGTCGCCGACCCGCCTCCTAGATCTACGTCCGCCGCCGTTGGTTACTGCCAATCACTCATGGCGGGAGGTCGTCTGTCATCGTTGTTGCTAGGAGCTCGTGGCTAGAGCTTGCTATCGCTTATCACTGTAAGATAAAAAGCTCGTCTGTACCGTGTGCATAGGGGTGGACAAAAAATCAAAACCGATTAATCGTATAAAAAAACCGATAAACCAAGGTATTTTTCGATTAACTGTATTGAACTTTTTAAAACTCGCGGAACGGTTAACCAATAATTATTTATGGTACGATTCAAATAATACTCCGTACTATAATTTTTGTAGCATGCTGCGCTGTGCTTCCCCAATTCCCCTCTGCTGCCACGGAATAATAAAAATCCTAATTGTGCTTCATATGGAATCAAAGTCATCAACTGTATCATTATATGCTACGTTATTGGCAGGTATATGAATTATTATTATTATTATTGGCCGGTATCATGAATATTGAAGTAGTATATACGTTGGTATTATTAGATAAATAAGCATATAGAGTAAGTCAAAGTGCCAAACTATAACTATGAATAGTTTATTACATAGCCAATTTGAACAAACTTTGTCCACTACGGTACGTACAATAGTTTGTTATGGAGGTCAATTCAAAACATAAGTTCAAAAGTATTGACAAGTTCATATATTCCTTTCATGGTTTAATTTTACGGTTTCTCGGTTAATCGTTAATGGTTAACCGAAATATTGGTTAACCAATATTATTTTAATAATCTCTATTATTAATATACGTAGTAATATACTAACAACACACGAAAGCTCTTCATGTTCTTGTGTCTAGACAAAGACTTTTAATTAAAGAAACTTCTCAATCTATTAAAACTAGTTTCCAAGTCCGTATAATTAAACTCCTAAATTATTCTCCTCTATTCTCTATTCCAAATGCATCAAACTTTCTTTCTTTAATATTTTTTTGTAAACAAAGACTCTTATTCAATGAAGTGTGACTTATTCATTTAGTTATCTTAATTTTACTTGGAAGATTTAATAAGCTTTAAACTATTTTAATAGACAAATATGTATAATAACTAGTTTAATTTCTTATAAATTTATGGTCCTATCTTTTTAATTGGTTTATGAATGAGGATTTACATTTTAATTAATGTGGTTGTGTGTGTTTAATTTATAAATTTGTGGTTCGATGTTTTTATAACTAATTTAAAATGTCGTCTTATACTTTTATTTTGAATTTTTACATCAATACGTAATAATTTGTGAATTTTATAACTCACTAGAAATTTTGCTTGCATAGTCATATTTTTTTTACAAAAAAAAAAACGAGGACTCGGACCGAACCGGCCCGTTTCAAACGGGGGTGGGTAAGGTTTGGTTCCTATTTCGAAACTTGGTATACCCGAACCGAACCTACTCGCTAAATGGAACCGGCGGTTCTTGAATATTTATCAATTACCCAAACCGATCCGGACCGTCCCCACCCCTAGATAACGGTATGGAAAATTTATTAACCGATATCTCGGTTAATCGAAAACTGGTTAACCGACCGTGCCCACCCCTAGCGCACAGTACAAACGGGTGTACAATATGTTTTACCCCCAAAGCCCCATCCCTGCCCACAAAGTCAAACTAGATTAGTCCATTCAAAAGAAAAGAATATATCATTCCCAGTTCTGTTTTTAAATCATAACAGTACTAACAGGAAAGGGAAGTCACATTCCATCCATTTCAGAAATTCCTTTCTTGTTCTAAATTCTGCTTGTCCACACTAAGCACCAAGGAATCCCCCCTTTCAAGTGCTATAAACAACAACCTTCTTTCATCTCCCCCCCTATAAAAGCTTCCCTGCCTTCTCATTACTCAAATGCACAAGTCTTAGACAAAGTAACTAGAGAAGCCATTCCCATCTCTGTCTTCTGCTACTAGCTTGGACAGATTCAAGATGACTACAAATGCCATCAACGACGCTCACGCTAAGAAATTTTTTGACAGGTGCCATACTGTTTGTTTTTTCAAAGAGAAAACAGGCAAATAAGCCCTCGAACTATTTGCGTTTTTGCAATCAGGCCATTGAACCGGAAGAAGTACAAATACACCCCTCAACTCATTGAAAATCAAACAATCAGGTCCTTTTTTACCTGCTGGTGCAGGTAAGGAGATGAGAAACTACCGATTCCAGCAGGTAAAAAAGGACCTGATTGCTTGATTTTCGATGAGTTGAGGGGTGTATTTGTACTTCTTCCGGTTCAGGGGCCTAATTGCAAAATCGCAAATAGTTCGAGGCTTATTTGCCTGTTTTCTCTTTTTCAAATCATAATTCTAACCAACCATTATCTCTGAAGTTAAATGATAAAACTAATCAAATCTTGAACCACTGCCCACCTTTGGCATTTTCTTTCTTTCTTTTCTTTGATTAAAAATGGATTGTGTGTGAAGGCTGATATCAGGAAAGAGGCTCTTGAAGCTGAAAGAATTATCAGAAGAGCTAGATCAAGCTGTGCCAAACAAAGATGAAAGAGCCAATTTTTTGGAGGGAGAACTAGGCAAGATTCTGAGTTCTGCACAGGTGAAGTGGTTATAATTTGCATGCATTTATAATAATCCCACAAAGAAAGTAAAATGAAGAAGATAAACCATTGTGCTGGCTAACAATTTCAGGAGGCTGCTGTTGTGCCGCAAAAATCGCATAATGTTGCATTTTCATGTCGACGCAACCCTGGAAGTTGGGACTACTTCAAAGTCAATGCCATGGATTTGTCTGTTGATAGAATCACTGCTAAAGAATATCTAACTTTCAAAGAAATGGTGTTTGATGAAAACTGGTACATTTTCAGAGATTTTATTATTTAGTTAATCTCACCTCTAACTTCTAGTGGTAAGTGGCAATGCCGGTGGTGGAACCAAAAAATATATTTATGGGTGCTCAATTTACACTCTGGTTTACAATTTTAGTCTTATTTCTATAAGTCTCTCGACCCTGGAGTGACTGTATTTCTGTTTAGTGTTTTTTTTAAAGAGTTTAGTGTTTAATACACCTATCATGTTGTTATAAAATCTTTAAATGTAATTTTGACCTATTTGAACTTAAAACCTGAGAAAAATAGATAGCTATTTTCATAACATATTTCGAAGAAGTTTAGAATCATTCTTGATAATATGCACATCAAATGACAAAGTCAATATTTGAAGAAGAAAGAAAACAGTTAGAAAGTTGCCTGTCAATTTTTCCTGGAAAAAATTAAAGTTATACAATAAACATAATTTTGAAGTGATTGTAGTAAACAAAAGTATATGATACATTCGTTCATGAACCAGGGCTATAGATACACTGATACACACATACATATATTAGAAATTGTCCTAAATAGGAGTAAAAAAAAATTCCAAAATAGGACTTTCATGTTTTTATTCCCTAAATAGGAGTAATTCTGCCAAGTTTGGAAAAAAATGTCAATGTTTAAAGTCTAGTAATGTCAAACTTGACAAAAATTTACTCCTATTCGGGGAATAAAAAAGATAGTCTTATTTTGGAATTTCAAATTTTTTTTAGTCCTATTTAGGGAATTTTCTCTACATATATATAGACACTACCGCCGCTAGAGAACGGGGCGGATGGAACGGGCTCACCTCCCTGAGTTTCGCCGGTGATCACATCAATCAAATAATTAAATGCAAATCAACATGTAAGATATTAGACTAATTAAAAGTTGATGTAATGCATGAACAGGGCCAACGATGAAAATGCACTCGAAGTTGATTTTGGGGCATTTGACTACCCTCGGCCTTATCCTCCATCTGGCTTCATAGGAAAGGGGCTCAACTTTATCTCAAAATCCATGTCAAACAAATTTGGTGAAATCTTTGAAGATTCAAAGCTTTTGCTTGACTACCTTCAATCTCTTTATCATAATGGAGAGGTTCGAATACAAAAAATGCTTGGATAATATCAGATTTATTACTGAATGTTATACTTTTAGTATTTCTTTTTTTAAATTTTTATTTTATTATCTGGCACTCAGACAGTTTCTTTTTTATTACAGAAGCTTATGCTCAATAAGACCTTTGATACAGTGGAACAACTTAATGATGCGTTAATAAAAGCTAAACGTCATCTGCGTGATCAACTAAACACGCCTTACAAAGATTTTGAGCACGAGTATTTCCTCATCTTTTTCTTTTCTAAGATTGTAGCCCCTTTAAACATACATATTTATTCTTGATGATAAAGTAGAAGTCTTATGTAATTTAGGTAGTTTTGCATTCTTATTGTGTATATGACTTCTGGAATAAAACCATTTCAGCTCATTGTGTTCCAAATTCCTACAGGCTAAGGGAAATGGGGTTTGGGAAAGGATGGGGGGATACTGCAGGGAGAGTGAAAGAGACAATGGGAATGCTTTCTGAAATTCTTGAAGGGCTGGGCACTGACGGTGTCGAATCATTCTTCAACAGACTGCCATCTGTATTCAACATTGTGATCTTATCCATTCACGGCTACTTTGGCCAAGAAAATGTTCTTGGGTTGCCTGATACCGGAGGCCAGGTCTATCCCAGGCCAAGAATATAATCATCATTTTATGTTTAGATTAGCATCAGGAGTGAGTAACACAATCTTATGGCTTGATTTCTTTTGTCAAATCATGTAGGTGGTTTACATTCTCGATCAAGTAAGAGCCTTGGAGGAAGAAATGCTGCAAAGAATTAAGCAGCAAGGATTGAATTTTGAACCCAAGATTCTTGTAGTAAGTCATTTTTCGTATCAAATCAACCCTCAAACTACCATCAACTATAAGAACGTGCAACCCCAACTCGGCGATACAGTGAAAATCACCCCTTAAATTAAGAAAAAGAAAATTGCAACCAGATTCTCCAACTAGGCGATATAATGAAAATGACTCTCCTAAGCGGTAATTTATCGGTTAAAGCTATGTATACCATTTTTAAAAAAGGGTAAAGGGTCAAATGGACTCTTTTACTATTTTAAATCCATCACTTAAGTCCTTCTACTAAAACACATTACATAAGTACATTTACTTTAAAATACAATCAATCAAGCCATTTTGAACTACTATAGCAGGTTATTTTTTGAAAATTAAATTAGTGATATTGTTAAATCTTATAAAAATTCATATATATTTTAAAAATAATGTTATAATAATATAAAAATAGTATAAAAGTAAAATAGATAAAAATAGTTTTTAAATATAAAAAACATGCTACTCCGTATTACAGTTCAAAAACTGATTAAATGGCCAAATTTATCAAATAAAGTAAACCTACTTTTTTTATCATCAAAACAGACCTCTATTCATATCAAAAGATTTAATCAGGCCTATATTCATATCAATTTTTTTTATCATCAAAACAGGCCTCTATTCATATAAAGTAAACCTACTTATATGATGTTTTTTTTAATTGACTTATACAATTATAAAAATATTTAAACAACAATAGAAAGGGTTACATAAATCTCCTAGGATGTTTTTACTTGGACTATTTACAGTCCCAGGCCAGACTTAAACAGACCACACCAGATTTCCATAGTTCTAAAATACATAGAGACCAGACATTTGTCGGACCAGACCAGCAAATTTCAGTCCAATTAACAACATCCCTAGTGTTCGAAACTCTCGCTTCCTTGGTCGGTAGTCTCTTCCTTCATGAAGTGGGGGGACGGTACTATGTTTAGTTCTTGAGATCCCCAACGGGTCTTCAGTCATTCGTTGAAACACACGAGCATTTCATGATATAACATGTTCAACCTCGTTTTATAAGCAGTCAATAAAAGTTTTAAGTGAAATATATTGAGGTGGATAAATGAAACTTAAGTGGCATAATTTTTTAAATAAATTGGCGCACATCAGCTTTAAATGATAAATTACAGCCTAGGAAATTAAAGTCATTTGCACAATATCGCCAAGTTGGAGAATTTGGTTGCAGTTTTTTTAGGGGGTCATTTGAGGAAATTTGATTTGGTACTTTTCCCTTTTTCTCAATATAAAATTCGAGAGATCATGAAAAACATCTGAAGATATTTAAAACTAAACTCAATCCTAATGATGGGCAGGTGACTCGCCTTATACCGGATGCCAGAGGGACGAAGTGCAACCAAGAGCTCGAGCCCATATTCGGCACATCTCATTCTCACATTCTGCGGGTCCCATTTAGAACAGACAATGGAGGAATTCTGCAGGAATGGGTTTCTAGATTTGATATTTATCCATACTTGGAGAGGTTTTCCCAGGTAAGCTCTTGTGGCTAAATAGAAACTTTTTAGTAAGTGTATGATAATTTTGGCTCTCCTTAGGATTGAGTTAGTCTTAATCACATTGTTAACATAGTTTTATGTCCCAAAAAACAGGATGCTACCACCGAGATTGTTAAGAGGATGAAATGTAAACCAGACCTCATAATTGGAAACTACACTGATGGAAATTTGGTTGCATCTCTCATGTCCACCAAACTTGGAGTTACACAGGTTCAGTATGAACAAATTATAATTAACTCTTCAAGAATCACTGATGTTTATTCAGATGATTATAATAGACACTATTTATTAGGCAACAATTGCTCATGCATTGGAGAAAACAAAATATGAAGACTCTGATGTGAAGTGGAAAGACTTGGACCCGAAATACCACTTCTCTGCCCAATTCACAGCAGACTTGATAGCAATGAATGCCTCTGACTTTGTCATTGCAAGCACATCTCAAGAAATTGCCGGAAAGTTAGTTTTATCTTAACATTTTTTTTTAAATAGCACATACAGGAAATTCTGCTGCCAAAACTAATGTTGAGATATATTATTTCGACCTACTACTTTTTAGGGGCCTGATACATTACTCCAGTACGGAGCCCGGTCGGAGCCCGGTCTCTGAGGCCCATTTCGGCCTACGAGGCCATTTCGGCCTACGAGGCCATTCCGGCCCACTCAGCCCGCCTTGGCCCATGTGGCCCATTTTCGGCCCACTTGGCCCATTAGGGTGGTTGTGCACCCTTTCCTCTATTTTCTATAAATAGGAGGCTTCCCTCCTATTTTAGAGGATCCCCTTTTGGCTTCTTCTTCTCCTTATAATTGTTCATCTCTCGAGACTAGCTGAAAGACTCCATTAATTGGAGCTCAAGTTGTACATTATTAGGGTGAGGAGAGTATTAATAAGAATAAGAGTGCTTGGACATTAGCCTAAAAAATCTCGTGATTTTCTCCCTTCCGGGTTTCCACGTAAAAACAGAGAGTTCATACAACTTTATATCTATATTTATTATATTGTGTTGGATTAAACTCAACAACTAATTTGGTCATAATTGCAGCAATACAAAACCTGGACAGTATGAGAGCCACACGGCCTTTACAATGCCAGGCCTATGCAGAGTTGTTTCTGGCATCAATGCCTTTGATCCCAAGTTCAACATTGTGGCCCCGGGGGCAGATCAATCTGTCTACTTCTCATTCGCTGACAAGGATAAACGCTTCACCTCTTTTGACCGTGAAATTGAGGATTTACTTTACAAACATGGGGATACTAATGAACACATGTGAGCCTTCTAACATGATAATCTAATATTCTAATGCTGGTGATAAAATGTTCATTTTTTGAGGGAATGTTCATTTTAAAATCGTATTTCTATGGAGTCGGCCCATCTAGTCTAATCCACCTCCTAGTCCATTGGCAGGGCCCAGAATACTCCATTAGCAGAAGTGATCATTTAGATATTCAACGTATAACTTCTAGACCTGTTCATTCTAGGAGTGATTACACTACTACTTAGGGTGGAATAAAAAAATTGTCAAATGAAAACCAAACAGACAAACACCGATCTGAGCATAGATGGTGCAGTCTATAGTTTAAGGTTTAGACTTTGAAAACCGATTGAACCGGCCAAAACCAAACCAATGAAAATGCACATCGACCTAAACTAATTGAAGCATAAGCTGTTTAGTTCTTCATTTGAGGTTTAGGAATAAAAAACTGACTTTGACGACTGAAGCTATGGAAATGGATAAAATCTGGATAAGATCGACAATTCAAAACCAAGTTAAAAAAGTAATTAGGTTTGGAAATTCTTAAGATCGAACCGTCCAATGAACACCCTGCTGTTATTACAAGAATAAATGACTTCTCTACCAGCTCCTTTGGGCTTTTATATCTACGGGTTATGTTTGAATCAGTTCTCTTGAAATCAAACACTTGACTTCATACTAAGGATATTTTGTCTTGAATTTCCGAAGTGGGTTTTTGGGGGACAAGGCGAAACCAATAATCTTCTCAATGGCAAGGCTAGACACAGTGAAGAATCTAACAGGATTGACTGAATGGTATGGGAAGAACAAAAGACTGAGAGACTTGGTAAACCTTGTGATCGTGGGGGCATTCTTCGATCCATCGAAATCAAAAGACCGAGAAGAAGCCTCAGAAATCAAGAAAATGCACGAGTTAATAGCCAAGTACAACCTCAAAGGACAGATAAGATGGATAGCAGCCCAAACAGACAGAAACAGAAATGGAGAGCTATACAGAACCATTGCAGACACAAAGGGGGCATTCATACAACCCGCTTTGTATGAAGCTTTCGGGCTAACCGTGATTGAAGCAATGAACTGTGGGCTCCCCACATTTGCCACCAACCAAGGGGGGCCAGCGGAGATAATTGTCGATGGAACCTCAGGCTTTCATATCGATCCTTACAATGGGGACGAGTCAAGCAATAAGATCGCTGACTTCTTTGAGAAATGCAAGTCTGATGGAGCGTATTGGGATAAGATATCTACACAAGCTTTAGAGCGCATCAAAGAATGGTAACAAAATATATGCATACATCAAGACATGAATGATCAATTGACTTGATGATATGACTAGACAAGTAGGCAATCTTATATCATAATTTTCCCTATGCAGTTTTACATGGCAGATTTATGCGGAGAAAGTGCTGAACATGGGGTCAGCGTACAGATGTTGGAGGGAGACACACTCTAGGCAAAAACATGCAAAGGGGCGATACCTTGAGCTATTCTACAATCTCCACATGAGGAAACTGGTATGCTTACTTCAATGATTAAGTAATTAAAACATAAGGTTTGATCCTAAAAGGTCAAACTAATTATTGAGTCATTTGCTACTGTCACAACAGGCCAAGAACGTAGCACCAGAGAGGAAGTCAACCGAAGTTGTTTCAGAAAGAGCGAAATTCAGAGAAGCAGTGCGAGAAACTGCCCAAAAATATCAGAGGAAGTTAAGTGAATTGGGGGGGAAGAAGAAGGAAGGAGAGGAAGAGTGTCTAACATCATCATCTGTAGCACTCAACTTGCTGTGTTCATTAACCGTTGTTGCTTCCATCATTATCTATACTGTTGTCAAAGTTTACCGCTAGGTGGAATGTGGAATGATGATAACAAGTAACAACACACCCTACACATTCTCAGAGCGAGAGCCACCAAAGAATTTGATTAACTTATTCAGTTCATTATTCAAATTTATGATGTAAACATAACATGATTTCATATTGCGAATTCAATAATAATAATAATAATAATAATGTTAATTCAATGTAATCGTTTACATCTTCTCAAGTTAAACTATATATGTGAATATGAATCGTACAAATGCAGCCACTACCACAATCGTTAATCAATTAATTAATTATTGCTTAGATGATGATAATCATTATTATGAATCAAAGTATAAATTAATAGGTGTATGCAATATAGGTAGGGACAGAAATGGTATCAAACCCATTGAACTTTGTGCCAGCGCATCTGGAATAGGCACCCATGTTAGTGAACACGAGCAAATCATGGAGCTGCAACTCCGGCAACTTTATCTCCGTCGCCGTCACTTCGTCCTGAGAATCACAGGACGGCCCGTAAATGACGGAGGGCCATATCATGGACGGCTCGTCGACGGTCGTGCAGAACGCCGGCTTGATTGTCACAAACGATGAGTTGTATAGCGTTGGCCTAAACGATCCGTAGATTCCATCGTTGATCCAGTATTCCCTCTTTTCGCCGCGTGCCCGGATCCCGATCACGTGCGCCGCCAGTGTGAACGCCGTTTCTGCGAAAAACCTGGCGTGTTCAAACGGTTATTCTTTTTTCGGAAAGTTCAAAAGTTTATTCTAAATAGGTATAAGGTTCAGATAGGGCCTCGAACTTGAAAAAAAATGTCAAATAAGGTCATATTTAGGATGCTCTGTCTGGCCGACACCATTTGGGGCGGTTCCCGATGGAATTTTTTGATGAAATTTTTTGAGCATCTTCCTCATTAAGTCTAGTTTACCCATACCAAATTTCAGCTAAAAATTCAACCGGGAAGGTAGTCAAATGATTTTCCGAAACGTACTGCGTTGTTTAACTTCACAGTTATCTTCAAAAAATCATTTGACTTCCTTCTCAGTTGAATTTTTAGCTGAAATTTGGTATGGGTAAACTAGACTTAATGAGGAAGATGCTCAAAAAATTTCATTAAAAAATTCCACCGGGAAGCACCCCAAATGGTGTCGGCTAGACAGAGCATCCTAAATATGACCTTATTTGACATTTTTTTTCAAGTTCGAGGCCCTATCTGACCCTTATCCCTTCTAAATAATCTTCCTTTCTAAATCATCTCGTCGCACCCTTAATAATAAAACTGTCAAAAAGTCAATTAAGTCATCGTACTGTTAAATCAACCAATTCAATCCCTTAACTACCAAAAAACAGTCAATTTTACTTTCTAGTCGGTTTCTTGTGGGTAGTCGGTACTCGCAATTTATACCGTGCAACCGGCGCACCATGAGGATGGTGCGCCCGGTTGCAAAACGACGCAAGCTTCATTCAAAACGACGGAGTGCCTTGTTTCTTTTTTTCTTTTTTTTTTTGCTTTTGTTGTTAAAAAATGATAATAACTTTTTTATTTTTGCTCCGATTTTTATAAAATTTATATCAATATTTTTTATTTTTCATGATCTTTCAAATGAGACCAATATTGCTTATGAAATTTTAAGAAATTATCGAACTATTATATTAATGAGTATTGGATTATAAAGAAAATCGAACTAAATTTAATATAGAAAAATAATTGTGTAAATCACAATTTATCTTAAAATTGTGTATATAAAAAAATTATTGTATTATGTATTTATACATGTGAGTTACATATTTTTATGCGTGAAGTTACATATTTTTACACGTAAAGTTACATATTTCTACATGCAAGTTACATATATATACACATGAGTTGCATATGAATTGCAGGGAGATGATAAGTTTGTGAAATAGAAGATCGAATCTGTTTGGGAGTGGATCAGTGGCCTCAGTTACATTTGATAATTGAGTTACATCTTTTTATGAGCGAGTTACATCTTTTTATAAGCAAGTTACATATATATACACACGAGTTGCATTTGACCTGCCTGAACGCGAGTTACATATATTTACACGTAAAGTTACATATTTATACACGTAGAGTTACATATTTTTACACACGAGTTGCATTTGGTCTGACTGAACATGAGTTACATATTTTAACACGTAAAGTTACATATTTGTACACGCAAATGTTAATATGTTAAAATTACATAGGCAATATTGGTCTCATTTGAAAGATCATGAAAAATAAAAAATGTTGATATAAATTTTATAAAAATCGGATCAAAAATAAAAAAGTTATTACCATTTTAAAAAAAGAGAGAAATAAAAAATAATGAGGCCAACTACTAGAACTACGTCGTATTGGTGGCGGGTGTACTATGCTCATAGTGGGACGGTCGTATGGTATACGAACTCGGTACTAGCTGACTTGGATATCTACGTGGCATTATTTACTTTTTTTCTCTTTCTTTTTTCTGTGTGTTCCCTAGTTAGCTTTTTTTCTGTTTTAAGCGCGTTTTAAACATGTACCATTTTTTTGACAAAAAAACACGTTTAAAAAGGGGAGAAATGTCGGTCCGTTTAAAAAGGAAAAAAACTCATACTTCCCGTATAAAATGTATTTTTCCCGTATTTGACAAAAAACATAAACATGAATTGACCAATTGAATAAATGCACCAAATGCATAGAAGATCAACAATAGTGTAAAAGTAAAAATGAAAACGTCCACCATATGATCTCGTGTTTTTGTATTGTTACAGTGCCATTATTAAATACTAAAAATAATTGCATGATGACTAAAGCTAGCATCCTGAAATACTAAAACTTACGTAGTAATATACTACAAGATTTCTGATGTTTTTTTAAGCTAACATATCAAAATTAAGATTTTTCTAAACCTAATGTTTTTTTAGCATAAGCTTTTACACAAACAATAATAAGTTTAGCAATCACACAACTTTTGTCATATGTCATCTTAATGAAAATCATGAGTTTAACTTGAGTATTATTATTTGATGATCATATAAAAATAATGATTTTTTGACATTATTTTTCAAAATTATGTCCTAGACTTGATTACTGTTTTTATTTTTGTCATCGACTTATGCAATTATGAACTATTCTTGTATGTAGTAATGAGATTTGCTACTTGAATATGTGTATACTTTTATTTCTTTTTTACTATATATGTTATTTTATGAAATATATCATTTAGATGTTCAAAATAATACCCGTATTTTTCGTCCGAATTTTTGTAGTAGATAACGTATTATATACGTTTTTTTTACATGTTTTTTTAAAAGTCAACGTTTTTTTCAACAAATTTTTGACCGTCTTTTTCATTCATGTTACCGAATAAAACGCGTACGTATTAAACCTCGTTTAATTCCAGTATCGTATTTAAGTAACTAGGGTGTGTTCCCTTCCCTCTCCCTGTTCTACACATCTGCAATTTCTTTCTTTCTGACTTCGATAATAGATCATGGACTCCGGCCCCTTCTCGGATGGGACCTACTCCTACAAATGCAAATCAATCAATGAAGGGTGGAGGATAGCTCCAATTGTTCCAACCAACGGCATCTAGCACAAACTCAGTTTAGTTGTATCTACAATTTTTGAATATACTAATATAAAACCCAAGAGATCTGCAATAGTGCAATCACCATTAATGGCGGTCATTTTCCCAAATAAACTCCATCACAAAGGAATTTAATGAAGGTATGAGCGTATCTTACTTTGCAAAGCCAATTATTTTCATATTATTCTTCTACCTTTTCTTCTATTTCTTTTTCCTTTTCATCTTTTTAATTCTCATCCATTCTCTGCTGAGGTGAACATGTATTTTTACAACACCATGTAGATCGGGTTTAAATTTTTCACAAATGTATAATAATTAGATCTATATACCTTGCCAATTTTCCCAATTTTCCAAGTGGCAAGGAAAATTTTCCCAATTTTCCCAAATAAACTCAGTATGAGCGTATCTTACTTTGCAACCCCAATTATTTTCATATTATTCTTCTACCTTTTCTTCGATTTCTTTTTCCTTTTCATCTTTTTAATTCTTATCCATTCTCTGCTGAGGTGAACATGTATTTTTACAACACCATGTAGATCGGGTTTAAATTTTTCACAAATGTATAATAATTAGATCTATAAATCTCTTCAATTAATATTTCCAAAAAGCAAGAGAGCTTTCCTAGATCTCTTCAAATCAATCCCGAAAATCAATCTTGAGGTTGAATGTATGTATTAATGTATATGTACTGCCGATGAAGATGACGAACAGTGAGATGCTTTTTTGTTTGTTGAGGTGTATATTTTTAGGATCTACTCCGTAAGTGGCAAGGTATATTCCAAATAAGAAACAAAATACATCCAGCTAAGCATAAGTTACTTGTTTACCGGGACTCAACCGGCTAAGGGTGCAAATTAGGGGTGGGATCGGGATGATCCCGATCCCGATTGCCCAAATCCTGATCCCGTCTTCATCCCGATTCAAACTATAAGAGGATCCTGTATCTCGTCCCGATTAAGTCGGGATCCCGACATTAAAATCCCGATTAAGTCGGGATCCCGATCGGGAATCCCGATTAATCCCGCTAAATCCCAACAATGAAGTATCAAACATAAATTTATGTAATTTCTTTAGTTAAACACTAACTTTGATATTTAGTGGTTTCAATATTATTCTTTGTTCACTGTTATACCATATTTATCATCATCTACTTATAAAATTTATTGTAACAATTATCTTCTCAAATTCACACTAGTACATACTTTTAGAATAATTTTTATTTGTAACTTCAATTAATTAGTAGTATAATTTGTGAATAAGCTATCAAGGCTTAGTGAAACTTACTTCAAACGTTATATAAAAATCACTAAAAGAAGGATGTGTAATGTATATTATTTAAAATTAAAAACTAAGTAGACTCATTGAGAAACTTTGTGACCAATGAATATAATTTGTAAATACATATTATGATTATCTACTAAAGAAAGAAATCTTAGTCTCGATCATGATTTTTTAAAGAGTTCATCAGAACCGCAAAATTTGTAATATTGTTGTGATTTAGATTATCGGGATCAAGAATAATCTCTATTTAGTTAGGATTCCAAATATTCATTTTCGGACAAATGCCTAATAGTTTTAGAAGTTTGATATTGTAAGATACTCGTAGTAAAAGATTAATTTATGTAAGGAATAAGTAATTAAAAAAGATGTGCAAATATTTAGATACATATTCATTTTTTATAAATGTATATTCATTTTTTATATATTCATATATATATATATATATTCATTATATATATATAGGGAGCGGATCAGGTGAGAAGTGCTCTTAGGCTGAGAACTGCGAAGTTAAACTTATAGACTAAATACATGAACTTTTAACTAATGAATCATAACTTATAGACCCCTCAAAAATAATTACGAAAATGCCACCGCGAAAAAATAATTACGGAAATCTGGAAAATTTTTTACGCGGTGGCATTTTCGTAATTATTATGGAGAGCTTTATAAGGTATGATTTATTGGTTATAAGTTGCTATATTTAGTCTATAAGTTTAATGCGTTGTAAGATCAGATGCAAATCCAAGGGCTGAGATTACTTCTCACTTCTCATTTTAAGGGGCACTTCTCACCTGATCTTTTTTTCTATATATATATAATGTCGGGATGTCAGGATTTTCCCGATCTCGACTTTTAAAAAAAATCCCGGTCCTGTCCCGACTTAGTCGGGATCGGGAAAAATTTCGGACTAGTCGGGATCGGGATTGTCGGGATCGGGATTGTCGGGATCGGGATTGTCGGGATCGGGAGTCGGGAGTTTTTTCCCAGCCCTACTGCAAATTGATCATGTTTTGTATGTTGAGGGACTCAATTGATTGATTTTATAGTACGAGGACTCAATTGACTTTTTGGATATAGTACGGGGACCTATTTGACAGCTTTCCCTTTTAAAAATAATACAATATTACACCTACTTTTGTTGGATTTATCTTTCATCCCACCACACTATTTTATTATCTTCCCATCATATCCTCAATAATTTATATCCCCTATCACTATTCATAATCTCACTCATTTTCCATTTGGGAAGATTCCAGCATTATGGAGGTAGTATTATACGAAGTATTTCGTGCTTAAAACCGAGATATTGGAGTGTTCTATGAAAGTGTAGAAATATTTCAAGGTGCTCCAATTGCTCATATATGTAATTTTTTAGAAGTTAGAAGCTTCTAAAAAATTGATTTTGATTCTAGCGTTTAAACTTTAAAAAGTAACACAATCAATTACAAACCCCCTTTAAGAGCACTATTTTTTTAAAAGAATATTAATTACTAAACCAGAAGCCGGAGTATAGGCTTAAGTGAACGCTAGAATTCAGTGTAAAATTATACTTCGTACATTATACGATAGTACATACTAATACATACTTAAGAGTCTGAGATCTCTATGATACTCATTTAATGGTAAGCGATTTGCGCTTCTTCTTTAATACACCCTCCGTATTTAAAAAAACACTGCGTTTGATTATGACACAAGATTTAAGGTAGAATAGTAATGCTAATGAATAGTATAAAAAAGTAGGAGAAAAGGTGAAAAAATATGGAAGAGAGGATAAAAAGTAGAAAAAGTAAGGGTAATTGAATATTTGTAAAGGAAAAACTTACCAAAAAGGGAAAGTGTAGGGAACTTCTAAATACGTAGTACATCCCAAAAGGAAAAATGTAGACAACTTTTAAATACAGAGGGAGTATAATTCTTCTTTGGTTCTTTAGAACCAACCGTCTTAAAATCTGATAGAAGGGTATTTCTTGAGTCTAAAAATCTAATAGAAGGGTATTTCTTGAGTCTAAATGAGTCTGTTAAATGTTAATTGGTGGATTTTGAGTTACTAACTAATTGTAACTATAAACGATATTCAAATTAATATAATTTGACAATGAAAGAGTTATATATTTGTGATTAAAATAAAGACTGTTTACAAAAAAGTGATTAATTTAATAACTAGACTGATAATGAAATCATTGTAACTTATGTTCAATTTTAAACTTAAGTTACTATGATGTTACATTGTAGTAACTAATAGTCATATTTATGTAAATGAGTTTTATTTTAATATAATATTTTTGTAAAAAACCCTTATCAATTTCCTTTTAAAAATACTACGGGATGAAAATGTTAATGAAATGAGGAAAAAATTTGGAACACCTCCCAAAACAGAAAATGGAAAGAAATTATGAGAGGGCGTATATTGATATGAACTAGATAAATTAAAAAATGATTGAAGTTCATGTGAGAAAAGTGTTTGTTAGTTTTTCTATAAACAACAAAAAGAAAAATGTGTGATGAGACCATCAATAGTGATCCCATATCAAACTAGCAAAGTGATATTTTGACTTTGCATCTCACTTTTGGATGATATTGGACTTTGCACCACATTTTCAAAACTCTTAGACTTTGCACCCTATTTCTCCTAAAATGTCTTTGCCTTTGCACCCCATTCAAGATTTTTTCTTCACAAAATGTTGTAGATAGGGTGCAAAGTCTAAAAGTTTTGAAAATGGGCTACAAAGTCCAATATGACCCAAAAAGTGGGATGCAAACTCAAAAATCCCCTTCAATCATACCAAATTTCACGAGGAAGTCTTTGTAGTTGGCATATAGCAGTACAAAATTGTGTATTTATGCAAATAATAGTACCTTCCTGGCTCGGCGATCACAATTGGGATATCTTTAGGGAAATAATCTTGGATTGCACTGTTTATTGTGTTAGAAATGTGTTCGAATAGTTGTGTCCCCGCCCTAAAACCACCCCCGATGTTAAGTATGTGCATGGCTGGCATCCGGAGCTTAGCCGCCACATCAAACACCGCCCTCGCGGCTGCAATGGCATGGCGGTAGATGATGGGGTCTTGTGCTATAGACCCAACGTGAAACGAGACTCCGACAACCCGGATCCCGGCTACAACCGCATATTGGAGTAGTGGCTCGACTTCCTCCGTCAAGGCCCCAAATTTTTTACCGAGCGGTCGGAGTGAGCCATGGCCGTCATTCGGGGCCTTGATCCTCAACAAGAGGTTGCATTTGGGGTGCCACTTCTTCATCTTCTCAAGCTCCATCATGGAGTCGAAGGTGGCGAGGTTTACCCCAACGGCGGCCGCATACTCAATATGTGTGGCGGCCTTACAGGGGTTGGCGTAAATGATACGGTTTGGGGGGATGCCGAGTCGGAGAACCGCCTCCATCTCCCCTTGACTAGCGCAGTCAAAATTGGCACCTAGCATGGCAAGAGCAGCAAGAAAAGTGGGATCACTATTGCATTTCACAGCATAGAAGGGCTTAACTTGGGATAAACAAAGTTCCCATTTATCCATAGCCCTATCAAGAGCCCCCAAGTCTAGTACATAAAAAGGCTTTTGTCCATGTCCTTGATTCGCCGCCGCAGCAGCTATAGATTTTATGAGGTCTATCATTCCATGTTTTTGGATTTTGTGAACATGTCGGTTGCCTATTTGGCTTCTTGCACCCACCATTCTTTGGATTGAACTTATAAAAATTTATTCTCTAAAGAACAATATTGTTGAAAAAGTACATGTAATTAAGAATAGGTTACTATATATAAAAGTAAATATCTAATGAATAGTGATATAGTTTTTGATTTGATAAAGGCATCTAAAGAGCATGGCATGCATGATTTAAAGTACAAAAGACATTAATTTTATAGGCGTATCTTTGTTTTTGTACTACTTTACTATTACATGCTCTTTTGATGGTGTTATTCTAAGACATCTCAGCTAGCTCGCAAGCTAGACTAATTTGGTTGTGTTCTTGTGCTTTTGGTATTCTTTATTGTTGAATTTATCTTCTCCATTTTAGGCCTAAAAATTACTTTGTGCACTCTTCTTTCACAAAATTATCTTTGTCATGATACTTTAGGTTACTTTTATGGATCATTTTTATTGTACACATAAGTTATACACATTTTGTATACACACTCCTAGTTTCCTACTTTTATTACCTTATATTTAGGGGGTCGGGTTTCCCTCTTATAGTAATACTACTAATACTCAATTTCAACTAATAAAATGACAAGTGTGAACAAATATGAACATGACCACCACAATGTTTAATCGTTTATCAGTAGAGTCGTCTACAACAATTTTGAGGGTCACGGTCCAAATTTGACCAATAACACATGGCTATTCAAATAGTCATTTTGGAGAGGAAAATTAAGAAAAAAATTCCATAACTATTACTCTTTAAAATGTGATGGACAAAATATTACTTAATATCTACTTCGTATTAGTTACTATAACTGTGTTCAAAATTTACATCGCAGTCACTAAATGTAAGTTACTATGATACTAAGTCATATTTTTGTCCATGACATTTTTATTAGTGTAATGTTTAAGAAAAAACCCCGAAAATTAATTAGAGCCACTACAAAAGATTAAAGTATGAGTTTAAGTGTTTAGGGATGGGTGTGGCTGGAAGGTGTTTAGGAATATGGAATTGGGACATAACCCTTGTATGAGTACATAGGATATCAGATGACTTTTCACTTTCCAAAATAAGACGTGTGACTTTTCACTTTCCAAAAGTAGGATCAATTTTCAATTGGACAAAAAAGAGACTAACATACGGAAGAAAGAGACAGATCAAATTAAAGCCATGCGCCATCTATCGCCATTTCAGTAACATATGGAAGCAAGAGACAAACCACTTCCGACGCCGTAGACGGCGACCACCAGCGAGGCGACCGCCAGCAACCAACCATAGTGAAGTTCGTCGCAACACCATTGCTGGTCAATAACATTGTCACCGCCACGAGCATTATCGCCGCCTCCAAGGCCATTATTGCCGCCGTTGGTTTCTAATCGGACAATTGGATATACTCTTTCCTCTTGTTCTTCTTCTTTCTTCTACCAGACAATTTGCAATCGCTCAATTGATTGGTGGGGGCGGGAGTTAGGGTGGTGGCGAGGGAACGACGGTGGAAGGGGTTGGGGAAGGGGCTGCTGGGGGCTTATGAAAGGTGCTTGAGGGGGTTTTGGGGGCCTTTGATTGCTTGGGTAGGGTGTTGGATGGGGGCTCTTGGGTGTAGAGGTTGAAGGGGGCTGGGGGAAGATGCTGCATGGCTGCAGGGGTTTGGGTGAGGGTGGTGGAGGGGGGTTGTCGGTTGCTGGCGGTTGGGGGAGGGTGTTGGAGGGGGGATGGGTGGTGATGGGTGGAGGCTGTCACCACCGGATGGAGGCGGAGATCCCCGTCGGACGGCAACAGTGGTCAATGCGGTGGTCGGGGGAGGCGGTGGTCGGGGATAGTGGTGGTCTGGGCGGCCGTGTCGGTGTTGTTGTTGAATTGGTCGTGGTCATTAATTGGGTTGGTCACTGGTCGAATTGGTCACGAGGATTTGTCATGATCGAATCGGTCACGGTCGAACTGGTCACGGTCGGATTGGTCACGATCGGTTTGGTCACAATCGGATTGGTCATGGTCGGATTGGTCATGATCGATTGGTCGTTGGTCAGGTTGGTCACTGGCCGAATAAGGATGTTTTCTTTTGGACTGTTCTCAGTCCCAGACCAGACCAGATCAGACCAGACCTGACCAGACTTTCGTAGTTATAAAATACACAGAGGACAGACGTTTAGCAAACCAGTTCAGACCAGATCAGCAAAATCCAGTCCAAAAGAAAACATCCTTAGTCACTGATCAGGTTGGTTATGGTCAATTGTAGTAGTCTAGTCTCATATTTGGAATTCTTTAAAAGTCGTCTTATATTTGTCCATAGCACTTGTTTTAGTACTCCAAAATAGGAGTAAATAGTAGTTCGTAGTATTATTTAGGGAAAGTTCCTGAAATAGGTCTAAAAAAGTTTGAAAATTCTAAAATAGGACTGTCATGTTTTTATTCCCAAAATAGGAGTAATTACTGCTAAGTTTGGGAAATAGTGACATGTTTAAAGTCTGATATTGTCATAACATGACATTAATTAGTCCTATTTTGGGAATAAAAACATAGCAGTCTTATTTTGAAAATTTCAAACTTTTTTAGTCCTATTTCGGATACTATTCTCTATGTTTTTTTTTTGAAAAATATTCTCTATTATTTATGGACAAACCGACAAACCCCATTTAAATTGTAAGATGAAATGAAAATGATGGGTATTGAAAAAAATCAATATATATATATATATATATATATATATATATATATATAAAAGAGGAACTTTTTAAGAGCATACAAAGCGCCACATAATCCTGCCATGTCATTATATGTATTAATTATTTAGTTATTTTTATACCTTCTATTTTTATTAGCTAGATTCTATTTTTGATTGCATATTGATATGGAAACAAAAATCGTAGAAATCCACCTTAATTAATTTGGTAACTTTTTCAAAATCCATTACATATTTGATAAGTATTAAATTCTGTAATTCGAATCACAATAATTAATAACCAAATTTTAAGCACAGACTCACGGAGTAACAATCATTTAATTATTACATTTTATTAAAGAGATGAAGTATTCGTTTTTTGCCCACTTCACAAATAAATCAGCCAAATTGCTATTAATTTTGTCTTCACAGTAATTTGATAAAAATAAAAATGTAATAACAGTGTCTCATTTCCTAAAATGTAATATTTTATTTTTCTAAACTCAATGTTGAGACAATGATCAAAATTCTCTTTTCGAAAGAGATAATGATTAAAATTCTAAACCCCAGATTTGCAACTGTGTTAATACTTCACATTTTGCTCCATCTTCATACAATTCTTTCTTAATTATTAAGATAATGATAAAAATTATAACCACCATATAATTGAAATTAAAAAACGAAATTAAAACTATTAGATATTCTAATATAGAATCTTAAGAAGAATACTTCTGATCAAGTTGCTTACCTTATTTAATAAGGATGAAAATTGGCATCATACATAAAGAGATACATGTATGTATATTTTCACAAGTAAATACGTTTAGGCCTAGCAAAAATAAATAAATATGTTTGGTTATTTCTTTATTTTATAACTACAATTTAAATGTGCCTTCACTTTTGAAATACATTCCTAATCCAAATTAGAAAATCTTTCTATGATTACAAATTCCTACTTTTATTTTAATAGAATTTTTTGAATTGGATTGATTTCAGTTCCAGATTAAATCAGATCAAATTAAACTTTAATAATAATAATAATAATAAGTCACATAAAATGTAAAACAAACATCTACCAAACCATATTAATTCATACCAAATCAAACCCAAAATTTTAATTCAATTAAAAAAAGTCTTTATTAATGAGTAAAATGTAAGATCTCACAATTAAAATTTTAAAATGTATATTTCATACCAAATTGAATGAAAAATACTAGAAAAGTATTTTTTTTTGAAATGCTCAATAAAGTAATTTAGATGTTAATAAAAAAAGTATTATTTTTAATGTATCGAAATAATGAGTAAAATGTTAACAAAAAACTCCATTTTTTTTACATTTACGGCGTGACAAAATAATGAGTAAAATATAATATCTTATTATTAAAAGTGAAAAGTATGCACTAAATAAGTATTCTACATCAAGTTGATGTGAAATAGTAAAAGAAAAAAATTTGAGGTGCATAATAAAGTAATTTAGAGAACGTGAGATTATGAATTCTATAAAATCAGGTTCACAACAATTATATTTACTCGAGATGCTTATGTAGAAAATCAATTTAACTATTTTTCATATAATCTTTTCTTGGCTTCATAAATGGAATATATTTTACATATGTTTTTTCATTCAGCCAGGATTTAATCAATTTCAGTAAAATAAGTTAATTCGATCTATCATAGTATTATCAAACAGACTATAAATTAGACTAATTTATTTTTCTTTTAAATCACATTACATATGACCCGGAATAAATCAAATTTCAAATTAACTAAATTACATATTGCGATGCACGGGCTTGAAAGCTAGTAAAGAAATAAGCAAAAGATAATCTCACGTCATAACATGACATTAATTAGTACTATTTTGGGAATAAAAATTCGGATACTATTCTCTATGTTTTTGAAAAATATTCTCTATTATTTATGGACAAACCGACAAACCCCATTTAAATTGTAAGATGAAATGAAAATGATGGGTATTGAAAAAAATGAAGAAATAAGCCAAAAATAACCTCGCGCCAGGTAGGGGTCGAACCTACGACCTTCTGCTTAGGAAACAGACGCTCTATCCACTGAGCTACAGGCGCTGGTGTTTAATAAGAAAGAACGTACTCCAATATATTCAATATTATAATGAACGTCCAACTGGTTTGGGCCTACCGTCTACGTGGTTTTCTCGCTCAATACCAACTGGTTTGAAGACGGATTCCGATACTGAGACCAGTTGTTCTTCAATCTTCATCGAGTAAGGCTCCTCACCATAATTACTGGCGAGTAGTTAGTTTCAGATAATCATGATATGAGTTTCCTTATTACCGAAATTGTATGATTTTTTAATGGTATTCCTTGGAAAGCTTCCAAGTAGAAGGCATACTAGTACTCCTTAAAAATCATACATTGGCAGCAGCCATGGAAGACTTCCACGCAGAATCAGTGAATTGCAGGAGAGAAGCAGAGAAGGAAATCACAGAGAAAGTAAGGGAGGTCATCTGCTCCATCAAAGAAGCAAGCCACGTCGACCAAGTTATCGCAGCTCTTCACTCTATTGCCATTCTGCTATTCCCTCTCGATTCTCGCTCCTTCTTAGGTTCTCGTACAGCTGAAATTATTATATGTTAGGGAAATCATATTATTCAGGTTAAAACTAATTTTTAAATACATACTTTTCTCTTTGTGAATTTCAGGTAGTATTGATGAGCAGTACAAAGAACAGGTACACCTGACTTTTATGTACATACATACATACATACATATATATATATATATATATATATATATATTTTAATTTGCTTAGATAATGACACATTTTGATATGCATCCCTAAAAGTTTGTGAAAATTTGGTTATCCGCAAGATACAAAGCGCTCTGGTGCCGGATTCTGACAAGAGAAGTGAATGGCATCAGATTTTCTACAAGGGTGCTGCATTTCGCATGCTAGCTCATGTTTTATTATATGGTAATGAATGAAAGATTGAAAAATTCGTTTTTCATTGGTTGCATATGATGGATCTTTTTTATACTATAAGTGTATAGTCATTTGCAATGAATGATGAATTGCCATTTTGCATTTTCCATACATTAGTTCTTCTCTTAAATGTGGAGGGCTCCTAATGCAATGCTGATAATATAGGTGTGGCTTTGGATTGGCTAGCATGCTTCCCCACTTCTGCAAGGGTACACGTTTATGATGTGTTTTTTATAAACGGACATTTCACTGAGGTCATCCAGGCACTAGTTCCTTCTTTACAAGGAAGAAATATTGACACTCGGGATCTCAATATAGTGTGCTTGAATGCTGAAAGGTAAATACAACTAACAAAAAGACGCTCATTATTGTCTTAAGCTCGCATATGAGTCTCTTTACATTCGATTTCTCACAATGCTCGTCACATTGCCTACAATGTTTTATTAAATTAAAATATCTCCTTGTATATATATGCAAAAGCATATTGGCATAAACCAACAGAAGCTCCTTATTCTCTAAATTATTCATATCAGTGTTTTCACATCCGTTTTCACATAATGCTCATCACATTGCCAACATGTTTATTGAACTAAATCATCTCCTTGTATATATCTGTAAAAGCATATAGGCACAAACCAACAAATTCTCCTTATTCTCTAAATCTTATATATCAGTGTTTTCACATAATGCTCGTCACATTGCTAACATGTTTATTAAATTAAAATCTCACATTGTATATATCTATAAAAGCATATAGGCACAACTTCTTAATGTATGCCCCACTGTCGGTCATCATTTTCCACATTCATTTACATCCTGGACAACTAGAAAGGGGTTAGTTCCAAGAAACATTCATCTTTTCCCCTCTTTTTTTCCTATTTCTTATCCTTTTATCCTTATATATAAATATTATTTTTATCCTTTTTTATTTTATCTTTTATATGTATATTCATCTTTTTTATATTATCTTTTTATAATAGCTTATCTTTTTTATCTTTATTTTCTTTCTTCTCTTTTTGGTGATATCATGTATCAATTCATGTTAGCCGACCCCAATATCTTTTGGGACTAAGGCTTGGATGTTGTTGTTGTTGTAGTTGACTTAATATGAGATGTAAGATTTGATATGAACTCCAGGCGCTGGTTATTAGCAATCTTTTATCAATGTTCCATTCAAGAGCAATTGATGCTATATGTAGTGTATATAGAATTCACTTGCCTTCATTAGGTGTACATTAATAATAGCATATCCTGTGTCTTTCCTTCACAATATCCATGGCAGGTTACTTCTTCTTTGCTTGTTTGAGAATGATGGACTACTCCGGATTGTTATAGAATTTTCCAGTGACTCTCGAACCAAAGGATATACCCATGAGTCTGTCCAGCAGATTATTTTCCAAGTATCACAACTTATTACTTCTATTCCTGACAAAGCACGAACAAGAGCGCCCACTTCGCTCTCTTCATCGTATCCTTTTATTTTTCCTCACTCTTCAATAAAAATGTTTGCACCTTATGGCATGTGAACATGTTTTACATTATTTATATACTACCCCAGTCTCACTAAAATTGGGATATAAAGAGGTGGTTCGGTTATTAAGAAAAGGGGGTTTATATGGTTGGCATTGAATTGATAAAGTAGGAATGAAGTCATAATGATATAGAGCCGCACGAACATTACCATATTTGGTATGAGACAAACTTAGTGGGAGGGTGGAAAAAGAAAAAAAATGGGGCAAAGACATTGGGATGGAAGGAGTATTAGTTAGTGTCTTGGTTATTAGTTGAAATAACAGTTTCCTTTTTTCTTTTTATTCTCTTTCTCTATTACTCCCTCCATCATTCTGTCCCTAAAATAAATAACACATTCTCCTCTTTGGTCCATTCCAATTTTTTTCCCTATTTCCTTTTGAGGAAAACATTATGTGGTTCATGTTATTTCTTTCTCCTCTAAATAAATTTCATTCACAAAATTTTATTTTCTTAACCTCAATGTGCAGTCAAATTGTGATGTTATTTAGGGACAAAGGGAGCATATTCATTATAGTTTTTTTTGTTATTATTATTATTATTATTATTATTATTTTATATTATTACATAATTTACTTTTGTTTTATTTTTTGCATTTTGCGTCTTTGAGTATTTATTTGTTTATTTGTTTATTGTATTGTGATGAGGTTTGGAAGGTTGGTCTAAGAAGTGTCTTTACCAATATAATTGCAATCTGGTACTGTACATGCCATTTTAATTTCTGTTTACATTTTTTTGGACTAGCTTGTTTTCTTAACAATCAAATATTAGATTATTTTATAAGCGTATTACCACCCAACTACTTGATGGAGCAGAAGAGTCAGACAGGAATTCAGATGAAACATTGTCCTTTGATAAAAACAAAACTGATTTTTCTCTTCTATTTATTGGCCAAGCATTTACTCGCATTTGTCGGCGAGGGTTTGCAGGTGGTTTATATTATTGCAAGCTACGTATCGTCTTGCACTGAAATGGGGAAAAAGATATAACTGTATGAACCAAAGTTTTTAATTTTCTCAGATGTGCTGTTAAGTGTGCTGATTCCTAGAATCCTCAAAAGTGTTCGTAGCCTTCTAGGGCCGAATGCTGATTTGACTGTTAGTGAAGCATTTGAGTCAAAACCTGGTCTTCGTTTTTTCCTGAAGATAATGGAGGCAGTTCAAGATCCACACTCAGTAGAAAGGTTGTCTGAACAACTTCTGAATCAACTAGCAGCTCAAAAAGTGAGAGATGATGAAGCATATTGGATTTTATGGATCTTGTTTCACCGTATCTATGAGCAAAAAACATCAATTAGGTATGGCAGTACCTGCTTTAAATTCTCAGTACTGAAATATTAGAATCTCTCTCAACACCATTGAATTATTATTCTTGGCATATAGAACAGGCTTCTGATTTTTTCATTTGTTATTCAGTTACCACACATATGAATCTGAACTATATTGGTAATTGTGTACAGATGGTTGTTAATTAATAACGTGACGTGCCTGATAAATGCTTCGTTTAGTAGCCACTATTGACTTAATTTGCGAATGAGCAGAATAATTAGTTTTGACTTACTTACTTAGCTGAATGGAAGTTACTAAACTCTTTTCCTTTAATAAATTTCAGCAAGTTCTCACCCATCTGAGCTAGATAACCCTTACCAAACATGCACTAAAATCTCCCTCATGTGTTCAGGCATATTTTGGCTTCATTGGGCACTTTTGCATTTAATTCATTGACGAATATTGTATAGTAAAACTTGCATTGAGGAATTCTCATCCTAAAAAATTTAGTTACTTGTATTGAAGGTATGTTGATACTTTTATCCTCGACTCAGGGTTGTGTCCTTTTTCCTTTTCAGATCCATGTTCCGAGATAAATTTTTACTTTGGAAAGTATTCCCTATATGTTGTTCAAGATGGATTCTCCACATTGCTGTTTTTGAATGTGCGCCTAATACTTCATTGGCTACAAAACACTGTAATGTCCGTGCTCATTTAGACACCGTGCAGCACCTTGCCATAGCATGGTCTAAAAAAGAATTTGTTCAATCAGCTACAATTGAGCAGCAAGCGTGTATCCTTTTTGTATCTTTTCTTTTTTGGGCTACAACCTTTTATTTTATAGCCTTGCAAAAAAAGTGTAAACGTGTATAGTGCGCTAGGTCTGATCCTTTCACCTTATTGTCGATTTATCGTATATGAGAGTGGTTGGAATTACTTATTTTCTGGGAATAACTGCTTCTTTGTGAAATAAATGCACTTTTTATTTAAAAAGAAGCGGTTGGAAAAATAGAATAAGTGATTTAACATCAAAAAACAGTTTACTGTCTATTTAAGAAAGATCAGATTGATGCTTTTTCAGAAATGCACTCTAAGTGCTTAAATAATACTCCCTCCGTTTCTAAATGAAAGTCACACTTTGACTTCATACATATTAAGAAAATAAATTTACTGAGAGATAAAATTTAGAGTACACTGTTTTGACACTGTTTTGCACTGTTTTAATATAGATTTGTTTACCAAATAAGGAAGTGTGCCTTTGTTTTGAAACATCCCAAAAAGGAAAGTGTGACTTTCATTTAGAAACGGAGGGAGGAAATACTTTTATGCTAAAAGCATGCACCTATCCTGTTTTACAATAATTTCACCCAAAAGGCTTTATATTTCCCTTTTATCTGTTTGGCACTTAAAACGCAATAATAGACATCACTGCTGCTTTAGGCCTTTGCCTAGAGAATATATCAAAGGAAGATTTAGATGCAACCAAAGATGCACTGCACTCAATTCTTCAGGGTGTTAGCTGTAAATTCTAACACGTTTTTTATGTTTGTTTGACTTCTTTTATTCTTAATACAATAGTATTATTTATTGCAAGCTATATACTTTCTTAAAATTGATGCCAGGTAGGTTGAACAGTCCTGATCATTTGGTCCGAAAGATGGCTAGCAATGTTGCTTTAGCATTTTCTCGTATAATTGATCCAAAAAATCCGCTGTATCTAGACGATAGCTGCCATGATGAGACAATTGACTGGGAGTATGGTTTAGGAAACTTTGAGAAGGGTTCTTGTCTTATGCCTAATTGCACTGATGAAGATATTAGCAGAAAAGAAGATTCTTCATCCATATCAGAAAGAAAGGAGTTTGATAACAGAAGTCATGATGATATGTCCAACAATATGATGGTTAATTGTAAGCGACTGCATGAATGCAAAATGGTTGATCCTGATGAGATTGTTGATCCCGCATTGTTAATTACTGAGCTGGCTCCTTATGAAGACGATGATGATATCACAAATGAAGATTCTGAATCCTCTAGTGATTCGTCATTGCAGCCTTATGATTTAGTAGATGATGACACAGATTTGAAAAGAAAATTCTCGCAGTTGGCTGATGTGATCGGAGCACTAAGAAAGCCTGATGATGCTGAGGGTGTATGTTCTATTAGAAAAACTTTCTATTTTATCTTTGTTGCTATGTACTCCCTCCAGTGCACAATAAGTGTTCTTTTGGAATACAACAACAACATTACCCCAGTGCCACAAAGGCTCCCACCAACGGTGGGGTAAGAGGGGGTCGGATGTATGCAACCTTACCCCTGTACTAAAGCTAAAAAATTGCATGGACTGACTGCGGCTTCATAACAAAGAAGCGCAGACAGTTTAGTGAGCCATTTAATAAGTGTTCTTTTGGAATAAATCGCACAAATTAAGGACTTGATAAATAGAGAAAAACTTTACAACACAATCCCTACTTACCGTTAAGTATGAACGAAATGTAGCATTAATATTGTTTTGGGTTTACAAAAAGATACTTCCAGTGTAACAGAAATTTCCTCCAAAACGACACATATTTGTGAACAATTTTTCCCTCCAAAACATGTATTGTGAACCTCAACAATTAACCTAAAAGGTAAAGCCCACCCTCCATCTCCCCAACTGTCGTCTGAAGTCATAATTGATCTTTAACAGGTTGAACAGGCTCTTGATGTTGCTGAGAAACTTGTGCGAGCCTTTCCTGATGAGCTTAAGTTTGTAGCTGGTGATCTCACCAGAGCACTTGTACATGTTCGTTGTTCAGATTCTACTGTTGATGGAGAGGAAGAATCTGCAGAAGACAAGAGAGAGAAGGCATTAGTTGCTTTGATCGCTACCTGCCCGAATGAATCTCTAAGTGAGCTAAACAAATTAATATATTCACCGAATCTAGATGTAAGTCAGCGGATATTGATTCTTGAAGTCATGACAAGTGCTGCTCTAGAACTTGCAAATTCACAAACTTCAAAACCCAAGCAAGACTCTAGATTCCTCGTGTCATCCATGTCAGACCAGCCATGGTTTGTGCCCAAGAACATAGGTCCCCCTGGAGCTACATCATGGAAGGAGGTCTCAACTCCGGGAACTCCTTTGAATTGGTCTTACTCTTATGAGAGAGAGCTTCCCTCCAAACCAAGTCAAATAAAAAAAGGAAGGAAGACACGTCGGTGGAACCTTCAAGCATCAATGAAACAAGATACCCAGGTTGACTGTTCCTTGAATAAGTTTCCCCAATATGCAGCTATGTTTATGCTTCCAGTGATGCAGACATTTGATAAGAAAAGACACGGTGTTGATTTGCTTGATAGAGATTTCTTCGTTTTGGGAAAGGTTATCTACATGCTCGGGGTTTGTATGAAGTGTGCTGCTATGCATCCAGAAGCATCTGTTTTGGCATCTCCTCTATTGGATTTGCTGAGATCTAGGTATCGATCGTTATTATTCCTGCTAGCGGTGTTATTGCTGGTTATCCATGTCTACCTAATATTAACACACCTTTACCCCCATAAAGTGAAAGCCTTATTCTCGATCACTATTACCTCCATCCTTAAGAGGAGTTCCTACTTTAACTTGTGTGATTTATGAATCAAATACTTTTCTTTTGACTTCCAAGAATGTTATTGTGATAGGTGGTTGAGAATAATTAATAATGGTAGGTGGGGGGATATTAGGCGTGGATAAGTAAAGTAAGAATTTTACTTTTACCTTAATAAGGAAAGAAGCCTTCGTATAAAGGAGATTATGGACTTTATTTGGGACAATTGATGTATTAAAATATTATTTGTGGTGTAAATGAAAAATGCTCGAGGCAGTGTAGAGTCTGTTTGGCACTCGAAGCTGCTAAATAGCTCAAAGCTGTAATAGGTGTCAAGCGTTTGGCAAAATTAATTGTTGGGTAGTGTATTGATGTAAGAAGACATAAATGTGCATCCCTTATATTGATTGTAGAGATTAAATGATGTTAGTTTGTAGTAGAATAAAGTTCTTAGTGTAAACAAATAAATAGCTAAAAGCTTAATTATTAAAGCTTTTCAAAAAATAGCTTATATAAAGTTCTTATTTTATTAACCAAACAGGTCTGATAGATTATTTATAGCTTAAATTAAACTACAAGCTCCATAATTATCTCTACCAAGGACACACTAATTGTGTTGTTGCTTCCATGAATCAGAGTCTCCACACTTCTTTCTTATCTTTTCATGGTCTTGTGTTTCTGAAGCACTGTTGGCTGTTATTATTGTACTAGGGAGGTATCTTTTCATAAGGAAGCATATGTCCGGAGGTCTGTGCTTTTTGCAGCATCATGCATATTGATTTCTCTTCATCCCTCCTTTATAAAATCTGCCCTAGTTGAAGGCAATGCTGACTTTTTAAATGGGCTCGAATGGGTCCGCACATGGGCCCTAAGTGTAGCTGAATCAGACACAGATAGGGAGTGTTACACGGTATGTCACTTTTCCCCTTTGAAAGTTTGGTCTACATTTGATTATTTCTATTTCCATGCTGCATTTATTCTTTTACTGCAAAGCATTTACTATGATATCCTAATTTTGTCTTACCATACTGACGCTGTGTAAAGTGAGCTTCTTTCTTCAATGCGAGTTGCTGACACCCTGATCCAAATGCTTAAAACAAAGTTTGAGTAATCATCATTATCATTAGTGCCTACCCTGTTGCCAATAAATGTATAAAATTGATTTTTTGAACCTAGAAAGGAACAAGGTGAGGGTCCAGGGAAGGGTCTCTCACTACTAGGGTATAAGGGCCAAGCCTTCCCATGTCAAATTTTGACAAGAGGCCGCTCGCAAGACTCAAACCCGTGACCTCATAGTCAAACAACAACAACCTGCAACCCTAACCAAATAATAGTATAAAATTAATTTTAGACGATATATTCATGTAAAAGAGAATGTGGACGATGTTTTCCGTCTGATGCCCTCCCTGTCACAACCTTCTTATTTTTTAAGAAGGAAATAAAAAATGAGGTTGCAGTGTCGAAACATATTCAACTTAAGGAATGTAACATATCTTAGCATAGCACTGTATCATTGATTTAAAATGATTTATTGAGCCTTATTTGACTAAAAAATCCTGAACCTTTCCCATTGAACTTAAATCAGTGTCCTTGCTCTGTATTTTCTTTCTCTGTAAAATTTTAATCGCATCCAACCCTAACACTTTGTTTGGGAACTCTCCGCTCTTGGTGATAGACAATATGGGGAAAAAATGTTTTCCTAGTATTTTAATCATCTCATGTTATTGCATTGGAAAGACAAAGAGGAGTGGAAAGACTGCAAAAATAATTATTTGTTACGAAAGTAATCTTTAATGGAATTTAGAATAAGAAGGATTGAGACTGAATCACTTGGTTTATTCCATGAAATGAGTTGCTATTTATACAATATTCTAGGGATTAATAAGGCAGGCTACTAATTATAATATTAAATACAAATATTTGTAACTGACAACTCTAATCAATTGTGTAACGGTTGTCTAGACTTTTCTTTGTCTAGATTCTTCTATATGCCCCCGCAAGCCAGGTATTCTATCAGTGCTAAGAATCCTGAGCTTGTCACGTAGAAACACAAACCGCTGTCGTGAAAGTGGCTTGGTGAGAATCAAGGTAGTCAAAAGCGCGCGCTTCAGCGCCTAGGCGCACAAGGCGCAGCGAGAATCACCCCCAGCGCCTTAGAATCGTAGAAGCGCAGCTTCCTGCCTCAAGCGCAGTAAAAGCGCATAAGCGCAGGAAGCGCTGAAGCGCTATAAGGCGCACGCTTTAGTCGCCTGAGACGGAAAAGGCTTACAGCCTTTTTTATGTTTAGAACTTTGAAAAGCAATTAGCCCATATGTTTAATAGCACTCAGCCCATGAAAAAATAGGGTAAACCCACTTAAAACTACGTGAAACTAAGAGTAAAAAGGTAAAACTGGCGCAAGACACTTCAGCTATCATCGCTCACCATCCTCGCTCTTCACTCTCCTGGCTTTCCTCACTCGACACTAAGCTCTACATCAGCCAGTTCTTTCAGCTTCCTTCATCATCTGAAGCATACTCAGCTCTCCCTGGAGCTAAACAAGGTATGTTCTTTTTATCATGTAGTCCTCTTTATACAAATATCATATTACAGTATGTTAGTGTTTATTAGTGTAAATATGTAATATTAGTATGTAATACTCAGTACTTAAATGTAATACTCAGTTTTTAAATATATGTACTCTGGTTTGTGAATTTTTAGTATATTAGTACGTATATAATACTCAAAGTCTCATAGTACCCTACTTTGGGATTTTTTAGTATATTACTTTGTATATAATACTCATGGTACTCTGCTTTGTGTTGTTTTAGACTTTTAGTATATTACCATGTATATAATACTCATAGTACTCTGTGTTTTTTTTGTATATTACTATCAATAGTATGTATATAATACTCATAGACTTATATTCTAGATAAGCACTTTTGCTTCAAAAATAACCGTTTGACAGAAAAACACAAAGTGTTTAACAATCAAAAAACACTTTTTGCTAATGCAAGAATGCAGCAAAGCAGTGCTTCAAACTCACTGTATATATTATTCTGCTTTGTGATTTTTTTGTATATTAACATCAATAGCATGCATATAATATTCATAGTACTCTCTGCTTTGTGATTTTTTTAATATATGTTCACTGCTTTGTGCTTTTCTAGGATATGGAAGGTGGAACAAGTTCTGTGGGTGAGGAAAGTGAGGGAGAAATTGAAGAGGACGTTGGGGAGTATAAATCAGATAATGGCGAACAAACCGACTCCTCTTTTAATGACGATTAGTCCTTCACAAGTGTCTGTTAGTTTTAGTTTTAGTTTTAAGCCATGAATTCTGAATTTGGACTTTTATTTTTGTGAATCATGACTCAATCCAAAGAGTTTCAGATGCAGCTGTGGATAGGGCCCGATACTCTGCTTCGGTAGAGGATTTGGCAATTGTGCATTGTTTGGATGATTTCCATGAAATAAGTGATTCTCCGAGAAAAATGGCATAGGCACTGGTGGAGGACCGGTCGTCTGGATTTCTCGCCCAGTCCGCATCAGCATAAGCACACAATGAAAGGTGAGAACTCCGACGAAGATGTAAACCATGAGAGCTTGTTCCTTGAAGGTACCGCAAGAGACGTTTCATGAGCTGCCAATGATTGATAGTGGGTTTATGCCTATGTTGTAAAAATCGGACCGGAGAGTGACCCGGACAGAAGACTGGGTCACGGGTCAACCCGGTCAACGACCGGTAAGCCCGGTCAACACCAATACATATAAAAATTAATTACAAGTATATAAAAATATTAAATTGATTATTACAAAAAGTGTATTCCTTCATAATTTAATAATGATAATATAATATAAGTAATGTAAAAAACTTTTGTATTTAAGAATATTGATTTTCACAACATTGAAAATACATTGGGATTTAGATGAATAATAAATATGAACATAATATGGAGTATCAATTACAAAAAATATTGGGAGATTATATACATAATTGGATGTTAAGAATATCATTGATTTGTATTTATTAGTATTAAATTATAATTTGATTAATTATTGACCTAATAAACTAACACTAATAAAAATACTCCAGGCTTAAAAGTGTATAAAAGAGCTAAACAACCAAAATTACCAACCGGCTTGTGTAGCACGTTGGTTTGCCCGCTTAAAATTGAAGCAAGTGGCGCGGGTTCGACTCCCGCTGGTGAAGATTTTCCGGGTTTTTTGCATAATCCGGGTTTGAGACGGGCCGGTTCCGTCACGAGTTCGGGCGGGTTACTGGTTAATCCCGATTTTACTCAGATTTACGGGTCAATGGTCAACCGGACCGGACATAAGGCCGGGTGACCGGTTTTCGGGTCGAACCGGCCGGTCCGGTTCGGGTCTTTCAACACAGGTTTATGCATAAACTGAGCTAGCTTGTTGATGGCAAAGGCAGTGTCAGGTCGGGTGAGGCTTAAATACTGAAGTGATCCAATAACTTGACGATAGAGGGTTGCATCACAAGAACCCGAACTATCAAACAAAGTCAAGGAAGCTCAGGAAGCTAAGGGTGTGGATACTGGATTCGCCTCATGCATGTTCAACACTTGTAATAAATCCGTAATGTACTTGTGTTGATCAAGAAAGAGTCCATCCGGTGTAGGGGTGACCTGCATGCCCAAAAAGTAATGTAGTGATCCCAAATCCTTGATGGAGATTTTTTGTGCTAACAAGTCAATAGTCTGATGGATCAATGTTGTTGTAGAGCCCGTGACAATAATATCATCCACATATACTAACACATAGATATAAGATGGATGAGAGGAAAAAATGAAGAGGCTGACATCAGAAACTGATTAATAAAACCCAAGGGATAAAAGAAATCCACTGAGAGATTGGTACCACACCTGAGGTGCTTGTTTGAGACCATAGATGGATTTCCTTAGACGACACACTCTTCCAGATCCATCATTAAAACCAGGGGGTTGTTTCATGTAAACCTCCTCTTGGAGAGCCCCGTGTAGGAATGCATTGTTGACATCTAGTTGATTTATGTGCCAGCCATGAGAAAGGGCAATGGTCAGAACAACCCGGATAGTAACTGGCTTGATGACAGGACTAAAGGTCTCAGAGTAATCAATCCCCGGGTGCTGATGAAAGCCCTTAGCCACCAATCGAGCTTTGAAACGATTTGCGCTCCAGTGTCTTCCAGACAGAGGCGGAGGTCGTTGCTGACCCAATCAACAGTTTGCAAGCGGAACTGGGGGAAGAAACAAGGGCGTGCCGCACCAGACGGTCCTGTCTCTTCCATCGGAGATGGCTGGCAGCTTCACTTTCTGGAGGAGGACTGAATTTTTCATCAATATACTGGTCCAGATGAGAACCAAACAGAAGGTCCATCACTTGGTCTCTCCATACAAGGTAATTTGATCCATCTAGTTTTTCTAGGAATTGGCTAGGGCTGAGCATAATAAGGCCATCTGGGGTTAGGGGATTGTTGGCTGAGAAAGATGAGGTTGAATTATCTTCTGGACTTTTGTCTCTGTTATCTTCATTAGCCATGGGCAGATGAAGATGATGCTGGTTGAGAGGAAGGTGATGAGAACAGACCGATTAGGTCTCTAGAGGCTCTGATACCATAATGGAATTTAGAATAAGGAGGATTGAGACTGAATCACTTGGTTTATTCCATGAAATGAGTTGCTATTTATACAATATTCTAGGGATTAATAAGGCAGGCTACTAATTATAATATTAAATACAAATATTTGTAACTGACAACTCTAATCAATTGGGTAATGGTTGTCTAGACTTTTCTTTGTCTAGATTCTTCTATAATCTTTTCATCCTAAGTTTCAAATATTCTCTCGAATTTGAAGAGAAAATGAGGAAAATAACTCTTATTTCCATTCCTTTCTGTTTCTTCTAATCTTCTTCTTTCCCAGTGATAGGAATATCCAATATTACAGGAATTTTAGCTAACACAGATTACAACAGGAAATCAGATAAGAATTCTAGCTATTCAGTAAGAATTCAACTCAAGAAATCAATCAGAACTTTTATTCATGAAAGCAACAGTACAAGAGTCCCAAATAAGGAGATAATACTCCAACTTCCCAATCCCAGACTAACCGTCTAAACAGCCTGCCTTCCCTCTGTAGAAGACTTCTATTTATATCCTTCTTCAAATAGAAGGTAGTTATTAGTTATCAACAGCTTTAACTAATAACCAGACTAGTCTACTTATGCCTTCTAGAATAGACTTGCCCAAATCTATTTCTATTATTTAGACTAGCAGCCGTGTCCCTATCACCCAGACAAGCAAAAAATATTAAAAACACAATCCTTCTTCTTTTAATCCCATATTTTTATTCCCACACTTAGTTTAAGGCTTTCGATGGGTGTGTGATTCCAGGAACTCCCCTATTCTTTAGAATGGATGTGATTAAAAAATCATTGTTCATTCCTTACATTATGGTATCATGTTGTTAAGAAACCCTAAGAATTAGGGAACTCATGCGCTGATCAATTCCTGAAATTGGAGGCATACATGTAGGTCTGTCCGTCGTTTTAGGTTGAACAGGAACCAGAATTGGCGGCTTTGAACAGGAACCGGCAGTTCTGAACCGGAACTGGAACCGCAGTCTAGTAGCCTGAGCCTTCGGTTTGGGGAAGTTTGGTTTTAACAATATGCGGAACCGGATTTCAAAATTTAAAAATAATCTTTTTTTAATTCCTCAAGAACTTAACTGGATTTTGTATAAGCTATATTTTGATCTATTGAAACTTAATGGATTATTAAAACTTAATTGTAATATTAAAATGTAAACTATACTTTGAACTATTAAATTACCTATTAAAGTTTAATATACTTCAAACTTAATATAGTTCAAAATTAAATGGAGTATTATTTATACATTTAAAATGTATACATAAACAAAGTGTCTCAAATGCTTCCAAGGTATATGGTCCTGCTGCCCCTTAACCCAACTGATATGGTAGACAAATTATAAATAAAGTATTATGGGAAAATTTACCACATATAAATATTTGATTTTACTTGAAAGTTGAAAGTTAAAAAAATGCATAGTTAATTGATTCGGTTGAAATAGTATCAACGAACAAAACTAAATTTAAGAAGCCAAAAAAATAAAAAACGCCGAACTGGCCTGGAACCCAATCAGCATTGCCGGTTAAGCACTCCGGTTCCGCATATTGTGAAAATCAAACTGTTTCCCAAACCGAAGGTTCAGGCTACTACACTGCAGTTGTTCCTGTTCAGAACTGCCGGTTCCTGTTCAAAGCGACCAGTTCTGGTTGCTGTTCAACCTAAAATCATGGACAGTTCTGTGGTTCTACTACTGTGTGGTCCAGTTTCATACTCCCTTCATCTGTATAGACTATAACGAATTTGAAAACAAAGCAGTTTTCGAGTTACATGCAGTAGGAATAATTTTAGCGAATGCAATATTCTACTACATTTATTTATCACATTTGAAACGAGGTGAACATCCCACTTTTGTGAAGGTCATCTCGTGTTGTTGCCATTGCGTCGAAATTATAAAAAAAAGTAATGTAAACTACTCTACTAGGCTCAAGCTAAGTTCCCTGCCCCTTTCTATGATTGAACTTGACTGTTTGCCCGTACTTAATTATATTCTACTGCATTTAATAAATGGAAGGATCTAGGTGGGGCATGTGCATGTAGTTTATTAGTGCATTTATGCATGTAGTTAATTCATGCATTCATGCATATCATGCTTTGACAAATATATAGTTCTCATAAAGCCAGACAAATTTCTCTTCATTGCATCTGAGCTAGTGGGCTAAATAAATGGTGTGGTACTACTAGTCTAGGTTCCCCTCACATGGGATTTGTCCTTCCTGCAGGGAACCTATCTGGTCTATAAAGCTAGGTTCCTTCGCACAATGGTCGCTAGACTTGTCAAAATATTGAGAAGGGATCATTAAGAGCATTAAATGCTCCCTTGATGACAGCTTAGGTATTGCAGGGAGACATCATATGTACTGTTAGGTTAGTTCATTGACAGCAGTGCCGGTCCTACCTAAACTCAGGCCTGAGTCGAGCTTCATAAAATGGGCCCCATACATAGTATTTGTTTATCAAATAAATTCACTAAAATTGAATGAATAAATATCACAAAAACACAATCTTTCAACAAAAGTCTTCCATTATCACAAAACGACATTGAATGTATTAAAAAAATTACTCAAGTAAAACCCGTCGAACAATTTTAGATACATAATTTAGTGGAATCCTCAACAATATATATTATTAATTTTCTCTACAAATCAGCCCTCGAACTAACTTAAAAAGTGCAAAACACCCCTTATATAAGAGGTTCTGTCCGACCGTCGCCATTCGGGGTGGTTCCTAGTGAAATTTTTTGATGAAATTTTTTGAGCATCTTTTTCATTAAGTCTAGTTTATCTATACCGAAGTTCAGCTAAAAATTCAACCAATAAGGCAGTCAAATGATTTTCTGAAATATACTGCGTTGTTTAATAGCGCAGTTATCTTCAAAAATTCATTTGACTGCCTTCCCAATTGCATTTTTTACTGAAATTTGGTATGAGTAAGTTAGACTTAATGAAAAAGATGCTCAAAAAATTTCATCAAAAAACTCCACCGGGAACCACCCCAAATGCTTAAAAAATTGTAGACCCCTAATTTTTTCAATTTTTTGGGGCCCTGAGGCTTGGGCCTCTCCAGCCTAACATAAGGCACGGGCCTATTTGACAGCATAAGGAGGATGGGGTCTGGTCATTTTTTAAATTAATATTCAATCCATTTTACGGACTCAAAATTTCAAGGAAAATGTGTACTTTTTGATGAATCATTTGACAATGAATAGTGAATTAGCGTCAATTTCATTTTTTAGTGGGGAGGGGGGAGGGGGGAGGGGTCTTAAAAAAAAATAGTCTCTTCACTTCCGGTGGTAGAGGCAGGGGCGAATCTGCGTTAGGGGACAACCTACTTCTTGATTTGCTTGTTGGGAGGGGAGAGCGGGGTCAGTCGTGGGAGGAGAACCAACAAATTATAGTCTTTAACTTTAATATAATATGTGACTTAAATATTTGAGTCTGTTTTGTGCTAAGTTGGGTAAGATATGATAATTTGCCACTAACATTCGGTGTATATATATGCATTGCGCAGCTGGCAATGAGCTGCATCCAACTCCACAGTGAAATGGTGTTGCAAGTTTCTAGAGCGGTTGATAGGGTAGAAGAGAGTCACACCCGTTTGCCCTCAAATATGTGGAGGAGTGGTGGTGCTATTAAATTCTACTGATTGGTGAGTTTGAAGAATTGTTTCCAGAGAGCCCTTTAGTTTGGATAGATAAACTCATTCATAGACATGCTTTGTTGGGTTAGAGATATTACTATAACGTAATTATATTACAACCCTTTTAATGTATGAGGGATATATGATAACTTTCAATTGCAAACAATTGATTACACCGTCCAATTCTACATGTGGATAAACAAACATAATCATGTAATGTTGATTACATTTCAAAGTTGTTATTACTAAGTAATCAAACATAGTAATGGTATGAAATTCATATTTAAGTAATAAAAAAAGGCGTTAATTTCATCCAACAAGAAAAAGGAAGGAAGACACATTGGTGGAGCCTTCAAGCATCAATGAAACAAGAAACCCAAGTTGACAGTTCCTTGAATATGTTTTCCCAATATGCAGCTATGTTTATGCTTCCACTGATGCAGACATTTGATAAGAAAATACATGGTGTTGATTTGCTTGATAGAGATTTTCATCATCTTAGGAAAGGTTATCTACATGCTCGGGGGTTTGTCTGAAGTGTGATGCTATGCATCCAATAGCATCTGTTTCGGCATCTCCTCTGAGATCTAGGTATCAATCATTATTATTCATGCTAGTGGTGTTATTGCTGGTTATTATTCTTGACCACTACTACTTCCATCCTTAAGAGGAGTTCCTACTTTAACTTGTGTTTTTTTATGAATCAAATATTTTGCTTTTGACTTCCAAGAATGTTATTGTGATAGGTGGGGATATTAAACGTGGATAAGTAAAGTAAGACTTTTACTTTTATCTTAATAAGAAAGATTGAAAGAAGCCTTTGTATAAAGGAAATCATGAACTTTATTTGGGACAGGTGAAGTATTAAAATGTTAGTTGTGGTGTAAATGAAAAATGCTTGTGGCAGTGTAGAGTCTGTTTGCCACTCGAAGCTGCTAATTAGCTGAAAGCTGTTCTAGGTCATTTATAGGTGTTATGTGTGTGGTAAAATTAAAGAGAGAATTACCCTAGGTATAACTAAAACTCCACCACATTCCCAATCTATGACTTTGAGTTTTTTTCCCCAAATAATATTAAAATTCGTAATATTTAATTAATATATTATTAAATAATAAAATAAATATTTTATATGGACTAATATGCCCTTAGATTTTCATTATAAAACCCTAACATCCTATACATCTTCTCCAACCCTAGTTGTTGCCGTCCAGTATCCCTGCCTCTCCGTCCAGCCATCTACCATCGCCGCCCAACTGCTTGCCGTCTCCGCCCAACCACTGCCGGCCACCGTCCAGCCTCTTTCACGTCTTCATCCATATCAACAAGATCAGGACGAGTAGGCTTTGATTCTGGCGGATTTGGGGATCCAGTTCTTATGGCCGTGATTTTCTTGATTTTATTCCATCATCAGCCGTTCAACCATCGTTTGACATCTCGCCGGCTTAATTCAAACGATTTAATCGCCGCATAAGATGAATCGATTTCGTATTCGAACAGTAAAAAGAAGTGTGAAGCTAGCGGTGGAGATATCCGTTGATGGCGTTCAAGAGTGAGCACTCTGGCAGCTCTGTTTGTGAAACGCAATGAGGGATACGGAGTATTAGATCTCAGGCCTAAGGGTTTGTTTTGAGATTTCTTTTCTTCACTTTTGGGAGATTTCTTTTTTTGTTCCTCAAAAAAAGAAATTAAAGTTTGTTGAATTTAGGGTTTATGGGCATTAAACATGTGGATTGAGCAATAGCGGTGAATATGACAATAAGGCTTGAATATGACAGTGAATGTGACAATACATAATAGATATGTTGTACATGGCAGTGAACGAATGCACTAAGAAATTTTGTTATGCAGTGATTATGACTAGTATTGCAGTAACATAAAACAGTGATATCATCATCAAATGCAATATACTCCCCCTATTCTTATTTCTCACCTACTTTGCACTCGGCAAAGTCTACTGGGACTAGGGATGGACCCGGGCCGGGCCGGTTCCGGTTCCGGGCCGGGCCCGGGCGGGCTTTTTTTCGGGTTACATGGGCCCGGAACCGGCCCGGGTTGATACCGGGTCCGGGCCTAACCGGGCCGGGCCGGGCCGGGCCCGGTTCAATGTTTTTTTTTTTTTTGACTTTCTTGTTATCTCCCTACCCCCCCCCCCCCCCCTCACCCCCACGCCCCAAACCTCCCTAAAACACCCAGCCCTACCCTAGGAAAAGAAAAAAAATTGAAAAAAACCAAAAAAAAAAAAAAAAAATGAACCGGGCCCGGCCCGAACCGCCCGGGCCGGTTCAACAAAAACAGGGCCCGGAACCGACCCGCCCGACCCGCCAAAACGGGCTAAAAGCCCGGAACCGGCCAACCGGGCCCGGTCCGGTTCGGGCCCGCACAGTAGCGGGCCGGTCCGGTTCCGGGCCGGTTCGGCCCGGCCCAGTCCATCCCTAACTGGGACGGAGGTAGTACCTAAATAGACTTTGCACTCCTCAATTGCATAAGAAGAGAATTAATTTTAGGGGAAGTGCAGTGATTATTACCAGATGTGCAGTAAAGTCATGCATTAATTTTGTGCATTAACGGCAATATAAAGTGCAATAATTTTAATTGGACGAAATTAGTGCAAAATGCACATATTTTAAATAAGGGTATTTTTGTCATTCAACATTTAAATATAAACGAATTTTCTATTTGTTTTTGGATTTTCGGTCATACAAAGGTATAAAAACTAGTTAGGTCATAGATTGAGAAACTCATTGAGTTGTAGTCATATCCCGGTAAATTTCCCAAAATTAAACTGTTGTGTAGTGTATTGATGTAAGAAGACATAAATGTGAATCCCTTATATTGATTGTAAAGATTAAATGATGTTAGTTTGTAGTAAGATAAGGTTATTACTGGAAATAGCCAAGAGCTCACTTACTCTGTATTTTCCTTCTCTGTAAAATTCTAATCTCATCCAACCCTAACACTTTGTTTGGGAACTCCTCTCTTGGTATAGACAAGATGGGGAAAAAAAATTATTTTCCTAGTCTTTTAATCATATCATAATATTGCATTGAAAGAAAAAAGGAGGGGAAAGAATGAAAAATTAATTATTTGAATTGTCAGTTTTGAAGGGAAAGCTACAATATCTCATTATGAATTTAAAATAGCTCAATATATAAGTATACATATTTTTTCTTAAATTATACTACAAAATACAAATATACTTCAACATACATATGTATGTATACAATAAATCATAAATTCTTTGATCTTACAATATATGAATATATATTAGGATGAGATTCACAAGGATTATCGATGTCTTCTTTATATATAGAATTTTAATACATATATTCAATTATTAATATAACTAATTAGATTAACTATTCAAGTTTGAGTAATTTTCCTTGATTTTTGAAATTTTTAGCGTATCATGAATTTGATTTAATATATTGATTTTTAATTATTATTTAGAGATAAACATTATGTGGATTCAATTGGTAACAACTTCCCACAAATAAAAATACATACTAGCTAATTAGGTTGCGGCGGGGCGGAGCCGCCCCGCATGGGGCGGGTCATGGGTCAACAAGTTTGGACTCGTGCAGGTCACGGGGCGGGGCGGACCCGCCCCGCCAAGTCACCGGGCGGGTCTTGCAATACCCGCCCCGACCCGACCCATTGCCATGCCTATACAGAACATTTGAGTCCTATAAAAGAAACCAAATGCACAGGTTCAGACAAAGTCAACACCAATTCAGAAAACGTAACACAATTCCTATAAAACGGAAGGTCTTTTGGGCAAATTTCATTGGAAAGAAGAAATTAACAATAAAACATAACTTTCCTAACATTATCCTTCAGATCGGGAAGTGGCCTAACAGAGGCACTACAACTTGGTGCTATGGTATTTCTCCCTACACCACCACCACGGCCAGCAACAACACTACTTGTCATAGAACCGCTGTCAGATGTTACTGGATCCGCATAAAATCTAGCTCTGAAAGCCGCTAGATGAGCATAGTATGCTGGAGGAACTACATAATAATATACATGCATCTCGATAAAATTAGTACATGTTTTTTACATATCAAATTCACGAAGTAACCTAAAAACAAATTTCAGCAATGATGCAATTATGAATGAACTCACTTGGCATTAACATGCCGAGAAATACATCCAGAAATAAGGGTGCAGATTGCAATTAGACTCTCCACTAAATATAAACATCACCATTTTCAGAAGAAAAGGGTCATATAAACCCATCAACTATTTCAAATACATCACTTAAAAACAATTAATTAGGTCACATTATGGGGAGATGACCCTCTATAGCTAGTCAGATGGTGATGTGGTATATCTGGTCCTTTTCTCTTTGTTTTTTATATGTCGGTTCATTTTTCCTTCCCTTTTTCTTCCCCTACGTTTTTCATGTTTCATTTTGTTGGTATTTCTATATTCCTTATTGACCTATTTTCATTTTCTCAATTAATTTTGAGACTTAAATGTCACATAAGTCTTTCTCAGGTTTAAATGATTTGATCGACTTCATTGGTGGTTGTATGTTAGTTCTTTAATCATCATCATTTTCATTTACCCACCTACGATGGGGTAAGAGGGGGTCGGATGTACGCAGTTTTACCTCTGTACTAAAGTACAGAGAGACTGTTTCCCGATGACCCGTAGTGAAAATCACGTCCAAAATTGCATGGATTGACTGTTGTTTCATAACAAAGAAGCGCAGATATTTTAGTGAGCCATTTTGCTTTATTCCGTCACATTCTCAAGCCAAAAAATAATGAATCTTTGGCTCCATTGCGAATGATGGAAAATGTTAGTTCTTTAGCAAGTGAAAATCTGAAATCTTTAGATTCTACAAAACACTGCACACCCATTATGACTCACCAAGTATCACAATGTCTCTAACCCTTCTCTGAACTTTTGATTAGTTTACTCATTTAGATTTGATTTGTTCATTTCGTTCCCTCATTAGTATGATAATGGATTTCGCTACTATGGTCTCTAACCTGTTTGTTAAAAATTTGTATGATTATTATGAATTTATATATTTAATATATGTGTGTGTGTTAATGAAAAATCACAAGAATACAAGTAGATATTCAGATCTCCTAAAAAAATATTATGTTCCTTTAGATTTAGAGATGAAAAATAAAGGGGAAGAGAGAGTGACCATAACTGGGAATGAAAGAAGAAATGAAAAACGAATTAAAAGTTGAGACGCAATAAAGAAATCAAAGAATCAGGAGGTTAGAAGACCGGAAGATCGAGTATGTCACGCAAAGAAGAAAAGGAAGAGAAAAGGAAAAGAGAAAGTAAATCATTACTCCAGTGCCGCAAAGGCTCCCACAGGGGTAAAGGGGTCGGATGTACGCAGTCTTATGTCTTATACCCCTGTACAAGTACATAGAGACTGTTTCCGGATGACCCACAGTGAAAATCGCGCCGAAAATTGATTGTACTGACCGCTACTTCATACAAAAAGAAGCGCATACAGTTTAGTAAGCCATTTTGGTTTATTCCATCATATTCTCAAGCCAAAAAAATAGTGAGTATTTGGCTCCATTGCAAATGATGGAAAGAAAAAAGAAAGTAAATACAGAGTAGAAAAGGAAAAATAATTCAATATGTCAAATAACCTGCTGCAAGGAGTCACCATCCGGTAAAATGCCCCCAATGATGTTTTAATATTTAATAATATACCTATACGATAATTTTTGAGTAGATAGACTTAAGTGATTGATTGGGTATAGTAACAGGCCTTATTTGACCCTTTTCTCCCATTTTCAGTTAATGCTAAAAACCGGTACCCTCAGCATTCTAATTAATAAGATTTTCTTAGGCACGAACAAAATAATGCGTACAGACACCTTTTGGCATTACAAGTCAGCAGTACTCCTAAGGCTAGGCATAATGTGGAGTTTGCACAAGCAAAGGAGCAACAAAGAATTAGTGAAGCCAAAAATGCATCCAAGGCCAAAAGCTCGGCCAAAGCCACTGCTCTTAAGCCTAGGCCCTTTGTGGCAGAATCTCTTGAACCGGAGGAGGTTTTGGGTGAAAGGAAGGTGATGAACGTGTACGAGATGGATGAGGAAGATGTGGTAACTAGGATGACTTTTGATGATGAAGGAGTAAGGACCGTGTATGTCATCAAGGGGGAGGAACTTCCTCTTAGTCACTATCCACAACGAGTGGGTCCAGACTTCAAAAAGGTGGCTGGAAGTGATAAGCCCGGGATGAATTTCACGCACCAATGTTTGCGTTCGCTTCCAGGAGTCAAACGTGCATCTTCATGGTATACTTTCGACACGTCACTCTTTGTTCCTAATGTTGTTGCGTTTTTTGATGAAAATAGCATAGAAAACAAGGAGTATTACAAAGGGATGATGAGGAGGAAAGAAAAAGAAAAGGAAGAGATTGTGGAGGAATCGGAGGATGGCCACACCTCCAACTCCGACGATTGTGATGATTAAAGTCGTCGTGTGGAATGTGAGAGGTTTGAATAAACCCTCCAAACACTCTACTATATCTAATTTTGTTAAATCTAATCATGCGAGTTTATGTTGTTTTTTGGAAACAAAAATGACAAAAAATAACATTTTTAATTACGTTACTAATAAATGGCCGGGTTGGTCTTTTGAAACTAATTTTGATTTTATTGAGGGGGGGCGTATGTTGGTTTTTTGGAATCCGAATTTTTTAACGTGTAATATGATTGAGATGGGGGCTCAACATATGCACTTCAATTGTCTTTGCCGCACAACACAAACTGTTTTTCAAGCCACTTTTATCTATTCACTTTACACCGTGTTGGAGCGTAAGGCTTTGTGGGAACACCTTGCCTTACTTGGGGACCAAATTGCGGACCCTTGGCTCATTGCGGGTGATTTTAATTGTGTGTGTTCTCCCAACGAGAGGGTTGGTTCTTCCACACCCTCGGCTTACCTTATGAAGGATTTAATTGATTTTAAAATCCGTGCTAGCCTAGAGGATGCCCCCTCCACGGGAGAAATCTATACATGGAATAGGGGCTCTCTTTGGGCTAAGCTTGACCGGGTTTTGTTAAATGAATCTTGGGATCATTTGGGAATTAATTGTAAGGCCCATTTCGAGGAAATGGAGGTTGAGTTTGATCACACGGCTACCGTTGTATCTATACTCAATAATTCCTCTTTTAGGCCGAAGTCTTTCAAGTTTTTTAATATGTGGATGCAACATGACGGCTTCACTAACCTAGTTTTGCAGCATTGGAATATTTCCATTAATGGTACGGCTCAATATCAAATTGTTAAGAAACTTAAGTTGCTAAAACAGCCCCTTAAGAATCTTAACAAGTTGGAATTCGGCCATATTTCTACTAAGGCAAAGAGTGCTAAGGATGACTTCAAAAGGCTGAACAAGAGGTTGCTTATTTCACCACATGATGCCGAACTTAAAGAACAAATTAAGGAGGCTAGGAAAAGGGCTACATTCCTTGGTGAGGCTGAATGTAGTTTTTTCCAACAAAGGGCAAAAGCGATGCATATACTTCAAGGCGACAAGGGAACAAGATATTTCCATGCGATTGTCAAGCGTAATATGTCCCGGAATGCCATAACCTCCTTAACTTTGGAAGACGGCAGCCTCACAAAATCCGTTGATCATGTTGCTAATGAATTTGTCAAGTTTTTTGTGAATTTATTTGGTACCGAGATGGGGAACCTTTCCATTGACCATTCGGTTCTAGGAACCGGCCTTTTGATTGAACCAAGTGTTCATGATGGCCTTATCTCTCCGATAACTAACAAAGAAATTATAGATGCTTTGTTTGATATTGGGGATGATAAGGCACCGGGGCCGGACGGTTATTCCTCGGCTTTTTTCAAGAAGAATTGGAATGTGGTTGGGGAGGACGTGATTCGTGCGACTAAAGAGTTTTTTAACTCGGGAAGGATGCTTAAACAGTTAAACCATACTGTGATAGCACTTATTCCTAAAACTAGTCACTCCCCAAAGGTCTCTGATTTTAGACCTATTTCTTGTACTAACGTGCTTTATAAGATTATTACAAAGATCATCGCGGCAAGAATGACCCCTACCCTCTCGGGTTTGATCAACAAAGCACAAGGTGCTTTTGTGGATGGCCGCCTTATGTTTGATAACATTTTCCTTGCCCAGGAACTTGTTAGAGGATACAATAGGAAGCGAATCTCACCCCGTTGTATGATAAAGGTGGATCTGCGTAAGGCCTACGATACGATCTCCTGGGACTTTCTTGCCAATGTTTTGAGGGGCTTGGGCTACCCCGAGCGGTTTGTTGGGTGGATCATGGAGTGTGTTTCCACCGCTTCCTTTTCTGTTTCTCTGAATGGTACTTTGCATGGGTTTTTTAAGGGCAAAAGAGGCATTAGGCAAGGGGATCCAATGTCCCCGCTGCTCTTTGTTGTGTGCCTTGAATATTTCTCACGGCTCTTGACCATGAGAGCTAATGTTTCTGGATTTAATTATCATCCTCTTTGTGGTTCCTTGAATATTACTCACTTGGCCTATGCGGATGATCTTATGCTCTTTTCAAGAGGTGACAAACATTCCATTGGAATTTTGGTCAACGCTCTTAAAGAGTTTGGGGACGTTTCTGGCCTTAGAGTTAATCATGATAAGTCCAATATTTTCGTTGGTGGGGTTAATGGTTTTGACTTGCAGAATATTTTAGATCTTGTGGACTATGGTCGTGGGGTGTTCCCGGTGAGATATCTTGGGGTCCCGCTTGCACCGCTTAAAGTCTCTGTGGCTCAATATGCTCCCCTTTTGGAGACGGTTAATGATTTTCTAAAAACTTGGAATACTAAGACTATTTCCTATGCTGGTAAGCTTGAGCTAATTCGGTCTGTGATCCAAGGGGTCCAATCATTTTGGCTCCAGGTCTTCCCGGTTCCCATTACTATTTTGGATAGGATTGTTTCGATCTGTCGTATCTTTCTATGGGGTGGTAAGTATGCCAAGGTGGCCTGGGATGACATCTGTCTCCCTAAAGAGGAAGGGGGTCTGGGCATTCATAATGCCAAGGTGTGGAATCACGCCCTCCTCGCTCGCACCCTTTGGGACGTTCACATGAAGAAAGACACCCTTTGGGTGAGGTGGGTGAACGGGGTCTACCTTAAGTGTAGGACCGTGTGGGACTTTGTCCCACACACCCGGGACTCACAGCTCATGAAGCGGTTGAGTCTCATTCGGGATAAGATTCGGAGTTGCTTTAATAATTTGAATGATACTATCTTAGGCCTTAAATCTCGTACCACTAATGGAAAATTAGCCTCCGCTAAGATGTATGAATTGTTAAGAGTCAAGGGTGAAGTTAGGACTCCTATGAGTTTCATATGGAAATCCTACATCCCCCCAAAACTCTCTTTTAACGTGTGGTTGGCCTTGAGAAACCGACTTCCTACCCAGGATAGCCTTGGTTATCTCCACATTGTAAACAGGTGCGACTTATGCAAGGGTGGTTTGGAGACAATACCACACCTCTTTTTCCTATGCCCATTTACGTGTAGGATATGGCAGCAGATAAGGAATTGGATGGGACTCGGGCATGATATGACAACGTTGCTAAGTGCAATTAAGTGGATCACGAAGACTCATAGAGGATCGAATATGAAGGCAAAGGCTGCTCGTATTGCTTTTTGTGCGACAGTTTACTACATTTGGCATGCAAGGAACGAAGTTAGATTTGATGATGGCAAGAAGACGGAGGAGGACATTATAGCAAAGATCAAACACGTGGTTTACAAGATACTCTTTAGTATCTACCCGCATGAGTTGGTCACCTTTTGACATGGACGCTTTGAAGCCTCGGCTTTTATGGATTTGTGGATCTGTGTGCGTGCAGTCTTGCAACATCGATTTGTTTTTGACGTGTTGGGGCATTTAGTATTGTATACTTAGGCCCCAGTTTTGATTTTGACTTTGGGATTAGATCAAATAAAAACCTCTCATAATCCCTACATTAGGTAGGGGTGGGAGGCTTTAGGAGATCTTGAACCTTTTGATGTATATTTTCTTGGGTGTTAATATATATTTACATTTCATCCAAAAAAAAAAAAGTCAGCAGTACTCCTAAAAACAAGTGTAAATGCTAAAAAGAAAAGTTTTACGACAATGTTTCTAAAAGAGTAATGTTTGTAATACTAATTTTAGTACTAGAAACTCAACTCTTATTTTCAAACAAGGTAAAGGCTCATTACAAATTAATGTGTAGAAAAGGCGTAATAAAACATACCAATAGATACAGACCGTGTACACCTTGCGTATCTGATGACATAGAAACAACAGCAATCGGATCAATAGAGTTCGTAATGGCATAAAGTCAGAGAGCTGTAGATAGATTAGTTACAATTAAATTTTCAATTCACTTACGTATAGCAGAGGTTATTAGTCAACAACTGCAGATCATCAGCACTGAATTCGTTTTCATCCCATAAGACGTGATAATGTGCTGGGCGACTAGTACCCTGTAGGCAAAAAAAGACCAGGCCTGAGTTCGGGGCATTATAAATTGTTTTCTTCTCTTGCTCTATTTACGTTGAGAGAACCCCCCTAAGGCACACACAAAAGAAACACCAACAGAGCAGGCAAATTCTCGCCTGTATACCAGCATGACTGCAGAGGTAAAAGTCAAACTCAGTCGGATGACAGATCTTTGAGTCCACAACTGTACCTGTGAACAGTTACCAGATAAAGGATGCACTCTAAGAAACACATACCAAAACAAATGTGACGGTGGGCTGGTAGTTTGGTGAGATATGGTCAGATGAAACTTACCAGGTAGTACGTTACCACTCCTGTCAACAGTATTCATGTCACTGTGATTGTTGGCAAACAACCTAGTATGGTGTCTTTTTTGGACGACAACAAATGTGACAGTGGGCTGGTAGTTTGGCTCAAGTGATGCACATGCCTGCAATTAAGGCAAACATTAGTTTCCCAGACAATAAAAATGACAAAAGAAGAGGTCCTCCCTCCTTTCAGATCCATTCTCAAAATAATAATAATAATAATAATAATAATAATAATCATGGTGGTGGTGGTGGTAATAATAATAATAATAACAATAATAACAATAACTAAAACTGAGAGGTAATCACCTTGCGAATTGCATCAAGCTCAAAGAGAAGTACTTGGTAAAACTGTCCTTCACTAACCCCATCCCTAATAAAATGACCAAGAAAAATATTAATGTGCACACAACAAGCAGTAGAAATGTCAAGGGGCCTTTTCTTTTAATTTTAGTATATATGCTTGGCTCATTCAGAGTACCTGTAGAATATAATTCTCTCGGGTTTATATCCAGTAGCTCGGCGAAAGGACCTGAGCAATTCTCTGAATGGCAATTGGAAGGAAAAAGTATTAATGAATACAACCATCACGAAAAAAAATTAATGGAGACCTTTCAGGTATTAATTATTATTGATACAAACGCCAAACACATCCAACAAAAACAAAACCAGTATATCAGAATTGTAAATAGGGTGCTATAACTCATCATTATCAAAGAAAAACCCATACTTTATCATGCCACCAGTTAGATTCCCTTCAACAGGGTCTTGCCACGTTTTGTAAAGGTCTTGAATGAGCTCTTGCCTGTGCGCTTGAGCAGAAACTAAACCAGCATACTTAGTAATTTCAGGCCAATCCTGAGAAGCAACAACCTGAAACGAAGATTGAAGTAACGCACTCAAACACACTCGGTAGACAAAACATCACTCCAAACTAGTTAAAGGAAGAAGCGTTTATTATACAGCTGCAATGGAAGGGCTTGAATCTTCTCCAGGGTGAGGGTGTGTAACATCAGCACCAAATATAATAGTTGGACGGTCACTGACTAGGGGAATTCTCCTAGATATTGCATCCACAAGCACAGTATTTCTACCACCAACTTTAACATTTATCTTCAATGCCACATTTGTGAAGTACTGTTTGCTCATTTTGAAAACATGCTTGTTCAAACAGCATTGCGACACAATACCAAGCTCTGTCTCGCAAATCCTTTTCAACTCACCTGAAGACATTATTGATCAGGCTTAAGCAAGGACACTGCATTGCAATACAAAAAAATTGATGATGAATGTGGTATACCATAAAGAGACCCATTATTGTCAGGAAGGATCACAATTAGAAGATCAAGCTCCTTCCCTTTTAGTACGGTCATGCACTCTTGATAACTAGCTTTCAGTTCTCTCTCAACCTGATCTGGCTGAGCAGTGTTTGGGAGTAAAACTGGATTGGGATTGAACATCTTCAAATAAAAAAACAGAGTGTCTTTAAGTGTTGAGGGAAATTCAGAATCAGATAAATATCTCCATAGAATGTCAGAAAGCAGCATGCTTACCATCCCCAATATTTGACACATTTGGGCAAGCTCAGAACAAAAGCCATATGCAACACTGTTCTGCACATTGCTGGAAAAGTTTATGCAGAACCAATTGTTCACTACTCCGCCATTAAACATCTTCTGCAAAAACATAAAAGAAATAACAAGGATTAGAAACCAGATGATTCCAGCAAATTGACATGCAAGTGAGGCACAGTAAACAAAAAGTAGAGGTCAAAATTCACACAGATTTGAACTAAATAAAACTGGCTATTACCTTGTTCTTCATATTCCACTGTCCAACTTGAGGAAGGACACCTTTCTCGCGACCACTATCAGAGTATTTTAACTGCAAACCAGTAAAACAGGTGAAATCACAAAAATTGTGGAGGTAAAATCCGACCAAATTTCAAACAATCACAAAAACACCCTATAAAGCTCTTTGCTCACCCTAGGTGCAGGTAAAATCCGAGCTTCAACCTGAGTGATCTTTTCACTGATATTAATTCCAAACTCCTTTGCATATGGGTCATTGGCATAATTGTTTTGTCTCACAGTCTGGAAATGAGAAAGATGTCAATTTCCATCATGCATATACTTTCTAAAGAAGTCTGTCAGTTATACAAGGAGCACTAAAAATTGTGAAGAAAAATAGTGATAGTACTTACTACAGCATTGGTCAGACAAAAGTATTCAGAGCTATAAGAGACCAAACACTTTAAGCATAGCAAGAAAATTATCAAGGTTTGGTTGATTCTATTTTGTTTAACCAACTAATAGACCAAACACTTCAAAAAATACATCACTGTATGTCCATACACTTCTAGTATCTATGAGGCAAGGGACTAATAACAATTTCCACCAAAGATTTACTGTTACTTCTCACCTGAAGAATATCTCGTTCTCTATCTGTTGGCCGTTGGCATGTTACTTTGAGGAGTGCAGTAATCTGTCTCTCATTTAACCACTTCGAATATCGTTGTCCCACAACAATTTTGCAGACCTGAATTTTTTTAAAAGCATATAGAGGGCATAACTCCTATAACAGATTGAAAACAAAATCCAGTAATGGAAATACTCAATAACCTCCATCGGCAGGTAATTTGCCCTTTGTTGATTCCCGACTTGTAGGCATGGCCACTGAGTATGTTGAATGACAAAACCATATGTTTCACGGAAGTATTCAATCACAGACTTTGTCGTTCCTAGCTCATCAACGGGAAAACTACAGGGAATATAATTAATAACTGAGCAAGCATAAGGAACCACACACACATCTAAAAAAACTACATACGTCAACTCTTCTGTAGCTTCTGATGTCAAACCAGAGATCCGATACTTTCTCCGCATATTGCCACGATGTGTTACCTCCACCTTCACGCCCCTTAGGGCTTTCTTGATCTGAAGGTCCATAGAAAGTGGAAATATCAAAACTCGATGAAGTGATTCGATGTCTAAACAAACGATAAATAACAAAAACATGTAATTACAATATTATTATGTGTAACTGACAAATAAGTGTTTTTTCAAAAGATTATTCTTGGTTAGAAAACAATGTTGCTTAAGAAATCTAACCTTCACTCTGTCAGAATCAGACAAAGGCCTAGCCAAAACATCCCTATTCAGAAGCTGAATAACAAAATCAATGACAGGCAGTGGCTTAATAAAAGCAGTGGATGACATATCTGCACAACAAATTCCATATATGAAAACCAGAAAAAACAGATTTGAGCATAGGACGCGAAAGAACAAAACAGCAATGAGGGTTTGTTTAGACTTCAAATTTGGCTATATAAAAATATATTTTATGACTCAATTACTACATGTCATGAATATGCTCACCTATATTCAGAGATAATCCCATCTGGGTCGGGCGAATACTTTGATAAAAACCCCGCCAGCTTTCTAGACCTTCACCCAATGGCTGTTTCCTACCTAAAATAGGGGAATAAAAAGAACGGCCAGCTGGAGAGTACCTAAATAAAATCCAAAGAAATCCAAAAGAGAGTAAAGTAGCAAACAAATATAAGAAACTTTATGGATGAATATAAACAATTAAAGCCTCTCATTCTTTAACCATACCTAGAGATGGGCAGTTCCCGTAACACAATATCTAGAACTTGAAGTGCTTCATGAGGTGCATCAGCCTGCCTACCTTGAAGAAACATTCCTAAATGGTGAAGATCGGCACGAGATGCAAATTTTATGACAACTTTAAATTCCTTTTCTCGCCTGCATTTGAGAAAATAATCAGAATACGGCATTTTAAAAGATATGCAAAGTTGTCTGTAGACAAAAAACACATCCAAAGGAGTATGCAGTTTGTACCTGGCACCCCCGGGTCTGTCATCTTCATCAACTAGGATGATCTTGAACTCTTTAGAAACAAAAGGGAGTGGCCCGGCAGTGTACAAGCTCTTTCTTCCATCATATGCTGGAAGCCTCCTTCCTAGATGAGATTCCCTATACAGTTTGACTAACTGATCCATCACAGCACGATTAACACCCCGAGAAGCAACTTCAGGGGTGACTGAAACCTGGCATTGAATATTGCAAACAAATTACAAGCAAATCTAACAAAAAGAGGTCAGTTATAGTCTTATAGGCTGATAGAGAGCAGGAAGAACATGAGGCTGGGAAGGGCTTGAGCATACCTTTCGTGGGCTGGCTTAGTTATTTTAATTAATTCCTTCAGTTATTTTCTTTTATTATGTTTCTTGTTTTATTTTGTTGCCTAGTATGATTTAATTAGGACTTATATTAGAATTAGAGGTTTCCTATTCTATTTAGTTTCCTAGAATGATTTAATTAGGACTTCTATTAGAATTAGAGGTTTCCTATTCTATTTAATTTCCTATTATGATTTAATTAGGATTCCTATTCTTATTAGACTTAGAGGGTTGTTTAAACCCCTTGTATGATTCATTCTGGATCATCTTGAAATAAAGTTGGATTTTTGCCTTTTGGCTTTAGGCAACGGTTTTTATCGTTGATTATCTGGGCAACGGTCCCCCCGTTGATTTTTATTTTTTTGTTCTCAACAATTAGTCCGACTTGCCGGATCCCGTTCCTGCCAGAATGATGAGATCAACCAGTGAGTGTTGGTCAGAGGTGGAGGCTGAACAGGTTTTGATGGACCAGTGAGACCAGTGATAGAGACCTGGACTTTTGGGCTTAATATTTTAATAAAATGTAATAGTGGGCTGGGCCAAATAATTAGATAGATTGAGGGAAGGCTCATTTGGAAAAGAATAAATAGAGGGAATAGAAGAGGGAGAAGCCAGGCAGAAATTAGTTCAGAAACGACGCTGCCCTCGTTTGACGGAGAAGACCCGATCGGCTGGGTTGCTAGGGTTGAGCAACAGTTCGAGCTGAACTGTACTCTTCCCGGAAAGGAGGTGGCAGCCACTCTAGTTGCGATGGAAGGGTCAGCCCTATACCGGTTGACCTGTTTACGGGCACGAAAGCCGGGCATGTCATGGGATGAGCTTACACAGGCGTTGATGGCGCGTTATGACTCACGGTTTAAGGGCAATCGCTTTGAACGGCTGTCCGGAGTCACGCAGACAAGGACTGTGGAGGAGTACATCTCAATTTTTGTTCAACTAACAAGTCAGGTCCCAAGGTTATTTGATGATCATTATTTGGGGTATTTCATGAACGGGCTGAAAGGATTGAGTGGCAGCTTTCCTAAAGATAATGGGCAGCCCCCAGGGACAAATTCAGGGCTGTCCGGGCAGTCTATTGCACGCTCTAGGTTCACTTGACTTCCGCCGAAAGAGTTAGCAGCATTGCGGGCAAAAGGATTATGCTTCAGGTGTAAGAAATCATTTACAGCGGGGCATGACTGCCCCTTTAAGGGGCTACGGGTAATGATAGTTGAGGAGGATGAGGAGTTGGACCTCCAACAACATGAGTATTCTGAAATAACCGGCCAGAAGAAGGTTCAGAAAGGGCGAGGGGTCCAGAAGGAGATGAGGGATATTTTCCACTCTATTCTATGGCTGGAATTTTCAGCCCTCGATCTAAGAGATTTCAACCTTGAGGACAAGGTTATTTTGAAAAGGATGGATTGATAGAGAGGAGGAAGAACATGGGGCGGGGGCGGGCTTGAGCCCACCTTCCGTGGGCTAGCTTAGTTATTAGGATTCCTATTCTTATTAGACTTAGATGGTTATTTAAACCCCTTGTATGATTCATTCTGGATCATCTTGGAATAAAGTTGGACTTCAATCTTTTGGCTCTGGGAAACGGTTTTTATCGTTGATTATGTGGGCAACGGTTCCCCCCGTTGATTTTTTTTTTCTGTTCTCAAAATAGGCTAAGTCATAGAATGCTTACATCATACTGGTGCAAGTCCTTATCAGGTAGATCAACAAAGAAGTGATTGGTCTTTACTATGCACCTCATACCCATCTGTCCAGGACCTGGTCGAAGAGGAAATCTCATTGCTTTGCTGGATGCAGGTTGGATAGCTTGGCTAGGTGCAACTTCAGGTTGCACAGTAAGCATCTCCATTTGCTGGGACAATTGTGTGGGCTCATGTTGGATAGATGAAGAACTACCAGCCTCTTCAGTTTCTCCTTGCCTGGGATATGATGTGGGCATAGATAGAATTGCTTGGTGTGGAGGTTGTGTTGCTTGGTGCAGCTCGGAAACCAAGGGCCTAGAATGCAAACCACCAGAAGATGGCCCACGACCACCTATGCCACCACGACGCTGGGGTGGGGGGCCTCCGTGCTGATATTGTGGATCCCTACCATGCTGATATTGTGGATCACTACCATACAGATGATCAGGATGTTCATATGACTGCTGGGGAGTCATTTCACCCCTTGAAGGTCCACTGCCTTGGCCACCATACCCAGACTGTCCATATGACTGCTGGGAAGTCATTCCTCCCCGGGGAGGTCCCCCAGCTTGACGACCATACCCAGGCTGCCCATATGGCTGTTGGGGAGTCATCCCACCCCGTGGGCCTCCACCAGTTTGTCCACCATTCCCAGGTTGTCCTCCATATGACTGCGGTGGAGTCATTCCACCCCGTGGTGGTACACCACCTTGGCCACCATAACCTCCACTCTGAGGTGCCCAGCCTCCTCTCCCTGCTCCTTCCTGCTGCTGCTGTGACTCCTGGGAAGCAGAAGACTCGTCCCCACCAGAATGCTCAGTCCTCCCTTTTCTTATCATTTTTTTCTACAAGAATATAAAACAATGATTATAAACTGTTTCCTCTATTGTCACACAACATAAATGACTGTATACCGTTTCAAATGTGCAATCACAACAACTTCTCATGCAATAAAGATGAATACACTGAAAAGCTAAGGATCTGTTTACTAACAGAAATGTTTTCTGTTTTTTCAAAAATCTGGAAAACTAGAGATAGAAAATTTAGAAAACCTGTTTACCTCATTGTTTTCCGAAACAAAAAAATTGAAACATATCTCGAATTTTTGTTCTGAAACGGAGAACCCACTTATACCCGTTTACACGGTGCTACAGTGCCACACACCCTCCTCCTCTATCGTCTTTACTTTGCCAACTCCATCGCTGCTAAAGTGGTAGTTGGCCTACCATCTTTACTTCTTCCCCATCTCCTTCACAGCACCAAGGAGACCTTAAATATCACTGCCGTTCAACATACTCAAACAACAGTTCGCTGCCATTACTGCTCCCAGACTACTCAAAATTGGATTGCCGCCATCGCTGCTAGGAGCTCCACCTAGACATCACGGAATCTCCCAACTCTTCAGTCGGCTCTTGCTCTGTCAAGGATTTCAAGGTAACCTCTCAATTTCAGATATTAATTTGTGTTAGAGAAATTGCATAAAGCTCTTGTTTCGAAAGCTTCCAGCAACGACAAAGCCCATGTGTAAAGCCCTTGTTTCAGAAATTTCAATAGCGTTAAAAATTAAAATGGCTGCAGTGAGCCCTCCATCAGTGCTTTAAAGAAATTTTGAAAATAATAATTAAAACCTAATTTGTTAAAACAATTGCTTCACTAAATAGATGTTAGGATGTTTTCTCCTGAAATTTGCTGGTCTGGTCTGTTTAAGTCTGGTCTGAACTGGTATGGTCTGGTCTGGTAAACGTCTGGTCTCTGTGTATTTTATAACTATCCAAGTCTGGTCTGATATGGTCTGGTCTGTTTAAATCTGGTCTGGTCTGGTCTGGTCTGGTCTGTTTAAGTGTGGTCTGGTCCGGTCTGGTCTGGGACTGAAAACAGTCCAAAAGAAAACATCCATAATGTTGTGAAATGAAGAGGATGAAGAACAAATTAAAGAGATAGATATAATATTAATAAGCTCGAAATTATACTTCTTCTTAATATCAAGATTTCTCTAAATTTCGGAGTTCCTGAATTAATCTACAAGGCTTCATCAAGCTCCTATTTATAGTGTTTGAGCTTGATGATTAGTCACCTAAATGATGAGTCTACAGATTTGGTGGCAATAACAATTTGAGCCACCTGTTCTAACTAGGTTACAAGGTTCATTACAAGGATGATGAATAGCTAGGTGTCCTAATGACAAGGATAAACAATTCATACATGTCTTTCTCAGGAATTTACAACAGTTAAGCTATTTTGAATGAATGATAATACTAAATTCGTTTATCATCTGTTAATACTCTAAAGGCTAAAGGGACAAATAGGTTTCTGTACCTTTTTGGATTGCTCAATTTGCTCCATGAACCCAAAAAAGCTCTAATTAGCACCCTGAACTCGATAAAAAAGATTCAAATTTCACTTTTATCAGGTCACAAGCCGGTCATCGCCACGTCATCCGATAGGGTGCCAGTTGTGCATGTGACGTGACAACTTAGGGGGTCAAATAAGCCCCTGAACCCGACCGAATCGTTCAATTTACTCCTCAAAACCCTAAAAAATGTCAAATTTTAAAAATAAAATAAAATAAAATAAAAATAATAAATAATAAATATAAAATAAAATTATAAATAAAATACATGTCTAAAATATAAGATATATTAATATGAAATATTAATATAAACTAAAAGCAGGGACTAAGTATACAATATGAAATATTAATATTAATATAAACTAAAAGTTTAGCACTAACAAAGTTAAGCAATAATACAAACGGACTAAGAGCAGGGATATAAAATCATATCCGAATGGATCATTCAAATTGTGTTTTGACAAAGAAGATTTATTAAAAAACTAAAATGGTATAAAACACTATATGTGTTTTAGATTTGTGTACTCCCCCATAAACAACTCAACAAAGGTACAACAAAACATATCACACGCTCAAACGAACAACATAAACAAACAAAACATACTGTACGCTCAGACAAACAACATATACAAACGAAACATATCGCATGCTCAAACAAACAACATAAACATATACAAGACAGATCAACAACGGAATGCCAGAAAACCCTACTCAGATCCATCAAAACAAAAGCAAAGAGATCTAAATATATACTCACTGAAAGAGGCAAGATAATCGTAGACAAAATAAAACACACCGAATGATGAGTGTCTCATGGGATGACAATTGTGACCGATCTGAACCGCCCCAGTCAAAACGGGGAAAACCGCATTGACGGGGTAACAGATATGGGGCGGGGAATACCTGCTTTGTTTTAACATGTTTGCCCTATTACCCACCCCATTTTTTTTACTTATATTTCTATTACATTCTTATCTATTATTTGTCCCACAACTACTAAAAGATGAGATTCTTCTATTTTCACTGTGTATATACGGATAATAGATGTACTTATTATAGTGTATGAATGAACGTTTATAATAGATTTTAATAGTCTTGTTTGATTACTACTTCCTCCGTATTCTAAAGTTTGATACACTTTCCTTTTTGGGATGTATTTAAAAGTTTGCTAAACTTTCCCTTTTTGGTAATTTTTTTCATTTAAAAAATACTCAACTATCCTTACTTTTTCTACCTTTTATCTTCTCTTTCATATTTTACACACTCTCTCCTACTTTTTCTACACTATTCATTACCCCTACTATTTTATCCTAAAACTTTGTGCCCAAACCTAATGTAGAGAACAAATAAATACGGAGGGAGTATTAAATTTCTTTCGTGATTAATTATTTTTAAGATTAGGTATTTTTAGGTTCAAATTAATTAAGATTGTCTTCTTTCTCATCTTATAGATATATTAAACTTTAAAGTGGTCCCTGAGTCTAGATTCGTTTAGATGGTGCCATTTTTCGCCTTTTAAAATATTATTTTTATACTCCGTATTAAATATCAATGATTTATTTAATAAAGAGATTACACACGGTTATCCGCGATTATACCCATTACCCGTTGGGCGGTTATGATTTAGGTAAAAATTAGGAAAAAATTGAAAATAATAATCTCAACTATTGTCGATCCGCTAACAATAATCCCGACTATTGATTATTTTTGTATAATCCCAACTATATAGACCGTCCACCAATAATGAGCCGTGACCAAATATTATCTACTATAACAACTGAATTTTAAATAGAATTTAAGCATATAAGTTAAAGTTGGGATTATTTATAAGGATTACTTGCTATGAGTGCGTTTGGATATGAGCGGTTTGTCCAAACCGCCGTCCCTTTTTCAGGGGAGAAACCGTTGAAAAGCAAACGACTCCTATATCTCTTCTCATCCAGTTAAGAAACTATATGAATTTATTTGTAGCCGGTCACGTCGTAACATTATTGACGAAAGGTCTTTAAAGTTGGTACTATTACTATTAAAGTACGAAAAAATTCCACTTTTGGTCCCATGACTATGATGCCACTTCCACATTACTACCTTGACTTTCAATTTAACCAAATCTAGTCCGTGACCTTTTCCCCTTCACCACCCGTCGTCCTTCCGACCACAACTCCGGCAAATTTTAACCGGAAACCAATTAATGAAGGTTAGTTGCGTCATTTAATAGCATTTATAGGTTTTCTTATCGAAAAAATTCCACTCTTGGTCCCATGACTATTATGTCACTTCCACATCACTCCCTTGACTTTCAATTTAACCAAATCTAGTCCGTGACCTTTTCCCCTTCACCACCCGTCGTCCTTCCGACCACAAATCCGGCAAATTTTAACCGGAAACTCATTTATGTAGAAATATTGGGACATTTTAGTAATTGTATGTTGTTAAAACGGCTACCTACAAAATTAACTTCAATTAATGTTGAGTTAATACGCCGATTTCCTTCATTCTCAAAACCGAAGTCTTCTCCAATTTCCCAAACTTCCGTCATCCTGAAAATCTCCAACCATCGTTCGAACAATGAGGATCCGTCCGGACCGTCGGGGTGAAGGAGAAGGAACAAGTGCGACGTTCGCCAACAAATGCTGGTGATAAAAGTAAGAGGTTGAACTTTTTAAAAAAAGAGTGAAGAAAGTAATGAATACAAGGCTGAAATGAGGTGTATATAATTGGTGTTTGCACATGTTACGTTCTTCCACTTTTTTTAAAAAAAAACCCTCTTTTTCAGCCTCAACATAAAACCCCTAACATGGGCACTAGTGTCCTCATTGTCCGGATCGATTTTCAGGCTGACGGAAGTTTGGGAAATTGGAGAAGACTTCGGTTTTGAGAATGAAGGAAGCCGGCGTATTAACTCAACATTAATTGAAGTTAATTTTGTAGGTAGCCGTTTTAACAACATACAATTACTAAAATGTCCCAATAGTTCTACATAAATGAGTTTCCGGTTAAAATTTGCCAGAGTTGTGGTCGGAAGGACGACGGGTGGTGAAGGGGAAAAGGTCACGGACTAGATTTGGTTAAATTGAAAGTCAAGGGAGTAATGTGGAAGTGGCATAATAGTCATGGGACCAAAAGTGGAATTTTTTCGATAAGAAAACCTATAAATGCTATTAAATGACGCAACTAACCTTCATTAATTGGTTTCCGGTTAAAATTTGCCGGAGTTGTGGTCGGAAGGACGACGGGTGGTGAAGGGGAAAAGGTCACGGACTAGATTTGGTTAAATTGAAAGTCAAGGGAGTAATGTGGAAGTGACATCATAGTCATGGGACCAAAAGTGGAATTTTTTCATTAAAGTACTAGTTTTGTAACGCGCGTTGCGCGATTGAGTGATGCCCAATGTATTCGTGTCTAGCATATACATGTAGTAATATTTTGGCAACTTGTATAATATTTGCAAAAAAAAAAATAAACTTTACACAAAAAGTCAAATAAATATGCATTAGGGCCTCAATTTGCCTTTAAAAGCCTCAACTTTTAAAATGTATTGCTTAAGTTGAAATAATTTTTAACGCAAAAGTGATGAGCAACAAGCAAGCTTATAAGGATAAATGTCAAATGTATTCAGTAAATAAAAGCATTAAATGTGTTGTATTTTGAAAATTAGCAATTGCCAAGAAGCAGGTCAATGCATAAGTGTGTATAGTAAGTATGAGTACACATAATCATAACTTATACAAAGTGTATAGGTGTATTGTAAGAGTACATCTGCCAACAAGAAGTACAAAAATTTCAGAAAGCAAATATTGTAGTAGGATCATGATGTCACAATTCAGTTGTAGTAATGAAGATTTTATATAAAAGATAAAAATAGGATGCTCTTGATCAGGGGCGGATCTAGCATTTGCGTTGAGGTGGGGCCAAATTTTAATTACCAATACGTAATTTATTTTGCAAAAAATGTTAAAATTACAAGATGTAGTTATATAATTTTACAGAAGTGTCAAAGAAAAAATAAATAAATATTACAAAACCGAAAATTTAATTATCTTAAAAGAACCATGGATGCCTAACCGAAATTGGCTCGCGTCGGTTATTGAAGTGTTCAATACCAATTTTCAAGTTGATTTCTCGAAAATCAATTTTCTTTTGACTCCATAGTCTATGCTTTATGTAAAAAAGTAGTAAACTAATTAAATTTCACCTACCTAGCAGAATGAATTGAACTTATTAATTTTTCAAATCAATATTTAAAAGTCCAATGATGTGAACTAATTATTTTTTTAGACTAATATTCGAAATTCTAATGAATCGAATTAATTAATTTTTCAAGCTAATATTCAAAAACTAAATGATTTGAACTAATTAATTTTGTAGACCAATTACCAAAAGCCCAACAATTTGGATAGTGTATCAAAAACTTTACTCATGTTGCATTGAAAAGTTATAAATATGGTGCTCAGGGGACTCGAACCTGACTCCTTTTGATGCATAATTAGTGTGCTTCCAACAAACCAACTTGACTGATATTCACAAATTGATATTAGCTTTTTTATATCATAACTACTAAAACACTATATACTAGTTTATTCATACTATATATATATATATATATATATATATATATATATATATATATATACTCATAATTATATTTTTTTAGCATGGGCCTAGGCCCACCCTGGCCATGGGCCAGATCCGCCCCTGCTCTTGATAAGAAATATCACTTGTGAGGATTAGTTTCTTTATCACTTGTTCAAAAGTGCCAAGTTGCTGCTGTTGAAGAAGAAACAACCAATTTTTCTTATCTAGAGCATCCTATTTCTTGTCTAGGGATTGCTTTAGATAAAGAGTACATAAAGACACTCTGCCAAGAAGAAAAAGGTGTTCATATTCTATAGTATTGGCAAAATAAGAAAAGGCAAAGTTGTGATTTATTTAAAAAAAATCAAAATCAACCAATGTAGCAAATCGCTGATATTTTTGCAGCTAAAAAGCCTAATACGAGCCTCAACAGTCAACACTCAAATGTTGGCGAGTGTGTTTTGCTTCAATCTTTCAAGGCGTAAAAACTCATTCGGGCACACTGAGTGACCTCTAAATATGGACACGGTCACAAGGGTAGTGTATTTAGAACTTATTCCGTTAACTTGTGTGTTATTTGATTGATTTAAATTACTTCCAAGTTACAAGTCTTGGAAAGCATGAGCGTACCTTAAACCTAATATCATGAGCTTAAAACTATTCTTGATAAGGTGAAGGGTGTCTCCACAGTTGCTAAGCAATCATTTGGGTAGCCCTTATGCAAGTCAGATGAATAAATAGAAGAAGATTATGCAGACTATGTAATTAACACCCACATGTTATTTAATGTATAACTAATTAGGAGTCTTAGTACATTTTTTTCTTCCCTAAGAATATCCATAATAACAATAATTAATAAAAAGCACTAAAAGAACATACTCATTAACAGGTCCATCCCAGTTAGGAAGTCAATTAGTCAGGTTGAAACCTTATATGATTATTGCTCTCATCAAGGAGTTTATATGTCTCACTTCTCTCCCTTTGAAAAATGTTGCTACATCCACCAGCTTCAGTGGTAACATGTAAAGATTCACAGCTTGAATTCTCAGACATCACTTTTCTCATTTTTCTCAAGCAAAACAGGTAAAGCAACTCATCATATGGTACTTTTTTATATGAGGATTCAAGCTATATTTTTAACCCAACTCGTGAAATATGGAGTCTTTCCCTATCTCCGGTGAATTCAAGGGCGTATGATTTTCCTAGTTTAAGTACAATCCCTGAACGAGAGTTTTAAATGCAAAAATTCACTTTCTATTATTGCGTTTTAGTTATAGAACATAAAGATTATTATAATACTTAGTAATTAATAAAAGAAACTGATCCCAAAACCCCATGGTTGAGCTCGATCTTACACCTGGACAAACTCCAGAACATGTGGAAAATCCTTAATCCCCAGCCAATGATCTGCTCCTGCAGCATTTCCTGCATATAGAGTACTTTGAGTCTCTCCAAAACCATATTATGTAACATATACAGGACAACACATATGAATATGAGTTCAATAGCTGCTGATCTCAGAGGTTGCTACGTCATCCCAAAGTAATCTGATCTAACTCAGTGCTGCAACATGCAAAAGTAATGTATTTAGACACCGAGTTTAAAAAATGGAAAATAAATATATGAGTATGGAAAAAATAAAAATAAGGGAATACTTAAGCATCATAAAACATCCCTGGGATTTTAAATTCATTAATCTTTTTTTAATCAAAGGAAGCTTTAGAAATTAAAAGAGTTTTTGTTATGGCCTTAAAAAGTAATCACGAAGCCTCGTTGATCACTTTTCTTCACAAGGGAGGAAACAACACATTGAACGCCTATATAGAAGATATAAGGGCTATATACGAGCTCATGGATTCTCAAGACGTAAATAACTTCTAAAGAAAATAAAAGAAATAAAAAAACAGAACGAACGGTTTATATTATTAATATGTGGCACAATCAAGAATTAAAGCTTCCATATATAGGTGTGGTGAATGTGATTGAGACAAATTCATGAACACTTAGTGACACACATTGGTTCACATAGTTTTAAATGTAAATATAGCTATAAAATTACACCAACATAGTTGAAGCAGGAGCAAGCTTTTCCCCATTGCCAGAGTTAGAGGTATTGTTATAGACAAATTTACACCACTTTTTCTATATACCCCCTCCGTCCCTTAAAACTTTGTCAACTTTCCTTTTTTGGATGTCCAACTAACTTTGTCGTTAATTCTCTCTCCTCTGCACAAACCTCAAGCACACAGTTTTTACTTTATTAATCCTCGTGCTAGTCGAACTTGGCAAAGTTTTAAGGGAAGGAGGTAATATGTCTTTGGGGTCAACACACTCTATTTTTACATATTACATATTTCCATTATATTTCATTCTTGTTTAGCCTAACTATTTCTGACTTTACGTTATTAAATGGATTACAAGTCAAGTGGACCCATGCGTTATAGCCCCCCATTTAAGACAGAATTATTAGCTTACCATAAAACTCTCTTATGTTAGCTTTTCTTTCATGGACACACACTTGTCTTACTATTCTCATAAGCTTGCAATAATCAAGGATTAATGAATCATAATTGTCATTTGGTGATTTCAGCTCCAAATTCATAAGCTATTGAATACTATTTGTCACTACCTTGAATATAAGGATCCTAATCAAACCAAAAGCACCAGCAAACTTACAATCAGTCCATTGAAGGAGAATCATAAACATATGAGCACAGGGACTGTATGAGAGCCTCGTTTGAAAGAAAGCACCTCCATATGCTCTTGGGTAATCTGAAGCTCTGTGTGTATCTCAACAAAAACCACCTATGTTATTAACTTATTAATCATAAAATGCAAATCCTAAGTACAACAAAAAGCAAATATTCAGCTATGGAAATTCTGAAATACAAAGAAATTCAGAGAAATCATATGGGGAAAGAATTAAATCCATCAGACCTGTCCACACAGAAATAACCAATAAAAATCTCATCTCATTTGAAAATTTTAATTCCCTGACTTCAAGTGAAATACACGATACTATACACCGAAAATTTCAAAAATTGTGCCTTGTTAGTTACGGACGGTCTGGGGCGTAAGCAGACGTACGGAGATGAAACGGATGGGAGCTACTTAGACACGGAAATAAGTTAGATGGTACGGATGACAAAAGAGAGTACCACCCTATTAAGCTAGATGATTACACCATCATTTTTTTCATCCCTAAAATGCCTTAACCATCATCGACTATTATAAGATTTTAGATTAGATTAATTAGGATTATTATGAGTGGACCGCCAATAGTTGATACTATTACTATTAATTTTCCCTAAAAATTACCCATTACGTAAAGGGCCGTCACGGGCTGGATTATCCAATTGGACAGGTACGGTAAAACCGTTTCCCACCCGCTCCTTGAGTGTCTGAAGCAAACTCAGAAAAAACAACAGCAACCTGGCAAAAACACATAGATCCAGCAGACAAAAACAGATCAAAGCATGGATGTCGTAGGAAACAACGCGAATAAACTAGAACCACAAACCCTATCCAGAAGAAGCCCATCACTGACCTCAAGGGCAAGCAATCACCCGAAACAGTTTATGCTTGATAGTGTGTAGGGTAAATGACAAGAGGTGTTAAATTCTTTATTATAGAGAGACCAAAAACAGAGGATAACAAAAAGAAACCTTGCGAAAAGAGAGTCGTCCACACTCGCGAGACCGGACCATGGCTCAGTTATATAGGCAGGTAGGTCGTTGAGGACATAAGGGTGAGTCGTCCACCCATCTTTGTGAAAGTGCCCACCTTGCCCTTTCGTCCGTATAGTGAAACTTTTTTTTCTTTATGAACGCTGAGTCGCTGACGTGGAAAGTCCTTGGATGTGCTGGTATTCACATTAAATGTGCTCCAACTCATGGGGTGAAGAGAAATGCTAGAGGTACCCCAAAATGGGGTACCCCATTTGTACCTCACTCTATGAGTGGCTCACAAAACCCCAACCCCATAAAACAATTGCCCCACTTAAATTCATTGCTTTTCTTAACCACAAAACTAGGGAGAGGGTACAAAATGGGGTATAGAATGGGGTAGCTTTAGAATTTTTTTCTGGGGTGAATGCCTTAAAACTCCAAACTTGAGATATTCGCCTCAAATGTACTCCAACCCATACTAATAAAATGATGCTACAATGGACAGGAATAAATTATTCACAATGTTGCTACAATGGACACGGAAAGCCCTTGGGTTACGTTATGAAGCACGGATACTTCATTAGGGTACTGTATCAATGTATTTGAAATGTACTTGTATCAGGTACTCTAGAATACTTGTACCGTACGTTCTTGTACCATATCTATAATTTATTAAAAGTTTCCAACGTTTTTCTTGACGGATACAAGTATCAATTTTTTTACAAAAAAACACCCAAAATTTACATAATAAGATTCTTTAAAATGAAAAAAATACACAACCAATTGCAAGTAAAATGTGGGACGTCGATTGAGATGACTTTGGAGCATGGAGGATATATGAGTTTGAGTTCGCCACTTTTTCATAGATGAACCAAAATTGGAGACTGTCTTTTTGGAAGACGATATAATTCATGGAAATTAGTAGCTCTGGTAGAAATTTGAGTAATGGGGCAGGTAATGGGGCGAGCACATATAAAACCGTAACCGCCCTGTTACCCGTAAAAACAAAAAAGGTATTCTCCGCCCCAAATCGATTACTCAGTCAATGCGGTTTTCCACGTTTTGACCGGGGCGGCTCGGATCTGCACAATTGTCATCCCATGAGACACTCATCATTTGGTTGTATTTTGTCTACGATTACCTCACTGTTTGTAATTGCGCAATGCAATTACGCCTCATGGCGCGCCTCAGCTAATTCCTGGACTATAGCGTAAAAGGCATTGCATATGGCGCTGGGAGTGTGATGTACGCAATATTGCACTGAGGCGTACACAATATTGGATACGCAATAAAGCGCACTGAGGCGTACGCAATAGGAGGTCAGGGTGTTAGAGTATTATTTGGGCCCACTCGGCCCACTTTTAAATTTTTATAATTGATCTTATGATCCCTTTTTCAAACCAGTAGTTATTGATTGAAATTTTCAGTCAATCAATCTAATTAATTTAAATTTTCATATCTTAGATTTTTGTTTTGATAAATGATTCAGAATGTTTTGGTATTCTATGGTACTTTAAAGTTTGAACATGTTACTTTGCTTGGCCTCTTATGGTTTGATTTAATATAACATTTGATGACTTTTGATGATTATGTTTATTTTTTATTATGTTTATATATATATATAGGGGAAAGATCAAGTACAAAGTGTGCTTATTGTGCAAATGTTTGTACGATGCACCTTGACGTTATTTGCATTGCATATTGAGGTTCAAAGTGTTGCATATTATATAGTCATAAAATAGCAGTTGCACATTAACGTTCAACGAGTTGCACCCTAGAAAAGTTAGGTTTTATTACAAAAATGCCACCTTGCCTTTATATTCTTTAGATCAACTCATCGGATGGCCAAGATAAGTTTGTACTTTGTAAATTAAGCATGGTTTGTATTTGATCTCTATTTATATATATATATATATATATATATATATAATATACATATATGTGTGTGTGTGTGTATTACGCCTCAGCTATACGCCTCATTGCGCAATGAGGCTTACGCAATATGCAATATTAAAAAAACGCCACGACTACGCAATTCGCAATTTCGAACCTTGGATTACCTTGCCTCTTTCAGTGAGCATATATTTAGATCTCTTTGCTTTTATTTTGCTGGATCTGAGTAGGGTTTTATGGCATTTCATTGTTGATCTATCTTCTATATGTTTATGTTGTTTGTTTGAGCGTGTGATATGTTTCGTTTGTATATGTTGTTTGTTTGAGGGTGCAATATGTTTTGTTTGTATATGTTGTTTGTTTGAGCGTGCGATATGTTTCTTTGTACCTTTGTTGAGTTGTTTATTGACGAGTACACAAATCCAAAACGCATAATAGTTGTTGGGTTAATGGCCCATCTACGGGTTGGCCCATTATCCCCTAAAGGCTTACTAGACATCCGTCCCCAAGGCCTAAAGCCAGTTGGGGCAACTATCCTCGAAATAGCCCAAGGCATTGGGGAGGATCATCCCCAATGTGAAGACGAATGGTGCCATAGCCCAACTGCTAGAAGACGTACGTGGCCAGGCAACAGCTCATGCCTTAGCCCAAGGGACATCAATGAGATGCTCGGAGTCCAGTACTTGAACCCAATGTGACCTAAGCTAGGTTACAAGACTACGAAGACGTTCGTCCCCTCCTCTTGGCGGGAAACCCAGATCCTGGCGGTAAGCGCATTTAATGTAGAAGAGTTGGTGGGTGGGTCCTAGCCATCCACATCCCACCATGTCAGGATGTCCAACCACCTCTTGGTAGTATAAATAGTAGGATTTATTTCAATGTAGAAGGTTGGCAACTCTTACGCCTTAACATTATAGCATGTAACTTAATTCTCAGCTTTTCCATAGCAAGAGAGACGAACGGCCTTCGGCCAGGTAGCAGTAATGTGTTGTAATCTGATACTTATTATCACTGTAATAAGATAAACAGCCGCATCTATAGATACATATGTATCATTTTACTTACTTAAACCTCATTTTCATCCCCACACTTCACTCGAAACCCTTAGGTATTATTTTGGGCCTACGGGTTGAAGGAGTAAATCTCAACACTGGCGCCATCTGTGGGAAACTGAACTAAAAGCTTCAAGAACAAACTCTACCCAAACAGCTCTTAGAAACCCTTTAAGCAAACTAAAATGGCAGGAAACAACAACTTGAATTTACGTGACCTTTCCGATCAGCTGTTGAGCAGCAGAAGGACACGCAGACAGGCCGCAGACTGCTCTGACACTCTGAGACTCTGGGGTCTACGGGGACAGGTGGCGACATCACCACCTCATTCCTCAGGCAGCCAGACAGGGTCCCCACATCATGAGGGAGCTGGAAAAAACCATGCATCGCATGGCCGATGAACAAGAGGCAGACGAACGTGTGTATTCTGCAAACACCGAGCGTACGCCCCATCATTCTCCTACAAATTTCTAAAAGAGCAAGAGGCCCATGCTGGAGCATACCAACAGCTAACAAAGGACATATCAAATACATCAACAACACTCTCAATGCCTTATCAATTAAAATCTATGGCCTCAATCCTATAAGAAGAGAAAATGAAGATCCTGACTAAGATGGTGAACTCGAAGCACTCTTCAGAGATACCCCTCTACTTGATGATGCCAAAAATGGGGAAAACACTTAAGCAGGACCCTCCTCCTCAAGACAACTCGCGGCCAGGAAAGCAGCAGAGACAAGAAAAAAGAACAAAAGGCTTCAAGAAGAACAACAAACAAGAAGAAGAATAGAAGAAGAAGAAGAAGAAGAAGCCAGAGCCAAAGAGGAGACCAAGAAGAAACTAGAAGAGGCCAACCAACGAAGACTTGACCAACATTCCGAAAGTCACTAAAAACTATTGTAACATAAAACTTTGTATTGTGTACTATTTCAAATTGAAAATCAATAAAAATATTTTTTCCTACTTTGTATAGTTTTGGCATCATAAAAAAGGGGAAATTGTTAGTACCCAATTTTGATAGATTTTGATGATTCCACTATACTAAGCTCCTGTACGTTTTTGTTCCAATCTTTACCCTGTCCAAAAGTTGATTGAGGTACTAAATCAAGTACACAATTAGCTAGTCATAAGTGACAAAAACAAATGTACAATTCTTGTAACAAATAAATTATGTTGGAAATTAAAATGTAATAAGGTAATTTCTTTTTACCTTAAAAGGATATTTAAATCCTGCAAGTATAAATTTATTTGACAAAAAAATTAATCAAGTCACAAAGTATTAAAAGGTCAAACGCGTATAGAAAGGTCATATACACTGCATGTGTATAATCAAAGACAAAATGTGAAAGGCAGTTAATGCAAAATAGTACATGAGGCCAAGAAGCATGGGACGCAATGAAAATTGATCCTAAAGTGATCTTTCAGCGGCTCATTAGTGAAGACAGAGGAAATCGCCAATATCTACTCCAGCACAAGAAGACAAAGCTCAACACGTTCAACGTCAAAGATTATCTCCTCTCAACCAACAGATGAGATTAATCAAATGGAGAAGCCTATAAATATAGGCAGAAGCATGAGTTCAAAACCAAGTTTTTGAGCCTCTTAAGTAGAGAAAGTCCTACAAAGCATTGAAAAAGATATCTAGCAAAAGAGAACTTGTCTGCTTAACTTTGTTCTCTGCTTAGACTCATGCCTCACTAAACTTCCAAGTTACAACTTTTCATTGCTACATTCTGAAAGCTTAGTTCATAGTTGGAGGCCTGTTTATTGTGTATATCATATATTGTTGTAAACATTTTGAAGAACTTTGTCATCAAGTTCTAAGTGTGTGTAGATAGGACAGAGTACCTTTTGATCCCTACTGGATCAATTGAGAAAAACCTAAGGACTGAGTAGCTTGGAGTGGTGTGTACTCCTTGTGAAACACCTTCAATCTAGGTCGGTTGTGTGATAAAGGCTAGATTGGCACTAAGTGTATTGGGCTTAATACTTTAGTGGAAATCCATCTGAAAGAGGGTGAGACTGGACGTAGGAGGATTAAACCACTTCTGAACCAGGATATACTGTGTGTTGATTTACCTTCAGTCAACAAAGCACACATCAAACACTTCTTAAATTGAGCAGCAGTTTCAGCAGTAACCTAAGCAGTAATCTCACCTTACTCTACTGCTTAGCCCACTGCCCATTCATACACTTTCTTTAAAGCATCTCAATATTTCAAAAGTCTTATAAGATCATTACAAACACGCCTGCTCAATCAGATTTCAGAAAATCATATTTTAAGCTCAGCAGTTGTCTCAGCAGTAGCCTTGGCATTTCCCTGGTGACTACTCCACTGTTCAGTCCACTGCTCTCTTATACTGTCACTTCAACTCAGCTCAACATTTTCTTAGAAAGCTCTCATCATTCTTGGTAAGATCCCAAAATCAGATTCCTCATACTTTCATTTTTATCTCAGCAGCAGTATAAGCAGTTCACTACAGTCTACTCAACTGCTCAGTCAACTGATCACCTAAATAAGTTCAAATCTTACTCAAACACTGTATTTGACTTATTTAGACATCATAAATCTAATCTGATAGTCTTCCAAACTCACTTGTTCATCTTCCTTTCATAAAAGGAAACTTACTATTAATAGAAAGTTGTCATACACTGTCTATATAGAGGTTAAGACTTCCGCTGTGCATCTATAATCTCCCAAAAGGTTATAGATCATTCTATCTAATAGGGAAAAAGTTTTTAAAGTTGAAAAAGCTTTAAAAGTCTATTCACCTCCCTCTAGACTTTTACCTCTATCCGGGACCATCAATTCCTAATTAGACCCAACGGCTATTTATCCTTGATCCCGATTGATGGGCTAATCCCGTTGATGGGCTGATCCCGTTGATGGGCTTTGCTTTAATTCGATCTTAGGCCATGACTGTGATCCATGGTACCATCACGAGCCCCCTACTCCCTAAAATCAGCAGTGCTGGATTTTAGAGAGTAATTTGATTCCTTTCTCATTTTTTAAATTCCTCATTCTTTGAGGCGGGGCGTGGTGAGATGGAGAGGAATAGAGTAGTGAATGCCTCGTAGTGACTCCTCCAGGGGTCGAGGGCCGTCACCTCTTGTTCATATGGGGAGGTGCCTCGTTAAAAACCTCACTAGGAAAAACCCAGTGGGAAAAACTCCTAGTAAGGGAAAAAGGGTACAACTGATTGCAAGTACCTCTTGAGGTCTTCAAACGCAGTTTGGCATTCCGGGTTCCATTGGAGCCCATTACTCTTCTTCACGATTTGAAAAAATGGCAAAGATTTGTCTGCCGACTTGGACAGAAATCTCCCTAGAGCTACCAACCCGCCAGTCAAGATTTGGACTTCTTTAACACTTCTGGGAGGTTCCATGTCCAGGATGGCCTTTACTTTTTCTAGGTTGGACTCGATATATTAATATAAATATACACATAAATTTAACTATTAAAATATATTTATTCATATAAATATACACATATAAAAAAAATACATTTATAAAACTAGGCTCGCGAGCCAACGAGCCTAAAATTAGTAGGCTCGTTTATGACTCGACTGCTTAACGAGCCGGCTTGAGCTCGAGTTTGACTAATCTCGATTCGAGCTTTGACCGAGCGGCTCGACTCATTTGCACCCCTAAAAATCACTATTCTAATAGGTGATATAAGTAATAACTTTGAGATCATTTAAATAGCTTAGATTGTTTACATGGTTTAAAAAGACGGGTTTTGAGACGCGCCTCAAGGTGAGGCGTACAGATTGGGTATCAGGGCTTAGGTTTTTTAGCAGGTTAAGCGCGCCTTAAGGCGTTTTTGATTTGTTTCTCTGTTTTTAATATGCAGTAACTTAAAAAAGGACCAAGGCATTTCATTTAATAAAAGGCCTAGATCACTTTTTAAATAGAAGTTCATTAATTAAACATGTGGTCACACAATACCCTAACAAGTCTTTTATTCATTTAAACCCTAAGTCCTTAACGTATACTTTCTATTCATCATTCAGTTTGTGTGTTTGAATTCTAATAACTTACTGGTATTAGCAAATATGTGTTTCTGTTTCACATTTTTTGGACTTCACACTCACTAGTATTAGTTCATATGAATATATCATTTACTTCTTTAGTTGTTTGTTACTAGTTTAAGCTTTATGTCTATATTTTGAGGCTTACATCTCAAGGCTTACGCCTTTTAGGAACAAACTGCCTTGATACTCGAACCCGCCTTTTTAAACCTTAATTGTTTTTCATAAACATACTACCTCCGTCCCTTAAAACTTTGCCAAATTTGACCGGCACGACGATTAATAAAGTAAAAACTGTGTGGTTGAGGTTTGTGCAGAGGAAAGAGAATTAACTGGAACCACAAATTATTTACTTAAAAGAAAAGTGGCAAAGTTAGTTGGACATCCAAAAAAAGAAGGTTGGCAAAGTTTTAAGGGACGGAGGAAGTATAAGACAATCAAGTGTGAGACTACAATTTGAGAATCTTATGGGAATTTCCATTGCTAAGATTTGTGAAAAATGAAAGAGTTTGATCTTGGCATATAGTTGATTAGTGGAATTTACCTTTCATAAAAAAACTACAATTGTCGGGGAATTTATTTCATCTTGTGTGATTTTAATCAGCAATGATTTATTCTCGTTACAAATATCTTAACAGACTAATGAGTTGACATTTTTTAATATCTTAAGGTTCAATTTTTTTATTTCCAGGGAACTTTTGCTAGCCACATTTTTTGTGGCCGACCATCTCGGCGGGCATGGACACCTCCAGCACCAAAGTAGCGTTGTAATATGTAGCAACCACATAAAGTTAACCAAACTTATGCCAGCGCCAGCAGGCCTAGTGAACCAACCTGGCCAAGACTTTTGCCACCTGGGGATATACTACAGAAGCTTTTTGTCGGTTCCCACGAAAGACCTCATTTGGGTGTAGTCAGTATGGCATCCTTACTGCATGAGGATTGCCCGGGGTAAAATCATGTTAGTTATTTTTTTTAGAAAATAATAATTTTGAATTACAATATTTCAATTATACTTGCAATTGTTTAATTTTTGATGTATCACACTTACAATTCACTTGATTGGAATCTAATCATTATATCAAATTTAGTTTATTAGTTTATATTTAAATAATTTAAATTTAAAGCAACATTCTAATTGGTTCATGTGAACAAAAGTATGGTACATTAATGGTACCATAGAATCCTCCTAAATGTTTTTCACGACTGGTAATTGTTTTGAGATTAATTTTGGTTTTGAGTAGGGTGTTGTGGTGGATAAGTTACGTAGTGACCACAACACCCTATTCAAACCCAAAATTAATCTCAAAACAATTACCACTCATGAAAAACAATTAGGAGGATTCTATGGTATCATTAAGGTACCATACCTTTCTCCAAATGGTCCAATCAGAGTGTTACTTTAAATTATTTAAATATAAACTAATAAACTAAATTTGATATAATAATTTGGACCAATCAAGTGAATGATAGGTTTGATACATAAAAAATTAAATAATTGCAAGAATAATTGAAATATTGTAATATAAAATTATTATTTTTCAAATAAATAACTAACAGGAATTTACCTCGGGCAATCCTCATGCAGTAAAAATGTCATACTCACTATACCCGGATGGGGTCTTTCGTGGTGGAAATCGACAAAAAGCTTTTGTAGTATATTCCTCAGGTAGCAAAAGTCTTATCCAGGTTGCTTCACTAGGCCTGCTAGCGCTGGCCTAAGTTGGATTAGCTTTATGTGGTTGCTACATATTACAACGCTACTTCAATGCTCGAGCTGTCCATGCCCGCCGATGCGGTCGGCCACAAAAAATGTGGCCAGCAAGAGTTCCCTAAAAAAAAATTGGATCTTAAGATCTTAAAAAATGTCAACCCATTAGTCGGTTAAGATATTTGTAACGAGAATAAATCATTGCTGATTAAAATCACACAAGATGAAATGAATTCCCCGACAATTGCAGTTTTTTTATGAAAGTAAAATTCCACTAATCCACTATATGCCAAGATCAAACTCATTCATTTTTCACAGATCCTAGCAATGGAAATTCCCATAAGATTCTCAAATTGTAGTCCCACACTTGATTGTGTTATATGTTTATAAAAAATAATCAAGGTTTAAAAAGGCGGGTTTGAGTACCAAGGCAGTTTGTTCCTAAGAGGCAAGGTGTAAGCCTTGAGGCGTAAGCCTCAAAATATAGACATATAAATCTTAAAATAGTTAAACTAGTAACAAACAAGTAAAGAAGTAAATGATATATGCATATGAGCTAATACCGGTAAGTGTGAAATCCAAAAAGTGTGAAACAGAAACACATATTTGCTAAACCAGTAAGTTATTAGAGTTCAAATACACAAACAAAAACATTACACACAGAAACATCACACCCAAACTGAATGATGAATAGAAAGTATACGTTAAGCACTTAGGGTTTAAATTATTAAAAGAATTGTTAGGGTTTAAAATAAAAAAGACTTGTTAGAGTTTGGTGTGGCCACATGTTTAATTAATGAACTTCTATTTAAAAAGTGATCTAAGCCTTTTATTAAATGAAATGACTTGGTCCTTTTTTAAGTTATTTCATATTAAAAACAGAGAAACAAATCAAAAACGCCTCAAAAAATGCCTCAAGGCGCTTAACCTGCTAAAAAACCTAAGCCTTGATACCGAATCTGTACGCCTCACCTTGAGGCGTGCCTCAAAACCCGCCTTTTTAAACCATGAAAACAATCTAAACTATTTAAATGATCTCAAAGTTATTACTTATATCACCTATTAGAATAGTGGTTTTCTTCCATCTAACACCTCTCTATGTTAAAATATGTAAATATAGAATGAGGTATAAATATATATATATATATTTTAAATGGGTGATTAGAAATGGCAGGATATTTTGATTCAAAATGGGTAAGAATGAATGTATATTGTTTTAGTCTTGCTGAATAGAGATTTCTTATTTCAAGCTTTTAATCTTGAAATAAGACTTTTCGTTAATTTGGTTATTATTTAGAACTCTTGAACCATTAAGACTCAAATTCAAAACAGAGAGAAGCATCGAACTGTCATTACACACAGACCAATGGTATAGATTACACTCAAACTACAAACACGGTAATAACAATACGGAATAATACACAAATGCAGAGATGCAATCATACAACTAGATTACACACAGACCAATGGGCCTACTGGAGGCAAAAGGACTTATACGGATGATGATAATATTCTTAAAGTAAACCTCTAGGAAATCTTTCCCACTTGTGTCTACAACTAGGCTATTTCTATATGAATATATAATTTCCCTAAATTTGTATTCTGTAACGCATACCATGTAATCCCATATTTGAGTTGCTGGCTATCAAGTTCCTATATAATAATTTCACTAAATTTGTGTGTACAATACAATCTCTGCCAAGTCTTATGTAGTGGAGTATTTTCTATTATGAAGTTCATGTGCATTTACCCTTTGCTTTTATTATCCAAAAATCTAAATAGTTAGCACTTCAAAAAGAATAGTACTCCATATGAGTGATGATAATAATTAAAAACATTCACATATAAAAAATTCCAGCAAGTTCATGTTTATATCAAATTTTAGATAAATGTAAGAGATCTCATGTAAGTTTATAGCTAGATAAAAGATTACCACCTTCCGGGATGAGTGACGAAAACGGTGTTCTTCGGTATCTTCTTCGACAACCTAAGTTTGATGTCTCATTGATCTGAGAAATACGAAAGCTAATTATTAGAAGTAACAACATAAAATTCCAAAAATAGAGGAAATAAATACAACAAACCTGAAAGATTGGCTAATATAACAGCAAAGCCTGATAGAACTGCACGGAATTGTTAACTCTAAATTTCACAGATTTGTGTGGAGGCGACGATTGTACTGGAGAAGATTTGTTTATACCATGATTTCTCTCACAATTTTTACACCAGCACAAGATGGGTATAAAGGGAGATGGGGAGTTAGACCTTTTATTTCCGCTACTAAGGCGGAAATAAGTAACAGGTGGGTCTGAAAATTTTCTGTAGAAGATATGAGAACTTGAGAAGCCAGAAAGGGAGAGTTTGAAGGAGCGACAGATCTGGAAATTTCTGTAGAGGAAGGAGAGTGTGAGTGAGGAAAGTGAGTTCGGTAGTAATGTACTCCCTCAGGATCTTTTTAAACTTTAGGGTTCCACTTCATAGTTATTAAGGAAATAAAATTGACTTTACGGTAGAGTACACTATTGAGACACTGTTTGACACTGTTTGGCACTGTTGAGACACTGTTTGGCACTGTTTAGCACTGTTTAGCACTGTTTTGATGTAGGTTTCTTTGCCAAATAAGGAAATAAGGAAGTGTGAAGTTTATTTTGAACCGTCCCAAAAAGAAAAGTGTGAAGTTTATTTAGAACTGGAGGGAATAGTATAGTGTGTGTATAGATGTGGAGTTTGGGTAGAATTGGGTCATGCACGATTGTACGGTGTATACTGGACCGAATATTAGTTGTTTTAAAAGATTGAGTTTTTGTCATTTTTAGTCCTCCGACTATTATGTCATTAACATTTTTGGTATTCGACTTTGATTTTTTCCATTTTTAGTCCTTGACTATTGTATCAAAAACACTTTTGGTGTCCGTCTTTGAAAACTTTTCATATTTTGTCCTCCGACTTTTATAAAAGTGATACTTTTGGTCCTTCAACTATTGTAATAATGACATTTTAAGTCCTCCATTTATTGTGTCAAAATCATAGTTGAAGGACTAAAAGTGTCAATTTGATAATACTCGGGGATTAAATGTGAAAAACTTTGAAGTTGAGGACTAAAAATGTCTCTAGCACAATAGTCAAGGATTAAAATTGAAAAAATTAAAAGGGGAAAACTGTCAAATGAGTCCACATACAATTTTTGAAAAAGTCAATTGAGTCCACATACTATTTTATCAATCAATTAAGTACACATAGTTTCAAATTTGAGAAAAGAGGCAAATAAGGCCACATACTAAGCAAAAAAGGTCAAATAAGGCCTTATTTAATAGGATCTGTCCGGCTGTCGCCATTTGGGGTGGTTCCCGGTGGAATTTTTTAATGAAAGTTTTTGAGCATCTTATTCAGTAAGTCTAGTTTACTCATACCAAATTTTACCTAAAACTTCAATCGGGAAAGCATTCAAATGAATTCTTGAAGATAACTGCCCAGTTAAAAGCGCAATTATCTTCAAGAATTAATTTGAATGCCTTCCCGATTGAATTGTTAGCTGAAATTTGGTATGAGTAAACTAGACTTAATGAATAAGATGATCAAAAAATTTCATTAAAAAATCCCACCTAGAACCACCCCAAATGGCGAAGGCCGGACAGAGCCTCATAAATAAGGCCTTATTTGACCTTTTTTGGTTAGTACGTGGCCTTATTTGCCCCTTTACCCTTTCAAATTTCAATCAAATTTGTCATTTAACCAATAAACAACCGGTAACCCCTTATTTTGCTGACTTGAATGCCACTTATAATTTTTTGTACGGTTTCTTTTTTGTTTGCCCTTTTTCCCCTTCTTTTCCTTTTTCTATTTCCTCTTCTTCCCCCTGGTTTGTACCCCTTGTCCATCCGCCACCTGCAACTCCCCCTCTTCTTCCTTCCATTTTTTCTTTCTCTCCTTCTTTCCCGTATTTCACCCGGTTTACCTTTTCTTTCTTTTTTCCTTCTTCATCACTCTATTTCTTCTATCCCACCCAACCTTCTATATCCCCTCTTTTAATTTCATGCCCAGGGACCTGACGGCGACCCTCCCTCTTCTTCAATGGCAACCAGGCGGCGACAAAGAAGATGACAGAGGCGGCATAGCTCGACGGCGGCGGCAGAGCTCGACGGCGGCGGCAGAATGATGAAGATGGCTGGGCGTTTTCATCACAGAACTCGTCGAAGATAGTGGTGGCAGACTGGCAGAGATTGACGGTGGTAGAAGATGCAAGCTAGAGGGTGAGAAGGAAGAAATAAGAGAAGCAAATAAAGAAAGAAGAAAAGGGGGGAAAAGTTGCAGAGAATGGGAGGATGAAGAAGAAAGAAAGCATTTAATAAAAAGGGGAAAAAGAAGCTCTAATGCCACACAGACGGCCATATCAGCGCTTATAGGGAAAAAAAGCCACGTTGACATCGACGTAGGCTGATTAACCGGAGAAACCAGTCAATTACCGGAGAAAAGGCATATTTGAACATTTTTTGACCGTTGATAGACTTAATTGATTGAAAAAATAGTATGTGGACTCAATTAACTTTTTCAAGATAGTAGATGGCTAATACTTTATTCTTGACCACTACTACTTCCATCCTTAAGAGGAGTTCCTACTTTAAATGTGTTTTTTTATGAATCAAATATTTTGCTTTTGACTTCCAAGAATGTCATTGTGATAGGTGGTTGAGAATAATTTATGGTGATAGGTGGGGATATTAGATGTGGATAAGTAAAGTAAGACTTTTACTTTTACCTTAATAAGGAAAGATTGAAAGAAGCCTTTGTATAAAAGAAATCATGAACTTTATTTGGGACAGGTGAAGTATTAAAATGTTAGTTGTGGTGTAACTGAAAAATGCTTGTGGCGGTGTAGAGTCTGTTTGCCACTCAAAGCTGCTAAATAGCTGAAAGCTGTTATAGGTCATTTATAGGTGTTAAGTGTGTGGTAAAATTAATTGTTGGGTAGTGTATTGATGTAAGAAGACATAAATGTGTATCCCTTGTATTGATTGTAAAGATATACTTCCTCCGTTCCCTTTTAATTGCAACAGTCAACATTTCACGTTTACCAACACACAAGTTTGACCATTAATATCTTTCACTTCTTATTAGTAAAAAATTTTAAAAATTCATATTTTGAAAATTTAGAATGAGATAAATTTAACAATATTTTTAAAAAATTTAATTTATAATACATTAATTAATAAAATATAATCAAAGCAGAATATGTGAATAGTGCAAAAAGTCCAATGTTGCAATTAAAAGAGAACGGAGGTAGTATGATGTTAGTTTGTCGTAAGATAAGGTTATTACTGGAAACAGATAAATAGCCAAGAGCTCACTTGCTCTGTATTTTCCTTCACTGTAAAATTCTAATCTCATCCAACCCTAATATTTTGTTTGGGAACTCCTCTCTTGGTATAGACAACATGGGAAAAAAGTTATTGCATTGAAAGAAAAAAAAAGAGTGGAAAGAATGAAAAAATAATTATTTGAATTGTCAGTTTTGGAGGGAAAGGTACAATATCTCTTTATGAATTTGAAATAGCATATTGTATTTGTTACGAAAGTTGAACTTTACATCTTAGATTTCCAAATTTGCTCTCGGATTTGAAGACAAACCGAGGAAAATAACTCTTATTTCCATTCCTTTTTGTTTCTTCTTCTTTCCCAAACAAGGAAAAATATTAAAAACACAACTCTTCTTCTTTTACTCCCATATTTTTATTCCTAAACTTAGTTTAACGCTTTGTTTGGATTGGTGTGTAATTCAAGGAACTCCCCCATTCCTTAGAATGGATGTTATTAAAAAGCCATTGTACATTCCTTTTAATTTAGTATCATGTTGTTAAAAACCCCAAGAATTAGGGAAATCATGGGCTGATCAATTCCTGAAATTGGAGCATACATGTAGGTCTGTCTGTGGTTTTAGGTTGAACAGGAACCAGAACCGGTGGCTTTGAACAGGAACTGTGATACACTTGTAATTTCTAGTTGTATGTGTGTGCTTTTAGTTAGTTTTTGTTGTTTGATACTTTGGAAATTACACACTTTTGGTGTAATAATTATGTCTTTGTAATATTTGTAATTTGTTTAAATTAGTTCCATTCTGAGCTCAAACAGGTCCAAGATCAATTTAATGATCATTGGTGAAGGAAGGTGCAAGAGTACAAGACAAAAAGAAGGAAAGTTCCTGATTTTGACATGTACCCGGTCGAGTATAACCCCTTACTCGATCAGGTACCAATTGGATTCTCAATCAGATCAACCAGGAAACAAAGGGACGTGCAGGGGAAGATTTGGCCACGATCAGTTGTCATACCCGATCGGGTACACCGACACACCCGATCGGGTATACCTATAAATTATACCCTGATTTCGATCGAGTATGGTTCGGATTTAGGTTTTCACATATACTCGATCGGGTACCTATACATACCCGATCGGGTATACCTTTTATTTTACCCCAGAATCGATCGAGTATACCTCGAAATTGAGGTTTTTACACATACCCAATCGGGTACCTTGTTTGTACTCGATCGGGTACCCGAGCCACACTCCCAAAAGCCTATAAACACACCCCCCTTCCTTCACAATTGGATGACCAATTCCTTTATACTCTTAAGCTCAGTTTAGAATAGCATTTCTTTATATTTCTTCTAGCATATTTAGTCTCCAAATGAGGAGCTAAACTTCCAATTCTTGGTATTGCTCTTGAAGCTTGTTGATTATTAAAGTTGTGAGTTATTTTCTTAACTTCTTTCCTTGAATATTAATTCTTCCTTTAAATACTATTTCTATATCAATGTTGGGGAGTGTTACTAAGATGACAATTAGTTAACATCTTGACATTGGTCTTAGTAATAGCTATTTCTTTCTCTATGTTAATATTGGGGAGTGTTACTAAGATGACAATTAGTTAACATCTTGATATTAACTATAGTAGGATTCATTTTCTTTAATATTCTTCTTTGAGTATTAATTAATTCCTATTCATATTTCATATTAATATTTTGAACATTACTTAAAGGATCAACTAGTTTTGTTTCACATATTAATTATTACTAGAAACGATCAACGAACCGATGGTTAATCGTTGATAGTTTCACAAGTAAGTAACTTCGGTTTATTAATGCACGGTCGTGGTTAATAAACTTAAGAGGGATTAATTTTGTTGGTTAAACCGAAACCGTTGTGTTGAGGTTATCAATCTCAATTGATTTCATCAAGGAGTTAAGAGATTAAATACTACAATCAAGTCGATATATGGCGTTGTTCTATACTTGACTAATAGTAAGGATTATTAATGAACGGTCGTTGTTAATAACTACCCTCGATGAATTGGATATACTCCTCGATTGAGTATTCGAGAGGAGATAAGTTATAGATATAACAATGATCGACTAAAATATATCAACAAGTGGAAAGTAGCAATATCAAGTCCTTTTTATCTTTGAATTAAATCACATATAACTCGTTCATCTTCGTGTTTAATTTAATTAAATCACTCAATCAAAACCCCACTTTAATTACTAGTTACATAAAAAGAGAATTATTCCTTTCCATGTGGATACGAACTCTACTACGCTATACTACGTATTAGTGCTAATATTGAATTTATTTTGACGCACCGTGACAAAGTGCACATCAAACTAGCAGTTCTGAACTGGAACCGGAATCGCGGTGTAGCAGCCTGAACCTTCGGTTTGGGGAATGGTTTGGTTTTCACAATTAGCGGAACCGGATGGTTCCAGTTTGGAACCGGTTTTCAAAATTTAAAGTAATCTTTTTTTAATGGCTAAAGGGTCAAATAGGCCCTTGAACTGATTTAAAGTGTTCAATTAGCCCCTTATACAGGAGGTTCTACCCGGCCGTCTCTAATTGGGGCGGTTCCCGGTGGAATTTTTTGATGAATATTTTTGAGCATCTTCTTTATTAAGTATAGTTTACCCATAGCAAATTTCAGCTAAATATTCAACCGGGAAGGCAGTCAAATGAGTTTTTGAAATGTACTGCGCTGTTTAACTTCACAGTTATCTTCAAAAAATCATTTGACTGCCTTTCCGGTTGAATTTTTAGCTGAAATTTGGTATGAGTAAACTAGACTTAATGAAGAAGATGCTCAAAAACTTTCATCAAAAAATTCTACCGGGAACTGCCCCAATTGGCGACGTCCGGGAAAAGCCTCCTATATAGGGGGCTAATTGAACACTTTAAGTCAGTTCAAGGGCCTATTTGACCCTTAAGCCTTTTTTAATTGCTCAAGACTTTAACTGGATTTCGTATGAACTATACTTTGATCTATAAACTAGAATGGATGTGATTAAAAGCCATTGTACATTCATTTTAATTTAGTATCATGTTGTTAAAAAAAACCCAAGAATTAGGGAAATCACGGGCTGATCAATTCCTGAAATTGGAGCATACATGTAGGTCTGTCCGTGTGGTTATAGGTTCAACAGGAACCAGAACCGGTGACTCTGAACAGGAACTGGCAGTTCTGAACTGGAACCGGAATCGCGGTGTAGCAGACTGAACCTTGGGTTCGGGGAATGGTTTGGTTTTCACAATTAGCGGAACCGGATGGTTCCAGTTTGGAACCGGTTTTCGAAATTTAAAGTAATCTTTTTTTAATTGGTCAAGACTTTAACTGGATTTCTTATGAACTATACTTTGATCTATAAACTATACTTTGAACTATTAAGTTACCTATTAAAATTTAATATACTTCAAACTTAATATAGTTCAAAATTAAATGGAGTATTATTTATACATTTAAAATGTATACATGAAATAAAAAATGTCTTAAATGCACTCAAGGTATATGGTCTTGCTGCCCCTTGACCCAACTGATATGGCTGACAAATTATAAATACAGTATAATGGTAAAATATACCACATATAAATATTTGATTTTACTTGTAAGTTAATTAAAAGTGGCATAGTTAATTGATTCGGTTTCAATATCATCAATGAACAAAATTAAATTTTAGAAGCCAAAAAAACAAAATCAAAACAACCAGCATCGCCGCTTCAGCACCAGACTAGAACCGAGACTGTGTGGTTCTGGTTGGAGGATTTTTGCATGATTCGCATCATTCCATGCATTGCTTTATCTAAACCCTGCAATTCTATTGAATTAGGTAATCTAATCCTCTGTGATTCAATGCCGTGATTCAATGCTGACTACCAAAATTCCATACTAATCATCTGTATAAAGTACTCCGTATAAAGAGTAGCGACTTGAAAAACCATTTTAAAGTTTCATGCAGTAGAAATAATTTCAGCGAATGGAATATTCAACTACATTTAATTGTCACATTTGGAAATTGAAACGAGGTGACCATCCCACTTTTATGAAGGTCATCTTGTCTTGTCAAGTTGTTATCATCACATAGAAATTAATACTACATAGAAATTAATACTCCATCCGTCCCAAAATTATCTTCATTCTTTCTTTTTCGTTCCGTCCCAAATTTATCTCCTATTTCCCCTTTTGGCAAAGAATTTGTGGTTCACAACCACTCTTACACATTTTTCTTTCCTCTGCACAACTCTCCACCACATATTTCCCACTATCTTAATACCCGTGCCTGGTCAAAACCGAAAATAAATCTGGGGCTGAAGGAGTAAAAAGTTATGTAGACTATTCTGCTAGGCTCGAGTTAATTAAGTTTCCTACTTGAATTGGGTCCCTTTTTATGATTAAACTTGACTGTTTTGCTTGTACTTTAGAAATAAATGGATGGAGCTCGGTGGAACATGTACATGTAGGTTATTAGTGAAGCAAGCATCATGCATTCATGCATGACATAGAATGTGAAGCAAGCTTGAATATTTTGTCTAATATATAGTTCTCATAAAGCCAGACAAATTTCTCTTCATTGCATCTATCTGAGCTAGTGGATTAAATAAATGGTGTAGTACTACTAGGTTATGTTCCTCTCACATGGGATTTGTCCTCCCTGTGGGGAACCTATTTGGTCCTAAAAGCTAGGTTCCTTCGCACACTAGTCACTAGACTTGTCAAAATATTGAAAGGGGATTATTTAGAGCATTGAATGCTCCCCTTGATGATAGCTTAGGTATTGCAGGGAGAGATATCATATGTACTGTTAGATTGGTTCATTGACAGCATAAGGAGGATGGGGTCTGGTCATTTTTTAAATAAATCTTCAGTCAATTTTATGGAGTTAAAATTTTAAGGAGTTAATTGATGGATCTCCACAAATTTCTCACTATTCCTCAATCGAACTTTACCTTTCTATGTTCATTTTTTGTTAACCGAAAAATGTTAAAAAAATAAATGAAATTTATTTATTTTTACATCAAAATGTGTATATTTTTATTTCATAATAATTCAGATAAAAAATTTAAAAGAAGAAGTTAGTTATAATAATTTAAATAATGTTTTACTAAATTGATATGTAAAAAAATGTGCAGAGTGTATTTTATTGACGGTTCTGGAATGCAGAGAAATAGGAGTCAAAACACTGTTTTCATATCGACAGAGTCCATTTTTGACATTTAGACTCTTGCACCACTCCAAATGGTCTAAGTGGCTTAATTATTCGAGTATTTGTTTTGGAAAAAAACCTTTTGTACACACTATTAGTGTTGTACATACTTTACACACGCTTGAGAAAGTCTTTTTTTACACAGGCGTGCGTAAGATATGATAATTTGCCACTAACATTCGGTACATATATATGCATTACAGAGCTGGCAATGAGCTGCCTGCATCCAACTCCAGAAATGGTGGTGCAAGTTTCTAGAGCGGTTGATAAGGTAGAAGACAGTCACCCGTTTGCCGTCAAATATGTGGAGGAGTGGTGGTCTCATATAATTTTGCTGATTGGTGAGATTGAAGAATTGTTTCCATAGAGCCCTTTGCTTTGGATTATTGGATAGATACGCATATGCATGCTTTGTTGGGTTAGAGATAGTACCATAACGTCATTATTATTATAACAACCATTTGTTTATTAGTGCACATGGGAAGATCTATGCACGGGCTATGGTAGGTTGAAGTAGTCCAGGGTAAGTTATAAAATTTTCAATTTTGTAGTGTAAATTTTTTCATTTTTCACGTTTAGCTCACCCCTCTAATATTTAAACGTAGTATAATTTCTATTCAGCCTAGGGCATCTCAAATTTTTGAATCTGCCCTTGTTAGTGCAATGCTTGAAATGTAGTCGGGAGCCCAGAGCTATTATCCCCTCCTGTTTGAGTGCATTACCATGTTATAAATTTATAATCGCCCCGTTTATAATCATTTCGTTGGTGAAGTCTTCCATTATCCTAATGTATATTTGAAATTGGAATTAGAGATGACAATAGTTGAATACGTTTCAATTGAAAGTTGAAAACACTTTCAATGTTACAATATTCACTTACTCTAGAGTAAGTGAATATTAATAGATGTAGTAATTTTTTTTTTTACTACATCCATTAAAAAGCTGGTCTAAAAGATTTCAGTTTTCTTTAATACTTTATTTTTTTTTTACTAAAAGTCAATTAAATAAATTAATGGTCAATATTGTTCATTGACAAATGCAAAATTCAAAGTGTTAACCTTAATAAGAACATAGTTAGTATATAAAAAAAATAAAATTATCATATCAAACAAATATAGATACAAATCAACGTACATTAAGGATGTTTTTACATGGATTGTTTTCAGTCCCAGATCAGACCAGACAAAATTTGGGTAGTTATAAAATAAACAGGAATCACACATTTACCAGACTAGATCGGAAAATTTCAGTCTAAGAACATCCTGAACTGTTGCGACCTCGTAAGTAAACAAGCATCACAAAGGGGCACTCATAAATTACCAAACAATATATTGGTGGGAAATATAAGTGGTTAATTCGCTATAATATACCATACTTAAATTTTTGTAACAAGTGATAGAGTATTAATTCTAGAGAGAAGTGAGAGCTAGAGAGAGAAAGTGAGTAATTATATTTCTCAACCCCCTATAACTAGTCCCAAGGGGTCTATTTATAGGTAAAAATGTGGATTTGGGCTCCTAGCCATGGGCTTAGGAGGCCCATTACAATAATCATGCCTTCTTTGGGCGAAATAAGGCCACTAATGGGCTGAGTACAATACTTAGTAAATAAAGTAGAGATGCATTCTGCCAGGACGGAGCCTGGCCGATGCGGTGCTTTTTGGCCGATGCGGTCCCATGGCTGATGCGGTCCATGGGCCGACGCGGCCCCGGAAGTCCAGGAGTGCTTTCTGGGCCTGTTTGGTTCCTGGCCGATGCGGACCCACTGGGCCGAAGGGGGGCCACGTGGATGTTCTCCTGGTCCTCGTTGACTTTGAGTATGTGGGCCATGGGGTCCAGGCCCATATACTCTATCAGGAGTCCCCCACTCTCTGAGCTGAGGTGAAGCCGAAGCGAAAGGGAGTACTTTGTTTCTCTCAGGCTGGCCGTTGCGTGAACCTAAGTGCTTGGCTGCCGAAGAGGTTGTCGCAGGCCGATGTGTTCCCGCGGGAGTGCTCTGAGGACGAAGCAATGCGTTTCTAATTGTAGATGATGTGGTGGCTCCTGGTGTGGATAAGCTGGCTTGTTTCACCGACATGTGTTGGGGCCGAAGAGCTCCTATCTATTTTTTGGCCGTAGTGATGGTCCTTGTTTTACGAAGTGAAGATGATTGATTTTGTCTATGAGGACGATGTGATGCACGCCTTTAATTTGTCATGCAACCGAAGCGTTTTTTGACTTGTGGGCTCTTGTTGTGGTGAGCCGATACAGTCCCGTCAGTGTACGTAGTCGTTGCGCGCCAGATTTTGCATTTTGGGTTCCTAATTTCTGGGCTCTGTAGCCGATGCGATCCTCAGTGCTATTGAGGTAAGTTGTACCTTTTGTTATTGGCGAGCCGTAGCGGTTTCTCTGTGTACTGAGGCCGTTACGCTCCATGTTTTGAGATGAATTGTTCAGTTCTGATATAGGTGAGCCGTAGCGCACCCTCTTTGCGTTGGGGCCATTGCGTTTTCTCTTCTTGTGGCCGATACAGTCCCTCAGTCCCCCACTCCTTTGGCCGAAGAGTATTTGAGGCACAAGGGAGTCATGTTGTTCTTGAGCCGATACGGTACACATGCGCTAGTCGTGAGTCCAACCCTTAGGCGAACCTGTCCAAGGTAACCCTGTGGGAGAACCCTTGGACGAAGGCCGCAATACCAGGGTTATCATCAAACGAAGTGCGTGTCAGTAGCCGTAGCGGTACTTGTGGTTCTTTGGGTCACTTTGGGGCCGTAGAGCGTTTTGGCTGATGCAGCCAACCCTAGTGGGTAGCGAGTTTTTCCTTTCTTTTGAGTGGGTAGGCCGGTGCCCACCCTAGTTTTGGGGCTTGCTGGGCCGTAACGGTGGTCTTAGTGGAATGTGAAAAGACAGGCGCTGATTGGTTCTAAGAGAGGCGCCGTTGTGGTGGCCAATTGGAGATTGCCACGTGTAGTGACCGTTGGGGGGGTGCCTATAAATACCCCTTGCTCCGAAGCCTTCCCCTCATTTTGCATTTGCTTGAGTCGAAGTGCTGCTCCTTTGTTTCTAGAGAGAGAAAGCTCCCGAGGTTTCTTCAAGTGTTCATCAGTCTTTTCCAGATCTTCAAATCTTCCCAGATCAGTTTCTTCCTTGTTCTTTGTTATTTTCTCATACTTTGATTCCTGGGGGTAAGATCTAGTGTTTGTAGGAAAATTCATTTAGATCCGAAAAACCGCCCTTAGGAATAGGTTTAGGTGTTATGCCGTTCCCTAACGGCCGTAGCGTTCCCTCCCCTGTTGATTTGACAGCTTCTTTGGACGAGACGGATTAGCCTTTTGACGACAAAGACACGTCTCCTGGGGTTGACCTTCGGATAGTGGAAGCCTTCGAACTTGAGATGGAGCATACAGCTGACTACCGTACTTCTGTAGACGAAGATCGTTTGAGCGATGACGCTGGTGCGCAGAACTCTGGTGAGGACGAAGCGTCATCCAGTTCGCCTCTTCGGGGGGATGGTGCCTCTTCATCGGCCAATATCCCCTGCCCCCCTCCTGTATCTTCTGTAGCAGGGGAGGGCCCTCGGATCCAGGGATGAAGAAACCGTATCGGCGGAAGCAGCGCAATGGGGCACCGCAGGGGCACTCGCAACTTGACCTCAGCAATTTGTATATCATTCGGCCGGAAGGGACCCTCGGCGAGTACCACGTTGCTCAGCTGTATGTGGGGCCGTATGGACGGGAGCGGGCGCTGAAGCCGACGGATCATGTGTTGAGCTCCCCTTTGGGTTATTTCGGGATATACCCAATGAGTTTTGCGAAGGGCTTGCGGTTCCCTCTCCATCCTTTCATCAAGGAATACCTCGATATGGTGAGTCTACCTCCAGCCTTGTTGACGCCCAACAGCTACTCGCTTATCATCGGCTTCCTTATCCGTTGCGGTGAGTTGGGCTTCTCGCCGACGACTGCGCTTTTCACCAATCTGTACCGGATAGGCCGAGGGAGCCATCAGAATTGCGCCGGTTATGCCGCTTTACAGCAGGTTCCCAAGAGGAGGACGTTTACAGACCTTCCTTCGTCAATCCACGGTTGGAAGGCAAAGTTTGTCTTTGTTAACCTTGGCCGAGGCGGTTACTTCCCCTCTGTGGGTCATAGCGGCCTGTTTGAGTTGCATAATCCCCCGTGGAACGCCGAGATCAGTAGGCAAGTGGAGGCTTTCATCAAGGGCGATCTGAGGAGCGTAACAACCTACATTACTGAGTATAGGATGGCCGCCCTCGGCTTCGTGAGATACTACTGCCCCGGTGATATGGACGATGACCTCTGGCCGAAGATGGAGCAGTCTTATGAGCAAGCCGACGGTCCCTCACTCGGTGTCCCTGCCGAAGCCGAAGGTTGTCCTTCGTCTACTTACCCTTCTCGTAGTATGTTAGTTATTGCTTTACTGATGTTCCTTTGTTTTGTGCAGGTTTTGCCATGGACCGCATGTCTTTTATGGCTCGAGCTGCCAAGAAGGCCGATGCGGAGCTCAAGGCCGCCCAAGCTGCTGAGGCAGCAAAGAAGTCTGCGGGCGGTTCTCAAGGGGGTGCTGAGGCCGTTAAGAAGCCCGTGGCTAAGAAGAGCAGGAGGGCTGCTGATGAGGGCCAAAAGACTCTGGCCGAAGCAGGGCTGAAACCGAGCCAGGCTTCGAAGAGGACGAAGAGGGCTCCAACGAGTGGCGAGGCCGGCGCTCCCTCCTCTCAGGCTGTTGTGGATGTTCAGCCGACGATGGTCCCTCCTGTGAATGATCCACCTTCATCGGCCGTTGTGGCCTCAGCTCCTCGAGTGGCTCCCTCCACTGCCGCTGCTGCCCGTTTAGAGGAGGCTCTTGCTAAGGGGTTGTATGAAGTCACCGTACGATACCCTGCTAAAGGCGGTCTTTTCAACGAGACCGTTGGTGGTGATGATATGCTTGCTCAGGCTATGTCTGAGTATGACCGTCAATATCTCGGCCGACAAGGCCAGCATGTTCGGCTGTACGACATAGGGATAGACTATGTTATCCAGGTAAGATATTTCCCTTGTTGTTTTTTTTTTTCTTTTTGCCTCGATTTTTATCCTTTGATTTTTAAACTCTGTTTCGTCCAGGGTGCCCTTATGCTGAGGGAGCAACATTGGAGGCAGGATGTAACACCGTCCCCAAATGTATTTACTTTTAAGTGAATAATATTGTATGTAACCTTGTGGAATGGTTAATGAGTTTACAATGTTATGGATTTTTATTAATTATTTTGCGTGAATAGTAAATTCGCACGTGGGGCCCGCACCGGGAGCGGGGGCCGCCCAATATTCCCGGGACTACATAAACTATCCATCTCGGTCTAGATAATATTTATATGGTGGAGGATAACTCATTTGAGCCATGGAAAGGTCCGGAGTTGACCGATTGGTCAAAGAGGCCTAGATAACGGTATTGGCAATTTAACCGATAGAAGCCCGAAATTGAATTTCGGGGACTTATAAATTAAAGTTGGGGTATGAATATTCATCATAAGAGTATTAATGATGGAGAGCACATAATATATTTTATTTGACCCGATAAAATAAAATATATTTTAAATGGTCCGAAAAATACAACTTTCGGGACAAAGTGTACACTTCTGGACAAAAGGGGTTGACCTCCCACATGGGTGGGGGCCAACCCACGAAATTAGCCATATTTTTTCATGACTTGGCCGGCTGGATGGTGGAAGAGGCATGGGTGATGTGTGTGAAGTGAAAGAAGAAGCATCAAACAAAAAAAGGGGACCACATCCACCCCATTTGACCTTTGAGACAAAAGACCATCCCCTCACCCCTCTCTCCCTCATTCCTCTCGGCCAGAACCAACCCCAGCAAGAAAAGAAGATCTCCATCTCCCTTTTCCCATCCTTGAAGAGAGCTCAAGCAATAGAAGTCCAAGGGGAAAGTTTAAAAGAAGAAAAAGGCTAGGAAAAGTGAGAAAGATTAAGGTAATAACCTTATATTAACTATTCCTTTATTTTTTCTTCTACAATATGAGATATATATCATGTGAAGAACATTGATGATTGTTCCACATGAGTTAAGTGTAGAATGATGGGTTGGAAGGGGGTTCTAAGTCCAAAAACGGACCTAGGAGCCAAACCGACAAGTTCACCGGAAAATAACCTTTTAGAGGTTATTTGTATTGATTAAGGTTTTATGATGTTAAAACCTTGTTAGGAACTTGATTAAAGTACTTTGGAGCTTCGCCGGAGTTTCGCCGGAGTTGGTCAAAGTTGGCCGGAGTTGGTCAAAGTTCACCGGAAATAGTCAAAGTTCAACCGCGGAGCGTAGAACACGCTTAAGTTCACTTAAGGTGAGGATGACCGACTATATTGCTTATAATTATTGGGTTAATTTCATAAGATTACCTAAATGAATTACATGTGTTTGGCATGATTTATTTATAATATAAAAAAATGCCTAAATGAGATTATTATTGTTTATAAGTAAAAGTGCATAATATACAAATTTATGAATAAATTGTGTATGATTATGTATTATGAATACAATGGTATAATAGTGTGTAAACTATAAATGAATTGTGATAAATATACTTTTACCTCATGTAAGGAAGTCATGGAAGGATAAAAGTGATATTTTGATATTAGAACCAAGTTATACTTGAATGTGGAATTAAATCGAAATAGCCAAATTACTATGAAATTGCATTGGCTTATTAAGGTTAAATGACTAGTATAGAAATACTAGCCGGGAATGTTAGCATGAAAAGTGATAGAACAAATCCTAGGGGTTTGGATTGTGAAAGATGTACCTTAAGTAGTCATACGAAATGTCTTAAGGTAGAAATGAGTAAACGCTAAATTACCGTAGGAGTGGACCTTAAAGGTTACTCATAGTAGAGGAACTCTAGGCATAGAGTTTGCTTAGTGAATTAGTATCGTGACTAGAGGAAGCCTCGAGCACGATGAAGAATGACTGGAGGAAGCCTCCAGCATTCGTATAGGACGACTAGAGGAAGCCTCTAGCGTAACGTAATGTGACTGGAGGAAGCCTCCAGCACAACGTATGTAAGGTGATTAGAGGAAGCCTCTAACACCAAGTGGAGTGACTAGAGTCAGCCTCTAGCACGACAAAACATGACTAGAGGAAGCCTCTAGCATGGTAAACTAATATAGATGGGTGTGGCTTGAAGTCACGGGGAAAGGGTTAAATGCTTTCAAAGTAAACATGGGCCTTCGGGCGACTACTTGACTTTATATATAAAGTAAGTATACTTTCAAAAGAGGGTAACCACGGGTTATGACCTATAATATAATAACATCCTAGATTGAGGGTCTTGGAAATTGAAACTTTGATTATACTTAGTATAGTTGTCATTGTACTTGTCAAATGCTTCCAAGTACTGACCTCCCCTTCACGGGGGAGGCCACCTCACAGTTTCAGGCAGAACTTGAAGGTTGCTACCATCACCGTTGCTTCGGGCGGATTATCAAGGAGAGGAGACGTGGTTCGTGCTTCCTCCGTTTCTGTTTTAAACATTCAAATTAATGCTCATGGATACTTTTTTCCGAATAATTATTTAGGGCTTGCACGCCCGTGTTTGCCACGTGTGGCTCGAATGCTTGTATTAATATTTCCGCTGCTTAATTAAATGATTTACATTATGATTGTTTATGGATGTACTAATGTGAATGGTATTCAAGACGCCTTGTATAGTATGGATGAGTTGGACTGCGGTTGACTATTCGTACTGTACGGCGGGTTGTTGACGTGTCCGGGAAGGTCCGGGGCGTGACAATTTAATTGGTATCAGAGCCTTAGTCCGTAAACTTCATAATGAAGCTTCAAAACCCCTTTTGAAAATGATTTTGAAAACCATGAGCATAAAAGTTTTGCACTTGTAGAACTTTTGGTACTTGAGTTGCAAAGTCTCTAATTGTTAATATGGTACCCTTAACAATTGGTATGACGGTGATTTGAGCCAAAGGATGTCTTTAAGTGCCTATCCGTCACTTGACATTTGATACGGGTCTAATGACTCCTTCTCTATCTCTTTCAGAAATGGAACGCACCGGTAAAGTCACCCGACGAAACCCGACTGGCCAGGCGCCGGGAAGGTCCCAACATGGCAGTCGAGGGGCATCAAGGGTGTCTCGGAAGCAGGGCCGTGCAGGCCACTCGCTGACCGTTAGTGACGGTCATGTTGAAACAATTGACGAGCATTATGAGTCCGAGGAGGATTCAACGTACCGACCGGGAACGGAGCCGGTTGAAACCCCATATGATGGGGAAGATGATGACATTAGCGAGGGGAGCGACGATAACGACGCTCTAGAAAGGATTGAGGAATTGCTCCGGCAATATCATCAAGATCGCCAAAGGCGCCGGGCAAGGCGTGCTTCGAGGGGGGCTTCGAGGAGAGGGAGCCGTGTGAGTCCTAGGGGAAGCACAGAACCCCAAGGAGGGCGAGGTGCCGAGGTTCCTATCATAAGAATCTCGAAGTACCTAAAGGAGGCGAGGGACTTGGGGTGTAAACCGTTTGATGGAACGGGAGACATCTCCGTGGCGGCCGAGTGGATCAAGAGATTCAATGAAGCGGCCCTGGATATGCAGCTGCCACCAAACATGAAGTTGAGAGTGGCCACAAGACTACTAGAAGGCATGGCGTCCACATGGTGGGACGGAGCTAAAGGGAAGTACGGCGAGGCCGTCACCTGGGAGAATTTCCGACAAGAATTCTTTAGCCAATACTACTCCGACTTTGAAGTGAATTTAAAGAGGAGGGAGTACACAACCTTAACCCAAGGAGGTGAGTGCACAGTGAAGGAGCTTGAGCACAAGTTCAGAAAACTTGCTGAGTTCATACCGGAATACATTTGTGATGAGAACCGGATGGTGAACCACTTCTGGAACGCCTTGGACCTTGATATACGTGAGAGGGCAACACAATTGCCTAATATGACGTTTAGCCAAGTGGTCGAACAAGGCTTGAAGGGGGAGAAGGAATGGGAGGAAAGGAAGCGAAGAAATGCCGAGGAGGCAAAGAAAAGAAAATGGGAGAACCATGGCCCCCAGGGTTCAAACAAGAAGGGGAATCACGGGGGAGGAGGATCCTTCAGGGCACCCGCACCACCATCAAGGGGGAATCCCAACATGAGTGGGCAGAACTCGGGATCACAAGCCCCGACAAAGCCTAAGTGCAGGAATTGCAAGAGAAATCACGAGGGCAAATGTCGTGATCCCCCACGGTGCTACCAATGCGGAGATACGGGGCACATAAAGCCCAATTGCCCTCAACTTGGTGGGAACCGGTCATCAGGGCCAAGCAGTGCAACCATGGTGAGTAGAAACCGGGGTGGGGCACCCAATGCAAGCACGAACCACGGCGGGGCAAGTACAAGCAACGCACCCTCCGTGAACCAAGGAAGGGCTCAAGCGAGAGTGTACGCAATGACCGAGGCCGATGCTCGGGCTAATCCCGACTCCGTCGCAGGTAATACACTTATGCTGGTCATTTCTAGGCTTACTTTGATCATATACGTCGTTGGGATTGAGTACGGGCCACCCCGGGGTCAAACCGGGTGAGTTAGGCCGAATCGGGCTGGAAACAGCCACTGCTGGCCAGGCACGCCCGCAGGCACGCCGTGCCTGGCATCGTGCCTGGAAGGCAGTGGCACCCGAAGAAAAAAAAAATTGGGCCAGGCACGGCCGCAGGCACGCCGTGCCTGGCGTCGTGCCTGGAAGGCAGTGGCGTCCGAAGTATTTTTGGCCAGGCACGGCCGTAGGCACGCCGTGCCTGGCATCGTGCCTGGCCGGCAGTGGCACGCAGGGTAAGTTCGTTGCACGCACGGTCGTGCGTGCCACCCAGGCACGCCGTGCGTGGGCCCCAGAACCCGAAAATCGAATTTTTCCGCTCCGTTCTTTTACGTTTGGACCCCCGATTGATTCCAAACCTTAGTATTTACTTAATAACCTCCTAAGATGTGTAAAAACATTAGAAAATGTATCTCACATGGTGTATAAATGTAGGAACATTAAAGATTAATGGGAGATGTGCGAGAATCCTCATCGATACTGGGGCGCAACGATCATTTGTGAGTGAGGCATTCGCCGGGGGATTCAACGTACCCCTGATACCGATGGCTCAAGCCCTATTGGTATCCACACCCCTAGGGGAAGACATCGAGAGAGATAGCCACTATCCATCGTGTGAGGTGGAAGTGGAGGGCCAAAACTTGTCGTGTGATTTCGTGCCGCTGAGTATGATTGAGTTCGATGCAATCCTGGGTATGGATTGGCTTGAGAAGCATCATGCTAGGGTCGATTGTTACACGAAAGTACTTGAACTCGAAGGCAATGAAGGGGTAACCTTACGCTTCGAGGGGGATAGGGCAAAATCCAATAGTTGTATCATATCCACTGTGAGGGCTAAGAATATGATGAGGAAGGGGTGTCATGCATATCTAGCATATGTGGTGGACAAAACCAAAGAAGAGACGAGCATTGATGAAGTTAGGGTAGTATGCAAGTATCCGGACGTCTTTCCTAAAGACTTACCGGGACTTCCACCCGATAGGGAGATTGAGTTCGTGATCGAGGTCGAGCCCGGCACCAAACCAATCTCCATACCGCCATACCGTATGGCACCCGCTGAACTTAACGAGTTAAAAACCCAATTGCAAGAGCTTTTGGATAACGGTTTCATCAGACCAAGCCACTCCCCATGGGGAGCACCGGTCCTTTTTGTGAAAAAGAAGGATGGAACACTTCGAATGTGCATTGACTATCGTCAACTGAACAAGGTCACAATCAAGAATAGGTATCCCTTGCCTAGGATTGATGACTTGTTTGATCAACTACGAGGAGCAACCGTGTTTTCAAAGATTGACTTGAGGTCGGGGTACCATCAATTGAAGATTAAGGAGGATGACATACCGAAGAGTGCTTTCCGCACGAGGTATGGGCATTTTGAGTTCCTTGTTATGTCGTTTGGGTTAACAAACGCCCCGGCGGCATTCATGGACTTGATGAACCGAGTATTTCACAAATACTTGGACCGATTCGTGATTGTGTTCATTGATGACATCTTGATCTACTCAAAGAGTGAGGAAGAGCATGAGGAGCACTTGATACTCGTTCTTGAGACACTACGGGAGAAGCAACTCTATGCCAAATTTTCTAAATGTGAATTTTGGCTTAAGGAGATTGGCTTTCTCGGGCACGTGGTTTCGGGATCGGGAATTGCTGTCGACGACAAGAAGATAGAAGCCATCACCGAATGGGAGAGGCCAAAGAACGTCAAGGAAATTCGTAGTTTCCTTGGATTGGCAGGATACTATAGAAAGTTCGTGGAAAAGTTCTCTGTTTTGGCATCACCGTTGACAAAGCTCACTCGAAAAGGAGCTAAGTTTGTATGGGATGACAAGTGTGAGAAAGGATTCACTGAACTGAAGAAGAGGTTAACCGAGGCACCGGTACTTGCATTACCCAAACAGGGTATGGGGTACGATGTCTATAGTGACGCGAGCATCCAAGGGCTTGGATGTGTGTTAATGCAGGAGGGGAGGGTAATTGCCTATGCTTCACGACAGTTGAAGAAGCATGAGGTAAATTACCCCACCCATGATCTAGAGTTGGGAGCAGTGGTGTTCGCACTGAAGATTTGGAGACATTATCTCTACGGAGAGACATGTCACATATACACTGACCATAAGAGCTTGAAGTACGTGTTTACTCAGAAAGAGTTAAACATGAGGCAGAGACGGTGGATGGAGTTGATAAAGGACCCCTAGTGATTGAGTACCATCCAGGCAAGGCAAATGTAGTGGCAGATGCTTTGAGCCGGAAGAGCTCAACTGGGGCATTGATAACTAATTTGAGGGCATTAAGAGCCCAACTGGAGGTGTCCAGTAATGGTGCCTTATTGGCACGGTTTGAGGTGAGACCTACTTTGCTTGATGAGATCAAGAAGGGTCAGGAAACTGACGATGAAATTGTGAAAATCAGGGAACGCTTGCAAGCGGGACCGGTGGAGGACTTCAGAGAAAGAGACGACGGTCTTTTATTATTTCGTGACCGAGTGTGTGTGCCGGCAGATGATGAGCTCCGAAAGTCCATCTTAGAGGAAGCTCATTCATCGGCTTATGCCATGCACCCGGGGGGGCACGAAGATGTATCGCGATTTGAAAGAAAGTTACTGGTGGTCCGGTATGAAGAGAGAGATAGCCGAGTACATCAGTCGGTGCCTTACTTGTCAGCAAGTCAAGGCAGAGCATCAGCATCCAGCTGGGTTATTACAGCCACTTTCCATTCCAGAATGGAAGTGGGAGCATGTGACTATGGATTTCGTGGTGGGGTTGCCACGGACTGTGAACAACTATGATGCGGTATGGGTAGTAGTTGATAGGCTCACCAAGAGTGCTCACTTTTTGCCTATTAACATCACTTACCCTCTTGAAAGGTTGGCGAAGCTATACACGGAGGAGATTGTGAGACTACATGGAGTCCCGATATCCATTGTCTCGGATAGGGATCCACGATTCACATCTCGATTTTGGCCCAAGTTTCAAGCATCTTTGGGTACTAAATTGAAGTTTAGCACGGCTTTTCATCCACAGACGGATGGACAATCCGAGCGAGTGATACAGATATTGGAGGACATGCTTAGGGCGTGTGCTCTGGAGTTCCAAGGAAGTTGGGACAAACATTTGGCCCTAGTCGAGTTCGCCTATAACAATAGTTATCAGGCGAGCATTGGCATGCCTCCATACGAGGCATTGTATGGGAGGAAGTGCAGGACACCGTTATGTTGGGACGAGGTTGGCGAGGCCAAGCTCGAGGGGATTGAACTTGTTGAAATCACCAAGACTAAAGTGAAAGTCATTCAGGATAGACTCAAGACTGCCCAAGATCGGCAGAAGAGCTATGCCGACAAACGACGCAGGCCATTAGAGTTCGAGGTCGGTGATAAGGTCTTCCTAAGAATTTCTCCTTGGAAGGGTATCATCCGATTTTTATCGAGGGGAAAACTCAACCCCCGATACATTGGTCCGTTTGAAATCCTTGAAAGGATTGGGGCGGTGGCTTACCGTCTCAAGCTGACGCCAGAACTTGAGAAGATACACGACGTGTTTCATGTATCGATGCTCAAGAAATACGTGAGAGATCCATCTCATATTCTTGAGAAGCCACCGGTGGAGATACGTGAAGATCTACAATATGCAGTGGAACCGGTAAAGGTTGTGGGTCAACAGGTGAAGAAATTGAGGAACAAAGAGATTCCTATGGTAAAGGTTCTTTGGAGGAGTGATCGAGTCGAAGAAGAAACCTGGGAGACTGAGGTCTCAATGAGGGAGCAATACCCGTTTCTTTTCGATTAGACACATGGATTTCAGGGACGAAATCCCAAATAAGGGGGGGTGAACTTGTAACACCGTCCCCAAATGTATTTACTTTTAAGTGAATAATATTGTATGCAACCTTGTGGAATGGTTAATGAGTTTACAATGTTATGGATTTTTATTAATTATTTTGCGTGAATAGTAAATTCGCACGTGGGGCCCGCACCGGGAGCGGGGGCCGCCCAATATTCCCGGGACTACATAAACTATCCATCTCGGTCTAGATAATATTTATATGGTGGAGGATAACTCATTTGAGCCATGGAAAGGTCCGGAGTTGACCGATTGGTCAAAGAGGCCTAAATAACGGTATTGGCAATTTAACCGATAGAAGCCCGAAATTGAATTTCGGGGACTTATAAATTAAAGTTGGGGTATGAATATTCATCATAAGAGTATTAATGATGGAGAGCACATAATATATTTTATTTGACCCGATAAAATAAAATATATTTTAAATGGTCCGAAAAATACAACTTTCGGGACAAAGTGTACACTTCTGGACAAAAGGGGTTGACCTCCCACATGGGTGGGGGCCAACCCACGAAATTAGCCATATTTTTTCATGACTTGGCCGGCTGGATGGTGGAAGAGGCATGGGTGATGTGTGTGAAGTGAAAGAAGAAGCATCAAACAAAAAAAGGGGACCACATCCACCCCATTTGACCTTTGAGACAAAAGACCATCCCCTCACCCCTCTCTCCCTCATTCCTCTCGGCCAGAACCAACCCCAGCAAGAAAAGAAGATCTCCATCTCCCTTTTCCCATCCTTGAAGAGAGCTCAAGCAATAGAAGTCCAAGGGGAAAGTTTAAAAGAAGAAAAAGGCTAGGAAAAGTGAGAAAGATTAAGGTAATAACCTTATATTAACTTTTCCTTTATTTTTTCTTCTACAATATGAGATATATATCATGTGAAGAACATTGAGGATTGTTCCACATGAGTTAAGTGTAGAATGATGGGTTGGAAGGGGGTTCTAAGTCCAAAAACGGACCTAGGAGCCAAACCGACAAGTTCACCGGAAAATAACCTTTTAGAGGTTATTTGTATTGATTAAGGTTTTATGATGTTAAAACCTTGTTAGGAACTTGATTAAAGTACTTTGGAGCTTCGCCGGAGTTTCGCCGGAGTTGGTCAAAGTTGGCCGGAGTTGGTCAAAGTTCACCGGAAATAGTCAAAGTTCAACCGCGGAGCGTAGAACACGCTTAAGTTCACTTAAGGTGAGGATGACCGACTATATTGCTTATAATTATTGGGTTAATTTCATAAGATTACCTAAATGAATTACATGTGTTTGGCATGATTTATTTATAATATAAAAAAATGCCTAAATGAGATTATTATTGTTTATAAGTAAAAGTGCATAATATACAAATTTATGAATAAATTGTGTATGATTATGTATTATGAATACAATGGTATAATAGTGTGTAAACTATAAATGAATTGTGATAAATATACTTTTACCTCATGTAAGGAAGTCATGGAAGGATAAAAGTGATATTTTGATATTAGAACCAAGTTATACTTGAATGTGGAATTAAATCGAAATAGCCAAATTACTATGAAATTGCATTGGCTTATTAAGGTTAAATGACTAGTATAGAAATACTAGCCGGGAATGTTAGCATGAAAAGTGATAGAACAAATCCTAGGGGTTTGGATTGTGAAAGATGTACCTTAAGTAGTCATACGAAATGTCTTAAGGTAGAAATGAGTAAACGCTAAATTACCGTAGGAGTGGACCTTAAAGGTTACTCATAGTAGAGGAACTCTAGGCATAGAGTTTGCTTAGTGAATTAGTATCGTGACTAGAGGAAGCCTCGAGCACGATGATGAATGACTGGAGGAAGCCTCCAGCATTCGTATAGGACGACTAGAGGAAGCCTCTAGCGTAACGTAATGTGACTGGAGGAAGCCTCCAGCACAACGTATGTAAGGTGATTAGAGGAAGCCTCTAACACCAAGTGGAGTGACTAGAGTCAGCCTCTAGCACGACAAAACATGACTAGAGGAAGCCTCTAGCATGGTAAACTAATATAGATGGGTGTGGCTTGAAGTCACGGGGAAAGGGTTAAATGCTTTCAAAGTAAACATGGGCCTTCGGGCGACTACTTGACTTTATATATAAAGTAAGTATACTTTCAAAAGAGGGTAACCACGGGTTATGACCTATAATATAATAACATCCTAGATTGAGGGTCTTGGAAATTGAAACTTTGATTATACTTAGTATAGTTGTCATTGTACTTGTCAAATGCTTCCAAGTACTGACCTCCCCTTCACGGGGGAGGCCACCTCACAGTTTCAGGCAGAACTTGAAGGTTGCTACCATCACCGTTGCTTCGGGCGGATTATCAAGGAGAGGAGACGTGGTTCGTGCTTCCTCCGTTTCTGTTTTAAACATTCAAATTAATGCTCATGGATACTTTTTTCCGAATAATTATTTAGGGCTTGCACGCCCGTGTTTGCCACGTGTGGCTCGAATGCTTGTATTAATATTTCCGCTGCTTAATTAAATGATTTACATTATGATTGTTTATGGATGTACTAATGTGAATGGTATTCAAGACGCCTTGTATAGTATGGATGAGTTGGACTGCGGTTGACTATTCGTACTGTACGGCGGGTTGTTGACGTGTCCGGGAAGGTCCGGGGCGTGACACAGGAGGCTGAGCTAGAGCGCCTGAGGAAGGTGGAGGCAAAGGCTGCTTCAGCCGATGAGGCCCTCCAAGATCTCAAGGACAAGGCCAAGGCTGCGGAGGATGAGATGAGGCTCCTACAGCTCCGGCTTGATGAGGCCGAGGCGGCTCGGAAGGAAGCCGCAGAGGCTGCTGACGTTGCCCTGAAGAGAGCCGAGGAGGCGGAGCGGCTCAAAGCTGATGCTGACAAGGCTGCCGAGAAGGCCGTAGCTGACTTCAAGGCCGAGGGGGTGGAAAGCCGATGATCAGCTCCCCTTTTGTTACGAGGTGGTCGCTGAGAGGTTGACCGACTGGACGACAAAGGATCCCGTCGGCGAAGAATTTTGGATGAACGAGATGCAAGCTTTCTACGACTGCGGCCAGTATAGGATGCAGAAGCTGGTCTATAGGAAGCTTCGTCGTCGCTTCCGGAAGATGAGGCCGAGGGGTCTGAGTCTCCCTCGACGAATGAAGAATCCTGATGAGGATATGAAGCTTCCCCCGTCGGAGAGGCAGCTTCCAATCTTGAGTTCGGATGAAGGGGAAGACCCATGGAGCGATAGCGATGATTACTTGCTCGAAGGGCCCGCCGATTCTCAGGCCGATGAGGATGATGGTGGTGATGATGATGCCGATGACGGCCGTGGTGATGGTGCTGTTGGCGGTGGAATGCCGGCTGATGTGGTAGCTTAGTGTTTCTTTGTATTTAGTTTTTGTAGCTATAGCACTGAAGTGCATGTAATGGCCGAAGCGCCCACCTTTTGTATCTTTTGCATCCTTTAATGACAAATCTTTTCCTCATCGTGATTATCTCCTCGTCTTTGTAGTTAAGTATGCTTGCTCTTGTAAATTTTCCTAAGTATCAAGGTTTTATCTTGGAGGATGCCGGCGTCCATTCCTTGAGACGTAGCGGTCCTCTTTTCATTTGTCGTCACCGGAGACGATGCACTCCATTGTTCCTTGGAGGATGCCGGCGTCCATTCCTTGAGTGCCTCAAGTATTTCGGGGCTTATGCTCGGAGCGTTGAGGACGAAGCGATGCCCATTGGTAGCGCAACATCTTTGCGGTAATGTGACTTAGAAATTTGTCCAAGTGTCAAGCTTGTTTTGATGTAGGTGTTTTGCTCCGTTTTATCACTTGGTTCTTGCCACTTGTAGACGATGTGACATATCATCCGAGTATGGTCTCGTATGATTGAGCCGAAGCGATTCAATCTTATGATGTCATGGCTGAGGCCGAAGCATACACTTTGTGTTCTTGTATGATGATCCTGATATTTACTTAGCCAATTTTGAGGCTTTGGTTTTTGTGGGGATTTTATTTTATGCTCGAGGCTGGCGAGTGCACGGTCCATCGGCTTCCCTCTTTTTTTTTTTTTTTGTAGTCGAAGGGTTACTGTCCCTTCGTCCATGTGCGGTAGTTTGTCCGCTACGCTTTTCGCGTGGGTTAGTGCGAGGGAGTAAATACGCCCTCGGCTTGGTGTGTCAGTGACATCTTTTTTGGCCTTTCCACGTCTATCGTCGACGAGGGACCAGGCTAGGCATCGTCTTTTGACGGCCGCCCTTTGTGGTCCTGAGCGAAATTTTACTGACAGGTGGAGTTTTTGTAACCTCGGCCTTAATTCAGGCTTGTCGTCCTGCGGTTTCCGCGCGGACGACGCGGTATGCTTCTCTGTTTGAAGACGTCGGACCATGCACACAGGTCCTTCATCCTGCATAACGCCGGCCGATTTGGGTGTTTCACCGCTTGTGCCGATACGATATTTGGGTGCGTTGTCTATGCAACGGCTTTGTAGGCGCGTTGTGGATCGCAACGGCCTTAGGTGCGTTGTTTATTGCAACGGCTTTGGGTGCGTCGTTTATTGCGACGGCTTTAGGTGCGTCGTTTATTGCGACGGCTTTGGGTGCGTTGTTTATTGTAACGGCTTTAGGTGCGTCGTTTATTGCAACGGCTTTAGGTCGCATCGGTCTTGGGTGTTATCACCGCTTAGGCCGATGCGGTCTTTTAGCTCTTTGAAAGAATGGATGGGAACATGATTTTTGTTCAATATTCAATAAGAGGCGCTAGGCCGAGGGTGTTTTATTCAACCAATACGCCGAGGGGTGGGGGACGTTGCCCGCTTCACCACTTCTCGAATTATTGGTAAAATTTCACCAAATGGTGTACATTCCACAATCGTGGCACATCTGACCCATTAGGGTTTTTTAGCCTATAGGTGCCGGCTTTGACGACGGCGCTGATGATATAGGGCCCTTCAAATTTGACGGCGAGCTTTCCTCCTTCCGTTGGTTTGCTTGCTTCCCTTCGGCGGAGGACGTAGTCCCCCACTTGGAATTCGCGAGAACGGACCTTGGCGTCGTAGTAGGATTTGACTTGTCGTCTGTAGTTCTCCGCTCTGAGGTAAGCCATCTCCCGCCTTTCGTCAATGAGGTGCAAGTCAATCTTCATGGCTTCTTCATTGGCTTCGGGGTCATATTGTGTGACCCGTCGGCTGGGGAGGGTGACTTCAGTGGGAGCCTTGGCTTCGAATCCGTAACAGAGGGAGAATGGTGTCTCCCCTATGGCCCTCCTCGGCGTAGTGCGGTAGGACCATATGACGTTGGGGAGCTCGTCGGCCCAACTTCCGCCTTCTTCCTCGAGCTTCTTCTTTAGCCCCTCCAAGATGGTTCTGTTGGCGTTCTCAACTTGCCCGTTGGCCTGAGGGTAGGCAACGGAGGAGAAACGGTGCTTGATACCCCATTCTTGGAGGAGGCTTTGGAACGGTTCGGCCTCAAATTCGGTGCCGTTGTCTGAAATGATCTCCTGAGGCACACCGAAGCGGGTGAGGATGTTCTTGTAAACAAACTTTCGACACCGCGCCCCGGTGATGCTCGCTAGTGGCTCGGCCTCGACCCATTTGGTGAAGTAGTCGATGGCGACGATGATGTATCTGTTGTTGCCTGCAGCTCTAGGTAGCGGGCCGACGAGGTCGATGCCCCATCTGGAAAATGGAATGGAAGTGCTGACCGGGGCGTAGTTGACGGCCGGTCGGCCAGGTGCCCTTTGATAGTGTTGGCATGCGCTGCATTTGCGGGCGACTTCAGCACAATCGCGTGCCATCGTCGGCCAAAAGTAGCCTTGGACGACGAGGCGGCGTGACATGCTGAAGGGCCCCTGATGTGATGAGCATACGCCGCAATGGACTTCTTCCATGGCCACTTCGGCCTCATTCTGGTGGAGGCACCGGAGGAGGGTGCCATTGTATGATCTCTTCTAGAGCTTGTCACCCTCAATGACATAGCTTGGCGCCCTGAGTTTGGCGAGTTTGGCCCTCTCCTCGTCTTCGGGTAATGTGCCGGAGGTGATGTAGGTTGCGATGTCAGTGATCCAATCCTCCGGCTGGTGTTGTATGGAGAGTATAGGGCTGGCGTGAATGCTTGACATGCTCAACTCCTCCACCTTAGCTATCTTGGAGATGTGCTCAGGGGTGTCGGAGCTGAGTTTGGAGAGTATGTCGGCCTCGGTGTTCTCCGCCCTTGGGATCTGAGTGATCTCGTAGGTATCGAACGCCTTGAGCAGTTCCGCAACGGCCTCCTTGTACTGCTTCATCGTACGGCCCAAGACTGCTCTAAAAACCCGGGCTACCATTCTTGTATAAGTGGCGCCGGAATTTTTGAGCCCAAAGGCCATGACGAGGTAGCAAAAGATTCCCTCCGGGGTCATAAAAGCGGTCTTCTCCGCGTCATCTTCATGCATGGATATCTGGTGGTACCCTCTGAACGCGTCAAGGAACGACATCAACTCGCACCCTGCCGTCTCGTCCACCAACTGATCAATGTTGGGGAGAGGGAATGGGTCCATTGGACACGCCTTGTTCAGGTCAGTGTAATCAACACACATTCTGAACGTAGGCGGCTTTGGGGCGAGGACGACGTTCGCCAACCACGTGGGGTACTTCACCTCTCTGACGTGTTTGATGGAGAGCAGCATGGCCACCTCGGCCTTGACGAATTCTCTCCTGTCGGCTGAGAGGTAGCGCTTCTTCTGCTTGATGGGGGAGGAGGCGGGATCGACTGATAGCCGGTGTGTGATCACTTTTGGGCTGATGCCCGGCATGTCCTCTGGTCCCCATGTGAAGACGATGGCGTACGCTCTTAGGACGGAGAGGATGTTCATTCAGATTTGTTGGGGGAGCTGTGTCCCTATCTTCAGCACGCGTTCCGGCCGAGAGACGTCCAACGGAACCTCTTCCACGTCCCCGACCGGTTCGGCCTTTGGTGTGTCTTCTTCGGCCGAGGCGGTGGTGATAGTGTCTATCCGCTCCTCGGCCTCATTAATCTTTCTTGTGAGCTTGAGGTAGCAAGCCCTGGCTATCTTCTGATTTCCTCTGGCGTAGCCGACGCCGTCCTTGGTGGGAAACTTGAGGCATAGATGTTTCATAGAGATGATGGCCTCAAGGTCCTCCAAGGCCGGTCGGCCCCAGATCATGTTGTGGGCGCTGTCCAGGTTGACGACCACGAACTCCATGTCAATCTTCGCCTGATAGGTACTGTCACCGACCACAACGGGAAGCACTATCGTGCCCTCGACGTCGATAGAGTCCCCGGTGAAGCCGGATAACGGAGTCCGTATCGGCCTGAGTTCGGTCTTCTTCAGTTTTAGTTGTCTGAAGGTATCAACGTACATTACATTGACGGAGCTGCCAGTGTCGATGTAGTTGCGGTGGATGATGTTGTCGCCGATCTCACATTTGACGACGAGGGCGTCTCTGTGGGGCAAGGGGCCGAAGGGGAGGTCCTTGTCGGTGAAGGTGATGGCCTCCACGTGCCGTCGCTTCGGCTGAGGGGGGGCGTGGGACACCTCACCCACGTATAGGGACTGAGCCCATTTTTTCCGTTGGGTAGCCGAGTCCCCCCCTGTGTTCCCGCCGACGATGATGTGAATGTGATGCTTCTTCTGGCGGGGCTCTTCCTCGTCCTCATCTTCACTGAGGGCGCCTATCTCCCTCTTTTTTCCCGGAGGATCCTTCCCCCCTTTTGCCAGGGTTAACCCAAGTGTTACTCTTGGGGGCACCCTTGACAAATTGGGAAAGTTCCCCCTGTCGGACGAGGCCGTCGATGTGCCACTTCAGGGTGGTGCAATCATCCGTCTTGTGGGATGTCTGGCGGTGGTACTTGCAATATGTCCCTCCTTTGTGGACCGCAAATATCTCCTCCTCTGACCTGGGGTCCTTCACGATGAGGCCCTGCGCCTCAGCGTGGTCAAGGACGATGCTCATCGGGTGGGTGAGGGGGATGCGTTGTGCCTCCAACTTTGGACGCCATGAACGATCCTCTCTTCGTTGTCCGCCTGGCTCCTGGTGTGCCTTCTTCTGCTGGTTCTGTCCCTTGTTGGCTGGCGCATGGTGGGGGTTGGACGAGGGGTCCTTCTTTTGTTGCTTCTCCCCACCCTTCTTCTGGCTCAGGAGCTCGTCGGCGTCAGCGTGCCTGTCTCCGCGTCAGAGCGCCGCGAGGTATGACCGCGGGGGCTCCGTGAACATACTTCGGGCGAAGTGGCTCGGCCGAAGTGCTCCGCGGAGGAAGGCCAGGAAGGTGCGTTCATCGGCTCCTTCGCACTCTTCTGCCTCCCTCGTCCAGCGATCGAGGAAGGCTCGGAGCGTCTCCTGCGATTGTTGTTTGATGGTCAGGAGATGAGCGAAATGTTTCTTCGCACGCTTCCTCCCGGCAAAGTGGGTGAGGAAGTGCTAAGCCAGATCCCGCCATGAGTCAATGCTTGCCTCCGGAAGGTTGTTGAACCAATCATACGCTGGTCCCTCCAAGGTGGAGAGGAACCAGCGACACATGTACTCATCCGAAGCGTTGGTCATCATCATATTGTTCTGATAACGGGTGAAGTGCTCCTGGGGATCGGTGCGGCCGTCATATGGCTTGATCGGATTCCCCTTATACTTCTCTGGGATGGGGGCGGAGAGCACCCTCGCAGAGAAGGGGGTCCTGGTCCGTATCTGGATGACGGGCTCATCGCGCCGGTCGGCCAACTCCCTCTCCAGAGCACTGACTTTGTTCAGGAGTGCATCGTAATTGGGATGTTGGGACGTATGGGCCGCCGCGCGCCCCGCGGCTATCCGAGCCTCCATGTCAACAAGGCGCTTCTCGAGACGGGCAATGATCTCGTCCCTTGGGTCCGTGTTGGCCGCAGCGCCACCCAGCGGGGTTTGGATCCGGGCCGCGTGGGCCAGGTTGATCTGGTGACGCGCATCATCGTCATCCAGCTTTCCTTTGCCTTTGTCTGGTCAGGGCCGATCCGTTGTCCGGGAAACGGACCCGAAGCTTTCCTTTGGTGATCCCGGCTCGTGACCACCCAACCGATCCGCAACCCTTCCCGTAGGTACCCGACGGCTCGCGATGTCACCCAGCCTGTTGAAGGCCGAGATTTTACCGCGAGGCTGGGTCGGTGTACCCCGGGTAGGAGAGGCGGTATGGGAGTGGGTGTCCACAGCGACGACACCCTCATCGTTGCCGAAGAAGGTGACGCCGAGCGGGCAAGGTGGCGGTGGTGGTACCGTCGCAACCTCTCCAGTCACAGAAGTGTTGTTTTCCCCGGTCTTTGCGACGAGAGCGCTGACGACGTTGGGGTCCTGGAGGATGCTGGCGACAATGGCTGATAGGGCGGCCGGGTTGATTTGGGGGACAGCGGGGTGAGAAGCCTGTTGGCCCGAAGCGCGATCAGCAGCGCGTCTGTCCTCGAGCCCGATGCGGGCGTCTGGAGCAGTCTTGTTGAGCTGGGTGCGAAGGTCAGCCGCTGCGTGCTCGACCTCCTGAGCGTTCTCATCCTGGATGATGAGATCGTTGGGGACGTTGTCAGCAACGTTTCCCTGCCCTTCCTGGTTCAGAGGGGCATTCCTACCGGTGTTCTTTGACCTAGTTCTTGTCATAGCTAGCGGTGGTGTCTGGTAGCGACGAAGGGTACTCACTTGATCTGTTCTAGGCTCTCAACGAGAGCACCAAATGATAGAGTATTAATTCTAGAGAGAAGTGAGAGCTAGAGAGAGAAAGTGAGTAATTATATTTCTCAACCCTCTATAACTAGCCCCAAGGGGTCTATTTATAGGTAAAAATGTGGATTTGGGCTCCTAGCCATGGGCTTAGGAGGCCCATTACAATAATCATGCCTTCTTTGGGCGAAATAAGGCCACTAATGGGCTGAGTACAATACTTAGTAAATAAAGTAGAGATGCATTCTGCCAGGACGGAGCCTGGCTGATGCGGTGCTTTTTGGCCGATGCGGTCCCATGGCCGATGCGGTCCATGGGCCGACGCGGCCCCGGAAGTCCAGGAGTGCTTTCTGGGCCTGTTTGGTTCCTGGCCGATGCGGACCCACTGGGCCGAAGGGGGGCCACGTGGATGTTCTCCTGGTCGTCGTTGACTTTGAGTATGTGGGCCATGGGGTCCAGGCCCATATACTCTATCAACAAGAATATCATATCGTTTCAGGCTTTCAGCATCGAAAGTGTTGGTAATTTGGTATGATATATACTATGCCAGTATGTATATACTAAAACTTTGGATGTCAGAATTGTATACACGAATTTTAGGTATGATGACTAGGGTATACTACCGTTTTTGCTGAGTTGCAAGCAAAAATGGTGGAATGCCGAAATTGCCCTGCGACTCACTTCTTCCATTCGCCACTTGCGAGCCCTGCAATGAATGTAGTTTTCCCAGATAAGTTCTTCTTCTTCTTCTTCTTCTCCTCCTCCTCCTCCTCCTCCTCCTCCTCCTCCTCCTCCTCCTCCACCTCCTCCTTCTTCTTTTCATTTTTAGGATTTGAATTTTATTTATTAATTTGGAATTTTTGGATCTTAATTTTATCTATTCAGCAAAATGCCAGTTTTATAATCTAAAATGCCAATATTATTGGTTATTTGAAAAAACTGTCACATTTGTGGCAATATACTTATCAGAATGACAATCTGAAAATGTCATGTCCATAAGAAAATGTCATTTTTATGTCACTTTATCGCATTTTTATGGCTTATCTGAGAATGACATAACTACTTGTTATTAGAAATGACATGTTTTTGACATGTTTTCCAAATGATGTCAAAATTTTCATCCTTAAATTGCCATAGTTTTTTATCTAAAAAATTCATATTTTTTACAACTAGGAATGTCATGTTTAGAGTGTCAGTTTTTTGAGGAACAATGTCAGTCTCATGGCATACTGTCATCTTGATAAATGTAATGTCATAAAAGTGTCATTTTTCTAATTGCTTGTAATTTATGGCATTTTGATGTTCCAAATTAATCAAAATTAATAAATAAAAAAATTTGAAATCTAAAGAAGAAGAAAACAGAGGACCCAGATTCGAAGAGGATAGGAAGGAGAGGACAAATAAAGAAAAGAGGAAGAAGAAAAGGAAAAATAAGAAGAGGAGAAGGGGAGGAGGTCACCTGTCACGGTGGAGCAACTGCAGCGGCTCCAATCTTGAGGACGGCTCCAATCTGGAGGAATTGAACCCTCTTCTTCTTAATGAGATTGTAGTTTTCAATTATTAAAGTGGAGCAATTGGCTGGATTGAAATTATTCTTGACTTCAATGGCGAACTTGAAAAAGAATAGAGACTGGAGAGCAACGGCTTCCATGGAGAGCAGCGGCGTCAATGGGAGAAACGCAGCCGAGCAGAAGAAATTGCACACACCGAACAGAGAGAGGCGGAGAAATTGGGTTTAATTAGAAGAAGGGTAAAAGTGTAATTTGGAGTTCTATTTGGGAAATAAAAAACTTTATGTCCTATTTTGGAGTTTAGTCTATGTTTTAGTCTCATTTTTCACAATTTGAAAAATTTGTTTAGATAAATCTAATACCTAACATCTTTCATAATATAAAGGTTTGTAACACTAATAAATAAAATACAGTCTAAGTAGAGTAAACAAGTAATGAACAAGTCAAAGTGTTGCATACCAAATATTTTATATGCTAAACTTTTAGTATACCAAAATAGTTCAGTACGGAGTATTTTAATACAAACATACGAGTTTACTTGCTATAAATATAAAGTTACATATTTAGTGCATTGAAAACTAGTGTTTTACCCGGGCGTTGCCCCGGGTGCATAGTGAGGTTGTTAGAACCATTTGAAATATATATATTCTTATATATATAAGTAATATACTGTTTCACCTCGTATAAAAATTTCTTTACTTTGAATGGTATTTTAATAAAAAAGAAGCAATAAAATATTGATATTGTACAAAACATGTTAATCGTGTAACACCAGACACATAAGATACCACATGGTTAGGTTTTGAAAAAACTCCTTATAAAAAGCACTAACAGTCTTGGTGAAGAACCCTCTTTCTTTTGAACGAATAAGTATCTTAAGACCTCTCTACTCCTTCTAATCAATATTTCTCAAAAACATTATCGGTGCTCTGAGTTTTAAATGAAGAATATGCATGATTAGGCAATCCAGACATTGATGTGCTATTAGCAAACTGGGTTGTCTACATATTTGCATGGAAGGGGTCTGTGTTTGATGACATAATACTTTCCAAACAAATATGCTTCCCAACCTTATCAGAAAATAGTATATTTGATACAAATGATTAACAAATCTTGTATTCATAAAATTGATGTAGTCATAGAGCTACCTAGCTCTTTAAACATTATCAATTTAGCAACTATTTTAGAGGCATAAACTAAATTTCTAACAATAAGTCTTCAGAACACCTTTTCTTGTAAGAAGTGTGGGTAAGACTTAGCGAGTGAGATCTGATGAGTTTCGATGCTCTTTTAGGATCCTAAATAATCATAAAATATAGTGATATACTATTTAAATATTATATTTTTTTAAAATAGATCTAATTTCTTTTATTGTCCTTACCTTTCTCGAAACTCAGCTCAATGCACCATTTGTCCTTTCCATTAAGAACAATAATGCTATTTTAATTTTAAAAAAAACAGTCACATATGTTTCACCTTGTAAAAAATAAAGCATGTGTTGTTAAATATATCATATATTAACATTTTTAAATAAGAATTGTATTAATAAGTTACCATTAAATGTGTTAGTAAGCTCCAATCATGTAACAATTATAAAAGGTAGCTTGAAATTACTTCTATACCCCCCAACGTACTCAACCTTTTCACCCCACATTGCGCACGGTATAGTTGCTCCCCTCCAAGAAAATATATGCAAGTATATTGTATAAAATTTATAGAGTCATGTCTACATGAATAGGTAATCTACAAAAAGATATTACTTAGTCGGTGTCTTGTAGTAGCATGCGTAGTTTAACATTAGCACATAAAAAAATGTTGACTTTGCAAAACAAATTAGAACGGATGTAGTATGATTTAAGGTAAAAATCACAAACATTATTTATAAAAATAAAATTATTTATAAAGTAGTTCATACGCACAAAATTAGTTTTCACAACCTAACTATGTTAAATAATGCCACAACAAATACTATGATTATTGAGTAATATTTAGACATTTATATATTCCAAATATGACCTCTAAAAAGTCTTCATACACTTTTTTGCATATACACTTTTTAACCCATACTTGTTATGGTATACGTTTCCTTCTGTATTTCGACATATCAGGAGGGGAATAATATATGAATACTTTAATAAGAGACGGTTAACATATGATTTAAGGTAAAAAAAAACATAAACATTATTTCTAAAAAGAAAATAAAAAAAAGTAGTTTCATACGTACAAAATTAGTTTGAACAACCTAACTATGTTAAATAATGTCACAATAAATATTTTATCTATTGAGTAACCTTTAGACATTTTATAGTACAAATAGGCAAATAGCATGTCTAAAAATTGGATGTCTACACACGCACACGCGCACGCGCACACACACATATCACACGTGTTCCTTATAATATGTGTCTATATTTCAGATATTTTATGGACGCACTTGAGTTACGTGTCTTGTAAAATTGGAAGAGTTGAAGAGTTACGTATTTTGTGAAATTGAAAGAGCTGAGGAATTAAGTGTCTTGTTTGTAAGAGTACGTATCTAGCCTTTGTAAAACATGGTAGGGAATGAGATAGAATATGTAGAACCTATTTTGTAATGCCAAAATCGGCTGATTCTGCTGAAATTTATGAAGTTCTAGCTGAAGTGATTGAATTGGCTGATTCTACTGATTTATTAATAAATAGTATTTAAAATATATTTTATTATTTAAATAAAGAAAAAATTAAATGCAAAAAATTAAGAATAGCTAAAATGGACCTCTACAGTAATTTTGCCAATACAGCTAGAAAAATAACTCCAACCTTACTTTTTTTTATTATTACAAAATTCAGCGCATGGAATAAAAAATTGTGTGTTTGGTGAAAAAGTTGGGCTACCAAACGGGCTCGTAATATTCCATATTTCAAATCATATTGTATTTATGGAATGAGATAGAATATGGAATCTAAAATTATTACATTAAATCATCTCTTTATTAAAACAAAATATATATTTTTAAGGGAAGTGTATTGAACGTGTGATAAAAGCTAAGGTGCATGTTCTTGTACTCAATAGCAATTACATCATTCATCAATTTGTACTTAATAGCAATTATAGCATTCATCAATTGCACTTAATAGCAATTAGATAATTGATAAATTGTACTCAATAGCAATTACTATAAAGGTTCTACTTTATTAGTAAGTAAGTAGATACTTGGATATGATAGTATAGCGTAGCGAATATACTACGTAGTATTTCTTGAATAAAATCGACGATTATCATTTATCAATAGGCAGGGGCGATTACCAAAAAAAAAAAAGGCAGGGGCGGATGCACGAGTAGGGTTGTAAACGAATCGAATAATTTTGATTCGATTCGTTATTCGAATTCGAAAATGCCGATTCGAATTCGAGTAAGTAGAATACGAATACGAATACAAATCTATTTTTTGATTCCAATACTTTACGAATACGAATACAAATACTATGATATTCGATTCGAATAATATTCGAATATATTCGAATTATATATATATTTATATATTTATATATTCATACAATATATACTACTTCTTATGAACACATATAGTTCAATGTAAAAATATTAATAACAAAATATTCATGTAAATATTTTGCATATTTTAATTTAAACATTGTTACTTTACCAGGTCAAAATAGCTTAATTTACAATTAAAATTTTCCGTTGATTTATCTATATTCATATTAAATTTGAAGTGACTTCTATAAATTAATTTTGTTTTCTATAAAATATGTAATATGAAAATGAGTTAAAAGGGGCAAACTAACATTATAATTTTAATTATTTTCACAAATTAACTTTATTGTTTTTTGAATTTGAATATTCGAATTCGATTCGAATATATCAAACGAATCGAATATGAATACAAAATAAGATTCGATTTTTAAACGAATACGAATATTCGATAATTATACGAATACGAATAATATTATCAAGTATTCGGTTCGATTCGATTCGTTTACAACCCTATGCACGAGCTCCTATACTATACACCCAGGTGTACGTACATCTGGTCCAATTAAAGAGAGAGTCCAATTAAGTTATGAAACCCATAAGAAAAGGCCCAATGTTATCTAAGAACAAGCGACCAGAACTTCATCTAAATCTACCGCCGAACTCTATCTGCCGATTATCCGCTCCTTCGTCTCTATGACTTCCAGTCCGCAGCAGTGTCACCTTCATCACACCTACAAATGTGGCACCATCATCTTCTCCGGTACTGCCCCAATTCTGGCATACGGAGTAATATCTTTGTTCTTGACAATGAAATACGGAGTAAATCTTTACACACTAATGACGGTGGAAGTCAAAATTCCAGCTGCCAACTACTTGAGATCCAATACAAGCCTCTATTTTCTCTTCTTCATAATTATTCTTCGACCTCCACGGCCCCACCTTCTCTAAAGTTCCGACGTCTCCTTCCATTCTATTTGAGAATTGATTTTGTATTTGATTATATGTTTGTGTGTGCAGAAAACTCTATGAGTGCTCTATTAGCTTGAAGAAGAAAAACTGCGACGAGAAGAAGCTACTAGAGATTTTAAACGAGTTTTTGAATACACGTATTTGTCTATCAACTGTTTGAAAAATTTATAGAGTGAAAGTTCATTCCTCTTTCATGAAATATCTTGATATTAGAGCATATTAGAGATTTTAAATGAGCTTTTAAATTTTTTGATGCTTATTTCATAAGTTATCTATGATTATTTGATTATGGTGTAATGTTCATTTTAAGCTGGACATTACACAAGACATTTTGTATTGGTGTAATTAATGCTCATTTGATATTGGTGTAATGCTCATTTTAATGTAATATGGTCGAGCACAGACCATGATACTCAATTGCATGTTTCTAATATTCAATAGAAGAGATTTGATGCTCAATGAAAATGTTTTGATGCTCAATTAAAAAAACTCATGATTTTCACATCAATGCTCATTTATTAAGTTACATTGCTCAATTTAGACTCATTTATGCTCATTTTTAAAATTTCATTTTCAATGCATATTTCAAAAGAGTTTTATTGCATATTTATGTGAGTATAATATATAAAGCAAATGTGCACTAAAAGAAGTCAATTATGAGTATAGTGCTTACGATTTTCATATAATTGCTCATTTGGTAAGTAATGTGTGCTCATTTTATACTGATGTTTGCTTATCTTAAAATGTTATTTTAATGCATATTTTAAAAGTATCATATTAATTAGATTAGATTCACGTAAGAGTTGATTATAGATATGAGAGCACAGACCATAATACTCTATTGCATGTTTCCAATACTCAATAGAGGATGTTTGAAATATGCATTGATATGACATTTTAAAAATGAGCAATATATCAGTATCAAATGAGCATATATGTATATATAATCTACAAAGTGCACATTGATATGAAAATCGTAAGGTTTGTTAGTTAAATATCGCGACATTTTAATTGAGCATCAAACCTCCGCTATTGAAATGAAATTCATGGTTTCTAGTGAATGAGCAATAATGAACTTTTAATGAGTATCATACCAATTCTGTTGAGTATTAGAAGTCTAATATTGAGAATTGTGATCTCCGCTTCATAAATTCTAATTCAATTTCTTTTTGTTATTTTTTCTTTTATAAAATCTTATTAAATTATATTTATAATCAACTCCTATGAATTTCAATATGTGAATTAATGTAAAATAGTACTTTAAAAAATGCATTGATATGATATTTAGAAAATGAGCATAAGATCACTACCAGATGAGCATACATAACTTACAAAATGTTCATTGATATGAAAATCGTAAGATTTGTTAGTTTGACATAACGACATTTTCATTGAGCATCAAACCTTCTATATTGAGATGAAAATCACAATATCTGTTAAATGAGCATTAATGAACTTTTAATGTGCATTGGACCTATACAAATGAGCAAATGTAACCTATAAGATGAACATTGATATGAACCGTGCGAGTTATTGATATAGTTGTGTTCATTGAGCATAAAAACATTTTCAGTGAACATCAAATCTTTATTATTTAGTATTAGAACCGTGCGATTAAAAATGAGCATAACAGAGATACTAAATGGACATACAAAACTTATAAAATGAGTTTTCAAAAATCCAAAAGCTCATTTGTGTATATTCATTCTATTTAGTAGTTTTACTCCTTTGAGTTTAAAATAAAGTATATATTTTATAATATCTTATATTATAGATTTTCATAATAATAGAATATAATACGATAGTATGAAAGTAAAAGGTTACTAAAAAACAAAAACAAAAAGGATAGGAGAACAAACAATAAAAAAACTAAAACAAAGGATAATAATAAAAAAACTAAAAAAAAAACACAGAAGAAAAACGGAAGATGATTGCCGGCATTTGAAACTCATGCGACTGAAAGAAAAACGGAAGCATCAGCGCCCGATGCGGAGCATTCATGCGCCAGAAAAAACGGAAGCAGCCCATTAACTTCAAACTTGTTATTAATTACAAAAAAAACCGGGTGTACATACACCTGGGTGTAGGATATAATTTCAGCCATAGGAGTGGGGCAGCTGTCCCCAATAAACAAACACTATCTTGTTATAATTCATTAAGAAAAATCTCATTCCAAATGAATGCCCCCAATTGACAAAATAAATGCCCCCTTATCTGTAGTTCAGTAATCCCAAACAGCCCCATCACCAAAATCCAAATTAAAAAACTTTTCAATTTTTTTAATCGTGAAGGCTGTAGATTCTGAAATTAAAACAATTCAGCTGACGACAAGTTGGAGTAGTTCTCTCGTTAGAGTCTGGTCTAGAAAAGTGAAGAACGAGTGTAGGTTTCTCTCTAAATCAATATTAACTATTTCACTATTGTATAATTTGTATTTATATAATTTGTATGTTGTTTAAACCTAATGTGTAAAATTTATTCGAATTTATAAAAATGATAGGGTGTGTATTGTATTAAGAATTAGTAGTGGCACAATTATATATTTATGACTAAAATGAAGATTGTTTACAAAAATGTGATTAATGACTTGAGTAATAATGATATCATAGTAACTTATGTATATATTTTAAACTTAAGTTACTATGACACGACATTGTAATAACTAATAGTCATATTTGTGTAAATAAGTTTTACTTTAGTAATATTTATGTAAAAAAAACCTTTTCAATTTGGATATATCTTATTGTGTCTTTTTGTTTTGTATTGCCTTTATGTATGTCATCTTACTATTCCCTAGGTATAGAGCCGGGTCAGTCCTGGGCACGGGTCCGACCGGTCCAGGTTCTAAATAATTGAAGCCCGGTATTGACCCAGATTGGTTTCGGTCAGGGTCCAAATAGTACTGGTCTCGGGTCAGTACCCACCCTCTAATTAAAAAAATAAAAGTATATCCATTGGGACCGGAACCGGGCCCAAGACCGGCCGATCCCGTCCCAAAATATCAAGCTCGAGCTCGTCCGTTTCTATGTTAGTCCGTGTAGCGTTGGTACCAGAAAACCGGTCCCGGGCGATCCTAACAGTACTGGTCTTGGGTCGGTCCTGGGTCGGACCGTCCGGACCCTGTCCATCCCTACTCTGCCCCCAATAGCTTTGAATCCTGGATCTGCCACTGTCAATAGGATACGTGCAATATACCGAAACTTCAACACTTTTCCATATGTAGGTGCAAAAGGATGGATACGGGTCATACGGCTGGCTCCAGTCTAAAATCATTTGGTTCTATGCAAGTACCTCAAAGGTAGAAATCTTAATTACAAAAATGATAAAGGTACTCCAATTTGTACCCCAATTTGTACCTCACCCTATTTTTGTGGCTCACAAAAGTAACTCTTTAAAGTGGAGCAATTCATTTATTGAAGTGGGCTTTTGTGAGCCACACAAATAGGTTGAGGTACAAATTGGGGTACAAAATGGGGTACCTATAATAAGGTTGTCTTAATTATAGGGACAAAGGTAGCTAGGGAGGCCGTACTCACCCCAAATTTCAAATATTCTTTGAATATTAGTGTATAAAACTTGTGTAAAAATTCATTCAAAAGTTTCTTTGCGTCAGCCCAACCAAATTACTACCCCCGATCCGTAAAATCATCAAATTCATAATTGAACAGATTCAGCCAATTTAATCGATCCGTTAATATAGAATTTCAGTTGATTCAATCGATTCGGCCGATTTTAATGTTGGGTCTAAATTTCTAATGACATTTAGCAAGTACAATAAAAATAGTAAGAGAGTACAAATCATATATAGTCTCATTATTCAAAAATGACAATAGGAGTCCGTTTGGTAGCACGAAAATCGACTGATTTGGCTGATTATGCTGAAATTTATGAAGTTCTGGCTGAAGTAGCTGCATTGGCTGATTTTGCTGATTTAAGAAAAACTTATTTTTAAAATATATTCTATTAATAAAATAAAGAAAAAATTATATGTAAAAATAGCTAAAATGATCATCTACAGTAACTTCAGCCAATACAGCCAGAAAAGTAGCTTCAACCTTACTTTTTCTGCTTATTACACAATTCAACGCGCGAAAGCAAGAGTTACATGCTTGATGAAAAAGTTGGCTGATAAGCCGAAAAACAGTTTTACCAAACGGCCTCTAGAATTGAAGGAGCTAAAAATCATACAGTATCAATAAGAGTGATGTGCCAAGTTCCATCAGATTCCTAACCGAACAAAAGATAATTAAACAGGAGAGGATCAAACAATTGGAGTCTTACCTAGTCTCGATCTAAATCGTAATAATCTAACTCTTAACAATAATGATATCATTTCAGTTGTATTATGTTAATTGGATTAGTGGTTAACCACCAGGTCATTGAAGGTTGGCATGGTTGACTCCATTTATTATCAAAAACCTCACATCAGGTCCCTCAGTCTTTGGATTTGGCCATGTGGTCGAATAGTAGATTTGGATGGAAGAAAATATGTTTCTGTTTTCTTTGTGGTACAACTGATAGGGAACACAAAGTTAGTTCAAATATATAATACTTATTCCATGATCACAACCACAAGAATTTAATAATAAACCACTGCGTTATTATATACCATCAATCTTGTTTTAATGTGTCATGTTCTAAATTCAATTTGCTTCATAGTCATTGTTTTTATTTTGTATGATTTCAATTTGCCACATCTAGTATGGAATAGATTTATGGAGTCCCAAACGACTTCGCTTATGGAGTCATATGAGCCAGTCTGCTAGTGTGACAACATCCTATCCATTCATAATTTTAGTGGGGCATTTTATTAAAATTAAAATACACTCCGTAAGTTATTAGAATGGTGTCATACTACCCCTACGACACCAGTCATATGAGGCTCTTTAAAAATTTTGATCTGGTATGAGTTACACTTTATTTAATATTGTCACCGTTCAACAAAATTTTGTTAAATTTTCTTATTTAATTGTCCTGTCCATATTGTGTTTCAATTAAATCATACGGAGTACTAAGTATATTATATGGGTCAATGACATGATTAAGTTATACTCGTGTTATTTTATTTTATGTAGAGAAAATTTTAAATTCAATCCCTAATAAGCTTAATTATGCATATTTCCATTTTTAACCTGTAACTTTTCACACTTGCAGGTATAAACCTACTCCCTAATTTGCCTCATAATTCCTCGTCAACAGAATCAAATATAGTGGATAAGTTTGTTCATATGATGTTGTTATGGCTAGTGCTAGTACACATTTGCTCAGAGGATTGAGACATACAATCAGATCTTTTCACTTTAGTAGTTTAGTTTATTGAGTTCAAATTCTTTATCATCTTCAATAGCAGTTATGATAAGGAAGTTCAGTTAGATTTGGTCAAATACATGCAAGTGATAGTAATAATTATTGAACTTGGATAATCTTCTACTAATATAAATAATAATTTCTTATAGAGTCTAAAAATTAATGGAAAACGTCAATTTAATAAAGAAGTGTTTTAGATCTAAATGAAAGTTAAATATCATATTAGTTATTACCTTCGTCCATCTTTAAGGTTCATCTCAATAATTAATTGTAGTAATTTGAGTATACTTTGAGAAATAGTGTGTTTAAGTATATACTCCCTCCATCTCAAATTGACTTTTTTTATCAAACAAATTCATTTCACTCACTTAATTAGGATATCAATTCGTAATTAAACTTTAATTTGGACTTTGCAACTCTATAGAAATTTTAATGTAGTTTCTGAATATGTAAATTATCAATAGAGATGATTTAACTTTATTATTGGTTGACTGAAAAATGTTGATTTTGCAGTTTAATTTAAGACGAAAGTATTAATATAAATGAGTAATTGATGATAGTTGTGTTAGGATGGAAATCTTAATTTTTAGAGTTAATTATTTTCTAAGAGCATCTCCAATGCTAAAACGTTAACGGTGCATACATGGCATGAGAAATAACCAATTGAAAAACATTAAATACAATATCTCTCTTCTTCTTTCCACGGTCTTATGTGTTTATGGTAAGTTTTTGTCTGCAATGTCAATCACAATGTCTACATCTAGACATTGTGCTTCACATTGTGAAGAAAAACTTACCAAAATGGTGTAAGATCCTTCAAATAAGGAGAGAGATATTGTATTTATTGTTTTTTAATTGGTTATTTTTCATGCCACGTATGCATCGTTAACGTTTTATCATTGGAGATGCTCTAAAGCGGGAATAAGAACTTTAAAATGGAATGTCCAAAATAGGCAAGTGGAAGTATTAACAGAGGAAGTGTATTTTTGAGTGAGGGAAAATAGTGAATATCATATGAAATTGTTATGGTGCTAGTACATTTGCTTAGAGGATTCAAAGTCAAGGTGGTGTATAACTATATATATATAACCGTATAAGGGGTGTTTGGAACTGATTGTGCTTCTGCTTCTTTTTTAAAGCAGATCTCCCCCAACTTAAAAAAACTGCTTCTAGAAGCACAATCAGATTCAGTTTTCACAAGCTGATTTCCCCCAACTTAAAAAAAAATTGATTCTAGAAGTAAATTAGAGCAAAAGAAATACTTCTACACTTTCACTCAAACACTCCAACTTCTGCTCCTTAAAATCACATTCAAACACCCCAAAGTATCCGTTGTGTTATTAGTATACATCTTGAATGTGAAAACAAGTTTCTTAATTAATATCATATCGGAGGTATGGGATCTGACTGTCTGAGTACCCAGTGGCGGCGAGTCATGGGGCTCAGGAGCAATGTGCCGCTAGTTAGTTTTAGTTCCCGTTTGGAGGACTAAGAACTGGCTTATGAGCCTGAAAATCAATTAAAATACCCAAACACCCATTCAATTGGCTTATGTGGCTGGTTTTTATGATCAGCCCAAAAAGTGAGTGTATAGCTACTTTTTGAGCTGAAATCTATTTTTCTACTATTAAGCTATTAAAAGATACTATTATCCATATATACTTTTTGACTAAAAAACTCATCTATGGAAACACGGCTAAATATTTCTTGGGGATTACTTCCGTGCTGCTACCAATAACTCCGTATCAGATTGAAGCCACGTACTGTCTTCAACAAATATTATACCAAGTACTTCCTATTTTAGTATACTACTCCAACAACTTTTTATTTAATTGGTATTTAAAACACTTGGATACATTATTATGGGGTCTTTTCTTAAAACACAGGAATTGCTTGCATGTAGGTGATGTAGTGCCAAATAACGGGACTTATTCTAGGTTTTCCAAAATTACGGTACTCGGAAGTCACCTTTCCGACTAAATGAGGGTAGAGGGTAGAGGGTTTATCAAAAAATTCCAAAAGAATGCTTCTTAGTCAGAACTCCCAGTTCCGAGTGGGGGAATCCACTACTTTTTATGAGTAGGCTTTTGATTTCTAATTCAAACTTTCAAAGACTTTTAATTATCTTTACCAATTTTATACCTCATATATTAATTACTTCCTCCGTTCCTTTTTAATTACAACAGTCAACATTTCACGTTTGTCAACGCACAAGTTTGACCATTAATATCTTTCATTCCGTATTAATAAAAAATTTTAAAAATTCATATTTTGAAAATTTAGAAAGAGAAGAATTTAACAATATTTTTTAAAAATTTAATTTATAACACATCAAATAATAAAATGTAGTCAAAGTAGAATATGTGAATAGTGTAAAAAGTCCAACGTTGCAACTAAAAGAGAACGGAGGTAGTATTACATATTACATGTGGAGATGTTAAACACATGGACTAGTTGGAGCCTTATTATTAATTTTAATCTAGAAATCATAATAATTAACATTTTTATATATCATATGATTTATGTTAAAAAATATAAAATGAAATTGTTTTTCATGATCTTTCTTATAACAACAATATTAGTTATGTAATTTTTAAATAAAATCATTACATGTCTATATTAACCGTTACTCCCTCCACCCTGTTGAGATTGTCTCGCCTTTCTCTTTTGGGGTGCCCCCCTAAGATCTTTAATTTGATAAAAATTTGTGTAGTTTTATATCATTTTTACCTTATTCTAAGTTTATTGAGTCAATATCAATTCAACTATATACACTCACTTTATTAATAATCCCACCGTCTTCTCATGTTTCAATGTTAGTTGGACGGAGGTAGTACTAGATAACACAAAAAATTTGATTGAAGAGCAATAAAAAAAGATAGCTAAAAATGGAAGCAGCTATATATGTATTTTGTATTTTTGTTCCCAAATATGAGTTATTTTGTTCTATTAAAGAATAAATCTTTACGAATTATAAGTGAAAGAATTATAGTTACTTGATAAAAATCTTACTGTTTGATTTAGTTCTGTTTGGTATAACAACTTATTGTGACTATTTATCAGATAAAAAATAAAAAAAATTCTATCTCATTAATATATGCACTAAATTTCAATTATTGTCTTTAAACCTTATATATACAATCTGGTGTCATATGGAAGCTCGTAAAAAGTTATGAATTTTGATATATTTTTTATAAAGGTTGGAATATAAATACAAAAGTTACAACAATTTAAAGAAAATTGAGATTTAGGGGGTGTTTGGATCTGATTCTCAAAACTGATTCTGCTCCTTCAGGGAGCAGAAGCAAAAGCTGGAGTGTTTGGGTGAAATTCCAGAAGCACTTCTGGAGCTCTAATTTACTCTCAGAATCAGTTTTTTTAGAAACTGGGGGGTACCAGCTTCTGAAAACTGATTTTGATTCTGCTTCTGTTTTTAAAAAAGAAGCAGAAGCAGAATCAGTTCCAAACACCCCCTTACTAGATCGCTACTCTTTATTACTTATATGGGTCTACTTATTTCTCTCTCACCATGTAGCAGGCTACCTTTGGGAATGAGATTTACAAAACTCCGGTGTTTTTGCATGACATTTACAAAAGTCCCGTATTCTTGGGAATTCCTCTTATTTATTGGTACTAATATCAATACCAAACACTTCCACTTCAGTCTTTTCAGGCTTTTCAGTCATTCCAGCCAATGCAGCTGTCACCAAAAAGGCCATTTCAGGCTTTTCAGCCATTCTACTACGGAGTATATGTATTTTGTTTTTTAAAAGAGACATCATTTGAAAATGCGTAGAAAATATATATACACGAGGTTAAGTTTTTCTTGGAGTACATACATAACTACCACTACAAGAAAATGGACTAATAGTGACAAAAATTAGTGAGAGTAACAAAATCCTCTCATTAAATGTGTATCTTATCTTACCATTTATGAGAGTAAAAAAATTTCCTCATTAAAGCTCAAGCAATTTTTTTCAGAATAAAAACTCGCATCTTCTACCGTCATTATTGCGAACGAAATGAAAACTCTGGCGCTAACTTTCCCTCCTCTGGCCGATTAAAATAAAAAATAGGAGTAAACGAGATAGGGTTTTTATTTGTTAGGTCACTCCACCTCTCACATTCTCCCGTCTCTAGAGAACTCTCGACCTGCAAGTATGGTGCAAACGAAGTCACCGCCGCATACAACTGCTCCGGCTTCACGCAACATGTCTTTTCCAGATTCTTTCACCATTCCGCGAGATTTGTGTTATAGATGACTTGAGACTTCAATCCTTTCATTTCTTTTTGTATAAGGTTCGATTTTCCAAATCTATTTCTTCTTGACCAAATCCCTTTGTCATGGATAATGATTTTCCCTTGCCTTGTTGTTCAAAGAGCATATCAGATTTGCTCCAGATACAATTTGGCTCGCCAGCGGAAACATTTCATATTTGCTCTGTATTTTTACATTTCCCCCCTCCCCATCTCGAATCTTAACCATTATTCTCCCAGTTTGTAATTGCAGGTCAAGCGTAGCGGAAATACCTACCCCTATCACGCTATCTTGTGAGTTTCTATCTCTATTTTCACTCTTTAATGTATCTTACAGATTTCGATTTTATTCATATCCTGAGAGTATTGTTTATTCTGGAATTGGGCCTTCTATATTAACATAAAAGGTGGCCACTCTATCTGCTGCTTTTGTTTTTTGGTTTTCAAGATTATTTAGTGCACATATGATAGTAGGAATGGACTTTGATTCATTTGTAACCATGAATTCCCTTACAATTATGAATTTCATTAATTTTTTTTTGTTTTGATTCCAAAAAATCATATCAGGCTTTCTTTGCAGCTGCTTTAATTTCTCTTTCTAAATTCTAATGGAAGCACATTATGTTACCTCTGTTTTATGTTTTCATTTATTATCCTCTATCTCACTGTATTGTACTAAATTGTTATATTGGGTGTGTATGTATTTTTCTCTCTCTGGTACTGATTATATTTGAATATTTGATCAATTCATAAAATAAATATCAGTTCCAATTCATGTCAAATATATTCATAGTGAGGTTAGTGGAGTTGGATGCTGGTTGAGGTTAGTTATTCACTCCATAATTATTTCTTATGGTGAAGAGAAACATAGCAACTATCCTTATGTTCATATTGCAACTCTTAATAGTTAGTTAATGGACTGCCGGAAGGGAGGACTGCAATAAACATACCACTTGGAGAAATACCTGCATGTTTTTTAATTCACTACTTTAAGTCATGCGTTTTTTAAATTATCCTAAATTCTTTTTATAAGGCTGTTTGGGAGAGTGCATTAGCTTTTTGACTAGTAATGACTTTATACTTCAATGATTTTTATACATCCACTACTAACACAATTTTATCTAGTAGGTAGTATTTTTTGTCATAAAATAGTGCAGGGTGTAGCTACCAATTCACAGGGCAGATCAAGTTTTTGAGTTTATTGATGCTTGCTTGAGTTGCTTCTACAATTTTCACCTATCTAATGAAAATTGTTAGAAGAATTCAACTTAGTGTTAGAGATATTTTCATTATATTGTGATCAATGTTTCTTAGCTCATTATATTTAGCATTTTAATTAAATAGACTAGCTAGAATAATGAATAGGCCTTTTAAGGCAATTTGTAATAAAAGGTTTTATACCTTTTTAGGTATGGGCCTCCTAGAAAAAGGAGCCCAAATGATTGTAAAACCTACCTTTCCCGTCAGGCTATATATATGCCTTAAGGGAAAGGCTAGGTTAAGCTTTTCAACATTCCCTGTGCCGCAGTGCCTATATCGGTGATAGAAGTTTTACGCTAAATTGTTCATCATTCTGTAAACTTCTTCATCATTCAATGGAAAGCTTCATTCCCAGATCTATCTTCCATACATACATTTTATAGACTAGAAAACAGGGACCTAACATCTGGTATCAGAGCCGGAGCTGATCGATCGATTGAAGGCTGAAAATCACTCCTGCGCGATTCTTCATCGTTGAAGTTTCGCACTTGAGCGATCTTCTGTTCTATTTTTATTGTTGTTTTTGCAGGAAAATGGTTGAAGGAAAGTGTTTCTAGGCTTGCTGGGATCACTTCTGTGAAAAATCTCGATCTAAAATTTGGCGTACAGGTCAGGCAGAAGTTGAGCGATTCTGATATTTAGCGCAACTCGCTGGGAAGAAGAACAGGTTCGCGCAACGTGCCATCTGCGCGATTTCAAGCTTCTCAGATTTCACGCAACGACTCCTGCGCAATCTCAGATTTCGCGCAAACACTCCCTGCGCGATTCTGGACTTGCGCCATCTTCTTTGCAGATAGAGCGATCATCTTGCGCGTTTTCTACTTCACGCAAATACACTTGCGCTATTCTTGACTTGCGCGATTTGGAAGTTGAGCAATCACTCCTGCGCCATCTTTGGACTTGAGAGATTTTCTGAAGTTGAGCGATCTTGTTGAGCGATTTGGAGTTGAGAGATTTTTTCTTAAGTTGAGAGATTGTTTTTAGAGTTGAGAGATCTTTTTGTATTGTGGAGAGATTGTTTGTAAAGTTGAGAGATCCTTTTTAAGTGTTGAGCGATCCTTTTTAAAGGTTGAGAGATTGTTTGCCAAGACTTGAGCGATCTTTTTATAAAGTTGAGCGATCCTTTCTAAAGTTGAGCAATCTTTCGTGAAGTTGAGCGATCTTCCAACACTTGCGCGATCTCACACTTACAACTTTTCTGAACAAGAACCTTCTGCCGGAATTACCTAACAACTGAACAGGACTCCTTTAATCAACTGATCAGCCCGATCAATTTTAACATGGACGCATTATCAATCGGAAATGATACAAGACCCCCAATCCTGCGAAGGGGTGAGTACAACGTATGGAAGAACAGATTCTTGAATTTTCTTGAGAGCAAGGACCAATCTTCTGGTCTTCTTGACTCTATCACCAATGGACCCGCTCAATTGATGATAGCTGTTGAGAGAGATAACGGAAACAACCCACCAGTTGAGATTGAGTGGAGACCCAAGACTGTTGATGAATATGATGATGAGGACAGAGCAAGACTCCGAGCAGATCTCATTGCTAAGACTTATCTTCTGCAAGCCATCCCGAACGACATCTACATGCAGATTGACAGCATGTCAACAGCAAAAGAGATGTGGGATGAGATCTTTAAGATCATGCAAGGCACAGAGATAGGAGTAAAGGCGAAGAAAGCTAGCACATTCACTGCTTACGACTCATTCAAAGCCAAGCTCGGAGAATCACTTGAAGACACCTACCTCAGATTCCTGCAATTGATAAATGAGATGAGAAAGATTGGCGTGCACAAGTCGAACATGGAACTGAACGTGAGATTTCTATCTTCTCTTGGAGCTGACTGGAAGAAGCTGAGCTCACAGATAAGGCACACGAAAGACCTCGATGAAATGGACATCCATGCTGTGTACAATACACTTGACCAGTATGCTGAAGATTTTTCTGACCTCGTGGTCGCCACTGTGACAGCTGACAAAGGGAAGGGAGCTGTGGACAAGCTAGCTGACACCCTTGCCCTGATGCTTGACAAGCCTTCAAAGTCTGGTTCCAAGAAAGATAAGATGATTGCTGATGAAAGTGAAAGCGCAGACAGCGACATCGGATTTTGGGATGATTCTGATGATGATGAGCTTCGTGACTTCCAGAAGCAGATAGCCCTTCTTACCTCCAGGTTCAACAATCAAATGCAGAAAAAGAAGAACTCTTCTAACAACAAGCTCCGCAAGTCCTCCTCCAGCAACAACAAGAGAAAAGAGCGATCTTTTGAATCGTCTGAAAATATTGTTGCTGAGGATGCTCCAAAGTGCTTCAATTGTGGGAAGACTGGACATCTGATGAAGGATTGCAGGATGCCAAAGAGGAGGAAGGATGCCGAATATTATAAGCAGAAGATGTATCTGAACAAAAAGAAGATGTTGCTGGCAATGGAAGAAAGTAGTGAGAAGAGTGCCCTCATGGCTGAAAAGGACCACTGGATGGATGATTCTGATGAGGAAGAGAATCTGGCCTTGATGGCAATTGTTGAAGAAGAAGAGAAAGAGAAGGATGCTGATGAAAAGGAGAAAGACAAAGCTGAGGAGAAGAAGAACCTGCCTACTGCAACCAATGCTGATGAAATGACTGCCCTGTCTGCTGAGAACAGGAATGCTGACAATGAAGTAAGTACCTCTAATTCATCTGTCCATACTTGCTCTAGAACGGATATGCCTGATAAATTTAAGGAGCTAGAGGTGAATTACAAAAGGTTGTATGAGGTATATAATCAACTGCGTGAAAAACAGACATGCTCAAACATTAAGATAATCAATTCAGAGAAAACAATCACTAAGCTAACAACTGAGAATAAGCGACTTAGTGCTAGTGAGAAAGAGCTGACAGAGAAACTTAGAACAACTGAAAAGGAAAGAATTAGGCTTTTTGGTGTCAATAATTTGTTAATGGAAAGAAGGGGTGCTCTATATACTAAAATCAAAGAACTTGAGGATCTGTTAGCCAAAAGGGACCAAACTGATCAGACTATTTTCCTTAACCAGCCTAAGGACACTCGTTTCTATAATGCCAAAGAAGGCTTGGGTTTGACTAATCCTCAGAACCTGAAAAAGGTCAACTGTAGACAACTCTATGATGTTAGATACATGAAAATAGGATTGACCAAACTCATGGCCTTCACTGGAGCTGAAGAAACGAATGCCCTTGAGGATGAAAAGAGAAAGACAAAGGCTGGTGTAGAGGTTCCTTTTGACTACACAGAATTAAACAAGAGCTACAAAACCAAAGCACTCCCCTTGACCCCTGCTGAAGAAATCTTGACCTATCCTCCTGAAAAGGAAGCTGAGAAAGACGGAGAGGAGGCTTCCACATCTGAACCAATTGAGAAACCAGCTTACATTCCACCATTGGTGAGAAAGTTTGCTGAGTTAAAAGACTCTTTTGAAAAAGAAAAACAGGTTTTAGAAAAAGAAAAGGATGAACTTTTAAAAGAAATAACCTCTTTGAAAACCGCCTCTCAGTCTAACACAGCTTCTCAATCCTCTTCCCCCTCTACTTCTGAAAACACTTCTGAAAATTCAAGCGATAGTTTTAAGACTTCTTCTTCTCACCCCAAGTCTCATGCTCCGACAGGGAAAGATGTGAAGAAGAGAGTCGAGAGGAAAGGAGAGTGGATTGAAGACAAAATAAGAAGGAAGAAGAGAGAAGAAGAGTCAAGATTAAGAAATAAGTGTCAGCGGTCGAGCGCCATTTTTTATGATAAGAATAAGTCTAGTTCTAGCATTAGTGAGCCATCTACTAGTTATGCTAAGAGAGTGGCTCCTAAGTCTTCTAGTTCTAAGATTTCTGTCTCGAATCGCTGTACTAAATGTGTTTCTCTGGATTGTGTTGAATTAATGAAATGTTGTTGTTATAAGTCTGTTTCCTCTCGCAAACCAAATGATCCGGTGATTGTTGATAATGTTGTGAATAAGCCCAAGATTGATAGGGTGAATGTTGAGAGTGAGGTCAAACTGCCATTTTTAAGGTATCCTCTCAAGATTCACTCAGTCAAACATCTGAGAAGGCTATCACGTGAACCAATCTTGAAAGACCACTTATCTGAACAATCACTTAGGACGAATGAAAGTTCCCTCGCTCCAAAAATCAATCAAATAAAACAAAAATGGGTTCCTAAGGCTGAAGCAGAACAATTAAAAATGAAAAACTCTTCTCAAACAGCCAGCCTAGGATCCCAAATCAAAAAGAAGTTGAAACAATTGCTCACTGTTGATAAGGAAGGACCCATCTGGCGATGGGTACCTAAGCGAAACTAATCTGTTTTGCAGGTCAGTCATGTGTGGCATCTTGATTCGGGTTGCTCGTCACACATGACTGGACAGATTGAACTACTGAGCAACTATTCTGAAAGGTTTGGAGGAAATGTGAGGTTTGGGAACAATGCTTCATCGCCCATACTCGGAATAGGAGATGTCATCTGTGAGAGCGTCACAATCAGAAATGTGTCGTATGTGCAGGGACTGAAGCACAACTTGCTTAGCATCGGACAATTTTGTGATAATGGAATGGAAGTGAGATTCCATGCTAAGCAATGTTGTGTGATGGATATGGGTGGAACACCATTATTAAGGTGTCAGAGGAAAACCAATCTCTACACCATTGATCTAAAATCGGTACGATCTCCCATATCCATCTGTCTCCTGTCCAAAGCATCTGAAGAACAAAGTAATCTATGGCACAGACGTCTCTCACACTTGAATCTGCCAGCCATTAGTTCCCTCTCCTCGAAGAAGTTGGTGAAAGGACTGCCTGTTCTGAAGAACTCCCCCAACCATCATTGTTCTGCATGTCATTTGGGAAAGATGAGGAGAGCGTCACACAAGTCAAAACAATTTCCCTCCTCATCTCGTCCCCTGGAGCTACTACATATGGATCTGTGTGGTCCGATGCGCGTGCATAGCATCAGTGGACGCAAATATACTTTGGTAATTGTGGATGACTACTCACGCTACACATGGACCAAGTTTTTGCGCTCCAAGGACGAAACTGCAAACCTAATCATGACGTTCATCAGGACCATACAGAATTATCTACAGCAGAATGTGAAGATCATCAGAACTGACAACGGGACGGAGTTCAAGAACAAGGAACTGACCGAATTCTATGAAGCTCAGGGAATTACTCAACAGTTCTCTGCAGCTAAGACACCACAGCAGAACGGTGTTGTAGAACGACGGAACAGAACCTTGGTGGAAGCAGCCAGAACCATGCTGATACAGTCAAAGCTTCCTCACTTCATGTGGGCGGAAGCTATCAACACGGCTTGCTTCACACAGAACAGGACCGTGATCCACAGAAGATTCGACAAGACACCCTATGAGATTGTGTTCAAGCGGATCCCTAACATTGCCTTCTTCCGCGTCTTCGGCTGCAAATGCTACATTATGAATGACAGGGATGCTAGGGGGAAGCTTGATCCAAAAGCAAATGAAGGGATATTCATTGGGTATTCTACCAATTCCAAGGCGTACAGAGTATACTTGAAAGACAGAAGAACCGTCATGGAGAGCATCAATGTGAGCTTCTATGAAATGGCGGACTTGGCTTCTGAACATTTTCATTCTGAACCATCAACCTCTGCAAACAATGAAACTCCATCATCTTCTGGAGTAGGAGGGCAGGGAGGTGAGACAAGATCAGATGAGCATGTGGTTCTGGACTCTCTTTTTGAGCATTTTTACAGCCAACCACGTGCAGCACCAACTACAAATGCTACAACCACTCAGAACCCCCTGTTACCTGCTCCAACTACTGAAGAAACCAACACTCCTACTCAGAATGATGATGAGCATACAGATAATGAAGCTGAACAAGAACCAAACACTCCTGTTAATGATCAACCTGAAGAAGCTGCAACGCAAGAAACCCCAGAAGCACAACCAGAGCAAGAATATTCTGACCCTGATCATCCAATCATAACTCCACAGCCTCTACAACACGAGAGAAAGTGGACTAGAGCACATCCGCCAGAGCTGATAATTGGAGATCCATCTCAAGGAGTCAGAACCAGAACGGCATCAGTCAATGAATGCTTATACTCATGTTTTCTGAGTCAGAAAGAACCAACAAAGATGACTGACGCATTGGCTGATCCGGACTGGGTGATTGCAATGCAGGAAGAAATGAACCAGTTTGAAAGATTGAAAGTGTGGACCCTGGTGCCAAGGCCGTACAAGAAAACCATTATCGGCACCAAGTGGGTCTTCAAAAATAAGAAAGACGAAGACGGTGTGATGGTGAGAAACAAGGCCCGCCTGGTTGCAAAAGGTTACAATCAACAAGAAGGAATCGACTACGATGAAACCTTTGCACCAGTGGCAAGGATTGAGGCCATCAGACTATTTCTAGCATATGCTGCACACAAGAGTTTCACAGTGTATCAAATGGATGTAAAGACAGCATTTCTGAATGGAGATTTGAAAGAAGAAGTCTACGTTGCACAACCTGACGGCTTTGTTGATCCTGAACGCCCCAACCATGTATATAAGCTGAGGAAAGCCTTGTATGGTCTGAAACAGGCACCGAGAGCCTGGTACGAAGCACTGTCAGATTTCCTTGTAGAATCAGGCTTCTCGAAGGGAAAGATAGATCCGACTCTCTTCATCAAAAGACACAAGGGTGACATCATGCTGATACAAATTTATGTTGACGACATCATCTTTGCCTCGTCGAATCCAAATTTCTGCAAAAAGTTCAGCAATCTGATGCGCACCAAGTTCGAAATGAGTATGATGGGAGAATTGAACTTCTTTCTTGGGCTTCAGATCAAGCAAATGCCGGACGGAATCTTCATAAATCAGTCCAAGTACATCCACGATATGCTCAAACGCTTCAAAATGGACAGCAAGTCGACGATGAAAACCCCCATGTCTCCCTCACAGAAGCTCGACTCTGACCCTTCCGGGAAACCAGTCGATGCTACCAATTATCGGGCTATCATCGGTTCCTTGCTGTACCTTACATCTAGCCGACCAGATATTGTCTTTGCAACCTGTCTATGCGCCCGCTTTCAAGCAAACCCTAAGGAATCACATCTGAATGATGTTAGAAGAATACTGAGATATCTCAAAGGAACAGTCAATCTGGGCCTTTGGTATCCCAAGGAATCAGGTTTTGACCTTGTTGGATACTCAGATGCTGATTTCGCGGGTTGCAAACTGGACAGAAAGAGTACATCTGGCGGTGCTCAATTTCTTGGTGATAAGATGGTGTGCTGGTCCTCCAAAAAGCAGAATTGTGTGTCTACTTCTACAGCTGAGGCAGAATATGTCGCGGCTGCTAGTTGTTGCTCACAGATATTATGGATGAGGACCCAGCTGAAAGACTATGGGTTCACATTCTCACACATCCCAATCTACAGCGACTCTCAAAGTGCAATAGCCATCACGTGCAATCCGGTCCATCATTCAAGGACAAAGCATATTGATCTCAGATATCATTTCATAAAGGATCACGTTGAGAAAGGCACCGTGGACATGTACTTTGTGTCTACGGAATTGCAATTGGCTGATATATTCACCAAAGCCCTGGATGAAAAGAGATTCAATTTCCTGATCTCTAAGCTGGGGATGCTGAACCTGAACGAATGAGTAACTCTGAACTGTGTGTGTGCGTGTGCTTTCATGTTTTGCATCTTTTTAATTTAATTTTTCTTTATTTTATTTTATTTTTGCATCACATTTTCTTTCTTTTCTCCCTCTCTCTCATGCATCATTTTTCCTTTTTATCTTTGCATGCATCTCGGTTATTTTTTCTATTATTCTGTTTGCATCATTTTAATCAATGCATAAATTGAGGGGGAGTCTTTTCAAAATTCGTTCATCTATTGAGGGGGAGCATTTCAAAATTATGTATAAGTTGAGGGGGAGTTTGCTAAATTTTTCATCCTTAAGGGAAGCAAGTGTTGAGGGGGAGCAATTTTAAATTTAAAATCAATCTGTTTTGGGCCCGTTGAGTTCAAAATTTTCCCCGGGCCTATTTAATCTTTTGAAACGCGCAAACCCCCTCCCCATTCCTTTCTCTTGCGCGAAACATTCGGACTCCCTCAGAGCTCAAATTCTCCCTTTCTCTTTCAAATCTCCTCCTCGTCAAACTTCTAAGGGTAAGAACAGGTCAAAATTCTTGCTATTTTCTTGATTGTTTCACAGGTCTCTCACAAAGAAGAAGAACAGGGACGATTCAGTACTACTTGCGCGATCCTCAAATACCTGCGCGATTAGAGGACATGCCCGATCCTCGCAGATGCGCGATTATACCCTTCGTGCGATTTGAACAAACCCCTTTTGCGCGATTTGCTTCTTGCACGATCTGGGGCGGGGTGCGCAATCCATAGCTGTTGCGCAAACTCAGGAGTTGCGCGATCTGCTATACCTTGCGCGATTACCCTCCACAGGGCTGCGCGATATACCTTGCGTGATTACCCTGGTTGCGCGATATGCCAGGCTTGCGTGAAGGGGCTATGCGCGATCTGTTCTTTTGCCCGATCTGATAAGGGGCTGCGCGACTTCCCTCTTTGCGCGATCCAATTGGGTTGCGCGAAATAAAGTTGACCGAGCCTGGCCCAACATTTAACCATTAGTGGAAATTTTTAAGTAGGCCAAAATTACAAAGTCCAGGCCCACATACAGACCAAGTGCAATAACCAAATCAAATTGGGCCCCACTTTTCACATTTTTTTAAACAACAATAAAGGGCCCAAGTGAACAGAAGTTGTGGACTTAGCACATTTTCGATCATATGCTCTAATCTGTTTATCATTTTCAGACTGAAATGGCTGCCAACACTCCAATCAACATGATCTTCGCTAGGGAACACTGGATCCCGATCAAAGAGAACAACTCACAACTGGACCCAGAAGTCTTCTCTTGTCAAGACGACGTAGTGGTCTCCATTTTGAAAGGCCATAAGCTGTGGAAGGCCCTGAGCGAAAACGCTGAAGTCCCTCAGGTGTATCTCCAACAATTCTGGGGTACACTTGACAAGGACGTTGATGCGAATGGCAGGCAACTCGATGATGTTCTAGCTGCCACAATCTGCAACACAAGAGTCACCATTACAAAGGCGCTGGTCCAACAAGTGCTACAGATCCCGGAGGAGGAACATTATGATGCGTTGGCCTCAGAAGCGCAAATCTTTGAGGACATGATCACACTAGGTCACGCTGAACCTCTCCGGTTGATGTCTGCAATCAAGACCGCACGATTTCCACGACCTTGGAGGACACTAATGGCCACACTGAACAAGTGCTGCACATCTAAGCACAGTGGCTTCGACAAATGCAGCGGTTACCTCGTCTACATCTTTCACGGCATCGCCTTCATGAAGAACTACGACTTCACCTCACTAATCTGGGGTGACATTCAGGAGATGAGAAGACGGAAATTCGAAACTGATCTGATCAAACACCTACCATACATGAGATGGTTTTCACTGCTGGTGCGACACTTCTGCAGAACAATTCCAACTATTCAAAGACGCAAATCATCTGAGAATGTCAGCACTCCAGCCCTACAATATTTGAAGAAAATGCCAGAGGTACGCACACTGGTGCCTCTTCCTATTCCTGTTCCTCTCCTCCTGTTAGCTGGGCGAAATGATCCACATGTCATACGCTACAGTGAGGAGAACGGTACCATACTCCCTATGGCTCAGATAAACCCCCCTGAGCCTACCCCGGGGAGTCAGCCGAGAGAAAGTGAGGGTCCTGAGAGTTCAACCCAGCCACAGAGACCAGTGGCAAGCCGGCCCCATGATGATCAGACTATGTCTGCTGAGGGCCACCCCCGTGCTGAAGAGACTACCCATGATTCGCCAAGCGTAGCCACAACACAAGACGCTGACGATGAGGGCTCTGGGAGCAAGGCTGAGGACGACAACGATGATGATGATGAGGATGACAACAACGCCAACGCAAAGGGCAAGAAAGTCGAGAAAGCCCGCGCTAAGAAAGGACGACTCGTAATCAGGCTTTCTCGGGCTACAACACAAGAGCAGTCTCACCAAATCAAGGACACTCAAGGAAATATCATCAGTGAGACTCGCTCCAAGGTGCGTCATGACAATGCCTCATCATCTACTCCTGTGCAAAGAGTGCAAACTGCCAGCAACTTGGCAGAAGAGTTAGCTTTGTATGACAGCTGCTCTGACCTTGACACAATAAACCGGGCTAACCCCATAGGTGCAGAGGCTGATATTTTCAGTCTCCGAGTAGAAGACGCAGCATCTAGCCCAACTGCGCATGCACAAGCCTCACCCAGCCACTCTGCTGCCTCCCAACAGGTAGTAGTTTCACATATAGGGGATCTTTTACCCACCTCGCTGCCTCCTTACGAAGCAGCTGAGGATTTACTTTGTGGTCTTCCGCCCCAGACCACTACCCCTCCTTCTAGCACATTGAGTCTAGTTTCCACCATCCCAACATTTTCAACATTTTCTAGGACACATACACTGCTTACACCACTGCACACAACAGGTGCACTTTACCTGTCCTCAACGATCGGAGATACGTCGATGATGATCGGAAGTCCTGCTGCACAACAGATAACTCCATCATTATCTGCAGGCCACACTTCGGTAATTTTTACTGATGCTGTGACAACGGTTACTACCCCTGTAACCGGTAACCGTGACCCTACCGACCTTTCTGTCATTCTGCAGCGCTTCTTGGATTCCACCATTAAACCATGGGTGCACGAAGCAATAACCGCTCGGGCACAGGAATTCAGGAACACCCCGGCGTTACTTAATGACATCATCCAACCCCAACCATCATCCTCACATACCCAACAAACCCAACCACTTCCTATCATACCTACCGAACAAACCTCTGAACCATCCACTACCCTACCTCACTCGCCTACTGCTTCAAGGGGAACCCAGGATACAGAACTAGTGTCCTCCCCTACTTCGACCACACCTTTTCCTGACCCTAAAACTTTACCGTTCGAGGTACTCGAGAACCTAATGCTAGATCAACTACTAGCTACCGAAGAAGGCAACCTAACCCAGAAACAAAAAGACCTTCTTCGGATCCTTAAGCCTGACAGCTCATGCCGTGATAGTCTCCTTGGTCACAAACGTTCGCATGAGGACCCCGATGACTCGGATCCTCATGAGGGGGAGAACAAGAGACAAAGGATACTTGAGCGTGATGCGTCAACAAGCCAACCTTCTACGCAATCCAACCAACCTGAATCCTCGAACAATCAGCCCCCACCATCCACTCAACATAAAAGCCAAACAGCCAACTCACCCACATCTAGCCCGGTCGAGCTAGAAACAACACTCCTAGGCTCATCTTTCATAGATGTAGACCAAGGATGGAGTGGAAGTCCTGAGGTTGCTACTTCGAGTACACCTTTCTATTCAGGCCATCAGAAAGAACCTAGTTCTAAGCTGATGATAACGGGCAATCCTAGTGATCCCGGAGTTACCATTGACAGAGCGCCACAACAGCAGCAAGCTCCCTCTAGCCACCACGATGATCGAATGCATGACGAACTGGAAGAAATTCTTGTTCACAACAAGTGGTCTCGGCTATGGACAAATGTGGATGAAATACAGCGAAGAGCCTATCTCAGAGAGCTCCTAGCTAGATGTGCTGCTGATGTGATACTGCTTGATGACGATGAACTCAAGGAAGGAGAAAATTATCAGGAATCTCCCAAGGAGCTGGAATCCATCATCAGACAAACAGCGGCTCGAATGCCGAGGAGTGAAAAGCCTTGGGAGAATATTAATATCAATGCTCCCTTCCAAGAGGAAATCAGAAAGCGTATATGGCGGAAGGATGACAAAGTCAAGGAATTGGACGAATTGAAAATCTGTGGACTTAATCATCTAAGAGGAAAGAACAAGGGCGGACAATTGTTTCTGCTTAGTCATCATTACATGGGGAAACAGAGAGAAGTATGGCAACATGAACTACAAACCGCAAAAGACCCAGTATGGAGTATACTAAATGTAGCCGAAATAAATTATCAAGACATCCCACTCTCTGTTTACCGCCTGCAACGCTCCGACGGGACTGAATTTACCTGCAAGGAAAATGACCTTTATATGTTAAAGATGGATGACATCTATCATATGTATCTAGCCTTCCAGGAAATTCCAGTCACCTGGGACAAATCTACACAAGAGGGATTCAAGGCACTCAAGCGCTTCATGATCAGACAAGCCAAATTCTTTGCTTCCCATGATCTTCAGATGGCCCTAGAAACAAATCTGCCAAAGACAAACCTCTCAAGACCAAAGCTTTACGGGCCAGAACTTGAGAACTATCCAGCCTATTACATCTTCGATCGCCCGTTAGCTATCATCTATCTGAACCAGAAAGGTGAGAGGCGTTTGTTGGTGGCAGAAGAAATCAACAAGTACTGTGATGGAACGCTGAAGATCATTGAAGAAAAACTGCAACCTATCAGAAAAGAATTTGAAGAAAAACAACAGAAGTATGCAGATGCCACAGACGATGAACTGACAGAGGCAACCAGAATTGACAAAGTGTTGAAAGCCATCGAGAAACAACTTGACAGAAGAAGGTCTCTCAGAAATTACGAGCATGCACTAAATCTCAGAAAGCATTATTTTAAAGCTCAGAAGTGAAGAAAAGAAGAAGCAAGAACATCTGATCACAAAGGGGGAGATTGTTAGAGATATTTTCATTATATTGTGATCAATGTTTCTTAGCTCATTATATTTAGCATTTTAATTAAATAGACTAGCTAGAATAATGAATAGGCCTTTTAAGGCAATTTGTAATAAAAGGTTTTATACCTTTTTAGGTATGGGCCTCCTAGAAAAAGGAGCCCAAATGATTGTAAAACCTACCTTTCCCGTCAGGCTATATATATGCCTTAAGGGAAAGGCTAGGTTAAGCTTTTCAACATTCCCTGTGCCGCAGTGCCTATATCGGTGATAGAAGTTTTACGCTAAATTGTTCATCATTCTGTAAACTTCTTCATCATTCAATGGAAAGCTTCATTCCCAGATCTATCTTCCATACATACATTTTATAGACTAGAAAACAGGGACCTAACACTTAGCCGTGGTATTACCTTTGCAAAAAGCTGTTACTTTTGCAAAAAGTTGTCACATTTGCTATCAGTTAGATTCTTATGCTGTAATATCTTAGAACTTGTGTTAAATTGCAAGAGCTCTAATATTGTTTACTCTTATATAATTTTCAGGTTATCCGGATACTTGAAAATGCATTACCAAATTGTTTGGTTGCTATAAGTAATGTGTATTTAGTTCACAATTTTTAGTAAATTTCTTAAATTTCCTTTGCACTTGAAATAAATGTTTCTTCTATGAAAACATATAGAAGGTATATTTGTTTATTAAGAAAATACATGTATAGAGTGTGGCTAGCAAGGGAGGGAGGGCTGAACCGAACTCAGACGAGGTTGATTGGACCAATTTAAAGGACTGAGAGGTAGGGGCTTGACATCCCAAAGCTATACAATTAATCGAGTTTCCATGCGCGTTCTTTATTAAGACTGCACGTTCTTTATTAAGACCTATGAAGTTTTAATTCGTGCAGATGATCCTTGTTGATTCATCAGAAGTTGCCTCCATCTCTGCTATAAACTGGAAACTCCCAATCTATACGCAGTTTCATTTATATGCTGGTTTACCAAACATGTGGGTATGTGTGTCTGTGTGTATGTTTGATTAATATTTGATATTTTCAGAAATTCTTTGTAGGTGTTTGATATCAATTTTGAGAGCAAAAAATGTTCAAGCTCTGAACAAGCGTGGAATTTGGGAAGCTTAGTTGACCAGTACACCAAATGGAAATCTTAAGATGCTCAATAGCTCAAGGGATAACAATCAATCAATTGATTCTATGCTGAATGAGGAAAAGAGAGAAGCCAACGAATTGAGTGTCAAGTTAGATAGCATAAATTTGAGATGTGAAGTTTACAGCTTAAATTAGTGTAATAACAATATGAATACCTATTTTTAAGTGTGTAACCATGTTTAGATAGGGCTTCATGTCAAAACACTTGTGTTGTTTATCATTAAAAATGTGTTTGTTATATTTACCTTTTGTTTATGTATTTCGTGGTAATAATTGTATGAATTTCATTACAACACAAATTTGTAACCAAAGTTGAATATTATTTAATGATGAAAAAATATTTTAATAATATCAAAATAGTGGTATTAATTAAGGAAAGGATACAATTGTCAAAAAATGTTTTTAATGAGGGTATACTTACTCTCATCACACATTTATTAATGATGGTACCTATCCCGTCATTATATGTCTTTTACCGCGGAAGCTGTAGTGACGGATCATGACAGGATACTTCCCGTCACTAAAAGGTTTTTATGACAGGATTTGGACTTTTAACTACGGTGTATCCTCTCATTACAGACAACGTTTCTTGTAGTGTACCTTTTCTGAACTCCATCACAATTCAAGTTTATTGACATTTTTTTGAGTCCCAAAATATATAATTCGTAATACGTAGTACTTTAATCAAACATGAAGTACGTAGTATAACTTAGATCCCTTAGGTGATTCATATTTTCGATTTATTGTCTTATATACTACGTATAAGCCAACTTCTTTATCAAACACATTTTTTATTTATTTCGAACACTGAGTCATGTAATAATCAAAATATGTAAAATTGAAGTGATGAATTGACTAAATTCGGTGTAGAGAACTACTTTAGTTATTTTCATATACTTTTATCTATATTTATTAATAATATATACTTCCTTCGTTCTTTTTTAAATGCAACGGTCCATTTTTCACGTTTGTCAACGCACAAAGTATTTCATATATAACATTTTCATAATTCATCAAATTCAGCACTTAAAAAACAGCAAATTCTCTAGTTTTAACTAGAATTTCACCAATTTAAACAAATTCAACCTTTGATTTCAGTGTTGCAAAAGAGGATCTCAATGTCTATCAAATCTCTTCTTATCCCAACACAAAAGCTAACACAACCTGCAGATTGGAACCCAGTCTAGTAAAAAAAAATGCAATACAAACCATATACAGATGCAACATTCTGATGTATAAGATGATATTAAAGGGTGTATGGTCAGAAAAAAAAAATGGAACCCAGTCTAGTCCTTAATAGCCTAGGCGTGCCCTTCTTTTACCAAGCTTAACTGATACATGAAATGATTAATAAATTAAAAACTGTGAGATTTTAAATATGAGAAAGAAATAATAAAATAAAAACACCGAATTGATTGCTTAAAAAGAATTTGATAAAATCTGGGACAATCAATTAAAAGGGAAAGAAGGTAGAGTTATAGGGACGAGAAGGATCGGAAGAGAGTAGGAAGAAGCTTCATCACAATAATAATAATAATATACATAAAGTTTCGTTGTCATTCATTGTTTCTGCCCAATTAATGAATAAATCATAGACCTAAACTCTACCTCTACCTCACATGGACAACTTTGAAAACAAACACCAAAGCCGTTTTGTCAAGCAACCTCAGCTCTAATTGCTCAACTCCGGGAGGGCTAACCTTTTCACATTGCTTTCGCATCCAATGCTGATTAATTAAAAAGTTAATTAAGGAAAATGATTACGATACTTCCTAAGTTCCTAGCCTATATTTAAACGTTAATGGTTTGATAATTAATCGGTTTATGTAGCTTTTCAATGGAAATTTATTTTTAAGTGATTAATGACGTGATTTGATATAAATAGATGTTTTTAGGGGAATGCAAAGCATATACTCCGTATGAATGAAAAACATGTTTTGAAAAGTTTAGTTAATTTGTCAAATTATGAATAAACATCTCTCATGGATGCTAATTAAATACTCCGTATATATAGCATAAGACTTACAGTTGTGATTAGCACGTTTTTTTAACATTGGTGATTAGCATGATTAAAAATACAATTATTAATATTGTGTTTTTATCTTTCAATACTCCCTCCATATTCAAAATTCCTTATACTCCGTACTTTCCTTTTGAAGATGTATGTAAAAGTTCCCTACACTTCTATTTTTGGTAAGTTTACCCTTTATAAATTACTCCGTACTCAACTACCCTTACTTTATCTATTTTCTATCATCTCTTTCATACTTTTACACACTCTCTCCTACTTTTTTATACTATTCACTAGTCTTGGACTCGAGTCGGGCCGCCCGGCCCGGAACCGGCCTGGGACCGGTACTGTTTGGGCCCGGCCCGGTGACCCGCTACAGTCCGGTTCGGGTAGGCCCGGCCCGCTGGTTAGGGAAAGGTGAGCTCGTGTCAGCTGAAAATGGAACCGACCCGGTTCGGGCTTTATAATTTTTTTATTTTTTTTTTTCATTTTTTTAAACCCGGGTTGGGCTGGGTATTTTGGGTCATTTGGGGTGGTTTGGGGGTGGGGGTGAGGGGGGGGGGGTCGGGGGTTAATTAGAAAAAGGGAAAAAAATACAAAGTGGCCCGGACCCGGCGGCAACCCGGGCCTTCCCCCAAACACAAAAGGCCCGACCGGGCTTAGGCCTGGCCGGCTGGCCCGGGCCCGACCCGACCCGGCTCCATGTCTACTATTCACTTCACCTATTATTCTACCCTAAAATCTTGTGCCCAAAGCTAGTGTAGCGATCGTGTAAATGGGGAGGGAGTATTATGTTTAATTTAGACTCTAGAGCATGCATGCCAATTTGACAAGGCGAAAGTACGTGCCTAGGTGGTGGAATAGAGAGTGACCTTGGATACAGGGCCCGCGAATCCTTGAGTTGGGGAGGAGGGGGCATTTTTTGCATTATGAGTGCCGAGTCCATATAGTAAAATTTAGTTTTAGTAATCTCTACCCTCCACTAAGATGTTAGGAAGGACTTAGGAGTAACAAATTTTGCCTTATTTTTTTAATCCGTTTCTCTAAAATTGTTTCAATCCTCATTATTATATACTCCCTCCGGTTCTAAATAAACTTCACACTTTCCTTTTTGGAACGGTCCAAAATAAACTTCACACTTCCTTATTTCCTTATTTGGCAAAGAAATCTACATCAAAACAGTGTTAAACAGTGCTAACCAGTGTCAAACAGTGTCTCAACAGTGCCAAACAGTGTCTCAACAGTGTATTCTACAGTAAAGTCAACTTTATTTTCTTAATAACTGTGAAGTCAAACATTGAAGTTTAAAAAGAACCGGAGGGAGTATGTAATACTCCAAACTGCTTTTTACAAATGGTGAAATGGTGTACAATTTCCAATCCACTAATATTAGAACATAAATAACAAGGCTCAAATGTAAATTTGGATACAGGGCCCGCAAATTGCAAGGAGAATTCAACCTCAAATCCACAAGTTCTCCTCACCTCCTAGGTGAATCTAGGTTGTACGGAAACCAAATTCTTGCCATTAAATTAAGAGCTCGTTTGGTGGTTAATTTTTTCGGCTTAACAGTTAGTTTTTTTTCACCAAATATCTAACTTTTGAAATTGCTTTTTCGGCTGTATTGACTGATGTTACTGTTAATGATCATTTTAGATGTTTTTCATATAATTTTTTATTTTATTTATTAACAACAAATATTTTAAATATTTATTCCATAAATCAGTATAATTAGTCAATACAGTCACTTCTGCTAAAAAATACACATCCAAATTACGGAATACGGAGTACTTTTCAATATATTAAAACTCAAATGTAAATTTAATACCAGGCTCAGGCTGCGTTGCTTTTAAATGAACTTATATACGAAGTATGTAATTTTGGTGAAACTGAGACGGAGTAAAATAGAGTGAACATGGTATATATATCACGATGCATATATAAAACTAACCTTTGAATAATTATTAGATTAGATGAAATTAAATAAAATTATTAAAGTATTTTTCCCACACCGAAAAATTATAAAACAATAAAACACTATATAACACTATAATACTCTTCGTATAATGATACCTCCAGATCCTAATAGAAACAATAAATGTAACAAATTAAAGAGTTATCTGGATTAATATCACCCAAGTGAAAATGCAACTATGGTATTCTTCTTAGAGCATCTCCAACGGTATATTGTGCACGGTGCACACGTGACATGAGAGATAGCCACATAAATATTAGTAAATAAATTCTTTCTGTCCTTATTTTAATGATTTTATACAGATTTAGTAAGTTTTTCTCCACAATGTCAAGGAGACCGTCTAAATGTTGACATTGCAGTTGACATTGCAGGGAAAAAAAACTTACCAAAATTGTATAAAATCATTCAAATAAGGAGAGAGATAATTTATTTGCTAATATTTATGTGGCTATCACTCTTGCCATATGTGCACCGTGTACATTTTAGCATTGGAGATGCTCTTACTTCTAATTTGCAACTTTGCAAATTGCAAGGAGAATTCAACCTCAAACCCACAAGTTCTCCTCACCTCCTAGGTGAATCTAGGTTGTACGGAAACCAAATTCTTGCTATTAAATTAAGAGCTCGTTTGGTGGTTAATTTTTTCGGCTTAACAGTTAGTTTTTTTTCACCAAATATCTAACTTTTGAAATTATTTTTTCGACTTTATTGACTGATGTTACTGTTAATGATCATTTTAGATGTTTTTCATATAATTTTTTATTTTATTTATTAACAACAAATATTTTAAATATTTATTCCATAAATCAGTATAATTAGTCAATACAGTCACTTCAGTCATAACTTTCTAAATTTAAGTAGAATCAGTCAATTAAGCCAATTTCAGTGTTACTAAACGGACTCTAAATAAATATTCAAACGAAGTAACTGTTTGAGATGGAATCAAATGGCCAGGCCAGATTACGGGTCATTTTAGAGCGTTTTATGCAGTTAATTAGTTGATGCAATGGGCAATGGCCGGATCATTAGTCATTTTCTAATGTTGTATTACGTATGTTGTTGAGTGGGTACATGAACGGCCATTTTATGTATGAACAAAATGTATCTTAATTAATTGACGCTTGATCTCTTCTAAACCTCTCTCACTATGCAATTTCCGTGATAAGATGGCAAGATAGATATTTAGTGCTCTCCGTCCCAATTAGTTTTGGCCCACGCTACTTTAATTTCACAGTGTGATAGCATGTTCAAACCAAAATGTGAGATGTATATGTGACAAACATAAAAAATTTAATAAGAGTCTGCTATTAGGTAATTTTTTCCAGCCTAGCTCTTAATTTTATCAGTCAACTTTTTTTCATCATGTCTTATAATTTTGCGCGTTAAGTTTAGTAATAATCAAAATAAATAAAGTTAGAGTTAATTTTCTAGCCGAATTGATTTAAATTTCTATACAAGATCAACTTAGATATTTTACATATAATTTTTGCTTTATATTAGCAATGAAATATTTTAAATATAATCTTTTTATATTTAAAATTATGAGGGGAGGGGGAGGGTTTAATTTGATTGATAATTACTATTTTTAAGTGACTCAATCAATCATCATTTACCCCAGTGCCGCAAAGGCTCCCACCTACGGTGGGGTAAGGGGGTCGGATGTAAGCAGTCTTACCTCTGTACTAAAACACAAAGAGACTGTTTCCGGATGACCCATAATGAAAATTGCGTCCAAAATTGCATGGACTGACTGCTGCTTCATAACAAAGAAGAGCAGACAGTTTAGTGAGGCATTTTGCTTTATTCCATCATATTCTCAAGTCAAAAAATAATGAATCATTGGTTCCATTGCAAATGATGGAAAACTATTTTTAAGTGATTGTAAAGAAAATATTAATATCCAAAATATATTATTAATATCCAATTTTTTACTTTGTTCAGCATATATAATTGTTAAATGTATATATGGTACAAATAAAAATTATATATTGTTGTTTGAACAACTCTGTATTAGGTTCGATCAATATCTAGCATGCTTATAAAAATACTTTTCTAAAATAAATCTTTTCAAAAATTAATTCATCTAAAAACTTCCGCCTTTTCACGCCTAGATCTCGCCTTTCATGCCCAGGCTTACACCTTTTCACAATTTCACACATTTGCTCGACAAATCTTTAGTTGACCACCTTTTCCACATCTTTCTACTATGAAGGGTGTTTTACCACCGCATCATGCCTAGGCCCCGCATTTTCCTGCATGTACTGCCTCCTTATCACTAATTAGTTTTAAGAGGGATATGGTTGCGATTTCACCCTAGAACTGTGCAGTTAAGCAAACCCGATGTAGGAAAACCCAAAAATGGATATCCACCTCCTTATCACCAATTGAGACTAGGAGTGATGTATTAAATAGAGGGTGTCCACCTCCTTATCACCAATTGGTTTTAAGAAGAATATGACTACTACTTTACGTTTGTAAGAAGGGTGAATCGATTCTACAAGGAAGGAAGAGAAAATGATTAAATATGGGAGGGCTATAATAAGAATTGAAACTCCTATTTTGAGAATTGAAAACTTGTGGTCCTATGTTTTATTCCTATTTAGGGCAATTACTTTAAAATTTTTAACATATTTCTATATTAAATTATGATTATTTTTCAACTATTTTTTCAATACAAATTGCGTGGCAAGGATCCCAATTTTTGTTTCAAGAATTTAAAAAATTAAATAATCTCCGGCTTTACACATTTTTTTTTTTCAAGTGTTTCTAAAATAAAACAGTTTGGTTGATTTTCAGTGGTGGTCGACGGTAGTGATGGAGGTGGTGGTGGGTGGTCTTTGATTGATATGGGAAAAAAATGACGGGAGAATGTGGCAACAAAATCGTGTTGAGAGATAAATTATCGATGCGTTGGCAATCACATTGTAGTGATTTCAAAATGCGTTGGGCATGTGACGTGGCCTCCTAACTTACTAAAAATATGAATAGTTATTTTTAGCAAGTTCATATATTCGCTCTGTAACATTCATATCTTCTCACTTTCCTTTTTTGGACGTAACATTTATATCTTCCCATTTTTAAATCTTCCCATCATACCCTCAATAATTTAAAAAATAACATACTATTACACCTACTTTTTTGGATTTATCCTTCATTCCATCACATTATTTCACCATCTTCCCATCATACCCTCAATAATTCATACCTCATTTCACTATTTTTAATCTCCCTCACTTTGGAAGTGGGAAGATATATGTGATACGGAGGGAGTATGTTTAAATAGGTCGTTTCAAAATACAGGGATCTAATTAAGGATTTGACCGAATCTATTAAAGTTACTGAAATTATGACTGAAATGACTGAAAATATGATGTATTGGGAAATTTTCATATTTAAATTATATTCTACTATTGAAGTATTGAGTATAAATGTAATATGAATTGAAACTCGAATTTTAGTAACTACAAATGTATGGTCCAGTTTGTGCATTCCATCTATGTTTTACACCTGGCCACCTGGGGTAATTACTTTAAATATATTCTTAGAATATTTTTTAGTGGTCGACAATGGTAATTACAATTATTTTTCTACTTATTTCTAGAATTTAGAAAAGAATCTTCGACCATAAGCATTAGTTTCAGGAGTTTTTCAGTGATGGTCAGCATTGGTGATGGAAGCCGTGGTGGTGGAGGGTAGGGGTTGATTGATTGGAAAAAATGATGTGTACAAGAAATAAAGAATCGCAGGAGGATGTGACAACAAGGGGTGTTTGGATATGATTCTTAAAATTGAAGCTGTAATTTTTGAATGAAAGTGTAGAAGTGATTTTGATGCTCTAATTTACTCATAGAATTAGTTTTTTTAGAAGCTGGGGATGACCAGCTTCTGAAAACTGATTCTGATTCTGATCTGCTTCTACTTTAAAAAAGAAGCAGAATCAGAATCAGTCCAAATACCCCAAGTGGCGGCGAGAGATAAATTTTCGATGTGTTGGCGATCACGTTGTAGCTAGTGATATCAAAATGTGTTGAACATGTGACCTCCTAACTTGCTTAAAATGCTTTTAGTTATTTTTAACAAGATGGTATATATGTGTGACTGATTACTTTCAAAATATGAGGATCTAATTACGGGTTTGGTTTAATTTACTAAAATTGCTAAAGCTGGAATGACTCAAGGACTAAATATGATAAAGTATGATAATTTCATGTTTCAAGTATATTATGTAATCTATTAATTATAATAGTTCTAGCTCGTCAGTACTTTCAATCAATTCAGTCACATAATCATTTAACGCTTATTCTTATTTTAATTATCACCATGCATGAAATAAAAGATTTAGTACTACGTACGTAGTATTTGATAACTTCATAACTACTTTTTAAAAACGTAATTTTTAAAAACTTGTACAATAAAAACAAAGCTATTTCTATCCCCGCCCATTGTTTAAATTTAGTGTGATATTTTAAAAGTCATGGTAAATGCTCATGATATGAAAGTACTAGTTTTATTACTACGTATCGCGTATTAAATAAAAAAGAATTCAAAGACACAAAGAGTGGTACGTAGTAGCGTGACAAAAAAGTTCACCCTTTGTTGATGGATGAGTATTTGACTTCAGGGTGAAATTAAACTGAAAGTGTAATTTCTGTATTTGCTCTTTGCTAAGTGGACAATTAGTTGTGAACGGCGGATATGATTAAATATATATATGAGCAAGTGCATGAAGATTTGGAAGTAGTATAGAATCACATTTAGTGGCTTATAAATATAAGCTATGATGAGTAGATCAGATGACTACTTCTTATAATATACATATATTCACTTATATAATTAGATATTTAAATGTAGTGTCTATTACTACTAAGCACTAGTATTAGTTAATGTCAAAGATAGAAAAGACATCATCAACAATTTAATGTTCTTTGCCATCTCTTCCTTTGACGCAAATACTATACCATTATTAACCATGAACCACCTTCTCTTCCTTTGTCTTCCGATGATCTTCGTGGCTGCCCACGTTTTCAGCCGTTTCTTGATTCACCGGCTGAGAAACCTCCCGCCGACCCCTTTTCCGGCGCTCCCTCTCGTCGGCCACCTCTACCTCGTCCGGAAACAGCCGTTGCATAAGGCGCTGTACGACGTCAGCAAGAGGTACGGCCGGGTGCTGTTTCTCCGGTTCGGGCGGCGCCCGATCCTCCTCGTGTCTTCGCCGTCCGCGGCGGAGGAGTGCTTCACCAAGAACGACATCGTTTTCGCCAACCGGCCGAGGCTCCTAGCCGGGAAATATTTGGGGTATAACTTTACTAGCCTCCCCTTTTTGTCGTACGGTGAGCGGTGGAGGAATCTCCGGCGAATCTCCGCCGTTGAAGTGCTTTCCTCGTACCGAATCCAGCAGTTAGCCGAGATCCGCGCCGAGGAGGTTACGGATCTGATTCGCAATCTCTTTCGGCTCTCCACTTGTGATCGCATGGTGAGATTATAGGCTACTTCTAAGTTCTAATTATACATATTAATTCTTACCGAAACAATTAAATATCCTCAATTTTTTTAAATATCCTTAACACCATCTCCAATGGTAAAATGTGCACGATGCACACGTGGCATGAAAAATAGCCACATAAATATTAATAAATAAATTCTTTCTCTCCTTATTTGAATGATTTTATACAGTTTTGGTAAGTTTTTCTCCACACTGTCAAGGAGACCGTCTAGATGTTGACATTGTTGTTGACATTGCAGGGAAAAACTTACCAAAATTGTATAAAATCATTCAAATAAGGAGAAAAATAATTTATTTGCTAAAATTTATGTGGCTATCAATCATGCCACATGTGCACTGTGGACATTATAGCATTGGAGATGCTCTAATAAAACATAAAAATCTTCAATTGTCATTCCTCCTTATACATGCATACTAATCCATATCGGCTATGACTATGGAAACCGTCAATGTTTTAAGATGAATTATAATCTGGCATAGCCATCTAATTAATTTAGTTCTCTAAAGAATACAAATTTAAGTAAGGGAAAATTGTGTCTCTCAATTAGTCATCATGCTAAAATGTAAGACCAATATTTTTGTGATTGTAAAATCACTCCCAGACTTAACAGATGTATTGTAAATGTTATTCCTATCATTTATAATTATCCATCTCTAATTGTGGATTACCAATAAATTCATTGGGATGACAATTACAACACATCTGTTAATTCGAGCATGACACTTACAATCTCATACACACGGGACACACGGGACTAATTGATGGACCAAAGTACGATTTCCCCTTTAATTTAATATGAAGTACTTCTATACTCCCTCCGTTCCTTTAAAAACTTCCAACTTTCTTTTTTCATCCGTCCCAAAAAAATCACTTCTCCACTTTGATATAAAATTTGTGGTTCACATTATTTCTCACATATTTCTCTCTTATATGTACAATTTGGCACCACACAATACTCGCTAATTTTTTAATGTGTGTGTCATTCGTATTATGGAAGAACAATTAGAGATGAAGGGAGTATCATTTTTATTTAAACTATAATGTATAGTATGGAAAGCGCGCTAACGGTGAGACATCACCTATATTTCTAGGGGTATTAAATTTTGTCCAAAGATTATTTATAATTATTTTTATCGACCGGATTTGACTCCATCAAAAAGAAAAAAAAATCGACCGGATTTGACTTGATCTTGCACGTGGCGCGAATTGGAGATTATGGTCGAGTAGTTTTTTTACCTGGAGTGTTTAAGCTAAGTAAACACCTACTGGCAACTGTTGAACATTTTGATCTTTTCTTCAAACGCGGAATTATAGTACTCCGTATGTTTTTTATTATATTGACCGTTGAGTCTTTTAAAGTACACACATCAGTCATAGACCGTGATAATTAATCCTGTCAAAATCTCTGAATTACGTGAGATTTTTGTGATAAATTCAGCAAAAAAATTAATTATGTTGTATTCAATTTTTAGTTATACTACGTACGATAGTATATCATAAAAAAATTGTGACAAAATTTACTCTTTTCGCTGAGGTTGGCATTCTTCCTTTTTTAATCAATCTCACTAAAATTGTCCTAGATTAAATTTGATAAAAAAATTATGATTTTAAATCATTTTTACTTTATCAATTGCAAAATTTGTTTTTTTTAATAAATTGTTACATCATCATGTTTGAATGATAGTAGGACGAAGGTAGTTCGTTAAAATGTGCAGACCAAAAACATAATCCACTTATCAAGCTATTGGATTAGGATGTTTCTTTTGGACTGAAATTTGCTAGTCTAGTCTGATCTGGTCTGGTCTGAACTGGTCTATTCTTATAAACGTCTGGTCTCTGTGTATTTTATAGCTACGGAAGTCAAGTCTGGTTTGATCTGGTCTGGTCTGGTCTGGTCCGGTCTGATCTTGTCTGATCTGGTCTGGGATTGAAAACAGTCCAAAAGAAAACATTCTCACTATTGCTGCAGTTTTTTTGCAAATAAAAGGAAAAACTCAACTCGTACGTAATAGATAGTAAAATAATAGCATACGAATGATAATTAATGATGCATTTTTGTATTCAAATACTAAAAAAAGCAATTCTGTGTTCTAAACATGTTAAAATGTTCTGTCAAAAAAAACATGTTAAAATGTTTCGGTCAATGATACTACTTAAAATTCGGCTTAAATTATTTCACATACTAGTTTGAACTCCACCGTACTTAGTGAATACATATCATCTTTATTGCAATGATGATCACAATCGGACTTCATTAACTTGATAAAACAATGAAGTACCCTAAAAAATCTCACGTAATTAAATATAAGATTATCAAGCAAATAAGATCATTTTGACTAGAGCTTCAAATCCATACCATTTTGAAAGGATTAAATATACTTAAACTGGTAATTCACTTCATTTAATTGCTGATCGGTTTATCAAATGCATCATTTCCCAGATAATCAGATACCATTTATGCTTTTAGTCCAAAAACATACATAACGTTTAACTTAACACCTATTGCATCATAAAATAAAACAAAGGTAGTAATTTCAAAAAAAATTCTAAAACGAGATTAACTATGCTCAGCACAAGTGCACAACAAACTGAAATAAAAAATGTAACCGTTAAATGCAGTTTCAAAAAAATACTACAACCTTAAAATGAAAGTTGTAACCCTTCCATAAAAGTTGACTATTTGAACTAGCTCTATTTGGCACAACAACTTATCATGCCTAATTAATGTTAAAAACTAAAGTTTTTCACAACTACTTAACGTTTGTTGCTTCTAACAAATCTTAGATCTTTGAGAAATCTTTTAAAAGTTCTTGTGCCAAGCATACATCCAAAAGTTTTAGAACTTTTTTAAATTATATAAAAGTTAGAAGGTGGGGATATATAACTACAAAAATGAACTCAATTTAAATGTATTCTTTTCAAAAGAGAACCTATTTAATTAATCCTATAAAAGAGTAAGAAGTTCTCTAAGTAAGATCACAGATCATAGGTTATATGTTTTACTCGTAATTAAGTAATTCATTTAGTAAAATTATACTCTTTCTTCGCTTTCAATTTGATTTTGCTAAGATTTACCAACACGAGAAATAATAAAGTATAAATTATGCGACTACGGTTTGTACAGAGGAAAAATAAAAATAAAGAATATGAATCATAAATTAATTTATTAAAAGGGAAAATGATAAAGAGAATATGTTGATGGATCATTTAATGGTTGATTGTTGTCTTGTTGATTAATGGATTTGATATATTGCAGGTAGAACTGAAGCCGGCTTTGCATGATTTCACCTTCAACGTGATGTCCAGAATGATATTCGGCAAAAAGTACTATGGAGACAACGCGGGAAACTCCGAAGCGGGAAAACTCTTCCAAGAAATATCCAAGAGTCAGATCAGGGTGATTCCCAAGGCTAACGTTTTGGACTTCTTGCCTTTTATGCGGTGGTTTGGGTTGGGAGGAGTGGAAAAAGAGCTTATGAGCATTTTTGAGAAGAGGGATAAATTCATGCAGGCTGTAATCGATGAGCATCGAGGGATGATGGCAACCAACGGCTGTGATCGCTCCTCTTCATCCCATCCGACGAACAAGACTGTTTTGGATGTTCTATTGGAGCTCCAAATTTCTGAACCGGAGCTTTACACTGATCAGACCATCAGAAACCTTTTGCTGGTAACATCCAACAACAATCAACTCCATTTTTCTTGGATGCTCGCATTATTTGACTAATTTAACACACGATTAATTTTAATTGAAGTTCTTCCTTAGGCATTATGGAATAAAATTTGTATATGAATATATGATTAAAATTGAATTATATAAAAAGGTAGATTCTATGGTACGCATAAGGTACCGTATCTTTGTCCACATGGACCAATCAGAATATTACAGTTGAATTATTTAAGTCTAAATTAAAAATGATATACCTATTTAGACCAATCAAGTAAATGATAGGTACGATACCCCATTTTTTAAATGGGTACCGTGTTGGATCTCACCTATAAAAAATACTCCGTAGCTAGGTAGTATGACTAGAACTATTATTGTGAAGATATAGTCTCTATCCTTAAAATACAAAACTCAACATAATCATGATTACTAGAATGGCCGTCATGATTACTCAACATATCATCCTTTTAGTAAATTATAAAAGTCACATTTTCGTCAACTATATTTATTTAGATCATACAAGTATATTTCAATTCGTCGTTACTATTATTAAATTCCATCTACCTCTTCATAGTTCATTAGAGTAGCTAGTGGTTTTTGTCCATTTCATCTATCAATTTAATATAGTAGCTAGACTAGTAGTAGTGGATAAAATTACTTGCAATATAGCTAAAAGACGTACATATAACATATGTTATTCTAATACTATCGGTATATGACTATGCATTTCTTTTCTCTAAAATGATAATACTATAGTACATGTTACCAACTTACCATCCATCTCCATGCATGTATTAATAATTTTCAAAATCTGATTCCACGACTTCATTAATACTGTATGTGCGCAGAACAGTGTTTGAGAGACAATACGGGACAGACAAGTCCGCAATTTAGGAGTCAGAACGTACTTTTATTCGCCAAATTTTGTGCCTATAAGAAAAATATCACTACATTTATATCAATGCAAAAGTTTAGCAACTGAAGTGCATTTAAAGACTTCAAAGAGCATATCACCCCATTCTTAAATAAATGAAGATGTTGAATTTTACACTATTCACGTGATCTACTTTGATTACGTTTTATTTATTAATATAGTAATATATATTTTTTTGAAAAAAATATTGTTAGATTTGTTTCATAGTAAATTTTCAAAATCTATTTTTTAATTTTTTTTACTAAATGACAATTATATATATTAATGGATAAAGTTGTGTCTCGATAAGTGTGAAATGTTGACTGTTGCATTTATTTAAGAATGAGGAAGTACCACATTTGGCATGGCCATATAATTTACTGTGGCCGAATGATGGAATGACATTATTGACTAATTTAGTCTATTTTTCATTCAAAAATACTTCGTATTAAATTTATGTAGTACATAAGTGGCCGGATTGTTCGTCTGCAAGTTGTAACACAAAAAGTATGTTAACAATCAATTAAGATTTTGAAAAATAAAAAACATCGGCTCAAGTAAATAATACTTCGTAATACGAATTTGTCAATAGAAAATTTAAAATATGATATATCGAGTTTTCCAATTTCTTTAACAATTTTCTTGAAATGTTTCTGAAATGAAGTTTATTTATAAAAAGTGACCAAAAGCTATAATAATCTAGAATTATAATCACATAAGTGTAAAAATTAAATATAAGTTAGTACTGTGTATGTAATTATTATTTTTATTTTTAGGCGGTTTTTATGAAAACTGTGTTCATCCACAATATAATTTTCAGAAAATTAATTAATACTACATATTAAAATCTTAGAAATATAAAGAATTAAAGATTAAAATCATGACATATAAAATACTGTTTGATTTAATTCTGTTTAACATATAAGTTGTTGGACCAATTAATTCTAAAATCTACAAACTTTTTCGAAATGCTATTCCGGGCGGTAGCATCTCAAAAAGATCTACCAAGTACTTTTTTAGAAAATCTCTTAAAAAAATCAATGTCAGAAACTTGATATATATAGTTGTTTTGATTCAATCCAAACCTATCTGACAATTTGACATATTCCATTATATTAATCAATGATATAGAAATTCCATACCAGAAGGTCTATTTGTGAACCTCCCATAAAAAACTAAACACTTGGACCCTACTTTAATTTAAAAGATTTGAATTAAAAGTTGGATCTCATCCCCATCAAAGCGCACGGATCTTTGATCATGATGTGGTATAAAAGTAGACCCATTACCCAGAAGCATTTTTCGAATATATAAATTAGGATTACAACAAAAACAATGCTTATTGTCTGAATGCGCGAATAAACACTTTAAATCTATCCATCCATTGCCATACAAAAATGAATCTGGTTTGTTGAACTTTGTCAAATCAATTCAATATCAAATCAACGCGGCGTTAGCTTGATAAACATTCTGCAACTGTGAAAGATTGCAACGGTTGTGTTTCATTGTACACCACACACTCTGCTAAAAGTGTTTCTTTGTACATCCGATCCCCACGATAATTCTTATACTACCTTTCTACGGGACATCCAAGAATTTGAGATATGCTAGGCTGAATAAGAATAATACAAAGTTTAAATATTAGAGGGATGAACTAAATGTGAAAAATGAAAAAATTTACACTAAAAAAATCGATTTTTTTAAGTTGTCCTGGGCTTCAGCCTACCATAGCCCATACATAGATCCTCCCCTACCTTTCTACGTCCGTCCCCTAAGTTTGAAACAAGAGAAAGTGACACAGTTATTAATAAAAGTAGATTTATGTGGTTGATATTGAATTGATAAAGTAAGAATAAATTAAGAATCATTTAGAACGACACAAACTTTACCAAATAAGGTATGTGACAATCTTAGTGGGACGGGCCGAAAAGGTAAAATGGGACAATCATAGCGAGACGGAGGGAGTAATTTTTATTTAATTCGGTATATATGTAATGTAGAGAGTGAAAAATGAAAACGAGTCTCACTATTGATCTGAATTGGATTCAACTGAAGTATGCAAACTAGCACGGTGACATTTTTGTAAATACTTCTGAAAAACTTGTATCACATTTGTCTAGTGCAAACTGTGCAACTTGAAGTTGATTTGGTGCAACATCCTCAAATTTTAGTGCAACATGAAATAGTTTTAGTGTAAAATTACAAATTTTAAATCCTTCTTTAAAAGTAAGCTATTTTTAGAGCAATATCGTGAATTATATATCGGATCTGAGCGCCGTTCGGCCACCTCAAAACTAGCTATTGATGTTCATTTTCATTATATTTGCCACATTAGATGCATTTCTCACTTAAACCAAAATTTACAAATATATGTGTATATCTTCCGGTCAGGTAAAAAAAATCTTCCGGTCAGGTATATATATCGGATCTGAGCGCCGTTCGGCCACCTCAATTTGAGGTGCTTCCGAATTGATTTTTTTGAAGAAATTTTGTTAGCATATTGTTCATATAGTATAGATTATGTTTATAAAATTTCAGTTTAAAATTCACTCGGGAAGTTAGTTAAATAAATCGTTGGAAAACACCATGCCAATATATATATATATATATATATATATATATATATATATATATATAAAGATTTTGGTTCAATTGAGAAATGCCTCTAATGTGAGAAATGAGAATGAATCTCAGTCATTACATTTACGAAGTTACACTAAAAATGGCTTTATGTTGTAGTGATATTTAAATTTTGTAATGTTGCACTAAAACTGTTTCATATTGCACTACACAAGTGTAATACGGATTTTTCAGAAGTATTTATAGAAATGTCATCATGCTAGATTGCATATTTCAGTGCATCATGAATTGTCTTTTACTGCAACTTAGTCGAATCCAATGACTGAGATTCATTCTCACTTCTCACCTAAAGAGTTCTTCTCACTTGAACCTTGCCCTACATACACACATGTATGAAAAACACAGTTAATTTCAAAATTTTATTTAACTAACTTTCTAATTAATTTTTTCACAAAAATTTGGTAGACACAATTCAAACTTCATGGAAAACATGTCTACAAAAATTTATTAAAAAATTGAACCCAGAACCACCTCAGAATGTGGTAGCCAGACAATGATTCTAGGAATTTTATCAATTCAGGTCTCGAAAGATAGATGAATTATCAATTCGGGACCTGAAAGATGAAATGTATCGATATAGGACCCGGATGATGGAAAACTATCAATTTAGGACCTGGATGATTGAAAATGATCATTCTAGGACCTAAGCTGTCATGAATTTTATTAATTTTTTAATCTTCAAAAAATAAATATAATTTAATTTAATTTTATTACACTAAAAAACTTTTGTGAAGAAAGGTTTATCGAAAATTAGCAATGAAATTAATAAAAATGTAAATAAATAAAAACCTATGAAATGTTAGGTCCTAGATTTATAGTTTTCCATCATCCGGGACCTATATCGATACATTTCATCTTTTGGGTCCTGAATTGATAATTTTTCTACCTTTCAAACCCTGAATTGATACCTAACCAGAATATTTGTGATGTATATATGGAAAGAACAATTTGTAAAGATCCCTCCATAGGCCCATATTAGTGTACGAGAATGGACGTGCTTATGGAAAAGGGAGAGTAACCGTATCCATCACTCCATCACTCCATCACGTAATAGGTAATCAGAGGCCGTTTGTCAACACTGTTTTTCGGCTTATCAGGCTTACGGGCCAACTTTTTCACCAAATAGGTAACTTTTGTTTTCGCGCGCTGAATTGTGTAATAAGCAAACAAAGTAAAGTTGAAGTTACTTTTCTGATTGTATTGGCTGAAGTCACTGTAGATGACCATTTTAGCTATTTTTACATATAATTTTTTCATTATTTTATTAATAAAATATATTTTAAAAATATTTTTTCTTAAATCAGCTGAATCAGCCAATGTAGCTACTTTAGCCAGAACTTCATACATTTCAGCAAAATCAGCCAAAACAACCGATTTTGGTGCTATCAAACGGGCTTTTAGGGTCTGTTTGCAACCCATTAAAAAAAGTGTTTTTAACTTTTTTTAAGAAAAAAAAAACTTATTTTACCAAACATTACCAACTTTTATTTTCTCGGCTTCCGTGTAGAATCTACTTTTTACTTTTTCTATTACACAAAAAACATTTATTTTACCAAACACTACAAACTTTTACTACTAATTACTTTTTCCCTAAAAGTGCTTTTATTTAAGCAGAAGTGATTGCAAACAAAGCCTTAATATACGCCGTATATTTGTACTTCGGTCCCGACTTAATGATAAAAACATACAAAGGATTTTTGTGTGCTGTACCCTATAATAATTTTTTTGTGAGGATGTACAGTATATTAATTACGATAATATATATTATTATAACATATATGATAAAAAATAAACGATAGGGGAGACACAACGTTTCCAAATGATACTCGTATCGTATGACATAGTGTTTGGAATGCGATGGAGCTGATTAAGACGACGAAGGTGTAAAACTTGTGAACAAGCTTTCGGTGGGGGATGAGTCACGAGTGGATGAGGCAACAATTAATAAACTAATTAATATTCATAGAAGCTAAGTGTAAGTGGATTTTGTTTCTTGATATTATTATTAAAATCAATATATATATATATATATATATATATATATATATATATATATATATATATATATATATATATACTACGTATATATAAAAGAGGAACTTTTAAAAGCATACAAAGCGCCACATAATCCTACCATGTCATTATATATAACAATTATTTACTTATTTTTATACCTTTTGTTTTTATTAGATTCTATTTTTGATTGCATATTGATATGGAAACAAAAATCCTTAGAAATCCACCTTAATTAATTTGGTAAGTTTCAAATAAGTAAAATATTTTTTGGTTATCAAAGTGAAATTCTAATAACGTTTATTGATATGGAAACTAATTTACATTTTGTTTACTAAACGGAATTAAATAGAAACAAATATGCAAATTAGTTTACTTATTACTTTGACACCTATAATAAATTCGTAAGCTTCAAATAAGTAAATATTAAAAAATGAAATTAAAAATTATAACCAACATAAAATATATATATATTTTCACAAGTAAATACGTTTACCCTAGCCAAATAAGTAATTTTTGTTGTTGTTTCTTTACTTTACATCTAAAATTTAAATATGCCTTCACTGTTGAAATAGATTCCTAATCCAAATTAGAAAATCTTTATAGGTTTACAAATTCTCACTTTTATTTTAATAGAATATTTTTAATTGGAATGATTTCAGTTCCAGATTAAATCAGATCAGATCAAACTTTAATAATTATAACAATAAGTCACATAAAAAACAGACATCTAATAGACCATATTAATTCAAACCAAATCAAACCCCAAATTTTAATTCAATTAAAAACGTTCTTATTAATGAGTAAACTGTAACATCTAACAATTAAGAAATATAGATTTTTTTTATTATTGGGTTCATAACAATTATGTTTACTTGAGATGCTTATGTAGAAGATCAATTTAACTTTTTTCATATATTTTTTTCTTTGTTTCACAAATGGAATATATTTCACATATATTTTTCATGATTCAGGAGATTCCACATATTCAATCAGAATTCAATCAATTTCAGCAAAATAAGTTAATTCTATTTACTTTAGTATTATCAAACAAACTCTATATTAGACTAAGTTTATTTTTCTTTTAAATCACATTATATGTGATCCGATAGAAATTAAAATTCAAATGAACTAAATTACATATCAAATTAGCTTTCAAGCCCGTGCGATGCACGGGCTTGAAAGCTAGTGATAAAGAATCAAAAAAATAAAACGGTATGCTCTGACTATTGAACAAATTAAATGCCGAGTACAACTAATTTATAACTTCCGAGTCCCGATATTCCATTTCTAATAATTTTCGCTTTCAATCCCACATGCATGGCACAGATGAAGTCTCTTTCGAGTTTCATCTAACTTTTATAAACATTTAAAAAGATTTGTAATCCCACATAATAAATGTACGAAGTAAAAGATTTGATCTTTGGAGTATTACAATGATGTCATCGAAGTAGAATATACTCCATAGTTAATACTCACTCCGTATCAAATTAATTGACCCGCTTTCCTTTTCGGGACGTATCAAAATAAAAGTCTCATTTCCCTTTTTGGAAATAAACTCACCCAAAAAACAACTACAGTACTGCTACAGTACCGCTACAATACCAAAACCTCTTACTTTACATATATTTGCCTTAAACTACGTTAAAAAGCATATGGGTCAATTAATTTGATACGGAGGGAGTAGTTGCAAATTTATTAAATGCTCCATAATAAATAACAGCATTTTTTCCTCAAAAAAAAAATAAGAGCATGATTATTCTTTTCACAACATGGGGGGTTTGGATCTGATTCTCAAAACTACTTCTGCTCCCTAAGCTGGAGTGTTTGGATAAAAGTGGAGAAGTGATTCTGGTACTCAAATTTACTCCTAGAATCGGTTTTTTTAGAAGTTGGGGGTGACCAGCTTCTGAAAACTGATTCTGATTCTGATTCTGCTTCTGCATTAAAAAGAAGCAGAAGCAGAATCAGTTCCAAATACCCCCATAGTGGGGGTGTTTGGTAAACGGCGTTTCAACCGAGAAATGTCGATTTGACCACTTTCTGCGTTTTCAATAAGTGAAAAGTTGTTTGGTAAATAGTGGTTCGGCACTAGCGTTTTTGGGAAAGCACTGTAATGAAAACGCTGCTAATAGGAGAGTTTTGGGTTGACGTTTTGATAAATGACATTTTCTACTAGTTTTATGGCCAATCAGCTAATTAAATTACCAAACACCTTCTAACAACCTGTTAATTTATTCCGCTAGTCAAACCCGCTGACTGAATCCGCTAGTAACAACCCGCTAACATAAGTCGTTATCCACTAACCGTTAACCGCTGAATGCCAAACACGCCCAGTACCTATGCGGCCCCAGGTCGGCAGGTCCGCCCTTGATGCAGCTTAAGTACTGGAGTATTCCCTGAGGGCCCCTTATTGATGAAGGGTTTCCCACTTTTCATAATTAATGGAGTGGGAAATACTACGTAGAATAATGATATTCAAACAAAAGTTATTATTGATAATTTTTCAAAACTACAACGAAAATACCCCAGTACGTACCGTAAAGGTTCCCATGATCAACGGGGGTAAGAGAGTCGCCACAGCCTTTACTCTTGTGCCAATGCACAAAGAGACGATTTTTGGATGATCCATGATCAAAATCGCGTCCAAAATTGCATGGATTGTCTACTGACTCATTTATACGAAGTACTCCGTAAAAGTCATTTTGTTTTATCCGTCATATTACGAAGTCAAAAAATAATGAGTGTTTCAATCCGTTGAAAATGATGGAAACATAATGATACTAAAATAAGGTGGATTCTATGGTACCCATAAGGTATCATACTTTTGACTACATGGACCAATGAGAATCTAGTAGTTGAATAATTTAAATCTAAATTAAAAATGATAAAATGGTGTGATCCAATCAAATAAATGGTAGGTACAGTACTCCATTTTTTAGAAGGGTACCAGAGTTGTCACCCTAAAATAAACCATTACCCCTCAGTCCTCACAACATATATGGCACGACTAACAGTATGTACATGTTACATCAAGTGACAATTTCGAAATAGTTTAGGATCGCATATGAGGATTCATTAAATTAAACGTCCCCTTCAGTTTGCTTTTCTCATTTGCCTTCATCCTCCACTTAATTTCTTTTCTTTGATCTAGTGAAAACATGAATCAATACGTAAATGTCATTTTCCCTCTTTAATCCAACAATCTCTTCTCGTGACACGTTGTTGGGCCTGCCGCGGGTCTGCGGTCAGCAATCTGCCAGCCTGCCGGTGCAATCGGACCGCGTGGCGCTTTGCCTGTTCTATAAAAGGGGGAAGGGCGTGCTACACTATCAGCGATTGCTTTTAGTGTAGCGGTAAGCGCAACGATCCACAATTGGTATCAGAGCCAAAGGTCACGGGTTCGACCCCCGGCAACAGCATGCTGCTCAGTTGTAGGCTGGCAGGTGCTGGGGGGGAGATTGTAATAGGCTAATATAATTAGGAATCTACCTAATAGATATTTAGGAATCTGCCTAATATCTATTTAGGAATACTTTGTATTTTGGCAACTCTTCTATTATAAATATATCTGTCAGGACTCCTATTGGAGTACCTCTTTCCCATTATTTCACATGGTATCAGAGCTTAGGTTTTTAGATACAGTTTTTCTTTTCGGTTCCCATGAACCTTAGTACAGCCGCCGCCGCCTCGGGGTCAACTACCGTCACATCTATGGCAGTTTGCGATCCTTTGAGGATGAGCGCAACTAATATGGCGCAGATCATCTCCTTCGCGTCGCTGAACACAGTGCTTGCTTCCAGCGTGCCGTTGAGTTCGCCGCCTGCTGCTGCCTATGTCCGCGCAGCCCACCTTCTCTGCGTCGCTGACCACGGTGCTTGCTTCAAGCGCGCTGTTGAGTTTGCCGTTTGCTGTTGCAGACATATATTCTCATGGAGATCTTATTCTCAAAGATGTGCCTTCTAATCTTCTGCTCACGGATATATTTACTAATAGTTTTTTTTAGTTTGCAGTTTTATTTTTTTAAAAGACAACCTGCGCGTTGTATCTCCCGCACAGTTTGAGGGGGTGTAATAGGCTAATATAATTAGGAATCTACCTAATAGATATTTAGGAATCTGCCTAATATCTATTTAGGAATACTTTGTATTTTGGCAACTCTTCTATTATAAATATATCTGTCAGGACTCCTATTGGAGTACCTCTTTCCCATTATTTCACAGATTGTTGGGTCTGCCGCGGGTCTGCGGTCAGCAATCTGCCAGCCTGCCGGTGCAATCGGACCGCGTGGCGCTTTGCCTGTTCTATAAAAGGGGGAAGGGCGTGCTACACTATCAGCGATTGCTTTTAGTGTAGCGGTAAGCGCAACGATCCACACACGTGCATAAACAATTTGTCCATTCTATATCCGAGCATATATTAAGCACTTGACGAACGTCAATTGTTTTCCAATCCATATCCATATTAATAAACCTTGCCGTTTAATTAATTACAATTCACTTGTTAAGTTTTTTTTGACAGTTCACTTGTTAAGTTATTAATGTAAAATGGACGATACAATTATTCATCAATTTAAAATGCATTATTATAAGCGTAGAAATTGCTCCACTTAAAATGTGTATCTTAAAAAATCATTCTAAATTGGACTAAAAGATACTGATAAATAAAGTGTATAAATAGGAGTTGTTGAAGTTTATTCCTTTAACCCAAAGCTCCAACACATCTCCCTTGAATTTTAATTTAAGCGGAGAGTTTGATGGATATAAGGTGCAAGCAAGTAAGATGGGCCAAATAATAAAGAGTAATAAGTGGGACATATCTTATTAAATGATAAGAAGGGTTCGTATACAACACACTTCAACTACAAGCCCCGAGGTCGTTCGTCTATCTCAGTAAAGAAGAGCTAAGATAATTCCTATCTGCTAATGAGATTAAGTTGTCAACCCTTTACAATGAAATAAATGATACTTAGTACTATTTATACTTCCAAGGAGTAGGTAGCGTTGCTGACGTGGAGGGTTGTGGATGTATAGCCTTCCAACCACCAAATCTTCTGCAATAAATGCGCCTCCCACCAGTATATTGGTTTCCCGCCAAGGTTGCGGGCGACAGTCTTCCAGATCTTGGGTCGTGGGTCTTGATGAGTGCAAGGACCGGGCTCCGTACGGCCTATGCACATTGCTTGGCTGGAGATTCTTGGCATACCGTGTGATCCTCATTTGGACAAGGTTATTGAGGCCGAGCGTCTCGAGACATCTGACGCTCGTCTCCCGAGCATCTTATGGACCACGCCGATTGAGCTTTGGTGCTTTAATTTATTTGTCAAGGGGTAATGGGTTGGCCCATGGTTGGGCCATTGACCCAATAGGAGTAATTATATTTTATTATTCTCAATATGAGACTTGCTTGATCCTACTAACATAGAACTTTTTTATCAGGACTAATAAAACATACGTACGGAGTACTTCGTATAAATGAGTCATATTTTGAAAAAACAATGATTTCATTTGTACATTTTATCAATATTTTAATCCTATTCATTATTTAAGAATTCTTCTACTATGTATATCTTTGGTTTTTTTTTCAAAAATATTATTAAAATAAAACTTATTTATACAAATATAATTAATAATTACCACAATAATGCCTTATCATAGTAACTTAAGTTGAAAAATTAAACATATGGTACTATGATTTCTTTACTACTTTAGTCACTAGTCACATTTTTGTAAACAATCTTTATTTTAGTCATAAATAATTATTTATATATCAAAAATATATTATTGCATTCTTCACCCCATATACTCCATATATCATTGTGGTGATAAACTAATAATATTATTTGGTGAAGCACAGGTATTACTCCAAGCAGGATCTGATACTACAACGGTAACCTTAGAATGGGCATTCTCTTATCTCCTCGACAATCCCCATGTGTTGACGAAGGCAAAGTCCGATATCACCCAAAACATCGGAAACAACCGCGTCGTCAAAGAATCTGACCTGGACAGCATCCCCTACATCCGTTGCATCGTCAACGAGACCTTACGGATGCACCCGGCGGCGCCGCTACTGCTGCCGCACTTCTCGTCGGAGGACAGCACGGTGGCCGGGTTTCACGTGCCGCAAGAAACCATTTTGGTGGTCAACGCTTGGGGCATCCACCGTGATCCGACGGTTTGGGAGGAGCCCGAAGTTTTCAACCCGGATAGGTTTATTGGCGGCGGTTGGAAAAGCGGGTGCAAGTTCATCCCGTTCGGCTCCGGCAGACGGCGGTGTCCCGGCGAGAACTTGGCTCTCCGCGTTTTGGATTTGGCCGTTGCGTCCTTGCTGCAGTGTTTTGAGTGGGAAAAGGTTGATGTCTTGAAGACGACGGAAAGTGAAGGCAACGGCGGATTCACTGTTTCAGCAATGACTCATCCTTTGCGGGTTAAATGTTTCCCTCTTCCGGTAGTCACAAATCTTATTTCATAGTTACATACTTACATGAATAAATGTTGTATATTTTTGTGTATGTATATTTATTTAGATTTATTAAGAGTTTCTTTTCAAAGGATTTTAGTTTAGATATTTGAGGTTATTTATAACACACATGTTCAATTGCTCCATTGAACTTTATAGCAGTGTACATAGTTCTAAAATGCATAAGGCATATCAAGGTGTCAAGGCGGGACAACTAATTAACTCAAATCTTTGATGTCTAGGTGAGTTTAAGCGGAATATAAGTGTCAAAACGTATTTTTTTTAGAAAAGTATTTAAAATGCATTTTACATTTTTTATAAATTATTTTAATTTTCATAGAACTGTTAATTAGTAAATACGATAGTATCCAATATTATCTCCGTCCCAAATTGATTTGTAAAGTTGACTTTTCTTGATTAAACAATTTCATTTTAATCAATTAATTAGGATGTCAATTTTTAAGTATATTCTAATTTAGAGTTTGCAACTTCGAAGAGATTTTAATGTAGTTATTGAATATGTAAATTTTATTTATTAAAAAATAATTTAATAATCAATACGGAGGATTAAACTTTAACATTGATTGACAAAAAAAGTTGAATTTGCAAATCAATTTGGCACAGAGAGAGTAAAATAAAAAAAAAACATAATACAAAACATCATGGTGTTACACTCAACAACAAAAATATACTTCCAGAGTTATAAGAAGAGGTATTTAACCAAATAGGTCTATATCAATCTTTAATTGTCAAAAAGAGGATCAAAGTTTAAAAATCCCCTAAAGAGGAGTTATTTTTTTGTAATTGGACAAAAACAACCTTGAAGCTTGGAAATAATACTCCCACAAATCAGAACGTTGGACACGCCGGTTGCCACCGGTCGCCGCCAGTCGCCGCCGGTCTCCGCCGGTCGCCGGGCATCTCGCCGCCTCAAAATTAGCCGCCACTGCAGATCAAGCCACCGCCGTTGCAGATCTGGTTATCACCGCTGCAAATTTGGCCGGAGCCACCGAAGATCTGACCAAGTCTAGCCTCCGCCGCTGCCAGCCACCGTCACACCTAAGCCGACATCTGCCCCTGCAAATATGATCTCCAGCCTTGCAAATCTGGTCATTTTAAGTGCAAATGCCAATATTTTTATCAAAATGACATATTAATGACATTTTCAAAGGATAATACATTTTTTTTAAGAATAAGAATGACATTTAGATGGCATTTTCAGATCTTAATCTGGCATTTTTTGTTTCAATTAATATCTGTAACATAATGAAAGAGGGGAAGAGAGAACTAGAGAAGAGGGGAGGAAGAACAGGGAGAATAATCACGGAAGAAGTAGATCTGCGGAGAAGAAAAGTGGATCTGCGGCGGCAGTGGACTTTTACGTCGTCGGCGGCGGCAGTGGACTTTGCGACGGCAGAGGTGGCAATGGATATGACTGGGCTTCTAGGTCCGGCGGTTCCTGTGTGAAGGGGAAGAGCAGAAGATGTGCAGCAAGTAGATGGAGAAGGAATAAGAAGGAAGCTATGCGCATGAAGGAAGGAACTTCGATCGTGTCGCGCAGGGAAAATGAAAGAAAATAGGGGTAAAAGGGGAATCTAGTCCTATTAAGAGAATAAAACTATACACACTCCTATTTAGGAATTTTAGGAACAATTTAAGAATAAATTACATAGATATTACCGGTGGAAGAGTCATTAACATAAATATCACTAAAGATTATCTGATGTTTAAATTAATAGAAACGCTTCTCCGCTATTCCATCTTTGTCCTCGCTCTCTCACCTTCTCTGATCTGTAAACACTCTCTCATTCCCAAATATCTTATCCACCGAAACTCTGCCCCTAAATTCCTATGGTATTTGGTCCTCCTTTCGTAATTCCTATTACCTCTAAACCTTAATTCATTTGTTGACTTGTCATTGCACATGATGGCAGGCTGTTGAAACTCTAAGGCAGATAACTAATTCGTCTAATTCTCGAACATGACAAGTCACGAATGTCTAATTCATTAGTTACTTCGGCTACAATACTACCTTTCCATTACTACCGAAACCCTTACATTTTCCTCTATTTAATCTCAGTTACTACGTACCATGTGAATAATTATTTTAATTCAAGTAATTAATAAAATAGTAAAAGCTAAGTGACTACTGCCCCTTTACTGATCATTAGTTACTTCTAGTACATTACTATATCTAGGAGATCCCTATAACAATTACTACCGCACATGCTATTACATCAGATTGCCGCATCACATATATAACTTCGAAAAACAAGCAAATGAATATAGGGTTGCATTTTACAACCGATGAACCAAATTGGTTCACAATGACGTCCTCCCTTTTTTAACGAAGCTTTGCGGCTCAATTTTTTTTGTCTCACGTTTGCACGTTCTTAATATAGGGTTGCATTTTCATCTTCATTTTTTGCTATGAATCATCAATTTCGTGATTTTCGTCCATAGCCCGCAAATTCAGCCTTTCTCGATTGCTTCATAACATAATCATTCTACGGGGCAAGAACGTCCTTTTAATTCTTTCGATATGTGTTTGCATACGTATTTACTTATCTTGGTCACTATTTTGTAAGCATGTTTACTATTGGTAATATTTATGTAAAAAACTCACAATTTAATCCTATTTAAGACAAAAAACTCTTATAAGAACTACACATATTATACGTACAATCAGCATATAAAAGCAAGACCTGATAAAAGAGTTCAATGTTAAACTAAAAATAATACTTCGTGATATATAATTAATCTAATAATTCTCCGTCCCATAAAACTTGACCATATTGACTATTCTTGATCATTGATGTTGAAGTTTGACCAATGATATTTTTTAATACAAAATTATTGAAATTAATAGTAATAAAAAATTAAAAATTAGTCATCATTGTACCTTAAATAAGCTGTGAATCAAATCTATACTAGTTAATTGATAGAGTTGTATTTTTATCATGTATTATTTCTATTTTAACTAGTTTTATTTGTTGTTGTTTGAAAAATTACACACTTTTGGTGTAATTAGTTTATTTTATTAGATAGATGTAATTTGTTTAGATTAGAATTATTCTGAGCTTAAAACGGGTCAAGATCATCCAAAAGATCAAGATTGGACCCCAAAAGATCAAGGAAAGTGCAAGGGGACAAGATAAAAAGAAAATTGAAAAAATATTTCATATACCCCGGTCGGTTATAGGCAATACCCGATCGGGTATAGGCAATAACCGATCGGGTATTGAGTTGATTCGGGTGTCAAAATCAGAATCTGGAGAGACAAAAAAACGTGCAGGATTTTGAAGATTTGGCTCATACCCGACCGGGGTATGTCTAGAAAAGTGATTTTCTGAGAAATTCCCTAAAGTACCCGATCGGGTACCCTATAATCCTATATACCCGGTCGGGTACACCACCCTGCCACCTCCAAACACCTATAAATACACTCATTTTCCTTCACAATAAAATCGCCAATTCACATATACTCTTAAGCTCAGTTTAGAATAACTATTTATTTATATTTTCTAGCATGTTTAGTCTCTAAATGAGGAGCTAAACTTCCATTTCTTGGTTTTGCTCTTGAAGCTTGTTGATTATTAAAGTTGTGAGTTGTTTTCTTAACTTCTTCTCTTGATTATTAATTCTTCCCTTAATCTCATTCTATATTAATGTTGGAATGTTGCTAAGTGACGATTAGTTAACGTCCCGACATTAATTATTACTAGAAACGATCAACGAACCGATGGTTAATAGTTGATCGTTTCATAAGTAAGTAATTTTGGTTTATTAATGCACGGTTGTGGTTAATAAACTTAAGAGGAATTGATTTTGTTGGTTAAACCGAAACCGTTGTGTTTAGGTTATCAATCTCAATTGATTTCATCAAGGAGTTAAAAAGATTAAATGCTACTATTAAATCAGTATACGACGTTGTTCTATATTTGATAAATAGTAAGGGTTGTTAATGAACGGTCGTTGTTAATAACTACCCTCGATGAATTGGAGATACTCCTCGATTGAGTATTCGAGAGGGGATAAGTTATAGATATAACAAGGATCGACTAAAATATATCAACAAGTGGAAAGTAGCAAGACCAAGTCCTTTTTATTCTTGAATTAAATCACATATAAGTCATTCATCTTAGTGTTTAAATTAATTAAATTCCAACAATCCCAAAAGCCCCCTTTATTTATGTTAGCAGATAACTACGCATGCAGGCTTCCTCACGTGCTGTTTATTGTAAATATTATCTATTCCCTAGCTGTTAGAGCATCTTTAATGGGAATGTGGATTGCATCCCATTAAAAATGGACATGTCACATAAGTAGACGACCTATGAAGCTGAGGTGGATAGACACACATTTAAAATAATGTTTAAGCTCCAATGCTTCTTACTCCGCATCAATGGACCAAAACTTCCGTATGCTATTACTCCGTATTTGATATATACTCCGTACTACATATAAATCTTGTTGAAAAACTAGTATATTATTATTTGTTAATGAATTTTTTTTGTCAAAAAAATATTTACTGCAGCAGATCGGAATATACGGAGTACTATATATATATGTTGAATCGGAATTAGAAGACTAGTGGCAAACAACGTTCAATTCTATGAAAGTGGGAGTGAGTGCGTAGGTGTAAGATGATTTTTATTACTATACGAGTATGATTTATATGAATACTGTGCATAAGCATCCGACGAAAAAAATGTTGATGAGGTGGCTATGAGAAAGGCTTTCTGTAAGTAGAAAGAGCAATAGACATTGTGTGACACGTTCCATTCCAACTCAGCAGGAGAGTCCGTGTGCATATTTCCATTGGAGAGTGTTATTTAATCTCAATGTCTATTTATGTGACGTGGCAATGCATTTTTGAACAATCCATACTCCCATTAAAGATGCTCTTAGTCGGTTAGCTATTTGTGTGCACCGAACGACGTACATAGTCTTTATTATTTGTATAGATAATTGATGAGTCGGGTCGATAAGCTTACGTAATTTTATAGAGATAGAATTCTATCATACTGTTGTACATCATCTATTTATAGGTGTTCACTTTGGAATACAGAGCACGGGAAATTCCACAATCCAACTTGGTATTAGAGACCTTTTCTCTCTCAATTTCTCTTTTGTCTCTTCTCTTGATCATGGCTTCCCCTTCCGCCAAACAATCTGTTTTTCACCCGGCCCTTGCCGTTTCCAATATCAAAAACTTTATTCCAATCACTTTAGACATGGAAAACGTAGAGTACTCTTCCTGGGCAGAGCTTTTCAAAATCACAGCTCGTGCCTATCAAGTCCTAGATCACATCATTCCCTCTCCTGATGTTGTTTCCTCCACCATTACTGATGAAACTCTCACCGACGAGCAACGCCTTGCACAGGCCACCCTCAAAGCCGAGGCTGAGGCTTTGTGGACCCGACTTGATGCTATAGTCCTTCAATGGATCTATGGGACCATATCCAACGACCTTCTTCACACGATCATTGAGCCCGACACCACCGCTCAAGATGCATGGAAACGCTTGGATGACATGTTCCAGGACAATAAGCATGCCAGGGCAGTTCATTTGGAGAATTTATTCTCCAACACCTGTTTGGAGAATCACACCAGCCTTGCCGCTTAATGTCGTACCTTAAAGACCCTCGCTAATCAACTCGCAAACGTTAGCACAACTGTTTCCAATGACCGCCTTGTTCTCCGCGAGGTCAATGGACTCCCAGAGCAGTATGACACGGTAGCATCTCTAATTCAGCAGACCACTCCTCTTCCATTGGTTTTTCAAGAAAGATCCATGCTCACCCTTGAAGCTACTCGCAAGGCCCATCAAACTGGTTCCTCCCCTGCTGCTGCACTTTTTCACTCCAATAATCCGCCTCCTCCACCACCTCCTACTGCCGGCCCTTCCGATCCTGACCGCACCAATGCTCCCTGTGGCGGTAGAGGTCATAATTCTCCACACCGTGGAGGCCGAGGACGTAGTTCTGCCAGACCTGAGGCTCCCGCACCAGGACCATGGATGCAACCCCCCCGTGGGCTAACTGGATGCAGCCTTCCTCTTGGGCTCTCCCCCCTTGTCCGTACCCATCAGCCCCGTGGTCACTATCTACTTCTGCCTCACGCCCGTCGTCTGCCGGGATTCTTGGTGCTCGCCCTTCTCAAGCACATCTGACCACTTTCTCTTCTCCGCCAACGGACATCACTGTCGCCATGCACACCATGCAGCTCACCCCGCCGGACAACACATGGTACATGGACACGGGGGCTACATCACACATGACCTCTCACTCAGGTACTCTCTCGTCTTATTCTCAATTAAACACTAAACATAACGTCATTGTGGGTAACGACCATACACTACCTATCACCGGCCAAGGTAACACTACACTGCCTTTTCCCAACCCCCTTGTAGCACTCAAAAATGTCCTTCATACCCCCAATATTATCAAAAATTTAGTGTCGGTTCGTCAATTCACTAAAGATAATATTGTTTCTATTGAGTTCGACCCTTTTGGTTTTTCTGTGAAGGATCTTCGAATGGGGGTTCCGGTCATGAGATGTAACAGCTCGGGTGACTTATATCCGGTCCTTGCTTCTCCTACTTTGCTTTCGCCAGCTACTGCATGCCCTTATTCTCCCCACGGCTGAGGTGTGGCATAATCGCCTTGGTCACCCTGGAGATCATGTTTTTAGTCAGTTTCGCACAAATAATGTTCTTTCATGTAATAAAAAAGTTTGGCTCGTTTTGTACTTCGTGTCACATGGGCAAACTTACCAAATTACCTTTTAGTCATTCATCATCTGTTACTTTACAAGCATTTGATTTAATTCATAGCGATTTATGGACTTCACCAATTCTTAATTCTGATGGTTGTCACTATTATATATTATTTTTGGATGACTTTACCAAATTTCTTTGGATATATCCTTTGCACAATAAATCCCAAGCGCTATCCATTTTTGTCAATTTTCACACTTATATCCGCACCCAATTTGAGCGGACCATTAAAGTTTTTCAGTGTGATAATGGCAAAGAATTTGACAATACTGTGTTTCGTAATTTTGGGAGTGCTAATGGTTTACAATTTCGTTTCTCTTGTCCCTACACTTCCCCCAAAATGGTAAAGCCGAAAGAACTATACGATCAATTAATAATATTGCTCGTACCCTACTACTTCATGCTTCTGTCCCACCTACTCTCTGGCCTCACGCCGTCCAAATGGCTACATATCTTCATAATATTTTACCTTCTAAGTTATTATCTTATCACCCCCCTACCACATATCTCTATTTCCGGCAACCCACATCCGATCACTTACGTGTATTTGGCTGCCTATGTTTTCCTCACAACTCATCTCCGACCCTACATAAACTTCACTCTCGTACCACCCTATGTGTATTTCTTGGGGTTTCCTCCTCTCAAAAGGGTTACAAATGTTTAGATCTCTCTACTCATAAAATTATCATATCTCGACACGTTAGCTTTGTCGAAACTGATTTTCCATTCAAAACCCACCAAACACCTTCCTCCTTTTATACATTTTTAGATGACCCACATCCTATTTTTCGTTTTCCTAATCTCCTCCCATCCCCCACTAATATTCCCCCTGCCCCATCACTATCTCACCCTCCCCACTCTCCTCCAGCAAATATTACCCCACCTCCTTCCCCTATGCCTTCGGTCAACCCCCCTTCCACACTTACTTCCTCCCCGTCACCCATACAACCTATACACTCCATGCAGCCTATACACCCTCCTCGGCATTCCATGCAAACTCGTATCCAAGCAGGGATATTCAAACCCAAAATTCCTCTTAATCTCTCGGTTAGTGTTACACCGAAACTCTCTCCCCTTCCTAAATCCCCCATCGCTGCCTTACATGACCCTACCTGGAAATCCGCCATGACGGATGAGTTTTGTGCTTTAATTCAAAATAAGACGTGGGAGTTGGTTCCCCGTCCTCCTAACGCCAATATTATTCGTTGCATGTGGTTGTTTAAACATAAATTCAGGTCCGACGGTTCTCTTGAACGCCATAAAGAACGGCTTGTTGTGAATGGCAATTTACAACAAATTGGGGTTGATTGTGATGAGACTTTTAGCCCGGTGGTTAAACCAGCCACCATCTGCACCGTTTTGAGCCTCGCCCTATCTCACTCATGGCTTTTACATCAACTTGACGTCAAAAATGCGTTTTTGCATGGTTACCTTGATGAAACAGTGTTCATGTACCAACCCCCGGGTTTTCGTGATCCCTCCAAACCTCAACATGTGTGCCGTCTTCTCAAATCCTTATACGGCCTTAAACAAGCCCCTCGGGCGTGGTACCACAAATTTGCCTCCTACCTTGCAACTATCAGATTCAAGCATAGTGTTTCCGATCATTCCCTATTTGTATACCGGCATGGCCATGATATTGCATATCTCCTCCTCTACGATGATGACATTGTCCTCACGGCTTCCTCGGATCTTCTTTGTACAGATATTATTTGCAAGCTAGGTGATGAGTTCGCTATGACAGATTTGGGACCCCTTTCCTATTTTTTGGGTATCTCGGTTACCACTCATGGGACTGACCTATTTCTCTCCCAGTCACGGTATGCTCAGGACATTATTAAACGTGCTGGCATGGCTGCTTGCAACCCCGTCAACACTCTAGTAGACTCTCAATCCAAACTTAGCTCCACCGACGGTCCTCCTATTGACGATCCATCACTTTACCATAATCTTGACGGCGCTTTGCAATACCTTACTTTTACCCGGCCTGATATCTCTTATGCCGTCCAACAGGTTTGTCTCTTCATGCATGATCCACGGGTCCCTCACATGCATGCTATGAAACGTATTATTCACTACATCAAGGGCACGTCACACCTTCATTTACACATCACTCCATCTTTGCCAACGGATGATCTTATTGCATATACGGATGCCGATTGGGGTGGTTGTCCGGATACTCACCGCTCCACCTCTGTCCGGATACTCACTACTGTGTGTTTCTTGGTCCTCCAAACGCTAGCCCAGACTCTCCCGGTCTAGTGCCGAAGCTGAGTATCGTGGTGTGGCTAATGTGGTGGCTGAAATTTGTTGGCTTCGTAATCTACTTCTTGAATTACATTGCCCTCCTCGCAAAGCATCCATAGTGTATTGTGATAATGTCAGCGCTATATATATATATATATATGTCTCAAAATCCTGTTCATCATCAAAGGACGAAACATATTGAAATGGACATCCATTTTGTTCGTGAGCATGTTGCCCGTGGAACTGTCCGGATTTTTCATGTAATTCCTTCACGTCAACAATATGCTGACATATATATTTACAAAAGGTTTACCACGCATTCTGTTTGAGGAATTCAGAACCAGTCTTACCGTCCGGTCACCTCCCGGTCAAACTGCGGGGGCGTGTTAGCAGATAACTACGCATGCAGGCTTCCTCACGTGTTGTTTATTGTAAATATTATCTATTCCCTAGCTGTTAGTCGGTTAGCTATTTGTGTGCACCGAACTACGTACATAGTCTTTATTATTTGTATAGATAATTGATGAGTCAGGTAGATAAGCTTACGTAATTGTATAGAGATAGAATTCTATCATACTGTTGTACATCACCTATTTATAGGTGTTCACTTTGGAATACAGAGCACGAGAAATTCCACAATCCAACTATTTACTAGTTTTATTAAAAAAAGAATTATTCCTTTCCCTGTGGATACGAACTCTACTTCACTATACTACGTATAAGTGTTAGTATCGATTTATTTTGACGCACTGTGACAAAGTGCTCGTCATTAATTAATACTCATTGTTCCGAATTTACTGGACCTAGCAAATTCACTTTAACCAAACATATTTCAAAATTTTGTTCATAGGTAAAAACAAAGATGTCACTAAAGGAGGATTGGCTCACTGCAAGAAAGTAAGACCTCTTTTGAACTTTTGGTAATTTCTAGTGCAATCAAGATATTGGCTTGTTCATTGTAATAAAATATGTATTTTTTTTTTTGAAGAAATCAACTTAATTAGCATTAATCAGATCAAAAGACAGAGCATCACGAATACAATTTGGGGGATTCTCTAACCAAATACGACAACCAGACACGGAACTAGCTACTTTAGCTAACTCATGAGCAACTTTGTTTGCTGATCGTCTAATAAAATTGAAGGTGATATTTGTGAACCCTCTACTAATAACTCGAATGTCTTCCGCCAAAATACCCAACGAAGAGATGCTAGAGCCGGTGTTAATCTCTGAAATAGCTTGAAGAGCATCCGACTCGACTTCAATGTAATCCCATCCCTGGTTTTTCACCCAACTAAGGGCCTCACGAATACTCAGAAGGTCAGCTTCTAAGGGTGAGCACATGTCGTCGCCAGTCTTAGCACCTGCAGCGAGAAAATTCCCCAACTCATCTCAGATTACCCATCCAAAACAGCAGCCTACCGTTCCTCTGCCTGCATCAATGTTAAGTTTCCTCCAACCCAAAGCTGGTAGACTCCACAGTTGTGGACGAATGGCTGCTCCTGCTGCCAGCGAGACTCCCTGCTGCTGCACTTGGTTCCAATCCTCAACATAACTCCTGGAAGTGAACATTACAGTAGAAGCTCTTGAGCGCCTCCCTTGTCAAACCCGAGAGTTCCTCTCCCCCCACAAACCCCAGCAGCCCCAAGCCACAGTCTGCAACTCCGGCTCCTTTTTCACCCTAAATACCGACTGCAACCACCCCATAAAAGTAACCTCTAAGATTCCAATAGACTGCCAACCCACTGAGTTCCAGGCTTCTTGAGCCACCGGGCAATGAACAAACAGATGCAATAACGATTCATCACCCGCTCCACAAAGGCCGCAAACTTCCGGGCAATCAACCATCCTGCTCCTCAGATTCTCCCTAGTTGGTAAACAACCACAACAGAGTTTCAAAAAGAACATTTTTATTTTAGGCGGCAGTCTCCAACCCCACATGGCTGTCCAGCCAGCCCACTCCGTCAACTGAAACTCTCCAGCCAAACGCCTATAACAGCTACGGACAGTGAATCTCCCCCCCCCCCCCACCTCCCATTTCCAAATCCTACCGTCTCGGACCTCTCTTATACTAAGAGGAATACTTTTAATTAGCTCAATGTCCCTGACATTAAACAAATCCTCCAAGACATCAATGTCCCAATATTGACCATGCGTAGAAATGAGCCCCTCCACTGATTCTTGCTCCAACCCTACCACAACTTGAGAGGAAATTTCTTGATTTTCCCTATCCGGCAGCCAGGGGTCATCCCAAATATTAATAGACCTACCATCACCAACTCGCCATCTATATCCCTCTCTGACCACTTCTTGAGCTTCCATCAAGCTTCTCCAAACAAAGGAGGGGTTATTCCCCAATCTTGCTGTCATGAAATTGCCATTTGGGAAATATCTTGCTTTAAAGATTTTTCCAACCAAAGTGTTTGGCTCAGAAAAAAACTCCAAGCCTGTTTGGCCAGCATTGCAATTTTAAAATCCCGAATTTTACGAAAACCCAATCCACCAAACTTCTTAGGTCTGCATAACCAATCCCAGTCCCTCCATCTAATTCCTCTCCCCCCCTTTACCATTCCACCAGTATCCATTCATAATAACCTCTAGCTCCCTACACAGATCTTTAGGCAAGAGGAAAACATTCATGGCATAAGTTGGCATAGCCTGGATCACCGTCTTTAATGTTATACATGTATATATGTTCTTAGTTTTTATATATCGTTTAACTCTTTTGCAGTTTTTTACATTCCATTTGGTGATGCATTGCAGCTTTGGAAAAAGTGCATTTATTTATAAACAATTAAGTGCGGTGTGATAGTGCACTTTTTAAAGATTTAAAATGCAATTACTAGTTTTAAATTGGCAATCTTATATTTGCATTTTTATTTCAATGGTAAAGTATAAAAGTGCACAAACACATGAGTAATGTGCAAGTTAATGTATTAGATAGTGCATCTCAATGAGATAAAAAGGAATATTAAGAAAAGTGCAGTTTAATGTACTAAACAATGCACGAGATGTTAAAATAAAAATATTTAATGATAATAAATATTCAAGATGCACATATACATATTAAGAGGTGCATAAGAGTTCAAGTAAAGTGGACACTTGTGAAAGTTGTGAGCTTAAAACATTGTATACTCTTCATTTTTATTTGTGTTTCAAAGAAATCATCATAAGTGCACAAATGCATGAGTGAAGTACATGTTAATGTAATAGATAATGCATGTAAATGAGATAGAAAGTGCAATTTATAATAGCACAAGTTAATGTAATCAAAAGTGCACGAGATACTAAAACAAAATAATGACGATAAGTATAGCAGATGTACACATACATGTTAAAAGTGCATTACAATTTAATTAACATGAATCAATACTAGTCGGGTCAATTAAAATGCACATTATTCAGATCCATATAAAGATATGATAATGAGAAATACTATTATTTGAATTTTAATGCATTTTCCCAAAACTGGATAAAAATTATGCTCATTTATATAAAATTAAAAAAATAAGTGGATAAAATAGAAGTGTGTGTACACATTGCACTTCTAGGTGCTTCATGGCACACTTTTAGTTGCATGTGTTTTTCTTATTTTTCAATTGTTAGGACAAAATAATATACCATATAATATGTAATGAAGTGACGTTTTATGAATTTCAAATAAAGATCTATTTAATTTTGTTAAGGCCGAAGTTATAGGGATTTCGTTGCAAGCATGTCCACTAGTGGTGTTTACTTACACAAATGCCCTTTAATCATAACATTAAATGATAATATAGGATTACTATCATTTAATTATTTTCTTTTAAACATACGAGATATGAGGTATGTGTGGCATTGTATTGTTCACCCGATTAATTATATGGAGAGTGGAGATTTATTCTCATTTCTCTCCTAAAGCTCCTTTCTCACCAGAACCGTCCACTGTGTGTGTATGTATATACACATAGACGTACACAGATGCGGAAATAAACACACAAGTCCTTGACAAAGCACTTGTAAAATACCGGAATATTTATTAGTTATAGCAAACAAAATAAACAAAAGCATTAGTGAGTAAAAATGAGTCAATACTTAACACCTTAAAAAACACATACCAAATCTCATAAGCTACATATAATTGTTTACAAATAGAAAAACTAAACAAGTTCATCATCCTCGTCTTGACATCCATTTTCATCCCTATTCGGACCGCTACTCATATTATTGAAGCCTTATGAGGGTTGTTGTGGCATTAACATACTCATGAATGGTCCAAACTGAGATTGCTGTGGAAGAACATTAATGTAGCTAGGTTGTTGCAGGTGAGGAAGAAAGCTCATGACAGATTGTGATGCAAACATTGGGATGAAAACACATTTGTAAAGGCACCTTGTGGTGATGGTTGACAAAAATGCATAGAGCGTAGCATTTTTTCAATTGTAAGTGATACAGTTTCCTTAAACTTCATTAGCTCTTTGTTCGATTCCTTAAGCGCTTTGTTAGTTTTTTCAATCTCAATCACACGTTCTTTCCATAAAGTATCATCATAGGAAGGTTGTGAAGGAACTTCAGAAGTAGAACTTGAGAGTAGTAATCACTAGTTGAACCAAAACTTGAAACATTGTCGCCCTTCTTTCCACCGACAGCCTCTCTAACAACAATTCTTTAAAATTTGCATTTGACTTTTTTAATTTGAGTTCTTCTAAAGACTCTTACATATGAAATAAAACATTGCAAGAGTTAAAAAATGTACAACTTATGGATACAATTCTAATCCCCACCAAATAAAAGTAAACACATTCATACTCCAATCAACAATGAAAAGACGTCATTTATGAGCAGTGGGCTGCATCTTCTTTGCAATGAATTTAAAGAAATATAAACGAGAAATCATAATTAAATTTAATAGGGACATAGTTAACTAAATAACATATAACTACATCATTTATCTCAATGATTTATGGAAATATTAATGATATATTGTAATTAGATGTAATAAAATATACTCACAATGATTTGCTTCACTTTAGGGGTTACAAATGCTCCATCTTCTTTCTTAATATGAGTTTGTAAAAACATCTTATATGGTGGTGCAGACCTGCCATGTTTTTTCTCCTACATAGAAAAATTAATCAAGTAAATAAAGTCAAGATTACGTACCTTTAAAAATAAAGTACATTAGCTTTATAAAATAGACATTCTTACATATAAGATGTAAGAATTTCTATTTTTCTCCTACACAGAAATTTAATCAAGTCAATAAAGTCAAGATTACTCATGTGTGCAAAATCATGCCAACATCAGAATTTCTATTTTTCTGATTATTTCACACTTTTTAATGTAATTTGGATCACTCCATTTCACTAGCAATTCTGTCCATAGTGACTTAATTGCCCAATGCAGCCGTTTTCTTGACTTCTGGACAGCAGACAAAGCACGAGATAATCCATCTGAACCTTTCTTTTTGAAGTTTTTGGTGATGCGATCATCATGTTGAGGCATTCATGTATACCCTTTCCTGCAAATTAACATCATTTTACCAATCAATCATTACAAAGTTTATATGATATCACTAATACATATTGAATAGCTTAAGTACTTGATGTAATAGGAAAAGATAAAATTAGTAGATACTACCTTAAATAAATTAAACCAAATTGTTCTTAAGTTGGGTAAAGCTTCTGTGTAAGAGCGAATAGGCTGCTTATCAAATATTTTCTTAATACATGGCATAACATATCGATTTGTTGAGCACATAATTAATTTGTTCAATCATTAACCAAGTGATAGGCATATACTGATATACATATTCATTGACCAAAATGATTTATACGAAACTCAATGTGTTTGTGCAGTTCGAAGGGCATCTAAGTAATGAAAATGAGCATTAGTTCTCTCTCAGTATTGAATGTTTACTTTTCAGATACTATTGAATATGAAAATCACAAAATTCAAGTGCTACCCTTCAAGAACTAGAATGTTTCAATATTCCATTTAACTAAATTTAAGTATATTTTTTTATAAACAAATAATTATTTTACACGGACTTGCCGTCAGGCACAATCTCAATCTTATTATGTGAGGGTGAAGATTGACCTAGATGACTCGAAGTAGATGCACTACTTGGAGATTCCGGTTCACTGGAGAGATGAGCTAGATGGTCTACCATCTCGGAAGCCAGAAGCGTTCTGTATTTACGAGAAGTGGCAAAGCGATTTGTCATGGGTTGTTCGCAATTTATCTTTCACGAGGAGCACGCACCATCTGTAAGAGAAACATAATATTTTTACACATGCGACTTAAATTGTCATTACACAATTGGCTCCTTATTATTCATAAATAAAACACAATCAATTGGTGAGAAGAGTAGTATTCTAGGGATGGAGATTGGTTATCTTATTAGAGAGTTTTGTACTCCACCCCATTAATTTTTGATGCCATAGTCAAATCAAATGGAAATCATACGTGCAAATTCATGTGATGGTCAAACAGAGATGGTTATATTCTTTCATAAAATTAATTGGAAAATAATACATGAACTCGAGTACATTATGTTACATTTATCTTAGAATTACCAATGAAAAATGTAACATAGAATTACCAATGAAATATAATAGATTTAGTTTTCAACAGAGACCACAAAGCAACACTACTAGTAAGGCTTGTAGTTCTTTGTACATTTTCATTGTTGTATTTAGGAAAGCATGGCCACTCAAGGCTGCAATGGACTTATTTATATATCGTATGTCATACAGATTACAGAGTATTTTACTGGGCCATATTCCAGAGGCATATGAACAATTGAACATTTATTTCAAGTTTGCTTTGGAATACCAAAGGTCAGATGAATGGAATCATTAAAGCTAACACATAAATGGTTATTTTCTTTGGCAGTTAACCCGCATTTGAAAGTACCAGAACGCACCTCAGGAAATGTTCTATCATTAATACTACAAGACACTCGGAATACATAATACACTTTCTAAAAGACCCTGTGTGAATGAAATGAAGGTTAAATACATGGCAAGTACAATAAAGGAAATTAAGTTAATGAACATAAAAACATACATTAGGATGCAATTAACACCAACTTTGTGCTATAATTTTATTTTCTTGATATTTTCTTGTAGTTGAATACAAAGGCCGTGTAAACCCTATCTGACGAAACTGATTTTTGCTATAGCTAACTTACATATCGTCTTGAAACCTAATTACTTTCCAAACAAAATAGGCAGAAAATATACATGCTAAAAAGAACACTATTAAAGCAGGTTGAAATTCGGTACCTGGGATTGAAAATGGTCGAAAGATTTGAGAAAGAAGACATACCTTTCAGTTAAGGAGAGAGCTGAAAATATTGAAGGTGCACCGAGCTGAAAATATTGAAGGTGAGAGCTGCGGCCAGATTTTTGAGAGATGAGGCCAGATTTTTTAGAATTGAGAATTATTGAAACTAAGGGGGTGTTTGGAACTTCTATTGGAAAGTGCTTCTACTCCTCCAAACAGCACTTAGAAGCAGAATCATTTAATTGAGTGTTTGGATTCCGTTTTAGAAGTACTTCTAAAAGGGCCGAAGGAGCAGTTTTGCGGAAGCTGGGTACTACTAGCTTCTCCAAATGTGATTCTGCTTCTAACAATTTTATTCCAAAAATATCCTTAAAAAAACATCGCTCCCTCAAAGTCGCAACTCCCAAACCCTATTCCTCATATCGCACAGACTCATCTTCTCCCATCGGCAATCTTCATCCGCACGCCCCTGCTCTTGGCCATCTTTTCATGCTCAAAGGTATCACCGCCGGTCTCTTCTCTCATCTCATGCTTCAATAATTCTCACAAAAATCTTATTTGCTTCTTTAATTTTATTCTTTACAATTACTTTGTTTTATAAAGAAATTGTAATATTTTCATCGAATCAGTTTTCATGTTTGACCCTGTGATAAATTGCTTATATATGTGGGTGAAAAACGCTTAGTAGCTTAGATTTTTCATATGAACTGACAATTGTACCATTTATTCAATTTTCCCCAAATTAGTGCTTCCTTAGCTCATTTGGATAAGATTCCATGAGCACTATAACTCATGTTTATTCAATACGTAGATTTTGCAGGTATGGAGTATTTGATACATTTAATACATTGCTTTCTTGTTTTTTCTTTTATACGGTTGTAATAAGTTAAAAATTTGTTAAATAATGATTTCAACAGTGATTAAGGATAGGATGTGTTGAATTCAGGTATGGAATCTGTTAATGTTAGTACATTTGATGATGAGGGGAAAGAAAAAAGTGACCCCAAAAAAATTCATTGGGACCATGCAACTCACATGAGTTTCATTGATGTATGTCTTGCTGAGGTGCGAAATGGTAATAGGCCCAATGGTCATTTCAATAGGTTAGGGTGGAAAAACCTGATTGATAATATGAAAAAACAGACGCATAAAACATTTACCAAAACACAACTTAAGAATCATTGGGATAAAATGAAGAAGGAATGGAAAGCGTATGATAAGCTAATGAGAAAAGAATCGGGACTTGGATGGGATCCCATTACGAAGACTATCGATGCAACACCGGACTGGTGGGCGGCGGTAATTCAGGTATTTATTCATAGCTTATGACAGTGCAGTTTTTAGTGTTTGTTTAGTTTAATGTTTTTTCATTTCAAGGTACTGTTAGTAGAAGGATTTTACGGGTTTGATTGAATTGAACTTTATTTCCTCTTGAATGTAATAATCAATTCTCAAATATAGTAAATTCTTTTAACAATAGTAGTAGTGTGCTTCAATGGTTGCAAGTTTTAGGGTGTTTTCTTTTAACAATCTAGCAATTTAATTTTTATATTTAATATTCCTTTGTTTTGTAATATGATTTTGACTTCTAATCTTTAACAGGAGGATCCGGAATGCGCAAAACTAAAGGGAAAGAACTTGGAAATGTATCAAATGTACTATGAGCCCTTATTTAGGGATAGAGTAGCAACTGGTGAAAACGCTCGGGGTTCAAACTATTACACTGTTGTGGATGATAATATTCAGTCATGTGAAGAGGATGATGAAGAAGTTGAAAAGGCGGAAACTGTTTCGTTAAGCTTTCCTCCTCCTAGCTTTCATAAAAGGCCTTCTTCTTCTAGCTCTTCACGGTCAAAATAGGACTAAAAGTCATAGGACTAAAAGTTTGAAAGCTCGTTAAGCTTTCCTCACAAGACTACATTTACTTAAGAGTTAATTATCAAAATAGGACTAAAAGTCATTCACTTTGCACAAATAGGACCAAAAAATAAACTATGTTTCCAAAGGACTAATTATGTTTGTCTTGGACAAATATACCCTTATACCTATTAGAATGTTTTAATTCATAATAAAATAATAAAAAATAATAAAAATTCGTAAAATATACCAAAAAATTAATAAAAATATTCTGAATAATAATAAATTTAAAAAAAAATTAAAAAAAATAAAAAATAAAAAAAATAAAAAAAATTAAAAAAAATTCAAAAAAATATTTTTTTTGTCACCGCCGCCTATACCGCCCCAGCACCACCACCTCTAGTCATTTGGGGAAAAAATGCCAAATTTATTATGAATTCCATATTTTTGGCATAATTCAGAATGATTTAAGATGGAAGAAAAAAAATGTTGGCATTCTCAAAGAGAAATATGCCATATTTTTGGCATTTTCCAAAAAAAAAAATGGAAGTTTGTAGCAAATATGACTTTTTTTTTAACGGTCGGAGGTGGTGGTGCAGGGAGGCGGTACCACCACCTCCTGTCACCGGGGTAAAAAAATGCCAAAAAAATTATGAATGCCATATTTTTGGCAAAAGTCAAAAGGATTCAAGTTGGCAGAATGAAAATGTTGGCATTCTCATAGAGAAATATGCCATTTTTGTGGAATTTAAAAAAAAAAGTGGCATTTTTTACACCGATCGGAGGTGGTGGTTCAGGGAGGTAGTACAGGCGGTGGGAAACGTATCCATATTTTTTTTCATTTTTTTATGGAGTTTTACTATTTTTTATTAATTTTTAAAAAAAAATTAAAAAAAAAAATTCTTATTTTTTATTTTATAAAAATTTTATTAATTTTTTTATTATTTTTCTACGAATTATTGAAATTTTTTCGAATTTATTATGAATTAAACATTTATTTATGACTTTTAGCTATCTTTTACTAATATTTAAAGGAGGGGTAAGAATGGAAGGAAGAAATGAGTATGTTTCCAATAGGACCACTATGGTCCTATTTTGGGAAAAAAACATAGCAAGTCCTATTTTGAGTTTTTGTCATAGTTTTAGTCCTATTTGAAGTAATTTCTATTTACTTAAATGAGAAATACTTAAATAATCGCAAAACCAACTTGCAAAATTTTCTTCAATCGCTAAATCAATTTGGGCATTACTTATTCCTGGATTTAATCCCCGCAATCCATTTTCCTAGAATCTGAAATTCAACACCTTAAATATTAGTTATCATTGTGAATGAGCATACATAGGGTTATTCTTGACTATAGTTACTCACATCAAGTATGGTTTGACCTCATCACAATTGAGTAACACATGTTTATGTTAGGCAAAAGTTTCTCTATCATCTAAAAATAGAGATCTAACCGCACCCAAACCACGACCAGGGCGATTGAACACATACAAGGTTAGTTCAATAGAACCATTTATGCCGCCATCATCCAAATTTTAGCCAATTCTCGTTCTCCTTCTCTCAACATGAGACTCAAAGTATTATGAAGCAAAATTTGTTGCCTCATCAATTATATACGCCTCACATATTGAGCCTTCAACATGAGCCTTGTTTGTTACCTTTCTCTTAAGATAGTTAAGGAACTTTTCAAATGGAAACATCCACCTGTATTGAACCGGTCCTCTTACCAATGCTTCATATGGAAGATGGAGCGGTAAATGTTCTATGCAATTAAAAAACCAGGAGGCAGAAACTTTTCTAACTTACACATGATTGTCGGAATGCTTTCTTGGAGTTATTTAACCTTATCTACGTGTAGGTTAGCTGAAATAGATCACGAAAGAATCGACTAAGTTTAGTCAGTGCTTTCCATTGAGTGGGTGGTAAAAAGCTAAACGCAACTAGTAAAAGACACTCCATGAATATATGACAATCATGATTTTTTGTTCCATGCAACTTACATTCTTTAATGTCAACACAACTAGATAAATTCTCCGCATATCCATCTGGCATTCGAAGCTATGTAAACACTCATACACAACCCTCTATTGATAATCATTGCATGTAAAACTTGCCTTTAGGTTTCAAAATCTTTTTACCATTGTCCACGCTTACTTCCAGTTCTGGTCACAAGCAGTGCTCCTTCAAATCCATCCTCACTTTTACACCATCTTTGTTATATTTGGATCCTTGATCTCCATAATAGTGTGAAACACATTATTGAAAACATTTTTTTCAATGTGCATGATATCAAGATTGTGTCGAATAAGATTATTTTTCCAATATGGCAAGTCCCAAAAGATACTGTAAGGAATAAATGTAATTAGATTTTGATGATGCTATATGTTGGTCCCGTTTGAGTTGGTAATCAGTCTAGAGGGGGGGGTGAATAGACTGATTCAAGTTTTTCAACTTTTCTCTAAGTCAGAGTTGACTTGTCAGAGATGGTCAAGTTCTGATGATCAGAACTGGTCTTTGCAGCGGATAAGAGTTCCGGGTAGCCTCAAACAAACACTAAAGCAAATGCCTTTCTGATTACTCCTAAAACGAGATCTGCTGAACACAGATTCCAAGTCTTAGAGTTAATCAGTTAATATCCTAAGCGCAGAAATGTAACTTGCAGTAAAGTAAATGACACCGGATATTTTTATAGTGGTTCAAGGAACAACGCGTTCCTCTAGTCCACTGTTCCACTAGCTTTGAAGTAGATCGGTTACAAAGCTAATCCCTAGCACTTAAGAAGTTCTCCACGCCTTCTTCAAGCCTAGTTGTCACCCGGGATGCAGTCCTGCTTCCTGATGACTGGTCCTTTCACTCAGCTTCCCGGAAGTATCACCACTTCACTGCTGCAGTTACTTGGACTCCCTTCTTTGCAGAAGATGTTTTGAAAACAGAGTTTTCTCCAACTTGCTTCGTTATAAAGGATATGTAGATGAAGATCTTGAAGTGTTGAAGAACAGGATGAACTTTGCTCTTGTTGGGGATGAGAGATTGTGAAGTTGAATCTTCCCAACGTAAGCTTTTTCTTGTTTTGAGTTGTGGAGTTCGAATCTCAAGAATGCTTGTAGTATGAAGTTCGGAGCTAAAGTTCTGCAAAACACCGTGTGCAAAAGTTGTTGTCCTGTTCTTCGGTTGTAGCTTATATACTGAGGTTGTCTGCCCGTTGGAGGAGGAGACAACTGCATTGAATGCGCGTGTTGACTTGACCCACTTATTTGGAAGCTTTCTATTTTTATAATATATCTTCCAGATTTCTCGGTCAATCATTTGCAATAAATCCAAAACGTATCAGGCTCATTTAATGTGCATTTAAGAGCTTTCCTTTCATGCACAGTCTTCTAGCCGTTGGATGTTATACCCGTTGAACTCATAGCTGTTGGATGTTGCTTGAAATCTTCTAAGTGTTAGTCGGACTCTGATCGGAGTCTTCTGATACGTTGGATTCTGATGGCTTTCTGAAGAGTAGCTCTGATGTAGTTTCAAGTCGGGCTCTGGTGAGGGAACTCTGATGCTTGTCGGATGTTGAGTTCTGATGAAGCTATGCACCGAACTCTGATGTTTCTCTGATGAGCAACTCTCATGAACTGCTGAGAGTAATTCTGATCGGATCCGCAAGCGAGCAACTCTGAAGGCAGTTCTCATAGAGCAACTCTGATCAGATCCATAGAAGAGCAACTCTGATCGTCGACTATACTAATACTTATATCAGAAAATACTAATACATGAAATTTAATTTGGGGGTACTTTAAAATTCTATTCTAAATAACCTAGCATCATCAAAATCTAATTACATTTATTCCTTACAATTTCCCCCTTTTTGATGATGCCAAAACCCTTAAACTATTTCCAGAGAAGTGCCTTTCACCATGAGGAAAATAAGTTAAAACTAAACTTTCATTTAGAATCTTGGTGGGCACTTGGCATAGGAAAATAGTAAGAGTAAGATACAATCAAACAAATAAACAAAGATAAGAAATAATACAAGGTATCAGAGCATAAATAATCAGAGTGCAAATAGAGATAATTTGAAATTGCCATGCAAAATGGAGGCAAGCTGGTTATTTTATATAATTGAAAGAAGATATTTTAAAGCAACAAAAGGATAGAGTTTAGATATCTTCCTCTTCTAGTTCAGCTTCCTTTGCTTCTATTTCCTTCAGATCAGCATTTATTCTGGCTCTGATTGTAGCAAGGTTCCTGGGATTCTGATATTCTGACCAAGCAGGTTCAAGCTTGCAATCAAGATAATTTCTGATGGCTTCTGAAAAGTCCTTGCCAGGGATCACTTTCATGTGCCACCAATCTGCTGCTTCTTGCATGGAGCCACCATGATTTATGACTATCAGCCCATCTTTATCTAGAATCAGATTCTCCTTTTGATAGGGAGTCATGTGTTTCTTCATTTCTTGGAACTGGGCTGCATCAGGCTTGGCTAGGTCACTGTTGAGCCATTGAGCCAGAGTGAGTGAAGGAGTTTTCTTCTTTCCTTTCTTGGAGCGAGGAGGGGTTGGTCTATGAATACCAGCAGCAATCTGCTTCTGCCTGGTCTTCTCAAAGTATATAGCAGGATCAGGGGTATCAGAGATAGGCTGAGCTCTGGTGCTTGATCCTTCTGCAGCTCTGATCGCTCTAGCAGGTTCTCTGATTTCTTCCCCCTTTTTGGCATCAACAAGATCACCAAGCAGGAGTCAAATCTTAGAGAATTCGGAGGCCTGATTCCCCTTGATGACTTCAAGAGCTCCAGGTAGAGTCTGGGTGACAGAGGCCAGACCCTCAACAATTTCTTTCTGTTTATCTACAGCAGTCTGAATATCTTTAGTAGTGGCTTCAAGGAGAGTCAACTTGTGATCTCTTTCCTTGCCACTGTTAATCAGTTTGAGACCAAACTCTTTGTTTGTCTTGCAAATGCCCTCCACATCTTGCAGAAGTTCTGCATTTTTGTCATGAGACCACTGAAGATCACTTACTGCATCAGAGATATTCTTAATAGCCTTGTCTTGCTCTTCAAGGACCTTTGTGTGATGAAATAACACGGCAGAGATTCCATCCACTTCCTTAGAGATGTTTCCCAGACTCTCTGCAGTTTTGTCCTTGTGGACCTCAAAAGCTGTGGCAATGATGCCCACATGCTTTAGCAGCATATTGATGCCTTTTGTGAGATGTTCACTGACTCTGGTGAGATGGGAATCAGTGTCATACTCCGCATCTAGTATCTTCTCCATTCCCTTGGCTATTTGCTGGCCAACCTGCTCAATGTCAGCCATGAAGGATCGTGGAGGAGTATTGCCTTGGGCAAGAGTGAGGACATGCTCTGAAGAAGTAGATGATTGCTGTGGAGGAGCTGGTGGAGAATTCTGAGTACAAGGTTGCTGATGGGGCGAAGTCTGATGAGATGTAGGGGCTTTCTGATGTGGTGGAGAGGGAGGGGGTGAGGGGGATCGGTTTCTGATGGGGGTGAGGGGTTTACATGGTGATGATTGTTTAGGTGAGGGCTTCGTGGGTGATGGGGTTGGGGTTTTCTGAGGAGAGGGGGATTTCTGATGGATTGGAGATGGGGTTTTCTTGGGTGATGCAGTAGGTGAATGCGATGGAGGTTGAGGTGAGGGTGTTGGAGTGTAATTGGGTGTTGAGGGCTTGGGAGATGGGGATTTGGAAGGTGAGATATGGGGTTCTGGTGCAATATGAAGAGGTGGAGAGTTAGGAATTACCTTAAGAACAGTTTCCTCAAACTAAGAGTCTCGCCATTCTTTGATCAGATTCATCATGGCCAGAGACACATCATTTGCAGTAGAGGGTTCACCTTCTGCACCTGGAATAGGTTTCATCTTGATCAATGATTCCCTCTGCTTCTTTTCAATTAGCCATTCTTCAAATATGGGAACCTCGTGTTCTGATAAGGGTTTTACATGATCTTCTGATGAGGTAGCAGTCAGTTTCTCCTTGCCTTTGTAGCTTGCCTTCTTCTTTTCAAGAACAGATTGTAAGAATTGAAGGTCGAAGCATAAAGAGACATCATCAGTACCTGCCCATTTGAGGACTTCAACTTCCTCAGATTCATAAGTAGCAGCCTGAGCAAGAATCTGTTGCAGGGGTCCCATCCTCCATTTCCTCCAAGTGAGTACCCTTTGAAATTGTCTTTCTAGGGCAGCATGAGGATCCAGTTCTGGGATTGGAGTGGTGAGATGCTCTGGTGGAGTTAGAGTGATGTGTTGATCTGGTGGAGAGTTGGGTTGGATCTCTGATTCAGGTTCCCCCTGAACATCAGAGATCACTAGTGCAGTAGCCAGCTCTGGTGCTGGTTCCCCCTGAACCTCTGATTCCCTTGGGGGAGAGTTGGTCATCTGCTTCTTCTTTATTCTGATAGGAGAAGTAGAAGCATCAGAATCACTCTGAATCATAGCTTTCCTTCTTCTCTTTTGTCTCACCTTCTTGATAGGAGTGACCTTGGGAGCCACAACAGAGGCATCTGGTTCTGATGCATCCTCTTCTGATGCATTGTTCTTAGACAAATTTTTAGGCTTCTTTTGAACCTTCTTCTTCTGGGCCTTGGGCTGTTCATCATCAGCTTCAACCGTAGGGGCTGGTTTCTCCCTCAGTTGCTCATACTTGCTGGTTTTCTTCAGCTCTGCAGCAACAGCCACATGAAGTTTTGGTGAAGCAGTGAGGAAGATGGTCTTGGAATGATCAACTGTTGAGGGATTTTTGAGAACCACTCCTTGACTAGCAATAGCCTTGGAGAGAAGAAGACCATGGCCCATCTTTGTGGTGAACAGGCCTGTTTTCTTGTCTTTCTTCTCCACTGTTTCAGTGAGGGATTTGTACAGAACCTTCCCCCAATTGATGTTCATCCCATGATGGACTGCATAGAGGGCCTTTGAGTTTGCGTTGTTCATCTGGTCAGTAGAGCTTGTTTTACACCATAAGCATTTGTGCATGATGCTCATCAAGCGCTCGAAGTCCTTCTTGAGCAAGTTCTTCTTCATATATAGTTTATCCACTCCGGTGGCATCTGGCCGGCAGTAGGTTTCAACGAATGTCTGCACAGAGACATCAACTGACTCCAGGTCGATGAGAGTGGGAGTATCTTCATCTTGTGAATCGAGTTCGATGTTGAAGAACTCGTTGAGGGCATCAGCATCGATTTTCAGGCTTTTCCCTTGTACCTGAGAATGAATGGCGTCGCCGGTGATGTGCGCGTTGAGGTAGAACTCAGCCACATCAAGGGTACTGAAATGCTCATAAGGATGAGCCACAATTTTTGTTAGCTGGGAATCATTCATTCCTGCAATGACCGCCTTCATTGTTTTCTGGTTTTCTGCTAACAAAGGTAGTGAGGACATATCAACCTTCATTCCGGTGGCAATGTTAGCCACAAGCACCTTGGCTTCAGAATCTGAGAGATCTGTGATGTTGATGAACTTCATTTTCAGTTTAGTGAGGAGTTTGAGAGGTCTGAATGTTGAGAGTTTAGAGAAATAAAGCTTAAAGTCGAAGAGAGAAATTGCAGTAGCGATTTAGGTTTTCAGAATGGGTATATATGAATTTGGGTTAGTGGACGTTTGATATAATTTGCGGTTTCGAGGTCGCATTTAATGGAATGCGGGCGGAAAGCCGTTTTCCAAAAATGGTAATAACTACCGGGGGTAAAAAGGTAAGACCCAGTTTATTGAATAGTCTCGCCCGAAATTTAGAAAATTTTTCTAAGTCCACAGCCACTCTGATAAATATTAGCGCTTGTATCAGAGATAGAGATGTTCTGATATGAGGACCTCTGATGAATACCAAGTCTGATCCTTCCTGCAACTCTGACTTTTGCAAGTCTGATGTTCGCACTTCTGATTCAAGCTTCTGATGGATAAGATCTCGGGTATCAGAGATGGGGTGTTCTGATGAGTCCACATCTGATACTTCTGCAACTCTGATTCATGTATCTCTGGGAAGATCATCCATCATTCCCAGTTCTTCCCTTAGCTTGTTAAACCTTGCCTCTGAGAGAGGTTTGGTTAGAATATCTGCAAGCTGGTCTTCAGTTGGAACATGCTCAATTGAGATATGCTTCTTCTCCACATGATCTCTGATGAAGTGATGTCTGATCTCAATATGCTTTGTCCTGGAATGCAGCACAGGGTTCTGAGTGATGGCAATGGCACTTGTGTTATCACACAGCAGCTTGATCTCCTTTGCTTGCACTCCATAGTCCTTGAGTTGTTGCTTCATCCAAAGCAATTGAGCACAGCAGCTTCCGGCAGCAATGTATTCAGCTTCAGCAGTGCTGGTTGAGATTGAATTCTGCTTCTTGCTAAACCAGGATACAAGTCTCCCACCTAGCATTTGGCAATGACCGGAAGTGCTTTTCCTGTCCAATCTGCAACCTGCAAAATCTGAATCAGAATAACCAATTAGTTCAAAATTACCTCCCTTGGGATACCATAGTCCTGCATTTGGATTTCCTTTGATATATCTGATAATCTTCTTAGCAGCAACTAGATGGCTCTCCTTGGGCTTTGATTGGTATCTGGCACAGATTCCTACTGCAAAAGCTATGTCTGGTCTGCTTGCAGTCAGATAGAGGAGAGATCCAATGATTCCTCTATATGTTGTAGCATCAACATCCTTTCCTTCTTCATCTGGTCTAATTCCTTGAGAGGCATTCATTGGAATTTTGACTGAAGATTTTCCATCTACTCCAAACTTCTTGATGAGATCTCTGGTGTACTTTCCTTGGTTGATAAAGATGCCTTCTGATACTTGTTTGACTTGTAATCCAAGAAAGTAACTGAGTTCTCCCATCATGCTCATTTCAAACTTGTTCTGCATGACTTGAGAGAATTTCTTGCATAATTCTGGATTAGTGCTTCCAAATATAATATCATCAACATAAATTTGCACTAACAGAATATGATTAGCAACAGAAATTTGAAAAAGAGTCTTGTCAACCTTTCCTTTAGTGAACCCATGGTTCACCAAAAATAGGGACAATGTGTCATACCAAGCTCTGGGAGCTTGCTTAAGACCATAGAGGGCCTTTCTGAGCTTGTAGACACAAGAAGATTGAGTAGGAATGACAAAACCTGGAGGTTGTTCAACATAAACTTCCTCTTCAAGTTCTCCATTCAGAAATGCACTCTTGACATCCATCTGGTAGACTTTGATGTCCTTGTAGGCAGCATAGGCTAGAAATATCCTGATTGCTTCCAGTCTGGCAACAGGTGCAAAGGTCTCATCAAAATCTATGCCTTCTTCTTGACAGTATCCCTTTGCTACAAGCCTTGCTTTATTTCTTACAATGTTGCCTTCTTCATCTGCTTTGTTCTTGAATATCCACTTGGTTCCAATGACATTCTGATGCTTGGGCCTAGGAACAAGTTTCCATACTTCATTCCTTTCAAACTGTGTCAGCTCTTCTTGCATTGCATTGATCCAATCTGAATCTTCTAGAGCTTCTTCCACACACATTGGTTCCATCTGGGAGATACAGCAGGTGAACATGGCTTCTCTTCTTGATGCAGATCTAGTCCTGACACCACTGGTGACTTGACCTATCACTTGGTTAGGAGGATGATCTCTTAACCAAGTTAGATCAGGTTCTGACAGTTGCTGTCTAGGCAACTCTGATGGTTCATCTTCTGATACATCATCTTCATCTTCATCTTTGTCTATCAGAATTGGATTGGCAGGAGGAGTTGAGAATATAGGATTGATGGTGACCTCTTCTGTAGGTTCTGAAATTTTGTCTTCAAGATTGATCTTCTGCAGGGTTTCTGATAGTTCTTCTGCAGAGGTGCTGTCATCAAACTTGACATGAATGGATTCTTCAACTTGTATAGTTCTCTTGTTGAGTATTCTATAGGCTTTGCTTGAGCTTGAGTAGCCTAGGAATACACCTTCATCAGCTTTTTCTTGAAATACCTTCAGATTATCCTTTCCATTGTTTAGAATGTAGCACTTGCATCCAAACACATGGAAGTAGCTGATGTTTGACTTTCTTCCTTTCCACAGCTCGTAGGGGGTCTTCTGATGATTCTTGTGGATCATGCTCCTATTCTGAGTGTAGCATGCAGTGTTGATAGCTTCAGCCCAGTATCTGATGGGCAAGCCTGATTCAGCAATCATTGTCCTTGCAGCTTCTTTTAGTGTTCTGTTCCTTCTTTCTGAAACACCATTTTGTTGGGGTGTTCTGGCAGCAGAGAGTTGATGGAATGTGCCATTCTGATCACAGAAGTCCTTGATCACTTTGTTGACAAATTCAGTTCCTCTGTCAGATCTGATTGTTCTGACCTTCATATTCTTCTCAGTTTGAAGTTGCTTTAACAGAGATGGCAACTTCTGAAGAGTTTCATTCTTCTTTGTTAGGAACACAGTCCATGTGTATCTTGAGTAGTCATCAACCATAACAAGAGTATACCTTTTTCCACCAACACTGGGAGTTTCAACTGGACCAAACAAATCCATGTGGATCAGATTTAGAGGACAAGTAGAAAGATCTCCAGCTATGGGTTTGAATGAGGTCTTCACTTGTTTGCCTTTCTGACAAGCACTGCAGAGGATCTCCTTCTTGTAGACAATGTCAGGCAGACCATCTACAATGTGTTCCCTTGCCAGTTTGTTGATAGTTTTGAAATTCAGGTGGCTAAGCTTCTTGTGCCAGTCCCAGCTTAGCTTTGAATTGTCCTTTGCTATCAGACAGGTTCCATCTTTTGCTGTTTGCCAGTCAACAACATAGATGTTCTTCCTTCTTTTGGCTGTAAGAACCACTTCTTTGGTTGTCTCATGCTTGACATAGCATAAGGTCTTGGTGAATTCAACTGTGTAGCCTTTGTCACAGAATTGGCTAGCACTCAGCAAGTTGAACTTCAGACCTTTGACATATGAGACATCTTCAATGACTATCTGGTTCTTGATCAGCTTCCCTCTTCCTTTTGTTTGCCCTTCCTTGTCATTTCCACCGAAAGTGACTCTGGGTCCATTGATTTTCTGGAACTCTGATAGGCAACTCTTGTCACCTGTCATGTGTCTGGAGCATCCACTGTCAATATACCATTCTTGTTCTGAGATGGCTCCAGCACACAGTTCCTGCAAGATTAAAAAGAAGATTTAGGTACCCAAGCAATGTTGGGTCCTGGGGGGTAATGCAGTCTTGGTAGTTGGTACCATTTTGGTCTCATCAACTGAAACCTTGGTGGATGGTACCCATTGTCCACCTGGTAGTTGTAGTAAACAGATGTATGATTCACTTTGGGCAGATGCTTGTGAGGATCATGCTTTCTGTTTGCATACTTTTGCATAGCCTTCTTTGTTGGAAAGAAGTCCCATATACTATCAAGATCAGAGGAGCGCTTAACTTTAGGCTTCTGAGGTTGACCAGACAACCTCTTCTGCCTATGGTTAATCTTCTCTTGATATCTGCCTTTCTGATAGCAGTTTCTGATACTGTTGTCATGAGATTGTCTGATAGGGTTAGGCCTTTGATTATTATTTTTCTGAAAACTTTTCCTTTTGTTAGAGTTTCTGCCAGGTTCATTAGTTTTCAAACTGTGTTTTGGTTTGGCCTTTAGAGTTTGTTTCTCTGGTATGACCTTCTCATGAACAACTTTAGTACCAGAAGTACTAGCATGGCAAATGGGGCTCAGAGTCTGTGGCACTATTACCTTTTTAGCCTTAGCAACTTTGGTGCTAGGCCTTACAGAAGGCTCACCAGACTCTGGTTCAATATATCCAAGACCAGGGGTAGAGTTGTGAAAGTCATTGATACCCTTCATAGAAGATTGCATCTTCAGAAGGCTATTGTATCTGACTTCAAGATGTTCAATTTCTCTTATTCTCTTTAGAAGGGACTCATTTTCAGCTTTCAGCTTACTGTTCTCTTCTTTAATAAAGGAATAAGATCCTTGGATAGTCTTGAACTCTTCCCAAAATGACGACATTGGATCATCATTTAAGGCTGTGCCTACCGAAGAAGAAATAGAATCAGTTGTAGAACATACCTCATCATCTGATTGTGCTATGAGGCAAAGGTCTTCAGTTTCTGCATCCAAGCAGCAGAAAGCTTCATCAGAGTCGGAGTCCGAACTGGACTCTGATTCAGAAAGTGGATCTCTCTCAGCTTGTTCTGAGACAAATGCTCTTCTTCTTCTGTGTTGATCATCTGGTTTCTTTTCTTCTTCATGTCCTTGCTTCTTGGACACTCTTGGATAGGGGCAGTTTGCTTTGAAGTGTCCAGGCTGTCTACAGTTGTAGCAGAGGTACTCTCCACTGCTTTCAGAAGATTTGGTCTTCTGATGTGGTCTTCTGATGGAAGATGGACTTCTTCCATCTTTCTTCATAAATTTTCTGAATTTTCTGGCAAACGCAGCCATATATTCATCAGATAGAAGAGTTGAGGGATCAAAGTTTGTTGCCTTAGAAGTGCTGGCAGTAAGAGCAGTTGTGGTTCTCGCATCTGGCACTTCTTCTTTCTCTTCAACCATCTCGAACTCATAAGCTTTGAGATCTGAGATCAGTCTCTCTGTGGGGTAGGTCTTGATGTTCTTGCTTTCTTGGACTGCAATCACCTTCATTTTCCATGCTGAAGGCAGTCCTCTGAGGATCTTCATGTTGACCTCTTTGATGGTGAGCTCCTTTCCAAGCTCAGAAATTTCACTGATGAGAATCAGCAGTCTCTCATGCATCTTAGCAATGCATTCTTCTGGCAGAAGTTTGAAGTCATCAAACTTCTTCATTGCAATGGTCAGCTTGTTGTCTCTTTCTTGTTCATCACCGGCACCTATCTCATCAAGCTTGTCCCAGATTTCCTTAGCAGTCCTGCACTTCTTTATTCTATTGAAATATCTTTCATCAATAGCTTTGTAGAGAATGTCCTTGGCAATGTTGTCGAGGTTGTACTGTCTTTTCTCTTCCTTGGTCCACTCAGACCTGGTCTTCTCAATCATCTGAGGCAGATTGTTGTCTAAGGTATGGGCAAGGTTGACCTTCATGAATTGGATAAAAGGTCCATTCTCCAAGACTTCCCACATTTCATCATGCAGGGCACAGAGATGAGCTTTCATCCGAATCTTCCAGTCATCATATTTCTGATCTGTGAACATTAGATGCTTGGCAAGAGAGTTATCCATTATAATAAATAAAGAGGCTAATAACAAGTGGATCTTTGTTCAGAGAGTAACCTAAAAGATTACAAGAACAAGGAGGCTCTGATACCACTTGTTGGTCCCGTTTGAGTTGGTAATCAGTCTAGAGAGGGGGGGTGAATAGACTGATTCAAGTTTTTCAACTTTTCTCTAAGTCAGAGTTGACTTGTCAGAGATGGTCAAGTTCTGATGATCAGAACTGGTCTTTGCAGCGGATAAGAGTTCCGGGTAGCCTCAAACAAACACTAAAGCAAATGCCTTTCTGATTACTCCTAAAACGAGATCTGCTGAACACAGATTCCAAGTCTTAGAGTTAATCAGTTAATATCCTAAGCGCAGAAATGTAACTTGCAGTAAAGTAAATGACACCGGATATTTTTATAGTGGTTCAAGGAACAACGCGTTCCTCTAGTCCACTGTTCCACTAGCTTTGAAGTAGATCGGTTACAAAGCTAATCCCTAGCACTTAAGAAGTTCTCCACGCCTTCTTCAAGCCTAGTTGTCACTCGGGATGCAGTCCTGCTTCCTGATGACTGGTCTTTTCACTCAGCTTCCCGGAAGTATCACCACTTCACTGCTGCAGTTACTTGGACTCCCTTCTTTGCAGAAGATGTTTTGAAAACAGAGTTTTCTCCAACTTGCTTCGTTATAAAGGATATGTAGATGAAGATCTTGAAGTGTTGAAGAACAGGATGAACTTTGCTCTTGTTGGGGATGAGAGATTGTGAAGTTGAATCTTCCCAACGTAAGCTTTTTCTTGTTTTGAGTTGTGGAGTTCGAATCTCAAGAATGCTTGTAGTATGAAGTTCGGAGCTAAAGTTCTGCAAAACACCGTGTGCAAAAGTTGTTGTCCTGTTCTTCGGTTGTAGCTTATATACTGAGGTTGTCTGCCCGTTGGAGGAGGAGACAACTGCATTGAATGCGCGTGTTGACTTGACCCACTTATTTGGAAGCTTTCTATTTTTATAATATATCTTCCAGATTTCTCGGTCAATCATTTGCAATAAATCCAAAACGTATCAGGCTCATTTAATGTGCATTTAAGAGCTTTCCTTTCATGCACAGTCTTCTAGCCGTTGGATGTTATACCCGTTGAACTCATAGCTGTTGGATGTTGCTTGAAATCTTCTAAGTGTTAGTCGGACTCTGATCGGAGTCTTCTGATACGTTGGATTCTGATGGCTTTCTAAAGAGTAGCTCTGATGTAGTTTCAAGTCGGGCTCTGGTGAGGGAACTCTGATGCTTGTCGGATGTTGAGTTCTGATGAAGCTATGCACCGAACTCTGATGTTTCTCTGATGAGCAACTCTCATGAACTGCTGAGAGTAATTCTGATCGGATCCGCAAGCGAGCAACTCTGAAGGCAGTTCTCATAGAGCAACTCTGATCAGATCCATAGAAGAGCAACTCTGATCGTCGACTATACTAATACTTATATCAGAAAATACTAATACATGAAATCTAATTTGGGGGTACTTTAAAATTCTAATCTAAATAACCTAGCATCATCAAAATCTAATTACATTTATTCCTTACACTATAGGATTAGAAAGTTAGAATACCCCCAAATTAGATTTTATGTATTAGAATTTTCAAGTTGTAAGTATTAGTATAGTCGACGATCAGAGTTGCTCTGCTTTGGATCAGATCAGAAGTGCATCAGAATTGCTCGACCAGACTTGCTCTATGAGAACTGCTTTATCAGAGTTCTCTTATCAGAAGTCCATCAGAGTTGCACCATGAGATCTGCTGATAAATTGGACATCTGATAACCGATGAGAGTTACAGATCAGAGGTACTCATCAGCGGACCTATCAGAGTCAGAGTTAGAGTTCAGTCAGAGATCAGAAAGCCATCAGAACTCAGGAAGCCATCAGAATCCAACACATCAGAAGAGCCTGATCAGAGCCCGACTAACACTTAGAAGATTTTAAGCAACATCCAACAGCTATGAATCCAACGGGTAAAATCATCCAACGGCTAGAAGACTGTGCATGAAAGGAAAGCATTTAATGCACATTAAATGAGCCTGATACGCTGAAGGATTGATTGCAAATGATTGACCAAGGAATCCGGGAAGATATATTATAAAAATAGAAACCTTCCAAAACGGCGGTCAAGTCAACTGTACGCGCATTTAATGCAGTTGTCTCCTCCTCCAACGGGCAGACAACCTCAGTATATAAGCTACTCACCGAAGAACAGGGACTTAACTTTGCTACAACTTTTGCTCATCATATTTTCAAGCTCTCTTGAGATTCAAACTCCACAACAAAAATACAAGAAAAGGCTTACGTTGGGAAGATTCAACCTCACAATCTTTCACCCCCAACAACGAGCAAAGTTCATCCTGTTCTTCTACACTTCAAGATCTTCATAACACATCATTTGTGACGAAGCAAGTTGGAGGAAAAACTTTGTTTTTCAAAGGATCTTCTGAAAAGAAGGGCGTCCAAGTAACTGCAGTAGTGAAGTGGTGATACTTCCGGGGAGCTGAGTGAAAGGACCAGCCATGAGGACGTGGAATTGCATCCTGGGTGGCATCTAGACTTGAAGAAGACGAGGAGTGCTTCTTAAGTGCTAGGAATTAGCTTTGTAACCGATCTACTTCAAAGCTAGTGGAACAGTGGACTAGAGGAACGCGTTGTTCCTTGAACCACTATAAAAATATCTGGTGTCATTTACTTTACTGCAATTTATATTTTTGCACTTAGGACATTAACTGATTAACTCTAAGACTTGGAATCTGTGTTCAGCAGATCTTGTTTTCAGAGTTATCAGAAAGGCATTTGCCTTAGTATTTCTGAGGCAACCCGGACAGATCAGAATCCGCTGCCAAGGCCAGTTCTGATATCAGAACCAGCCTTTCTCTGTCACCAGAATCAGACCTTCTCTAATAAGTCACCTTGGACTCAGAGAAAATTTGAAAAACTAATCAGTCTATTCACCCCCCCCCTCTAGACTGATTACCATATTGAACGGGACCAACAAGTGGTATCAGAGCCTCCTTGTTCTTGTAATCTTTTAGGTTACTCTCTGAACAAAGATCCACTTGTTCTTAGCCTCTTTATTTATTATAATGGATAATTCTCTTGCAAAGCATCTTATGTTCACAGATCAGAAGTATGATGATTGGAAGATCAGAATGAAGGCACATCTATGTGCCCTTCATGATGAAATGTGGGAAGTCTTGGAAAATGGCCCCTTTATCCAGTTCATGAAGATCAATCCTGCTCACTCCATTGATAACTCTCAGCCCCAGATGATTGAGAAAGCCCGGTCAGAATGGACCAAGGAAGAGAAAAGGCAGTACAATCTAGATAATATAGCCAAGGACATCCTCTACAAGGCTATTGATGAAAGATACTTCAACAGAATCAAGAAGTGCAAAACTGCCAAAGAAATCTGGGACAAGCTAGATGAGATTGGAGCAGGAGATGAGCAAGAAAGAGATAACAAGTTGACCATTGCAATGAAGAAGTTTGATCACTTCAAACTTCTGCCAGAAGAAAGCATTGCTAAAATGCATGAGAGACTGCTGATTCTCATCAGTGAGATTTCTGAGCTTGGGAAGGAGCTCACCATCAAAGAGGTCAACATGAAGATTCTCAGGGGACTGCCTTCAGCCTGGAAGATGAAGGTGATTGCTGTCCAGGAAAGCAAGAATATCAAGACCTATGCCACTGAGAAACTCATTTCTGATCTCAAGGCTTATGAGTTTGAGATGCATGAAGAGAAGGAGGAAGCTCCTGATGAGAGGACCACCACTGCTCTCACTGCCAGCACCTCAAAGGTAAGTAACTTTGACACCTCTACTCTTTTATCTGATGAGTATATGGCTGCTTTTGCCAGGAAGTTTAAGAAGTTTATGAAGAAAGATGAAAGGAGTCCATCTTCTAGCAGAAGACCCCATCAGAAGACCAAGTCTTCTGAGAGCAATGGAGAGTACCTCTGCTACAACTGCAGACAACCTGGGCACTTCAAAGCAAACTGCCCCTATCCAAGAGTGTCCAAGAAGCAAGGACATGAAGAAGAAAAGAAACCAGATGATCAACACAGAAGAAGAAGAGCATTCGTCTCAGAGAAAGCTGAGAGAGATCCACTCTCTGAATCAGAGTCCAGTTCAGACTCCGACTCTGATGAAGCATTCTGCTGCTTGGATGCAGAAACTGAAGACCTTTGCCTCATGGCAATATCTGATGATGAGGTATGTTCTACAGCTGATTCTATTTCTTCTTCGGTAGGCACAGCCTTAAATGATGATCCAATGTCATCATTTTGGGAAGAGTTCAAGACTATCCAAGGATCTTATTCCTTTATTAAAGAAGAGAACAGTAAGCTGAAAGCTGAAAATGAGTCCCTTCTAAAGAGAATAAGAGAGATTGAACACCTTGAAGTCAGATACAATAGCCTTTTGAAGATGCAATCTTCTATGAAGGGTATCAATGACTTTCACAACTCTACCCCTGGTCTTGGATATGTTGAACTTAAGTCTGGTGAATCTTCTGTAAGGCCTAGCACCCAAGTTGCTAAAGCCAAAAAGGTCATAATTTCACAGACTTGCAGCCCCATTTGCCATGCTAGTACTTCTGGTACTAAAGTTGTTCATGAGAAGGTCATACCAGAGAAACAAACTCTAAAGGCCAAACCAAAACACAGTTTGAAAACTAATGAACCTGGCAGAAATTCTAACAAAAGGAAGAGTTTTCAGAAAAATAATAATCAAAGGCCTAACCCTATCAGACAATCTCATGACAATGGTATCAGAAACTGCTATCAGAAAGGCAGATATCAAGAGAAGATTAACTATAGGCAGAAGAGGTTGTCTGGTCAACCTCAGAAGCCTAAAGTTAAGCGCTCCTCTGATCTTGATAGTATATGGGACTTCTTTCCAACAAAGAAGGCTATGCAAAAGTATGCAAACAGAAAGCATGATCCTCACAAGCATCTGCCCAAAGTGAATCATACGTCTGTTTACTACAACTACCAGGTGGACAATGGGTATCATCCACCAAGGTTTCAGTTGATGAGACCAAAATGGTACCAACTACCAAAACTGCATTACCCCCCAGGACCCAACATTGCTTGGGTACCTAAATCTTCCTTTTAATCTTGCAGGAACTGTGTGCTGGAGTCATCTCAGAACAGGAATGGTATATTGACAGTGGATGCTCCAGGCACATGACAGGTGACAAGAGTTGCCTATCAGAGTTCCAGAAAATCAATGGACCCCGAGTCACTTTTGGAGGAAATGACAAGGATGGTCAAACAAAAGGAAGAGGAAAGCTGATCAAGAACCAGATAATCATTGAAGATGTCTCATATGTCAAAGGTCTGAAGTTCAACCTCCTAAGTGCTAGCCAATTCTGTGACAAAGGCTACACAGTTGAATTCACCAAGACCTTATGCTATGTCAAGCATGAGACAACCAAAGAAGTGGTTCTTACAGCCAAGAGAAGAAAGAACATCTATGTTGTTGACTGGCAAACAGCAAAAGATGGAACCTGCCTGATAGCTAAAGACAATTCAAAGCTAAGCTGGGACTGGCACAAGAAGCTTAGCCACCTGAATTTCAAAACTATCAACAAACTGGCAAGGGAACACATTGTAGATGGTCTGCCTGACATTGTTTACAAAAAGGAGACCCTCTGCAGTGCTTGTCAGAAGGGCAAACAAGTGAAGACCTCATTCAAACCCATAGCTGGAGATCTTTCTACTTGTCCTCTAAATCTGATCCATATGGATTTATTTGGACCAGTTGAAACTCCCAGTGTTAGTGGAAAAAGATATACTCTTGTTATGGTTGATGACTACTCAAGATATACTTGGACTGTGTTTCTGACCAAGAAAAATGAAACTCTTCAGAAGTTGCCATCTCTGTTAAAGCAACTTCAGACTGAAAAGAACATGAAGGTCAGAACAATCAGATCTGACAGAGGAACTGAATTTGTCAACAAGGTGATCAAGGATTTCTGTGATCAGAATGGCACATTCCATCAACTCTCTGCTGCCAGAACACCCCAACAAAATGGTGTTGCAGAAAGGAGGAACAGAACTCTGAAGGAAGCTGCAAGAACTATGATTGCAGAATCAGGATTGCCCATCAGATACTGGGCTGAAGCAATCAACACTGCATGCTACACTCAAAATAGAAGCATGATCCACAAAAATCATCAGAAGACCCCCTACGAGCTGTGGAAAGGAAGAAAACCTAACATCAGCTACTTCCATATGTTTGGATGCAAGTGCTATATTCTAAACAATGGAAAGGAGAATCTGAAAGTATTTCAAGAAAAAGCTGATGAAGATGTATTCTTAGGGTACTCAAGTTCAAGCAAAGCCTATAGAATACTTAACAAAAGAACTATACAAGTTGAAGAATCCATTCATGTCAAGTTTGATGATAGCACCTCTGCAGAAGAACTATCAGAAACCCTGCAGAAGATCAATCTTGAAGACAAGATTTCAGAACCATCAGAAGAAGTCACCATCAACCCTGTATTAGCAATTCCTCCTAATCCAATTCTGATAGACAAAGATGAAGATGAAGATGAAGAATCAGAAGATGAACCATCAGAGTTGCCTAGACAGCAACTGTCAGAACCTGATCTAACTTGGTTAAGAGATCATCCTCCTAATCAAGTGATTGGTCAAGTCACCAGTGGTGTTAGGACCAGATCTGCATCAAGAAGAGAAGCCATGTTCACCTGCTGTATATCTCAGATGGAACCAATGAATGTAGAAGAAGCTCTAGAAGACTCAGACTGGATCAATGCAATGCAAGAAGAGCTGACACAGTTTGAAAGGAATGAAGTATGGAAACTTGTTCCTCGACCAAAGCATCAGAATGTCATTGGAACCAAGTGGGTATTCAAGAACAAAGCAGATGAAGAAGGCACCATTGTAAGGAATAAAGCAAGGCTTGTAGCAAAGGGATACTGTCAAGAAGAAGGCATAGATTTTGATGAGACCTTTGCACCTGTTGCCAGACTGGAAGCAATCAGGATATTCCTAGCCTATGCTGCCTACAATGACATCAAAGTCTACCAGATGGATGTCAAGAGTGCATTCCTGAATGGAGAATTGGAAGAGGAAGTCTATGTTGAACAACCTCCAGGTTTTGTCATTCCTACTCAATCTTCTTGTGTCTACAAGCTCGGAAAGGCCCTTTATGGTCTTAAGCAGGCTCCCAGAGCTTGGTATGACACATTGTCCCTATTCTTAGTAAATCATGGGTTTACTAAAGGAAAGGTTGACAAAACTCTATTTCAGATTTCTGTTACTAATCATATTCTATTAGTGCAAATTTATGTTGATGACATTATATTTGGAAGCACTAATCCAGAATTATGAAAGAAATTCTCTCAAGTTATGCAGAACAAGTTTGAAATGAGCATGATGGGAGAACTCAGTTATTTCCTTGGATTACAAGTCAAACAAGTTCCAGAAGGCATCTTTATCAACCAAGGAAAGTACACCAGAGATCTTATCAAGAAGTTTGGAATTGATGGAAAATCTTCAGTCAAAATTCCTATGAATGCATCTCAAGGCATTGGACCAGATGATGAAGGAAAAGATGTTGATGCTACAACATATAGAGGAATCATTGGATCTCTCCTCTATCTGACTGCAAGCAGACCAGATATAGCTTTTGCAGTAGGAATCTGTGCCAGATTCCAATCAAAGCCCAAGGAAAGCCATTTGGTTGCTGCTAAGAAGATCATCAGATATATCAAGGGAAATCCAAATGCAGGCCTATGGTATCCCAAGGGAGGTAATTTTGAACTAATTGGTTATTCTGATTCAGATTTTGCAGGTTGTAGATTGGACAGGAAGAGCACTTCCGGTCATTGCCAAATGCTAGGTGGGAGACTTGTCTCCTGGTTTAGCAAGAAGCAGAATTCAATCTCAACTAGCACTGCTGAAGCTGAGTATATTGCTGCTGGAAGCTGCTGTGCTCAATTACTCTGGATGAAGCAACAACTCAAGGATTATGGAGTGCAAGCAAAGGAGATCAAGCTGCTGTGCGATAACACAAGTGCCATTGCCATCACTCAGAATCCTGTGCTGCATTCCAGGACAAAGCATATTGAGATCAGACATCACTTCATCAGAGATCATGTGGAGAAGAAGCACATCTCAATTGAGCATGTTCCAACTGAAGACCAGCTTGCAGATATCCTAACCAAACCTCTATCTGAGGCAAGGTTTAACAAGCTAAGGGAAGCACTGGGAATGATGGATGATCTTCCTAGAGATTCATGAATCAGAGTTGCAAAAGTATCAGATGTGGATTCATCAGAATACCCCATCTCTGATACCTGAGCTCTTATCCGTCAGAAGCTTGAATCAGAGTTGCAGAAGCATCAGATATGGATCTATCAGATACCCCACCTCTGATACGCGTATTCATCAGAGGACCCTGTATCAGAATACCCCTTCTCTGATATATGGACTGTTATTCATCAGAGTGGCTGTGGACTTAGCAAAATTTTCTAAATTTCGGGCGAGACTGTTCAATAAACCGGAAGTTACCATTTTACCCCCGGTACTTATTACCATTTTTGGAAAACGGCTTTCCGCCCACATTCCATTAAATGCGACCTCGAAACCGCAAATTATATCAAACGTCCACTAACCCAAATTCATATATACCCATTCTGAAAAACCTAAATCGCTACTACAATTTTACTCTTCGTCTTCAAGCTTTATCTCTCTAAACTCTCAACTTTCAGACCTCTCAAACTCTTCACTAAACTGAAAATGAAGTTCATCAACATCAACGATCTCTCCAAGGAGGAAATCAAGACCCTTGTGAACAACATCGTCACTGGCATGCGCGTTGACATGTCCTCATTGCCTCTATTGGCAGAAAATCATAAGCGGATGAAGAAAATCATCCAAGGCATGCATGATTCCCAGCTGAGCAAGATTGTTGCTCATCCTTATGAACAATACAGCACGAAGGACGTTGCTGAGTTCTACTTGAATGCCACCATTACCAATGAAGCCATCCACTCACAGGTTCAGGGCAAGGACCTGAAGATAGATGCTGATGCTCTCAATGAGTTCTTCGACATCAAGCTCGATCCTCAAGAAGAGGATACTACCAGCCTCATCGAGCTTGACGATGTGAACATCCCTGTCCAAACCTTTGCTGAAACCTATTGCCGGGAGGATGCAACCGGAGTAGATAAGCTCTACATGAAGAAAAACCAGCTGAAGAAGGACTATGAACGTCTGATGAGCATAATGCACCGGTGTCTGTGGTGCAAAACCGGCTCAACTGATCAGATGAACAACACAAATGCTAAGGCCATCTATGCTGTTCATCGGGGCATGAACGTCAACTGGGGAAGGGTACTATTCCAGTCCCTCTCTGAGTCTGTGGCTAAGAAAGACAAGAAGACTGGCCAATTCTCAACCAAGATGGGCCATGGACTTCTCATTTCAAGACTGATTTCCAATGTCAACATAGCGCTCCGAGAAGCTGCTGAAGTCAATCACACAAAGACCATCTTCCTCACAGCCTCTCCCAAATTCAATGTGGCCATTGCTGCAGAATTAAAGAAAGCCAAGAAACAAGAGCAACTGAGGGAGAAACCAGCTACAGCAGTTGAGGTTGATGATGAACAACCCAAGGGCAAGAAGAAAAAGCTTCAAAAGAAGCCTGACATCACCCCAGAGAAACCTGCATCAGAAGATGAAGCATCAGAGAAGGATGCACCAGCTGAGGTTCCTGTCAAAAAGTTGAGACAGAAGAGGAGAAGAAGAGCTATCATTCAGAGTGACTCTGATAGCTCAAAATCTTCTATCAGAGTGCAGAAGAAGAAGAAGAAGAAGAAAACTAACTCTCCCCCCAAAGAATCAGAACCTCAGGGGGAACCTGCACCAGAGTTGGCTGCTGCACAAGAACCAGCGCCAGAGAAGGCTGATGCTCAGGGGGAACCTGCATCAGAAGCCCAACCTTCCTCAGAACAAGACTTGCATATCTCTCCAGTACTTCCAACACCAGAGGATGAAGTTCAAGATGACATCCTTACTGCTCTGAACAAACAGTTCACCAGAGTGCTAGAATGGAGGAAGTGGAGATTGGGACCACTCTCCAACATTTTGCAACAGTTTGGGTACTACTCTACTGAAGAAAAGGAAGTTTTCAACTGGACAGGCACTGATGATGTGATCAAGTGCACTGACTTAAATTTTCTGGAATCTGTTCTAGCAGAGAAAAAGAGAAACTTCAAAGGCAAAGGACGTCTTTCAGCCTCATTTGCAGTAGAGCATGCTGCATCAGATGTTCCACCTCTCACTGAGCAAGAGGTACCACCTTTTGAAGCTTGGCTGGTGCAGAAGACCATGAGGGACTCTATGACACCTCAACAACCAGCTGGAGGACCCTCTGATGCAAACCTCATCCTTGCCAATCTGATTGCTGATTGGAGGAAAGCTCAGAACCAGGAGATTGAGGTAATTCCTAACTCTCCTGTCCCCCTACCATCACCTCCCAAATCTCCTTCACCCAAACCAATCATACCAACCACTACTCCACCCCCATCTCCTTCTCAACCTCAGCAAATCTCAACCCCCACACCCAAGAAAACATCTTCTCCATCTCATCAGAAATCCCCCTCACACAAATCTCAGAAATCACCCACACCTAAACAACTTTCACCCTGCCACCAGATGACCCCCATCAGAACTCGCTCACCGTCACCCCCTCCCTCTCCACAACATCAGAACACCCCAGCTCTACAAGCCTCACTACATCAGAGCTCCCCACATCAGAGGACCAAGTCTGCCTCGCCCCCTCCTCAGCAGAAACCATCCTCCAAACCGCCTTCAACCCAACAATCTGCTGCATCCACTCAAAAGAAAGCACCAGTACTGAGGATTCCCTCCTCAACTGAAGATAATGATGGATTCCTTCCATCCTCATTGGCTGGAGATCTTCAATCAGCCAGAAGGAAGACACCTACTCCTCCTCCATCTTCTGCTCAACCTCAACCCCAGGTCAATGAAATACCTCAGCCAGAACTTCCAAAAGCTGTCCTCATCCCCTTCTAGGAGTTTGTGGAATCAGCTGAAGACTTTGAAGATCAGATGGTTGCAGGACTCAACAAGATGCTTGTACTAAATCAGAAGCATGATGCTCATCTGGATTTGGTTCAGTACAACATTGAGTCAGAACTTGCCAAGATATCCACAACACTCTCTACCTTGGCAACTACCTTCTTGAGCTACATGAAGACATCTAGTGACAAGGTTGATAACATAGCCACAGAGGTAGGTAGCCTACATACTGTCCTGTTCTCACAATCTCAGACTCTGACAGCCCAGGACAAGGCCATCCAAGAACTCTCTGATGCTGTTGATACCCTACAATGGTCACATGACAAGAATGCAGAGCATCTGACAGATGTGGAGGAAATCTGCAAGACAAACAAAGAGTTTGGACTTAAGCTGATCAACAGTGGAAAGGACAGAGATCACAAGCTGACTCTCCTTGAAGCTACCACTAAGGATATTCAATCTGCAGTCGGTAAACAGAAAGAGCTGATAGAAGGCCTGGCTTCTGTTACTCAGACTCTTCCAGGCGCTCTCGAAGCAATCAAAGAAAACAATGCCACTGAATTCTCCAAGATTGGACTCCTACTTGGTGATCTAATTGATGCCAAAAAGGGGGAAGAAATCAGAGAACCTGCTAGAGCCATCAGAGCTGCAGAAGGAACTAGCACCAGAGCCGTTGATCTTGCTGTATACTTTGAAAGGGCAAGGCAAAAGAGGATTGCTGCTGGTACTCAGAGACCAACTCTTCCAAGATCAAAGAAAGGAAAGAAGTCAACTTTCACTCTTGCTCAATGGCTTAAAAGTGATCTAGCTAAACCTGATGCTGCTCAGTTTCATGAAATGAAGAAGCACATGACACCTCTCCAACAGGAAAATCTTATTCTGGATAGAGATGGGACGATCATCATAAATCATGGTGGCTCCATGCAAGAAGCAGAGGATTGGTGGCACATGAAAGTGATCCCTGGCAAAGACATCTCTGAAGCCATCAGAAACTACCTTGATTGCAAGCTTGAACCTGCCTGGTCAGAGTGTCAGAACCCAAGGAACTTGGCCTCCATCAGAACAAAGGTAAATGCACTTCTGAAGGAAGTTGAAGCAAAGGAAGCTGAACTAGAAGAGGAAGATATTTAAACCCTATCCTCTTGTTGCTTTAAATACTCTTCCTTAATAAGATAACCAGCTTGCCTCTATTTTGCATGGCAATTTCAAATTATTTCTACTTGCACTCTGATTATTTATGCTCTGATATCTTGTGTTATTTCTTTTTTCGCTTATCTGATTGATTGTATCCCACTCTTACTATTTTCCTATGCCAAGTGCCCACCAAGATTTTAAATGAAAGTTGATTTTTAACTTATTTTCCTTCATGGTGAAAGGCACTTCTCTGGAAATAGTTTAAGGGTTTTGGCATCATCAAAAAGGGGGAAATTGTAAGGAATAAATGTAATTAGATTTTGATGATGCTATAGGATTAGAAAGTTAGAATACCCCCAAATTAGATTTTATGTATTAGAATTTTCAAGTTGTAAGTATTAGTATAGTCGACGATCAGAGTTGCTCTGCTTTGGATCAGATCAGAAGTGCATCAGAATTGCTCGACCAGACTTGCTCTATGAGAACTGCTTTATCAGAGTTCTCTTATCAGAAGTCCATCAGAGTTGCACCATGAGATCTGCTGATAAATTGGACATCTGATAACCGATGAGAGTTACAGATCAGAGGTACTCATCAGCGGACCTATCAGAGTCAGAGTTAGAGTTCAGTCAGAGATCAGAAAGCCATCAGAACTCAGGAAGCCATCAGAATCCAACACATCAGAAGAGCCTGATCAGAGCCCGACTAACACTTAGAAGATTTTAAGCAACATCCAACAGCTATGAATCCAACGGGTAAAATCATCCAACGGCTAGAAGACTGTGCATGAAAGGAAAGCATTTAATGCACATTAAATGAGCCTGATACGCTGAAGGATTGATTGCAAATGATTGACCAAGGAATCCGGGAAGATATATTATAAAAATAGAAACCTTCCAAAACGGCGGTCAAGTCAACTGTACGCGCATTTAATGCAGTTGTCTCCTCCTCCAACGGGCAGACAACCTCAGTATATAAGCTACTCACCGAAGAACAGGGACTTAACTTTGCTACAACTTTTGCTCATCATATTTTCAAGCTCTCTTGAGATTCAAACTCCACAACAAAAATACAAGAAAAGGCTTACGTTGGGAAGATTCAACCTCACAATCTTTCACCCCCAACAACGAGCAAAGTTCATCCTGTTCTTCTACACTTCAAGATCTTCATAACACATCATTTGTGACGAAGCAAGTTGGAGGAAAAACTTTGTTTTTCAAAGGATCTTCTGAAAAGAAGGGCGTCCAAGTAACTGCAGTAGTGAAGTGGTGATACTTCCGGGAAGCTGAGTGAAAGGACCAGCCATCAGGACGTGGAATTGCATCCTGGGTGGCATCTAGACTTGAAGAAGACGAGGAGTGCTTCTTAAGTGCTAGGAATTAGCTTTGTAACCGATCTACTTCAAAGCTAGTGGAACAGTGGACTAGAGGAACGCGTTGTTCCTTGAACCACTATAAAAATATCTGGTGTCATTTACTTTACTGCAATTTATATTTCTGCACTTAGGACATTAACTGATTAACTCTAAGACTTGGAATCTGTGTTCAGCAGATCTTGTTTTCAGAGTTATCAGAAAGGCATTTGCCTTAGTATTTCTGAGGCAACCCGGACAGATCAGAATCCGCTGCCAAAGCCAGTTCTGATATCAGAACCAGCCTTTCTCTGTCACCAGAATCAGACCTTCTCTAATAAGTCACCTTGGACTTAGAGAAAATTTGAAAAACTAATCAGTCTATTCACCCCCCCCCCCCTCTAGACTGATTACCATATTGAACGGGACCAACAGATACTCCGTTTGGTCGAATTGTGTGTTGCCCCATATCCTGGCCTCGTATCTTTAAATTAGGTTGGTCAGTGATCTTTGGAATGTATGACATACGCTCCAAGTCTCCAACATTGCTTCATCACTCAATAGACAAGGAGGATACAACTTCTCAACCCTTCCTTTTAGAAAATCATCTTTGTTTCTTCGAAAAGGATGATTCATATACAAGAACTGGTGATCAAAATCGAACCATTATTATTTTCCTTCATTCTTTAACCAAAAAGCTTTTGAGGATTCCACACAATATGAGCAAGATAATTTCCATGTAGTTTGCCATCTTGATAGCATCCCATAAGCTGGAAAGTCACTTATTGTCCACATTAAAGCTGCCTTCATAACAAAATTTTGCTTTAATGACACATCATAAGTCATGACAACCCCTATTTCTCACAATGATTTCAATTCATCAATAAGTGGTTGTAAGTATAGAACTCAAAAACATATGCATAGTTGTCATGCACATTGGTGGTGGAAGGTTGTACACAATAACAATTATGGGCCAACATGAATATGACTTAGCAGACATTCCAAAAGGAGATAAGCCATCCGAGCACAATCCGAGTTTGACATTGCGTGGTTCTGAAGAAAAATCTGGATATATTTGATAAAAAATTTCCATGCTTTTCCGTCTGATGGATAACACATCATGCCTATGTCACGATGATTTTCAGAATGCCACCTCATGTGCTTAGCCGAGCTCGGTGACACATACAGCCTTTGAAGCCTTGGAATTAGCGGTAAGTAATGCATCTTTTTTTGAGGAATTTTTGAATTGTTTTTAGTACTTCCCTATAGCGTGGCTCACCACAAAATTTTCATTCCCCCAGTCCAATATCCTCTTTATAATACAACATGCAACCATTAATACAACAATCTATTTTGTCATGACCGAGACCAAGTTTAGACACCAATTTCTCAGCTTGATAAACATTGGACGGTACCTTATTCGGTAATGGCATTGCTCAACTACATGCATCTAAAATTTCATCCATGGCCTTTTGTGCAACGTTATATGATGATTTGATACTCATCATTTTAATGTAAATGATAATTTAGTATCTGTTGTACACCTCGACCATGATGATTGTCGTGCAGGATCGAGTGACTCGTAAAACTTTTGTGCACTTTCATGTGGGCCTTCAGATTCTCCATCTTGATCGATGAGTAGGTGTAGAGGCAACCCAAAAAGCATCATAAATCATTGTTTCATACATGTTATTCCTGTCACCACCAATATGTGACACATCATTCACATTTTGAGTCAAATGTGGGATCTCTTCACCCTGACAAGTCCAATGTCAATAGTTCCATTCAAACTCCCATTTATAAAAGTGGAGTTTTACCTCCCCGGGATTCTTGTAGCGTTGATTTTTGCATTTTGTACAAGGGCATCTAATCACACTGTTCTCACCAAACAAGGTCTTTGTACGTGCAAGCAAAATCCTCAAATTGATCTACCCCAACTACAAACTCATCTCTTAATCCTTTTCTTCCAGGATTGACTTGATTATACATCCATAGACGTTCATTTCTCAAATCCATATAAATCCTGGAATGAAAAATCATTAATTGATGGTGTTAAGATTATAACTAGTATTACAATTTCAAAATGTAAATTAGCATAACAAGTACTCTTTTTCTTCATAACTTTATGAACCACTCACTATTATCTATTTTTTTATAAATAAATAATGGACATAGGCAACATAAAAAATATACACAATATATATTGACATGGATTAGAGAGTAATTAATCTATAAGACTATGACACTAGAAAGGACATGAGAATGTAATAAAAATGACAATAGAGAACACATTCAAATTAATTCTTGAAAATAACTGCGCATTTTTGCGTTCTCGAATTAATTTGAATGCGCTTCCGATTAAATTTTTAGCTGAAATTTGGTATGAGTAAACTAGACTTGATGAATAAGATGCTCAAAAAAATTCATCAAAAAATTACACCGGGAACCGCCCCAAATCGCGACGACCGGACAGAGTCTCCTATAGAAGGACTTAATTGACTTTTTTACAGGACCTATTTGACAGTTTTCCCTAATACAAAACATGTTGCTACACTCACCGACAAAAATATACTTCAATGAGAACTACACATATTATAGATTTAGCATATATACAAAAGCAAGACATGATAAAAGATCAGAGTTCAACGTCAAGCTAAAAGTAATACTCCGTGATATATAAATAATTTAATACTCCCCATCCCATAAAACTTGACAATATTGACTATTCTTAGTCATTGATGTCGAAGTTTGACCAATGATATTTTTAAATACGAAAATTATTGAAATTAATAGTAATAAAAATTAGTCATCAATGTGTACCTAAATTAAGTTGTGAATTAAATCTATACTAGTTAATTAATACACATTGTTTACAAAGAATGACTATTTTTACCTTCATTTGGGCATAGGAGCAATGTCAAAACAATAGCTATCACCAAACTAAAACTTACTAAACCAAGCAAATTCCCCTTAACCAAACATACTGCCAAATTTTGTTCATAGGTAAAAACAAATGCCATTTGAGAAGTAGAATTCAATTTCTTTTGGGTGGTCAAAGGAGATGTCAAGATCAAAATGGATCATCCTAACTGAGTGATGGTCCTTGATAGAGGTAAAGTCTAGAGGGGGGGGGGGTGAATAGACTTTTAAAGCTTTTTCGGTTTTAAGAACTCTTCCCCTCTAGATGAGTTGATCTATAATCTTTTCGGAGATTAATAGATGCACAGCGGAAGTCTTTAACCTCTTGATTATCAGTATGAAACAACTTTCTAGTTCTGGTGATGTTTGGACTTTAAATAGTGAGCAGTTGGCTTGGCAGTTGCCTGGATGGCAGGGAACTGCTGAGGCAACTGCTAATGGAAAATAGGAGTTTGGGATTGATGATTATATGGCCTTGTACAGAATGATGAGGGCTTACTGAATATATGCTGAGCTGGAGATGAAAAGGGGTTTTGTCTGAGCAGAGGTCTGAGCAGTTGGGTAGACTCAGGAAACTGCTAGTCACCTGCCGAGTATGAAAGAAGTATTTCTGAGAACTGGCAAACCAGACCTTTTAGTAGTGGTATTCCAAAGCTCGTGTGAAACAGTTGTCTCAAGGAAAAGTAAGTTATTAAGCAGTAGGATAAGCAGTAGAGTCAATTAAGACTACTGCTCAGGATGCTGCTGGCAAACTACAATCCTTCTAGTGAGAAGTGTTGGGTGTGTGCTTTGTTGAGTAAAAGAAAATCAACACACGATATATCCTGGTTCAGAGGTGGTGTAATCCTCCTACATCCAGTCCCACCCTATTTCAGATGGATTTCCACTAAAGTATTAAGCCCAATACACTTAGTGCCAATCTAGCCTTTACAACACTCAGGCCTAGATTGAAGGTTTTTCACGATGAGTATAACACCACTCAAAGTTACTCAGTCCTTAGACTTTTCTCAAATGATCCAGTGGGGATCAAGAGGTACTCTATCTATCTAACCACACTTTAGGATCCGAACAACTGTTCTCCTAAGTGTTTACAACCACTTGTGAAATGTTTCACGAAATTTCTGGCCACCAACTAAAATCTAAGCTCTAAAAATATAACAATGTATGATCTAGTCTAAGAGCTTAGTGAAGCATGAGTCAAAGCAAAGAGTGAAGTTGTGATCAAGCACTTTCTCCTTTGCTAGATATACTTTGTGATTATAGAATCTCTTTGCTTTGAACTCAATGACTTAGTTTTTGAACTCATGCCTCTGCCTTTATTTATAGGCATCTCCGGTAGGTTAAGTTCATCCGTTGGTTGAGATGATTTAATCTTGTTCGTTGAATCTTGGTTTCAGAAGATAACAACTTGTTACTTGTCTTCTTCTTTGGAGCTGGTTGATGATCAACTTGTACGTAGGATATGTTGGCCCATACCCTAGGTTTTGTCTTCGTTGTTCACCTAGTCATTAGGTCTTTGGCATTGTCTTGCAACTACACTCGTGTAATAAAGTGTGTGAACCAGCTATATTTGTGTAGTAAAATATGTGACTCATGTTATTTTGTACCAAGCAAATTTTGTACTGGTAGGATCTTTAAAATATCCCATAAAGGTAAAATGAAAATTACCTTATTGCATTTTGTTCTTTCCAGTACAACTTAATTGGTACAAAATATTACATTATTAATTTGTCACATATTTTACTAGTTGATCTTTTGACGTGACATGATTAATCTATGTATCAGATAAAATTATACTGGTTGGATTTAAATATCCATGTAAGGTAAAGACAATTTTACCTTATTGCATTTTATTCTTTCCAGTATGTTTTATTTGGTACATAGCTTTTACATTGGTGTTTTTGTCACTTTTAGGTTTGTACAACTAGCTAACTTAACTGGTAGGATAACAGATCCTATTAAGGTAAAAATTATTACCTTATTGCATTTTGTATTCCAGTTTAAGTAATTAGTTGTACGAATTATTTTTGTGTTCATTTGTGTTCATTTGTTGTAACAAATAAATTTAACTGGTAGGATCTATAAGAAATCCTTTTAAGGTAATAAAATGCCTTATTGCATTTTATGTTTTCCAGTTATATTTATTTGTTAATTGTTAATTTGAACACGACACTTTCAGATAATATTCTGAAGGCTACAAAAGATGGGGGATAACAAAACTATGGCATCATCAAAACTATTTATCAAAATCTAGGGTCTAACATTTTCCCCCTTTTGTGATGATGCCAAAAGAAGAGTTTTAAACCCTTTGTAGAATACAAAGGATAAACCTAGAGTGTTTTCCTACTCTCTTTCCCCCTCTTTTGGTAGCATTCACCAATCACTCAGTCCTTCTTCTTCTTCTTCTGTTTGATGATTCCCCAGGGACAAAGTTTGGGGTTCTTCTTCTCATCTTTTGATAGTCAGTTTCTGATGAAAACGGTTAGCACCACAAGAGGGGGGTGAATTGTGTGTGTGTGGAACCGTGGCAGTTTTTCGCCGAGTTCTAGTGTGGGATAAAGGGAATTGCGAAATATGATGGTCCCGGATAGGGTAAAAGTCTAGAGGGGGGGGGGGTGAATAGACTTTTAAATCTTTTTCAGCTTTATGAAGTTTTCCCTCTAGAAAAGTTGATCTATAATCTTTTGAGAGATTAATAGATGCACAGCGGAAGTCTTTACCCTTTATGTAATGAGTGTTTGACCACTTTCTAATTTTGGGAAGATTGGACTTAGATAGCTAGCTGTTGGCTTGGCAGTTAGCTTAGCAGTTGACTAGGTAGCAGGGAACTGCTGAGGCAATTGCTAGAGAAGTATTGATTTTATGATGAAAAGTGATGGTGAAACGTTGTTTAGAACACAAGAAAGATGTCTGAAAAAGTACTTAAGTAAGGTTAAGGTGAAGTTTAACTGTAGCAGTGGTCTTGGCAGTTGGGTGGTACAAAGGGAACTGCTGAGTCACCTGCTTAGGTTATAAGCAGATTTTCAGAGATCCTTTTAAGCAAAACTTCGTGTGATGATGTTATGAGGATCTGGTGATGTTGAGTTGTTTAAAGGAAATATACGTATGTGAGCAGGGAGCTCGGCAGTTGGGTGGTACTGAGGAGACTGCTGAGGCACCTACTATACTTTGAAAGTGAATTTCCGAGAACTGATAGAACAACCTTTTTGATAATGCTTTAGCAAGTGAACTGTATGGAGATAGCCTCAAAGAGAGTGAGTAATTAAGCAGAAGGATAAGCAGTTGGGTCAATTAAGACAACTGCTTAAGATGCTGCTGGCAAACTACAATCTTTATACGAGAAGTGCTGGGTGTGTGTTTTGTTGAATGAAGTGAAATCAACACACGATGTATCCTGGTTCAGAGGTGGTGTAATCCTCCTACGTCCAGTCCCATTCTCTTTCAAATGGATTTCCACTAAAGTATTCAGCCCAATACACTTAGTGCCAATCTAGCCTTTACAACTCTTAGGCCTAGATTGAAGGTTTTTCACAATGAGTATAGCACCACTCAAAGTTACTCAGTCCTTAGACTTTTCTCAATTGATCCAGTGGGGATCAAAAGGTACTCTATCTATCTAACTACACTTTAGGATCCGAACAACTGTTCTCCTAAGTGTTTACAACCACTTGTGAAATGTTACAAGAAAGTTCTAACCTCCAACTATGAACTAAGCTCTAAAAATGTAAAAGTATTGATCTAATCTAAGAGCTTAGTGAAGCATGAGGCTAAGCAGAGAGTAAAGTTGAGTTTGCACTTTCTCTTTTGCTAGATATCTCGTATATGCTTTGATGAAATTATTTCTCTACTTAGGATGCTCAAGCTTATCTTCGAACTCATGCTTCTACCTATATTTATAGGCCTTCATGGTTGATTAATCTCATCCGTTGGTTGAGATGGATTAATCTTGTGCGTTGAGGGTCTGGCTGGGACGAATTGTACATTCGTCTTCTTGTGTAGGAGCTTTTAATATTTTTGTTTTCTGTCTTGAATAATTGGGCTGAGGCATGGGTTTGTCTTCAGCCGCTGCAGCTTCACTCCAAAAGGACGTCCCATGCTGTAGGACCATGTACCTGTTTGAGTTTTTAATGCTGGTCAAGTTTTGTCTTCCAATCATACACCTTTGATGTATATGATTTTTCGAGCATCTTTAAAATGTGACATTTATTTAATCTTTGAGCCAAATGATATGTGCCGGTTGGATCTAAATATCCGTTTAAGGTAAACAAAAAGTACCTTATTGCATTTTTACTTTTTCCGGTACTATTTCATTAGTCTCAAAAATTGTACATTTATTTTGTCACATTTGAATAATTTGAGTGCTAATACTTGAATTTAATTTAGACACAATGTACGGGTGCAAAGTATAGTGGCATCATCAAAATATATCAAAATTGGGTACTAACAGTTTCCCCCTTTTTGATGATGCCAAAACTATACAACACAAGAAACAATTGTTTTTATTGATTTTCATTGAGAATATTGTACATTGGTCTACAGTCTAAAGTACAATAGTTTTTAGTCACTTTCGGACTTTTCTTGAAGTCTGCTTTTGTTGACTTCTTCCAGCTTTTTCTTGGCTTCTTCTGCTTTCCTTTTTCTGATCTCTGCTTCTTCTTGGAGCAGCTTGTTCTTCCTTCTTGTTGCAGCTGCTTTTCTTGCTGCTGCTGATCTGGAGGAAGAGGGACCTGCTTGAGTTGTCCTTTCCCCCTTTTTGGCATCATCAGCAGGGGTCTCACTCTCTTTGAAGAGTGCTTCTATTTCTGGGTCAGAGTCAGGATCTTCAATTTGCCTCCTTGATGGATCGAGACCATATACTTCAATGGACAGGGCCTTGATATGGTTATTGATGTCCAAAAGATCGGTTTTGACTTCATCTTTGACTTCATGCTCTAATCTTTGAAGCTTGTCCTGTGTAGCTACTAGGCTCTGTCCTAGCTTCTGAAAGTCAGACCCTTGCTTCCAAAAGGTGTCCTGAGTAGCCTTTTGAAGAACTTGAAAGTTGTTCTTAATAGCCGTTGTTAACTTCCCATATGCTTGTACATGAGCCTGCTGTTCTACAAGGAATTTCTGAGATAGTTTGAGCATGGCAGGGAGTTCTTCATTCCTTAGTTTGTTGATGTAAGCCTCATGCTCTTGAATTGTTTGGAGGGCCTGCTCAAGGTTGGGAGGTAAAGAGGGAAGAGAGTGTACCTGCCCAGAGGACTCTGCTGAGGGTTGGGAGGCACCTGCTAGCTCTTGGTGTCTTAGTTCCCTTAGCGAGGCGTGGATTTGGTCTTCCAGTGCTTTGTCTTTGGCGCGTAGATCTTCAAGCTCCTTGTGTATAGCTTCCATTTGAGCTGGTTGCCTGGAGAGTTGGATGCTGAGTTGAGCTTTTTGTTCAGAATTGAACACTTGCTGGATCATTAGGTTGCTTTTAAGATGGCAGTGGACTTCTGCAAACCTCATGTCCAGTCTTGCTTCAAGTTGCTTCTTCATCTTGATGAGCCGTTTGTGCAGTCGAACTTCAGCATTACTTATGAACTTGGTTGTTGCTCTTCTTTCCCTAATGAAGACATCTGCCAAGGTAGCAGTGTCCTCTTCATTGTCCTCAGGTTCAAGAATGAATGTGTGAGAGTGCTGCTCTATGTTTTGAGTAGACGCTTGAGAGTGTGCACTAGGCGTCTGCTCTTGATCAGCAGTGGGCTGATGAGCTACTTCCTCCATTGCTTTGGAGGTTTCTCCACCTCCTCTGGTCTCAAATTTAGATTTTCCCAGAACCATTTGAAGTTCTTTATCACTGGAAGAGGAAGAGGAGATGATTTGCTTACCTCTATTCTGTGGAGGGTTATTTGGACCAGAGTGGTTGTTATCATCATCATCAGAATCACTATCATCATTTTTATCCTCGGAGTGCTCCTCTAGTGATTCATCAGTTAGCTGCCTCTTCTTTGTGAGATAGACCAGATTCATCTGGTGAAGATTTGTGGCTTTGGCTATGTCTTCAGTTCCAAGCCAGGTGAGAGCAAAGTACTCTTCACTAATGAATTTTGTTAGGGTCCTGGCTTGATGGAGAATTTTGGAGAGTTTCCATTCTCTCCAAGCTTTGACTCTAGCCCATTCAGCCTCTAATTTTTGCAGAGGAGTTGGTGAGTGGTCTGTTGGTGAAGGTGGAGCCATTTGTTTGTTGAGTTGAGTTGGCTGTTCTGTCTCTGGAGGAGCCATCTGCTCTCCTTGTTGAGTCTCCTGCTCTTCTTCTAGTGGAGTTATCTGGGGTGAGTTCGCTACTGGGGATGAAGGAGTGACCTGCTCTCCTTGCTGAGTTATTCTGGGAATTAGAACAGAGAGAGGGAGAGCAGAGCTGTTGCTTCCATTGGATGAGCTGGAAGAGGACTCTGCTTCTTCTTGTATGATGGTTAAAGGAGAGGCCACTGCTTCTTTTTCTTGGATGACTGAGGCCGCCTCGTTAAGCTCGTCTTGCAGATTCCTTGTTGCTTTTCTTTGCTTCTTGGATTTAGGATCTTGACACCCTGAGCATAGTCTTTTGGCTGTCTTGGTATCAACTTTGAATGATACCAAGAGGAGTTCGTTGGAGACAAAGGAGGGGTCTGTCTTTGGTATTTGTGGAGCACCAGCTTTGGAGGTTTGGTGGAGGAATTTCCTCCAGTTGGTTTCTTCCTTGATTTCCCCTACTATCCCCTTCCTTCTTAGGAGTTCTCCAATCAAGAACCCATACCCTAGCAATGGTAGGCTTCCATCCTTTCCTCGTCCCTTGTGTGACTTGTTTACATACTTCAGTATCTCGTTGTACACATACCGAGACCAGTTGTGTGGGGAGCCAGAGATGATGGCTGCTAGTGGAAGTGCCCTTTGTGCATTTATTTCATCCAATGCAGTTGTTCTGTTGTCAATGCATTTGTATAGGATGTCCATCAGAAGAGAATATTCTGGTACCAGCATGCCCTTCTTTACCTTTAGAGTGTTAAGGTGTTGAGCCTTTGGGAGGAATACAATTTCTTTGAAGCTTTGCTCTTCAAGGGTGATGTCATTGACGTTTCTGGCTTCATCCCCAGGTAGAGAAAGCATTTCCTTTATGTCTTCTTCTTTTATCTCTACCTCGAACCCCATCACTACAGATTTCAACGTCTCAGGTGTGGAGTTGGTGTAGAACTCTGCTACTACCTCGGGGTAGAAACAGGGGTAAGGAAAGGTAGCCATTTTCATGAGTCCTGTTGTTTCTAGTTTTCTGAGAAGTTCCCTCATGAGATCCTTGTTCTCTGCTTTCTCAAGAATTCTTGGAGTGTTTAGGATGGACCCGGTGAAGATGGATTTGGAAATTTGGACAAGGGAGGCCATTTGGGTGTATATGGAGAATGGAATGGTTTGCGGTGGTTGGGTGTAATAGAGCTTTTCAGAATGCTTAGAGTGAATTTGAGAGCTTTGAAATAGGTAGAAAGAGATCACAAAGTGAAAAGTGTGAAGGGGAATGTACGGAGGGAGTATTTATAGGTTATCGGGAACTAGCCGTTGGAATATAGCCGTTAGAGAGAACGGCTGGACACGCGTAGCATTTACTCCGTTCACACTTGCAACAGAGGGCTCAAAGTTGGGTAGATGTTGGATGGTTTGTGAAGATGAAGGGTACCTGTTTAGAATTCTTGATATGAGAGAGTTAGATGACATATGCCACGTGTTGAGATTCTACGTATGTTGGACCAGAAAGTGAGCCAACTGCTGTCCTAAGACAGGCTTCTGCTTCTGAGGCAGACATCTGCTGGAATTTTGTGAACCAGTGTCTGTACCTCCATTGTTTCTTTCTTGTTCCAAGCTTGTACTCTTCTTTATGAAAGTATTAATTCAAGTCCTCCTATTACACATGTAGCAGTGGTCTAGTTGGTCAGCTGCCTGCTGACCCTACTGCTGTTTTGAACAGTCACCTGCTGAGCCTACTCCTTGTATTTTGACTTCTTCTTTCTTTTGAAAGTCTGAGATAGACTTTCTTGGACCTTGATGCTTCATTCCTTTTGGATTGGGAGTAGCCGAGATGGCTGCCTCTGATAGTTCCCCCTCAACAGATGGCTAGGAGTTCCCCCTTGATTATGGAATTTGATTCCCCCTGAATAAATGCAGGGTTATTCCTTCGCTTGATCTAGACCATCTAACATTCCAAGCTCTTGCCTTAGTTGGTTGAATCTTGCTTCATTCAATGGCTTGGTGAAGATGTCAGCCAGCTGTTTTTCCGTGGGGATGTATTCAAGCTTGATGGTTTTCTTCTCAACATGCTCTCTGATAAAGTGATGCCTGATCTCAATGTGCTTGGTTCTTGAATGAAAGACAGGATTATGAGTGATAGCAATAGCACTAGTGTTATCACATAGTATGCTAATCTCCTTTGTTTCTTCTCCATAATCTTTTAATTGCTGTTTCATCCAAAGTACTTGAGCACAGCAGCTGCCTGCAGCTATATATTCAGCTTCAGCAGTGCTAGTAGCAATTGAGTTTTGTTTCTTGCTGAACCAAGAGACAAGTCTTCCACCAATTAATTGACAAGTTCCTGAGGTGCTTTTTCTATCAATTTTGCATCCAGCAAAGTCAGAGTCCGAATAACCATAGAGTTCAAAACCTCCATTTGTTGGGTACCATAATCCAGAGTTAGGATTGCCTTTTAGATACCTCAAAATCTTCTTGGCAGCTAGAAGATGACTTTCCTTAGGCTTTGATTGAAATCTTGCACATACACCAACTGAGTAGGAGATATCTGGCCTACTAGTTGTGAGATATAACAAGGAACCAATCAATCCTCTGTAGAGTGTAGGATCAACATCTTTCCCATCATTATCTTGACTCAAGCCTTGTGAAGTATTCATGGGAATTTTCACAGTGGACTTGTTTTCAATTTGGAACTTCTTCATGAGATCTCTTGTATACTTTGCTTGGTTGATGAAGATACCTTGTGGGGTTTGCTTCACTTGTAGTCCCAAGAAATAGTTCAACTCTCCCATCATGCTCATTTCAAATTTGCCTTGCATGAGAGTTGAAAATTTCTCACATAATGCTTGGTTTGAGCTTCCAAAAATTATGTCATCAACATAGATTTGAACAAGCAATACGTGGGGACCTTCTTCAATTTTGAATAAAGTCTTGTCTACTTTGCCCTTAGTGAATCCATTATTCACTAAGTACTCAGAGAGAGTGTCATACCATGCTCTTGGGGCTTGTTTGAGTCCATAAAGAGCTTTATGCAGTTTGTAGACTAGATCCTTCTCTCTATTGATTTCAAAACCAGGAGGTTGCTCCACATAGACCTCCTCTTCTAGTAGACCGTTTAGGAAGGCACTTTTCACATCCATTTGATAGACTGTGAATTGCTTGTGAGCAGCATACGCCAAGAATATTCTTATTGCTTCTAATCTGGCAACAGGAGCAAAGGTTTCATCAAAATCTATGCCTTCTTCCTGGCAGTAGCCTTTGGCCACTAGTCTTGCCTTGTTCTTGACAATTGTGTCTTCCTCATCCATCTTGTTTCTGAACACCCATTTGGTTCCTATTACATGTTGGTGATAGGGTCTGGGCACAAGCTCCCACACATTGTTTCTCTCGAACTGATTTAGTTCCTCTTGCATTGCTTGTATCCAGTCAGAGTCAAGTAGGGCTTCTTCAATTTTCTTGGGTTCGATTTGTGAGATGAAGCATGAGAATAGTGCTTCTTTTTGGATTGCTGACCTTGTACGAACCCCTTCATGGATGTTTCCAATGATTTGGTGTGGAGGATGTTTGTTCAACCATCTAATGTCAGATGTGGTGGTTTTGCTTTGAAGTTGTTGGTCATCCTCAACTTCTTCTTCATCACTATCTTCTGGTAGAGTAGGGTGTTTAGGAATTTCATGAAGGTCTGGAAGGATGTTTGTTGGTGAGTCACCTGCTGGCAGTGGGCTGACAGTTGAGTCCACTGCCGGCTGTGGACTGACATTAGGTTCAGCTATTTTTTCTCTATCATTTCCTGGAAGGCAGCTTGGAGCCTTTCCAGTGTCCTTCTTTGAGTTGGATGACTCACCTTCTTCTTTTGATTGAGCAGTGGAGTGATTTTCAAAAACCACATGGATTGATTCTTCTACCACAAGAGTTCTTTTGTTGAGGATCCGGAATGCCTTGCTTGTTGCTGAGTAGCCCAGGAAGATCCCTTCATCAGATTTGGGATCAAATGGCTTGAGATAGTCTTTTCCATTGTTTAGAATGAAGCATTTGGATCCAAACACATGGAAATGACTAACATTAGGCTTTCTTTCTTTCCATAGTTCATATGGAGTCTTTTTGTAAGTCTTATGAATGAGACTTCTATTCTGTGTGTAGCAAGCAGTGTTGATGGCTTCTGCCCAAAATCTTTTGGGTAAACCAGCTGCTTCTAAGATTGTCCTTCCGGCTTCCTTGAGTGTCCTATTCCTTCTTTCAGCAACACCATTTTGTTGAGGTGTTCTTGCAGCTGAAGTTTGCTGATGGATTCCATTTTCCTCACAGTACTGAATTACTATAGAGTTGAGGAATTCAGTACCTCTATCTGACCGGATCTTCTGGATTGAGAGACTTTTCTCATTTTGAATCAGTTTCATCAGTTCTGGAAGTTTCTTCTCTGTTTCATTCTTTTTCTTTAAGAATACGGTCCAAGTGTATCTAGAATAATCATCAACTATCACCAGTGTGTATCTTCTACCACTTAAACTTGTTGGTTCAACTGGTCCAAACAAGTCAAGGTGTAGTAGGCTTAAGGGCCTAGTTGATGATTCCAGTTCCTTTGATTTGAATGATACCTTGGTTTGTTTCCCTTTTTGGCAAGCATCACAGAGATGGTCCTTTTTGAAATTGATCTCAGGAAGACCTTTCACCAATCCTTTTCTGGACAATTTGTTGATTGTTTTGAAGTTGAGATGGCTTAATTTGTTGTGCCATTCCCAACTCAAATTTGAGTCTGCCTTTGTCACCAAACAGATCCCTTCCTTTGCTGAGCTCCAATCAACAATGTACATGTCCTTCTTCCTTCTACCAGTGAGCACAATTTTGTCATTTTTGACATCTCTAATCAAGCAGATGTCTTTGGAGAATGTAACATTATAGCCATTGTCACAGAGCTGGCTTGTGCTTATGAGATTGAACTTTAATCCTTTAACATAGGATATGTTTTGGATTGTAAGTCCATTGATGGATAGGTCTCCTGCTCCTTTGGTTTCTCCTTGTTTTTCCACATTCCCAAAAGTCACTTTGGGTCCTTCTCTTGCCATATAGTTAAACAGGAGCCGCCTGCTGCCTGTCATGTGCCTGGAGCAGCCTGAATCTATGTACCATGTTTGTGAGTCAACTGCTCCAGCACCTTCCTGTATTCATCATTGTTGAGCAGTAGCCCACAAGTTAGTGGGCAACTTCCTTTGTATAAGTTTGGGCATCCATGCCCATCTAGAACCATTTAGTTCTAAGCAGATTGGTCTATAGCCATTTGAGGTGTTATAGTCATGGGGGATGGCTATGTATTTGTTAATCCTTTTCCTTCTTAAAATGGGAAATGGATTATTGGCTTTGGGAGGGCACTGCTTAGTGTTATGACTGTGGTTGGTCTTATTGGTTGGTTGCCAACGGGTCCTTGAGGTTTGATGGTTGGGAAGTTTTTGTTTATACATGAATTTGGATTTTGATTTGGGAGCAGGCAGGTTCCTTCTTGTGGGAACATTTTGAGAATGGGATTTTTGGTAGATTAGCTTTCTTGTATTTTGTTGGTGGCTTGTGGAGGGTGAGTTTTGAGTGAGTCTGGTGGGGGATACATATCCGAGGCCTCTTCTCTTTTTATTTACAACAACTTCAGTAGTAGAGTCATTGGTTTTACTATCCATGCTGAAGTTATTCATTTTGTCTTTCAGCTCTTTGTTCTCTTCTTTTAAGACATTGTTTTTGGTTAAGGCATCTAGCAATCTTGTGTGAACAGCCTTAATGTCTTGTTTTAATCTATCATTTTCTGATCTTAAGAGAACATGGTGATTTTGGACTTTTTGGAAATCTTGTAATAAAGATTCCAGAGTAATATTGGTTGGTCCAGAATCACTAGAGCTATAGGAAGAGCAGGATGTTACCTCAACATCATTGTAGTGGTCTTTGGCCATTAGGCATTTTGGAGAGCTGCATTCATCATCTTCACTGAGCCATCTGCTGCTTTCTCCAGTGAGCCAGCTGCCGCCTTTTTCAGTCACCTGCCAGGATCCCAGGCATAGAAGTGCTTCCTCTGAGCTTTCAGATGAAGAGCTTTCATCACTTGAGCTGCTTTCATCTTCAGATTGGGGTTCCTCCTTTTTCTTTTCACTGACAAATGCTTGTCTTTTGCTTTTGAAGTCCCTCTTGTAACTAGCTTTGGAACCAGTCCCCTGCTGCCCTTGATACTTCTGGGCTAAGGGCAGAGGGCATTCATTTTTGTAATGTCCTGGCTGTCTACAGTTGTAGCACAGAACAGTTTCCTCACTGGATTGAGGTCTCCCTTGTCTTCTAGGTGGCAGGTTGTATGCTTTCTTTGGAGCAGTTCCCTCCTTCTTCATGAATCTTTTAAATTTCCTCACAAACATAGCAAACTGCTCATCAGTGAGGAGATTATTGAGGGATTTTTCAGCAGATTTTGAAGTGCTTGGCTCAGACACTAGAGCTAGTGTCTTGTATTCATCTTCTTTCTCTTCTTTGATCTCCTTCATTTCAAATTCATAGGCCTTGAGATCACTGAAGAGTTTGTCAGTTGACAAAGTTCTGAGATCTCTGCTATCTCTCATAGCAGTTACTTTCATGTCCCATTTTGATGGCAGGCCTCTCAAGATTTTAAGGGAAATTTCCTTTTGAGAAAGTTCTTTCCCAAGGTCAGAGATTTCTGCCACAATCTTCAGGAATCTGGATTCCATCTCATGGATAGATTCAGATGACAGCATTTTGAAATCCTCGAATTTTTTTAGGGCTATGGTCAGTTTATTGTCCTTCTCCTGTTCATCCCCTGCTCCAATCTTTGTGAGCTCATCCCAGACATCTTTGGCAGTTTCGCATTTCCTGATTCTGGGAAATATAGATTCATCAACAGATTTGAAGAGAATGTCCTTGGCAATGTTGTCAAGATTGTTTCTCTTCCTGTCCTCAGTTGTCCATTCCATTTTGGGTTTTGGAATGTATACATCATCTGTCCCTTCTGTGGTTCTGGATGTGATGACCTTCATTATTTTGATAGGTCCATCAGTAATTACTTCAAGCATCTCATCATGTAAGGCACTGAGATGTGCTCTCATCCTTATTTTCCAGTCATCAAATTTGTTCAAATTGAACCGAAGGTTCTTGGCTAGCTGACTGTCCATTTTTGAAGGTGTTTGGGAAGTAGAGTAGTTTGGATCTTTAGTTCAATTTAGTCAAAAACTGACTCTAGGAACACACCGCTCTGATACCACTTGATGGTCCCGGATAGGGTAAAAGTCTAGAGGGGGGGGGGGGGTGAATAGACTTTTAAATCTTTTTCAGCTTTATGAAGTTTTCCCTCTAGAAAAGTTGATCTATAATCTTTTGAGAGATTAATAGATGCACAGCGGAAGTCTTTACCCTTTATGTAATGAGTGTTTGACCACTTTCTAATTTTGGGAAGATTGGACTTAGATAGCTAGCTGTTGGCTTGGCAGTTAGCTTAGCAGTTGACTAGGTAGCAGGGAACTGCTGAGGCAATTGCTAGAGAAGTATTGATTTTATGATGAAAAGTGATGGTGAAACGTTGTTTAGAACACAAGAAAGATGTCTGAAAAAGTACTTAAGTAAGGTTAAGATGAAGTTTAACTGTAGCAGTGGTCTTGGCAGTTGGGTGGTACAAAGGGAACTGCTGAGTCACCTGCTTAGGTTATAAGCAGATTTTCAGAGATCCTTTTAAGCAAAACTTCGTGTGATGATGTTATGAGGATCTGGTGATGTTGAGTTGTTTAAAGGAAATATACGTATGTGAGCAGGGAGCTCGGCAGTTGGGTGGTACTGAGGAGACTGCTGAGGCACCTACTATACTTTGAAAGTGAATTTCCGAGAACTGATAGAACAACCTTTTTGATAATGCTTTAGCAAGTGAACTGTATGGAGATAGCCTCAAAGAGAGTGAGTAATTAAGCAGAAGGATAAGCAGTTGGGTCAATTAAGACAACTGCTTAAGATGCTGCTGGCAAACTACAATCTTTATACGAGAAGTGCTGGGTGTGTGTTTTGTTGAATGAAGTGAAATCAACACACGATGTATCCTGGTTCAGAGGTGGTGTAATCCTCCTACGTCCAGTCCCATTCTCTTTCAAATGGATTTCCACTAAAGTATTCAGCCCAATACACTTAGTGTCAATCTAGCCTTTACAACTCTTAGGCCTAGATTGAAGGTTTTTCACAATGAGTATAGCACCACTCAAAGTTACTCAGTCCTTAGACTTTTCTCAATTGATCCAGTGGGGATCAAAAGGTACTCTATCTATCTAACTACACTTTAGGATCCGAACAACTGTTCTCCTAAGTGTTTACAACCACTTGTGAAATGTTACAAGAAAGTTCTAACCTCCAACTATGAACTAAGCTCTAAAAATGTAAAAGTATTGATCTAATCTAAGAGCTTAGTGAAGCATGAGGCTAAGCAGAGAGTAAAGTTGAGTTTGCACTTTCTCTTTTGCTAGATATCTCGTATATGCTTTGATGAAATTATTTCTCTACTTAGGATGCTCAAGCTTATCTTCGAACTCATGCTTCTACCTATATTTATAGGCCTTCATGGTTGATTAATCTCATCCGTTGGTTGAGATGGATTAATCTTGTGCGTTGAGGGTCTGGCTGGGACGAATTGTACATTCGTCTTCTTGTGTAGGAGCTTTTAATATTTTTGTTTTCTGTCTTGAATAATTGGGCTGAGGCATGGGTTTGTCTTCAGCCGCTGCAGCTTCACTCCAAAAGGACGTCCCATGCTGTAGGACCATGTACCTGTTTGAGTTTTTAATGCTGGTCAAGTTTTGTCTTCCAATCATACACCTTTGATGTATATGATTTTTCGAGCATCTTTAAAATGTGACATTTATTTAATCTTTGAGCCAAATGATATGTGCCGGTTGCATCTAAATATCCATTTAAGGTAAACAAAAAGTACCTTATTGCATTTTTACTTTTTCCGGTACTATTTCATTAGTCTCAAAAATTGTACATTTATTTTGTCACATTTGAATAATTTGAGTGCTAATACTTGAATTTAATTTAGACACAATGTACGGGTGCAAAGTATAGTGGCATCATCAAAATATATCAAAATTGGGTACTAACAAAATAGTAAAGTGCACAAGAATTTAACGAGGAAAAATCCCTTGGCTCAAAGGGATTAAAAAACCTCGACCTCCCTCGGAGGAATTTTAAACAACTTCACTAAACAAGCCTTTGAAAGAGTTACAAGAGTGATTCTCCTAATCTACCCTTGAGCCTCCCCAACTCTATCCTCTCTAGGAAGAGTTATGCATCTCTACCTTGCGGGTAGAGAGCCTCTCAGCTTTATCACAAAGCTCTCACACACACTTAACCCGAGGCAGCTACTCTAGCCAATTAAGCCTCAATAATCCAAGTACAATATGAAAGGGAAAAGAGAAACTCTATCTAGAACTCCGAGCAGGCAGTTTCAGGCGCCAAGGACTTGATCCTTTTCTTGAATGATTCTTCTAAGTATTTTTCTCGGTTCAGCACGCACTTCTTGTTATACTGCTCGAATATATATAGGCTCTTTCTTTGACAACCGTTGGCTCTTCTTTCCTTCATTGGATGATTGGACTTGCCTTGAAACATTCAATTTGTTTTCCTTGTATAGATGATCCTTGCCTTGATATATTTTGAATATCTTTCCTACTTGAGCTAGTCCTATGACTTTACGAGCAAAGTTATTTGTCCAAAAATAATTGCAATCAAGTAATTCTCTTAACATATTTATCCAAGAATCGGACTATTTCAAAGAAATTGGTTTCACATAAAGGATTACTTTAAATAAGGATGGTCAATCAAAAAGTATGGAAAGCAATCAAGTACTCGGCCACTTTTTCGTAAAGCAAGATATCAGCAAGAATACTTAGCTTATTAATTCTTAGTAAAAAGACTCCTTTTAAAGTACTTAGCACGTTTAAATGGGCTTCGGCCAGCCAAGTTCAAATGCAGCAATAATGTTGAAAAGATACTTTCCTACGGAGTATATGCATGTTTAATTAAGTAATTACGTATGGAAAAGGTTTGCTTTCAAACGAGTAGTCTTATATGCACATAATTCACATATGTTTATAGACCCGTTCCATCCTTTGTTCCTACATGGTTAGTCATCAACAAAACAACATATTCAACAAATTCCCCCTTTTTGTTGATGACAAACATTAGGTGCTGTAGTAAAGGTGTCCCTAATTTTTCCCCCTTTTGTCATTCAACAAAAGGAATAAAATTAATGCCCAAATTAAAATATCGATTTGTTCCCCCTTAGATGAGGCCGGAAGGTCCTGCATACATTCTTCACAATTAGTAAGAGAGATTAGTTCCAGTGATTCCCATTATTTTAGGAAATAAGAAGTAGAACAACTAATTTAGGAATTAATTAGACCGAGTTCCAGTCTAATTAGTTCAAACCTTTCTCTTCCCAGAGGCTTGGTAAGGATATCAGCTATTTGTTTCTCGGTGTTGCAATATTCCAGCCTGATTAACCCCTTTTCCACGCAATCTCTCAGAAAGTGATGTCGTATATGAATATGTTTTGTCCGAGAATGCATGACCGGGTCCTTTGATATGCTAATTGCACTTGTATTATCGCATAGGATGGGCGTGCACCTTAAATCAACCCCGTAATCGCTTACTTGTTGCATGATCCACAATGATTGAGAGCAACAAGATGCGGCTGCTACATACTCAGCTTCGGCTGTTGAAAGAGCAACAGAATTTTGTTTCTTTGAGCTCCAAGAAACTAGACAGGGACCTAGGAAGTGAGCCGTTCCAGATGTGCTTTTTCTATTTAGTAGATCACCTGCAAAATCAGAGTCTGAATATGCAATAAGGTTAAAATCATCATTACGAGGATACCATAAGCATAAATCAGCAGTTCCTTTGAGATATTTGAGGATCCTTTTCACAGCCTTGAGGTGAGATTCTTTGGGATTAGCCTGGAACCGAGCACATAGACCTACGCTGAAAACAATGTCAGGTCTACTGGCAGTGAGGTACAGTAGGGACCCAATTATTCCTCGATACATCTTTTGGTCTATGCTCTTTCCTTGTTCATCTGCATCCAGCCTATCATTTGTTCCCATAGGTGTAGTCATGGTTTTGCCTTCACTCATTCCGTACTTCTTTAGGAGTTCCTTGAGGTACTTTTGTTGAGATATTTGAGTTCCTTTGCTTGATTGCTTGATTTGTAGGCCAAGGAAGAAATTAAGTTCCCCCATCATACTCATCTCAAATTCGGAACTCATAAGAGAAGAAAACTCATCACAAAGAGATTCGTTAGTAGCACCAAAAATAATATCATCAACATAAACTTGAACAACCAATAGGGCTTGATCTTTTATTTTTAGAAAAAGAGTTTTATCTATTTTTCCTCTTTCAAAATTGTTTTCCAAAAGAAATTTGGATAGGCGTTCATACCAAGCACGAGGTGCTTGTTTGAGGCCATAAAGTGCTTTATCTAATTTGAAAACATGATTAGGAAAATCTTGATTTTCAAAGCCCGGTGGTTGTTCTACATATACCTCTTCCTTTAGATATCCATTCAAGAAGGCCGTCTTGACATCCATTTGGTGGAGGGTGAAACCCATATGAGCCGCAAATGCTATGAGCATTCGAATTGCTTCTAGTCTTGCCACCGGTGCAAATGTTTCGTTGAAGTCTATTCCTTCTTGTTGGTTATAACCTTTGACAACAAGCCTAGCTTTGTTCCTTGTGATTTGACCATGTTCATCGAGCTTGTTCTTGAATACCCACTTGAGACCTATCACGGTCTTGTTCTTGGGTCTCGGTTCTAGATGCCACACCTTATTTCTTTCAAACTGATTTAGTTCTTCCTGCATAGCTAGAACCCAGTCAGTGTCGGAGAGAGCCACTTCATGGTTCTCCGGTTCTATAAGAGATAAATAAGAAGAGAAAGCACAAAAGTTTTTAAGTTTAGATCTGGTTGTTACTCCCTGATTTAGATCGGTGAGGAGGTTATCCAGCGGATGTGATCTATGAAGCTTCCAACCCCTAGGAGCGTTGGGTTGGTCCACCAAGTTGTTGAGAGTATCTGAAACTGGTTCTACCGGTTCTACAGGTCCAGTGTCAGTGTTCTGTCCAGGTTCTTCTTCAGTTCCAGATTGTTCATTTTCATTTGTTAGAGGTGGTTCACCAGTTTGATTGTCAGTTCCTTCATCTCCTTGAGATTGTGATTTCTTGCGAGTGATCCCTAGCTCACTATCATCGGCTTGGATTGATTTTGGGGCAAGTGCTTCATCAAAGATTACATGAATGCTTTCCTCCACACATTGTGTGCGTTTGTTTAGAACTTTGTAGGCCTTGCTATGTGGGGAATATCCGAGAAAGATTGCCTCGTCACTTCTAGCATCAAATTTGCCGATGTTGTCTTTCCCATTGTTGTGGACGAAACATTTGCACCCAAAAGTTCTTAGATGACTTAAGTTGGGCTTCCTCCCCTTGAGCAGTTCGTAGGGTGTTTTCCCTATGAGTGGACGTATCATGGCTCGATTAATGATGTAGCATGCTGTGTTTAGAGCCTCTGCCCAAAAACTCCTAGCTAGACCGCTGGAAATAAGCATAGTTCTAGTCATGTCCTCCAGAGTTCTATTCTTCCGTTCTACCACTCCGTTCTGTTGTGGAGTTCTAGGTGCGGAGAAGTGTTGGTCTATCCCTCGTTCTTTGCAGAAGGCATCGAAGAGAGAATTGTCAAACTCAGTTCCATGATCCGATCGGATCTTGATTAGTCGTAGACCTGTTTGATGTTCAATTTTCCTTACAAAAATAGCAAACTCATTAAAAGTATCTTTCTTGCTAGCAAGAAAGATAGTCCATGTAAATCTTGAAAAGTCATCAACAATAACCAGAACATATTCTTTGTTTCCTCGGCTACGGACTGACATTGGACCACACAAATCCATGTGTATTAGTTCTATGGGCTTGCTTGTGCTCACCAAATTCTTTGTTTTAAAAGATGATCGAGATTGTTTTCCGGTGGCACAAGCCGAGCAAACATGGTCAAGTGAAAATTTCATGTTCGGCAGTCCAATAACTAAATCATTATTTTTAAGTTTATTTATTAATGAAAAACTAGCGTGTCCAAGCCTTTTATGCCATAGCAAAGGATCGTTATCAATAACGCTCAAACAAGTCATACTAATATTAGGCAATGAATCAAGATCTACTTTATATGTATTTTCGAGCCTCTTGCCTTCAAGTATAACTTGTTGTGATTCGTTATTAACAATGCGACAAACGTTATGATAAAAAACAACACTATTACCTCGATCGCAAAATTGAGAAATACTTAGTAAATTAAATTTCAAACCCTTGACTAAAAATACATTATCAATAGCATGGCTAGGTGACTTTCCAACTTTGCCCACGGCTATGATCTCTCCTTTGCCGTTGTCTCCAAATGTCACCTTTCCACCGCTAAATGGCCGTAGTGAGAGGAATAAAGATTTGTCTCCCGTCATGTGCTTAGAACAACCACTGTCAAGGAACCAGTGATTGTTCCCCCTCACTCGGCGCTGTTCCAGGATTAAGGGTTAGCGCGTGGAACCCAGACTTGCTTGGGTTCCATTTTGTAATTGTTTGAGGAATATCTAACATGATCATAGCATCTTTCTAAAGTCTTTTGCCGAGAGTGACATTGATACCGTAGATGACCGATTTTGCCACAATGCATGCAAACCCGGTTGTCATAAGTATCAACGTATTTAGGTTTCCATTTACCATAAAAGCCTCTTGTTCTTTTATGAAAAGTTCGGTTAGGCGTTTGTCCATAACCGTTTTTGTGCCTCTGAACCAGTCTATCGAACCAGTTTGGTCCAGTTCTAGGTGGCTGTTGATATGGTCTAGAACTGGGTTGTCCTCGGGTTCTATTATCCTGATGTGTGTTTTCTCGCACTTAAAAATAGTTGTAGAAAAGTGGTGTAAAGTACGAGTATCGTCTCCACAGGGACGGACAAAAGGGAATTAAAGATTAACTAAATTCAGCGATTAAAAAGAAATAAAATAAATAAATGCAAGTGTGCGAGATTTGATTGGTGAATTAAAATTAAACTAATGCGAATTGAACGATTAAAATAAAAGTGGTTTCTTCTCAATTAACGACGAAGGGAATAGGAATTGATTCCGGGGTAACCAGATTTCTGGTAGATCAGGCTTAATTACATGAATTTAATTTAATTGAGCCTAGCTAATCATTACTAAGTTCTTACCGCTCTCGCGGCGTAGAGTACAATAATTTAGGGGACCAGGCTGATCTCTCATGCGACAGGATCCTAAATTATTGCCAAGACGAGCGAGCTTACGGCCCCTTGATCGCTACTAATCTCTTAGCGAACGATTAAGTGTGTGTGAATGTGTCCAAGAATAAACTAGATCTCTCTTAATTTATTCTACAAGCAATTGTAATTCTAGCTGCAGTCTAGGTTACAAAAGATATCAGTTAAATTATTCAAACACAAATTAAATGGCATTCATGCAATTAAACCGACAAGAATCTAGCCATCAATCATGATTAACCCCTTCATCAATCCCAAATCCCTAATTAAACTACTCACAATTCATAATTGAAGAATCAACAGAATTGAGATGAATAGAAATAATTGTCATTAATTAAAAAGATGAACTTACAAATAATCCCAGGGTCTTGAGAGAAAATAGCGTAAAAACGTTGTTAAATTCGTCCCTAGGCCTCTCCGTAATGTTCGTAACCCCTCAAACGGGGTTATGGAGGTCTTATTTATAGAAAACAACGAATTCGGGTCGAATTAGGACAAATCGCGGCCAGGCACGGTGCCAGGCACGACCGTGCCTGCGACCGTGCCTACGGAAGGAGGCCGAATTTCGCGTCCAGGCACGGCGTGCCTAACTGCCAGGCACGACCGTGCCTGGCCTCCAGTAGCTCGTTTCTTCGAAAAATGCCAGGCACGGCGTGCCTAGCTGCCAGGCACGATCGTGCCTGGCCTCCAGTAGCTCGCAGGATAATTTCGCATCAGGCACGGCGTGCCTAGCTGCCAGGCACGGCGTGCCTGACCCTATTCTTCACTCTTCCTTCGTTTTCTTGCTCCGAATGCTCCCGGATGCCTACGAGGTCGATCCAACTGCTCTTTCTTCACCAGAATTTCGTCGCGAATCTCCCGGTGGCCTCCAAATCTTCCAAATCTTTCTCGAATGCCTTCAAATCCTTCCCGAATGCCTCTCAAGCGCCGATTGCCGGACTCTAACTTCTTCAAATCAACTCCAAATGCAATGAAACTCGATCCAACGCCTGCTAAACACAACTTGAGCCAAAATTGAGACTTGCATCGCCTTAAAGCTAGGAAAATCATCAAAATCCAACCCGAACACGCATCAAATGCGTGTCTAAATACGGACTTATCAGACTCCCCCACACTTAAGCTTTTGCTTGTCCTCAAGCAAATCGAACAACGGGACTTACGTTAATCACCACACAGATTTTAAAACAGTTAGCATACATACGTAGTTAAAGGGATATTCACAGGATAGACAATCTAAACCAAGAAAATTCTTCCCTAAACTACATCTTTATACTCAAGCTAAACTATTTGACACAATTATTCACAACATCCTCAAAGTAATGACAGCCTACACAAATAAGCTAGCTACTGATCAGAAGGACTTGTGAATGTGATGGTGAATGGATATTAATGATAGTCCCTTTATTTTGAGAGATCGGAATATTCTAACAAAGACTCAATGCATTCAGGAACTTCAGGGCTATTCCTCGGAACAAGGAACTCAGTAGGCCACAAATTAGGAACAATCATTTAAACCTATGCAAAGAGTAGACATGGTGTACAACTAAGCTAAACCGTCTCGGCACATTTGTGCTTTGACGTATACTTGAAGTACGCGGAGGACTAAAACTAAATTTTGAGATAGCCTCCAAGTTCATTAATTAAATTCAGTTTCCCTTGTCATGTTGGCACGAGAACGCCGTTTCTTTCGAAAGATACCCAAGTCTCATCTTACGCTTTTTGACCGGGGCTCCCATTCCCTTTTTCGCAAAGTAAGAGGTCTAGCTATATTAATTTTTCACCTTTCGGATTCTCACTAGACATTACCCCATTCTAATCTCGGCCTCACCAAGGAAAAATATCAATTAAGGTTCATTTATTTAAAAGTGAATCCATGCCTACAATGCAATCCTCGAAAGTATCAAATTCCTAAAAAGTGACTGCTCTTACCCCATTTGGGGCATAGGAACAGTGCTAAAAATGGCTCCTACACAAAATTCCCTAAACTTAGCAAATTAATCCCTTAATTCCCTAAACATCAAGACTAAGTTAGAAATATTCACGGGTAAGGAAATAGGCCATTTGGCTATGGAGCTAAATTAATTGGGTAAACAAAGAATGGTCGGCTCAAAATGGCTTCCCCTAAAGGACTTTTTTCAGGTGGGGTGGATGATTAATGGATTAATTCAATGGGTGACTAATGCCTTCATCCTTTCAACAACTAGATTATAGTGCAAGCAATTTAAGCCTAAACACTTCAAAGATGTTCTAAAAGCATAGTCAAAACGCTAGCCAGCTCACAAAGACACAGTTTAAAGAAAAATTTTCAAAAATTTTGCATGAATTTCCTATGAATATACAACTAAAACATGCGCATGCTAACTCTAATAAATCTCATGTAACAACCACTGCCCGAATGCCCAATTCACTCCCCCACACTTAAACTTTGGCATCGTCCTCGATGACCAATTATGCATTATGTACTAGGGGTAAAGAGGAAAGGGTCACACGTGCTCAACTTAACTCAAGTCAATATTTCAACAAGCGAGTAAAAGAGTCAAAGAAACTTCCCTATAGCGCTGGTCGGTGCAGAACTAAATTGAGTCAATGATCCTCGGCACATCATCCCTAAAACAAGACCCCCTGAGCTGCAACAAAAACACAAAGCAAAACAACCAAACAACAAACAAAGAAAAAATAAAAGTAAAAATAAGCTCGGGTTGCCTCCCGAGAAGCGCTATTTTTAACGTCGTGTGCCCGACGCAACCACCTCATCAAAAACTCAATCAAAGACACTCCCACTCAGAAAATTAGTCTTCCACAAATCAAACCTCCTATCAACAAATGCCCTGAGATGGCGTAAGACCTTAAATTCATGAAAACAATTGCACATCTCAGGGTTTCCTGTACAGCAAAATAATGAGTCTAGGCCTTTATCAGGCCCCTTAGCAAAGAATGGGTCTAAGAATGAATCACTCCCTTTCATGTCAGAAATTTTCCGGGCTGGAGCTTCCTTTTGTTCACTAAGAAATTGAAAATGTGCTGTATTTTGGGATGGCTCATGCCCGGATGCAAAACTAACAGGGAGGTTAAGTCTGTCATGAATAAAATTACCCTCATTTAAATTACCTCTCGTCTCTTGCTCAGAACTAGCATCACTTGAATCCTCCCCTCCACTTATCATAAGACAATCAAAGCTAGGGAGGGGCTCAAGATCCTCTGCTGAAATTCTCTCTTCCAACAAAATATCAAACGGGTCTTCCTTGGAAAGCATGTTAGGTATGCAATCTTCCACCAAAGAATCAATATCATCCACATAAAAACACTCTCCACTGTCCTGACAGGGCCTCTTCATTATTTTGGACATATCAAAGGTGGCAGTCTCATCCCCAACACGGAGGACAAGCTTACCGTCTCCAACATCAATAAGCGCTCGGGCAGTTGCCAAGAATGGTCTGCCCAAAATTAAAGGTACCTCACGATCCTGATTCATGTCCAAAATAACGAAGTCTACAGGAATAATAAACTTGTCCACTTTAACCAACACATCTTCAATAATACCTTTAGGATATTTGACTGAACGGTCAGCCAACTGAATACACATACGCGTTGGTTTAAGTGGACCGAGTGCAAGCTTCTCATATAAGGAATATGGCATCAAATTAATGCTTGCACCCAAATCAGCTAAGGCCCTATCAAAAGTAAGATCTCCTATTAAACAAGGTATAGTGAAAGAACCTGGATCCTTAAGCTTCTCTGGTAGATCCCTCCTAATCACTGCTGAACAGTCCACGTTAAGCCTTACCGTTGACGCGTCTTCCAACTTCCTTTTGTTAGTGAGTAAATCCTTCATGAACTTGGCATACTTCGGCATCTGTGCTAGTGCATCCACGAATGGAATGTTGAGCTGGACTTGTTTCATGAGTTTCAGAAAATGACCAAACTGGTCACTATCATTCTTCCTAGTCAATCGCGCCGGATAGGGGAGAGGAGGGGTGTAATTTTTGACGGGAACGGGCTGTTTTGGTGCAACTGCCACCTCTCTCTCCTCTTCCTTCTCTTTTTCTTCCTCCCGGGCAGCAGGTACATCTTTAACTTCCTCAGACTTCTTTGTCGTGGCAGCAGGTTCTAATTCTTTTCCACTCCTTAAGGTGACTGCATGAACATGTTCTCTTGGGTTTGGCTCGGTATTGCTAGGGAGGGATCCCAGAGGCCTCTCAGATAAAGCCCTTGAGATCTGCCCCCAATTGAGTCTCCATGTTCTGCATCCTTGAGTCAGCCTGCTGCATCCTCAAATCTGCTTGTTGTTGAGATTGCATTTGTTGCTGCTGAATTTGCAGCAACTTCTTGAGTGTTTCCTCTATGCCAGAAAATCTTTGTTCTGTTTCTCTCTTAAAACTCTCTTGCACTGGCTGAGATGCTTGATGTTGATTATAGTTCCTAGATTGCTGCTGAATCCCTTGCCCGTAATTTCCTTGCTGCTGTCCGTAGGGCTGATTTTGGTAGCCCTGTCGCTGGTAATACATCGCGTCTACTTGCTCTACTCCAGGGGCTGCCAAGTGTGTCATCATAGTGCATTCATGAGGTGAATGGAGACCCCCACAAATGGTACAAGAGGGACTAATAGGACCGGGGGCTACCATATTAACACTAGGCACCGATAGAGCAAGATTCGTCTTCTTTTGATTATCCTCCACACTGGTAGCAAGCTTCTGAATCATGCTAGTCAAAGCATCTACCCTCGCAGAAAGGGCAGAATTATCACTGATCTCGTACAAGCCCGGGGCCTTCTGGTGAGGTGTGTCCCGAGTGCCATACCATGAAGCATTATTAGAAACTATCTTCTCCACTAGTTCTTCTGCTACCTCAGATGGCAACTGAGGAAAAGCTCCTCCACCCGAAGCATCAAGCATCATCTTCCCTTCATCACTGATTCCGCTGTAGAAACAAGATAGAATCTCACTATCAGTCATCTTGCCTTGAGGGCAAGCTCTTCTTAGCACTTTGAATCTCTTCCATGCCTCAGCCAATGTCTCCAAAGAACCTTGCTTGAAATCCTGCAGCTGCCTCTTCAACTTTATTGCCTTTGATGTCGGAAAATACTCCTTGATGAAGGACTTGTGCAACTGATCCCATGTCTGAATATGGTGATGTGGATTGCTATTCAACCACCTCTGCGCATCGTCCCTCAATGAGAAAGGGAACAATAACATCCGTACCTGATCATCATCTAGCCTGGGGATCTTGAAGGTTTGGCACATCCTCAAGAATTTTGTAATGTGTGCCACTGGATCTTCTGTAGGGCTCCCTCCAAACTGATTATTGGACACCATGTTGATCACCGCTGGGTTGATCTCATAGCAAGGTGCAGTAATTCCTTGCACTTGGATGCTGTCGTACTCTGTGATGTCCGGAGTGAGGAAATCTGCAATGGTCTCTCCTTGATAAAGCGGGTTGTTATGTGGGACATAGTTTTGGTATGGAGGAGCTTGATATCTCGGCTGATGAACTGGTTGTGGTCTTATAGGATGTGGACGGGCTATGTTTGCATGTGCTTGGGGCTGAACTTGGGGCTGATGATATTGTTGAAATTGGGGTTGGAAGGGCTGATTTTGTGGCTGAGTAAGGGGTGGATTTTGTGTGACTGGCGGTTGGTTCTGTCTGGGCTGAAAGAGTGGATTATTTTGCCCAATACCTTGCATCCCAAAAGTTTGGTTTTGAAAAGTGGTTTCAGGAGCAATAGAAGTATTTTGGAAGAGCTGATAGAGTGGTGGAAGATTTAATTGTGGAGTGGACTGATTTTGGTGGAAGAATGGGATACGGAGATTTTGATACCCCGGATAAGCTCTAGGTGAATTTTCTTGTGAAGACTGGGGAGAGGTATTAACATAAAAATCCAGATTACCAGAAGTGGTTTGGACCTCAGACGTCCCAGCAATTCCAGATGATGTAGGTTCCATGGTTGCGTTCTTCTCAAGAAAAACCTTGCGGTTCTGTCTAGCAAACTTCTCAATCTCAGGATTAAGAGGGACAAGTGATTCTCCCTTCTTTGAACATGTATGCATAAACAGATCTGACCTGCAAGGTTAGCAGACAAAAAATCCTACGAAAAACTAAAAACAAGTCGCTAAAATTAATTAACCCTTAAATCCGACACCGTCCCCGGCAACGGCGCCAAAAACTGATGTGTGTTTTCTCGCACTTAAAAATAGTTGTAGAAAAGTGGTGTAAAGTACGAGTATCGTCTCCACAGGGACGGACAAAAGGGAATTAAAGATTAACTAAATTCAGCGATTAAAAAGAAATAAAATAAATAAATGCAAGTGTGCGAGATTTGATTGGTGAATTAAAATTAAACTAATGCGAATTGAACGATTAAAATAAAAGTGGTTTCTTCTCAATTAACGACGAAGGGAATAGGAATTGATTCCGGGGTAACCAGATTTCTGGTAGATCAGGCTTAATTACATGAATTTAATTTAATTGAGCCTAGCTAATCATTACTAAGTTCTTACCGCTCTCGCGGCGTAGAGTACAATAATTTAGGGGACCAGGCTGATCTCTCATGCGACAGGATCCTAAATTATTGCCAAGACGAGCGAGCTTACGGCCCCTTGATCGCTACTAATCTCTTAGCGAACGATTAAGTGTGTGTGAATGTGTCCAAGAATAAACTAGATCTCTCTTAATTTATTCTACAAGCAATTGTAATTCTAGCTGCAGTCTAGGTTACAAAAGATATCAGTTAAATTATTCAAACACAAATTAAATGGCATTCATGCAATTAAACCGACAAGAATCTAGCCATCAATCATGATTAACCCCTTCATCAATCCCAAATCCCTAATTAAACTACTCACAATTCATAATTGAAGAATCAACAGAATTGAGATGAATAGAAATAATTGTCATTAATTAAAAAGATGAACTTACAAATAATCCCAGGGTCTTGAGAGAAAATAGCGTAAAAACGTTGTTAAATTCGTCCCTAGGCCTCTCCGTAATGTTCGTAACCCCTCAAACGGGGTTATGGAGGTCTTATTTATAGAAAACAACGAATTCGGGTCGAATTAGGACAAATCGCGGCCAGGCACGGTGCCAGGCACGACCGTGCCTGCGACCGTGCCTACGGAAGGAGGCCGAATTTCGCGTCCAGGCACGGCGTGCCTAACTGCCAGGCACGACCGTGCCTGGCCTCCAGTAGCTCGTTTCTTCGAAAAATGCCAGGCACGGCGTGCCTAGCTGCCAGGCACGATCGTGCCTGGCCTCCAGTAGCTGGGTTGGGGGTTGGGTGTGGGTTGTGGGTGGGTTAGGGTCGTGGTTAGGGGTAAGGGTGGGGTAGTGGGTAGGGTTGGGGTAAGGTAGGGGTAGGGTTGGGAGTTGGGATAGGATGGCGGTAGGGTGGGGCCGAGGTAGGGAAGGGGTAGGGTGGGGGATAGGATGGCAGTTAAGGGTGGGGGTAGTGGGTAGGGTTGGGGTTGGGGTAAGGTAGGGGTAGGGTAGGAAGTTGGGATAGGATGGCGGTAGGGTGGGCCCGGGATCAGGCACGGCGTGCCTAGCTGCCAGGCACGGCGTGCCTGACCCTATTCTTCACTCTTCCTTCGTTTTCTTGCTCCGAATGCTCCCGGATGCCTACGAGGTCGATCCAACTGCTCTTTCTTCACCAGAATTTCGTCGCGAATCTCCCGGTGGCCTCCAAATCTTCCAAATCTTTCTCGAATGCCTTCAAATCCTTCCCGAATGCCTCTCAAGCGCCGATTGCCGGACTCTAACTTCTTCAAATCAACTCCAAATGCAATGAAACTCGATCCAACGCCTGCTAAACACAACTTGAGCCAAAATTGAGACTTGCATCGCCTTAAAGCTAGGAAAATCATCAAAATCCAACCCGAACACGCATCAATAAAAACTGATGTGAGTTTTCTCGCACTTAAAATAGTTGTAGAAAAGTGGTGTAAAGTACGAGTATCGTCTCCACAGGGACGGACAAAAGGGAAATAAAGATTAACTAAACTTTAGCGATTAAAAAGAAATAAAAATAAATAAATGCAAGTGTGCGAGATTTGATTGGTGAATTAAAATTAAACTAATGCGAATTGAACGATTAAAATAAAAGTGGTTTCTTCTCAATTAACGACGAAGGGAATAGGAATTGATTCCGGGGTAACCAGATTTCTGGTAGATCAGGCTTAATTACATGAATTTAATTTAATTGAGCCTAGCTAATCATTACTAAGTTCTTACCGCTCTCGCGGCGTAGAGTACAATAATTTAGGGGACCAGGCTGATCTCTCATGCGACAGGATCCTAAATTATTGCCAAGACGAGCGAGCTTACGGCCCCTTGATCGCTACTAATCTCTTAGCGAACGATTAAGTGTGTGTGAATGTGTCCAAGAATAAACTAGATCTCTCTTAATTTATTCTACAAGCAATTGTAATTCTAGCTGCAGTCTAGGTTACAAAAGATATCAGTTAAATTATTCAAACACAAATTAAATGGCATTCATGCAATTAAACCGACAAGAATCTAGCCATCAATCATGATTAACCCCTTCATCAATCCCAAATCCCTAATTAAACTACTCACAATTCATAATTGAAGAATCAACAGAATTGAGATGAATAGAAATAATTGTCATTAATTAAAAAGATGAACTTACAAATAATCCCAGGGTCTTGAGAGAAAATAGCGTAAAAACGTTGTTAAATTCGTCCCTAGGCCTCTCCGTAATGTTCGTAACCCCTCAAACGGGGTTATGGAGGTCTTATTTATAGAAAACAACGAATTCGGGTCGAATTAGGACAAATCGCGGCCAGGCACGGTGCCAGGCACGACCGTGCCTGCGACCGTGCCTACGGAAGGAGGCCGAATTTCGCGTCCAGGCACGGCGTGCCTAACTGCCAGGCACGACCGTGCCTGGCCTCCAGTAGCTCGTTTCTTCGAAAAATGCCAGGCACGGCGTGCCTAGCTGCCAGGCACGATCGTGCCTGGCCTCCAGTAGCTCGCAGGATAATTTCGCATCAGGCACGGCGTGCCTAGCTGCCAGGCACGGCGTGCCTGACCCTATTCTTCACTCTTCCTTCGTTTTCTTGCTCCGAATGCTCCCGGATGCCTACGAGGTCGATCCAACTGCTCTTTCTTCACCAGAATTTCGTCGCGAATCTCCCGGTGGCCTCCAAATCTTCCAAATCTTTCTCGAATGCCTTCAAATCCTTCCCGAATGCCTCTCAAGCGCCGATTGCCGGACTCTAACTTCTTCAAATCAACTCCAAATGCAATGAAACTCGATCCAACGCCTGCTAAACACAACTTGAGCCAAAATTGAGACTTGCATCGCCTTAAAGCTAGGAAAATCATCAAAATCCAACCCGAACACGCATCAAATGCGTGTCTAAATACGGACTTATCATATCCTTAAAGGGTTGGTTCTGAAAATTTGATTTTTGATTAGCTCGAATATCCTTTGGAACATATCCGAGACCTGCAGTCTCGTTTACTTTCTTATTGTGCTGAGAAGGACCAGTTCCAGAATGATGTCTAGACCTGGTTTTGTTCGTTGCACTATAGGATTGATATTCCGGTCTATTTTTAAAATCAGTGCACTCGGCAACAAGACGATGAAGATGATCAATTAAACAACCAACACTCGGTATTTTTGAGAGAAGCTTTTCATCATGATCAACTTGTTTGTTCATACTATCGAGCTTAAGAGAGCAAATAATTTGATCTTGTTCTAGAACCACTTCACTGTACTTAAGCCTTTCATCTATTAACTCTCCCACTTTTGTTTCAAGCCTTATTTTGGCTCTTGTGGCTTCCTCGAGTTTAGACTCAAGCTCAGTGACACGTGATTTAAGATGATCGTTTTCGGAAAGGCTTTCATTAAGCTCAATAGTCAATCTTTTGAAAATCTTCCGAGTTTTGGTTTTGGATAGAGAGTCAAACTTGGATAGAAAATTTTCAAAGTTTACCTCAAAGCTTTCTTGGTCGGATTCCTCGTCGGAGAGTGCCATAAGACATAGACCCGCATGATTGGTGTTCTTATCATTTTCCTCTTCTTCATCATCAGAAGAATCTCCCCATGCTGCCATCATGGCCTTTTTGAGATCTCTCTTGAACACTTTGTCTTCGCTGAACCTCCGGTTGGAACTGGACTTGTTCTTGTCGCAGTTCCGGTCATTTTTCTTTTGTGAACAGTCTTTAGCCCTGTGCTCAAAGGAACCACAAACAAAACAGCCTTGGTTATTAAAAGATTGAGTGTTCTTTTTACCTTGTTTGATACGGTTGTTCTTGAACTTTCGGTACATCCTCCCAAATTGTTTTGCAAACATGCTCATCTCATCATCCGATTCACTCTCGGATTCCTCTTCTTCTTCTCGAGCCTTTAGAGCTATTCCTCTTTCTCGTCTAGCACTCTCGGCATCTTGTTCTTCTTGAAGACCTAGTTCATATGTCAAGAGTGATCCAGTCAAGTCTTCAAGCGTCATGGTGGATAGATCCTTTGCTTCTTCAATAGCCGTGGTCTTAGGCTTCCACACTTGGGGCAGGCTTCTCAAAATCTTTCTCACTTGATCTTCCACGGTAATTTCTCTTCCAAGGACTGAAAGCTCATTGATAATGTTAGTAAAGCGTGTAATCATATCCTTAATTGACTCTTTTGGCTTCATTACGAATAATTCGTAATTACGCATGAATATGTCAATCTTAGATTTTTTTACACGTGAGGTTCCCTCATGAGTGACCTCGAGCAAATCCCACATTTGTTTTGCAGTCTTGCATCCTAGAACCCGATTGTGTTCGGCAGGACCAAGACCGCAAATTAGATATTTAAGGGCTTGGGCATTATGCTCGAGTTTCTCATAATCTTCAGAAGTATATTCAACTTTAGGTTTAGGAACAACATTACCTTCGGCGTTTCTCTTTGTGATGACATTATCACCACTTTCTATTACATTCCAAACCTGATAGTTATCGGCCTTGATAAAGTTCTCCATCCGACTCTTCCAAAATTGATAGTATTTGCCATTGAACAATGGTGGTCGTTGAGTCGAATACCCTTCTTCTAATCGGTCAACCGTATTCATTCTGCCGGATCTCTTCCCAAGGTATTAGCCTCTATGTGGTGAAGACCGGCTCTGATACCAATTGATGAAAACGGTTAGCACCACAAGAGGGGGGGTGAATTGTGTGTGTGTGGAACCGTGGCAGTTTTTCGCCGAGTTCTAGTGTGGGATAAAGGGAATTGCGAAATAGTAAAGTGCACAAGAATTTAACGAGGAAAAATCCCTTGGCTCAAAGGGATTAAAAAACCTCGACCTCCCTCGGAGGAATTTTAAACAACTTCACTAAACAAGCCTTTGAAAGAGTTACAAGAGTGATTCTCCTAATCTACCCTTGAGCCTCCCCAACTCTATCCTCTCTAGGAAGAGTTATGCATCTCTACCTTGCGGGTAGAGAGCCTCTCAGCTTTATCACAAAGCTCTCACACACACTTAACCCGAGGCAGCTACTCTAGCCAATTAAGCCTCAATAATCCAAGTACAATATGAAAGGGAAAAGAGAAACTCTATCTAGAACTCCGAGCAGGCAGTTTCAGGCGCCAAGGACTTGATCCTTTTCTTGAATGATTCTTCTAAGTATTTTTCTCGGTTCAGCACGCACTTCTTGTTATACTGCTCGAATATATATAGGCTCTTTCTTTGACAACCGTTGGCTCTTCTTTCCTTCATTGGATGATTGGACTTGCCTTGAAACATTCAATTTGTTTTCCTTGTATAGATGATCCTTGCCTTGATATATTTTGAATATCTTTCCTACTTGAGCTAGTCCTATGACTTTACGAGCAAAGTTATTTGTCCAAAAATAATTGCAATCAAGTAATTCTCTTAACATATTTATCCAAGAATCGGACTATTTCAAAGAAATTGGTTTCACATAAAGGATTACTTTAAATAAGGATGGTCAATCAAAAAGTATGGAAAGCAATCAAGTACTCGGCCACTTTTTCGTAAAGCAAGATATCAGCAAGAATACTTAGCTTATTAATTCTTAGTAAAAAGACTCCTTTTAAAGTACTTAGCACGTTTAAATGGGCTTCGGCCAGCCAAGTTCAAATGCAGCAATAATGTTGAAAAGATACTTTCCTACGGAGTATATGCATGTTTAATTAAGTAATTACGTATGGAAAAGGTTTGCTTTCAAACGAGTAGTCTTATATGCACATAATTCACATATGTTTATAGACCCGTTCCATCCTTTGTTCCTACATGGTTAGTCATCAACAAAACAACATATTCAACAGTTTCTTTGAGTGCCTTTAGTTTCTCGCAGTAGACTCGTCGGATGGTGGTTTTTAACATGGCAGTTTCAATGCTCTGTTCCTGAAGCCACTGAAGAGCAAATTGTTCTTCATGTCTTATGAAGGCTGCTGCTTCAAAGAGTCTCTCTATTGGAGCCATTCTCCATTCTCTCCAATTTAGGACTCTCCTGACTTGATTATCAAGAGCTTCTCTTTCCTTGAGGAACAGAGCTCTTGATTCCAGGAAGTCAGCTTGGTCATGTTGTCGTGGAGTTGAGATTGTTTGTTGAGCAGAGGAAGGTAGGGCTACTGAGAGCTCAAGAAGGTGTTCTGACGACATGTTGTTGGCCATTTTAGAGATTTGAGGTTTTCTGCAAGATTGTTTAGGGAAGAATAGACGCAAGATGGAGATGAAATGTGAGAGGAGAGACCAGATTAAATACCCAAATTTCAGATTGTCTCCTCGTCTTTCGAGATTGCGTTTTAGGAGGTCGAGGCATGTCGATTAATGTATTTGGCGGCTGGTTCTCTTTTCAAGGGTGAGTATAAGAGGTTTTATTAAAACGGTATTGATGACCATCATCAATGAAGCTACTGGGTAGGTACTCTCGGATCAACATGTGTCTTTCTTGCATGTTGCATGTAACCATAAATTCTCTCTGCTTTGAGATGATTCTGACATTCCTTTTGTATGCTCAGAAGTGGATAATTCTATGATACCGTTCTAGCTTGTTTATGGCTAATTTTGACAGTACCAAAAAAAATCTAACTAAAATTGTAGATAACTTTTATTTTATTTGGATGCAGGATGCTCCTAATAAAATTAAAACTCTTTAAAATAGTAGTGTACCCTTTTTCAATCCAATTATGAATCTTTGCAGAATTTAATGAATTAACATGGTACCTTTATGAACAATGTGTGATTTGATCCATTTGTTCCTCTGTTCTTCATTGATCATGACTCTTAGTTCCAACTGTTAGGCAACAGATTCCTCAGTTCAAACTTCTGATTTTCCTTGAGTCGAGAATTTGATTTCTCAACCTTTGCCTTTGACATCCTCTTTCCTTTTTGATAGAAATGGCTCTCTGTATCTATTCCTCCTTAGTTGGTGCTTGCTTGTCTGAGGCTTCCTTTTCTGGATATGCTTTGTTGAGGTCATCAAGATGGGTTACTGGGAGTTCATGATTCTTAATGATTGAGTCTCCTGCTGTTTGGATGCGGCTACCCTTGTTGCTTTACTCGTGTTTTCCTGGATGTAGCATATATGCCATGCTCAGAATAGTGTAGCAGTGAGCTGTCTAGCAGTACCCTGCTGAGTTAACTGCTGGTGTACGTCAGTCACCTACTTAGCCTACTGCTTGAATTTTGAGTGACCTTTTTGGAGCAGGTCACATTTGTAAGTATAGTGAAGAGTTTCCACTCAGCAGGTGAATAGGAGTTCCCCCTGAGTTTTAGAGTTGAGTTCCCCTTAAACAGGTGCTGGAGTATTTCAAGATTATTCTTCCAAGCCTTTGTCGTAGTGTTCTGAATCTTGTAATGGTTTGTTTGATGTAGAAGCCTTGAGGGGTCATGCTTCATTTGGTCTTTGTAGACAGCCATTGGAAAATGTGGTTTGTTCTTTATTTGTCTCTTGAGATAGTGGCCTGTTTCTGGGAGTAAACACCTGCTGATAGATACTTGCTCAGCTTGTGAACCAGTGTCTTTTCCTCCCTTTCTCTTTCCTTGTTCCAAGCTTGTACTCCAAATCTTTTCATTTGTAGCAGTGGACTAGTGGTTAGTCGACTGCTGACCCTACTGCTGTTTGAAGAGCAGTTACCTGCTGAGCCAACTGTTCAGTCTTTCATATTTGAGAGTCTTAGATGGACTTTTCTGGACCTGGATGCTTCATTCCTTGGTGTGTTTGTCTTTAGCAAGCAGCAGAGTGAGTAGCAGGATGCTGCTTGGGCTGCTGCTACAAGTTCCCCCTCAGGTGGCTAGACGTCCCCCCTTGGTTTAAGACTCAAGTTTTCTTTGAATGAGTGTGGTTTTGACCTGATCAAGATCATCTAACATTCCAAGTTCTTGCCATGCTCTTGGGGCTTGAATGAGTCCATAAAGAGCTTTATGCAGATTGTAGACTTGATCCTTCTTTCTATTGCTTTAAAATTCAGGAGGCTGCTCCACATAGACTCCCTCTTCTAGTAGACCGTTTAGGAATGCACTTTTCACGTCCATTTGATAGGCAGTGAATTGCTTATGGGCAGCATAGGTTACAAATATTCTTATGGCCTCTAGTCTGACAATAAGAGCAAAGGTTTTATCAAAATCTATGCCTTCTTCCTGGCAATAGCCTTTGGCTACTAGTCTTGCCTTGTTTTTTACAGTGGCCTCCTGCTCCTAAGTTGATGCACCATTAATCTTTAAGTTGTTTTAGATCATCAAGCTTTCTAAGTTCCTTCAATTGTTGTTTCTTCCAGAGTATTTGAGCACAGCAATTGCTTTCTGATCTGGTACGTACTCCCTCATGGATGTTTACAATGTTTTGATGAGGAGGATGTTGACTCACCCATCTAGTATCAGATGTTTGATAAATTTGAGTCTGCTGCTTTTCTTCCTCTTTCTCATCACTCTCCTCAGATAGAATTGGAAGATTGGGAGCTTCAATTCTGGTGTTGATCCTGTGTGATCGAAGCCTACTGCTGGCAGTTGTCTGCAGTTTGAGTCACCTGCTGCCAGTGGTCTGGTTTGCTTCCCTTCTTGTATCACATAGATGGTCCTTCCTTTGTCTATCATTACGTACAATTACATCCCTTTTTGACATCTCTAATCAAGCAGATGTCCTTTTAATCTGGAGTGGGCTTGTGCTTATTTGATTGAATTTTACAACCTTAACATAAGATATGTATTGGTTTGTAAGTTCTTTCTTTTGATCCAGCTCCTTTGATTTCTTCTTTTGTTCTCCTCATTTCCAAATGTTCCTTCAGGTCCTTCCTTTTCATTAAGATTGACAGTAGCTTCCTGCTTCCTGTCATGTGCTTGGAGCAGCCAGACTGTATCAACCATTTTGTTGAGTCAGTTGCTTCAGCACCTTCCTGTATTCATTGTTGAGTAGTAGTAGCCCACATTGAAATGGGCATCTTCCTTTGAACAATTTTAGGCTTCCATGCCCATCTAGAACTATCTTTCTTTAAGCAGTTTGATCCATAGCCCTTTGAGGAGTTGCACTCAAGAGGAGTGACTGTGTATGTGTTCATCTTCTTTCTCCTGTGTGTAGGAGAAGAATGATTTCTTGTGGGTTGATTTTGCTGCTTCTTTGGTTGGTAGTTGGTCTTATTGGTGAATTGCCAACTTGTTCTTTGGTTTTCTTGTTTGAAAGGAAGTTTGTGTTTGTACAGGGATTTTGGTTTAGGAGTAGACATGTTTCTTCTTGTGGGAACTGTGTGAACATGGGAGTGTTGGTGGCTTAGAAGCTTTGTGTTCTTCTTGAAGATGTTTTTGTGTTAGGAGAGTATTTGGGAAAGTTTTTCAATTGTTGGGGAAATGATGTGTATCCTGTATTCTTTTTGTTGTGCTGATCTTCCTTAGCAGAACGGAGAGAAAAGGAGCTCAGCTTTTCTCTCAAACTGATGTTTTCACGTTCAAGAAAATCTTTCCTTTTTATTACTTCACCCATTTGAGTATGAGCTACTATTAGATTTTCTTGAAGTCTACAGTTTTCATTCATTAAGTTAAGATGCTCCTTTTGGAAGTTTTCAAATTGATGGAGCAATGCCTCCATATCAACACTGGAAGAGTTGGAGTAATATGAGTTGCTAGAAGAACAGGATAATACCTCATCATTGTCACCTTCATGTGATCTGGTCATACCATAGTTGTGAGAGGAGCTATTTTCTGGGAACATTCCAAATAGGCAAGTAATAGCATCCTTCTGCCTTTCTGATGAGCAGCTTTCTTCATTTGAGCTGCTTTGATCATCTTCTGATTGGATCTCTGTGAGTTCATCCCATACATCCTTTGTTTTCCAGTCATCAGACTTGTTGCTGTTGATCAACAAATTCTTTGCTAGTTGTTTATCCATCTTTTAGAAAGTTTTGGGAGTGAAGTGGATTTGGATCTTTAGTTCAAATTAGTCAGAAACTGACTCTAGGAACATACCGTTCTGATACCACTTGATGGTCCCTGATAGAGGTAAAAGTCTAGAGGGGGGTGAATAGACTTTTAAAGCTTTTTCGGTTTTAAGAACTCTTCCCCTCTAGATGAGTTGATCTATAATCTTTTGGGAGATTAATAGATGCAAAGCGGAAGTCTTTAACCTTTTGATTATCAGTATGAAACAACTTTCTAGTTCTGGTGATGTTTGGACTTTAAATAGTGAGCAGTTGGCTTGGCAGTTGCCTGGATGGCAGGGAACTGCTGAGGCAACTGCTAATGGAAAATAGGAGTTTGGGATTGATGATTATATGGCCTTGTACAGAATGATGAGGGCTTACTGAATATATGCTGAGCTGGAGATGAAAAGGGGTTTTGTCTGAGCAGAGGTCTGAGCAGTTGGGTAGACTCAGGAAACTGCTAGTCACCTGCCGAGTATGAAAGAAGTATTTCTGAGAACTGGCAAACCAGACCTTTTAGTAGTGGTATTCCAAAGCTCGTGTGAAACAGTTGTCTCAAGGAAAAGTAAGTTATTAAGGAGTAGGATAAGCAGTAGAGTCAATTAAGACTACTGCTCAGGATGCTGCTGGCAAACTACAATCCCTCTAGTGAGAAGTGTTGGGTGTGTGCTTTGTTGAGTAAAAGAAAATCAACACACGATATATCCTGGTTCAGAGGTGGTGTAATCCTCCTACATCCAGTCCCACCCTATTTCAGATGGATTTCCACTAAAGTATTAAGCCCAATACACTTAGTGCCAATCTAGCCTTTACAACACTCAGGCCTAGATTGAAGGTTTTTCACGATGAGTATAACACCACTCAAAGTTACTCAGTCCTTAGACTTTTCTCAAATGATCCAGTGGGGATCAAGAGGTACTCTATCTATCTAACCACACTTTAGGATCCGAACAACTGTTCTCCTAAGTGTTTACAACCACTTGTGAAATGTTTCACGAAATTTCTGGCCACCAACTAAAATCTAAGCTCTAAAAATATAACAATGTATGATCTAGTCTAAGAGCTTAGTGAAGCATGAGTCAAAGCAAAGAGTGAAGTTGTGATCAAGCACTTTCTCCTTTGCTAGATATACTTTGTGATTATAGAATCTCTTTGCTTTGAACTCAATGACTTAGTTTTTGAACTCATGCCTCTGCCTTTATTTATAGGCATCTCCGGTAGGTTAAGTTCATCCGTTGGTTGAGATGATTTAATCTTGTTCGTTGAATCTTGGTTTCAGAAGATAACAACTTGTTACTTGTCTTCTTCTTTGGAGCTGGTTGATGATCAACTTGTACGTAGGATATGTTGGCCCATACCCTAGGTTTTGTCTTCGTTGTTCACCTAGTCATTAGGTCTTTGGCATTGTCTTGCAACTACACTCGTGTAATAAAGTGTGTGAACCAGCTATATTTGTGTAGTAAAATATGTGACTCATGTTATTTTGTACCAAGCAAATTTTGTACTGGTAGGATCTTTAAAATATCCCATAAAGGTAAAATGAAAATTACCTTATTGCATTTTGTTCTTTCCAGTACAACTTAATTGGTACAAAATATTACATTATTAATTTGTCACATATTTTACTAGTTGATCTTTTGACGTGACATGATTAATCTATGTATCAGATAAAATTATACTGGTTGGATTTAAATATCCATGTAAGGTAAAGACAATTTTACCTTATTGCATTTTATTCTTTCCAGTATGTTTTATTTGGTACATAGCTTTTACATTGGTGTTTTTGTCACTTTTAGGTTTGTACAACTAGCTAACTTAACTGGTAGGATAACAGATCCTATTAAGGTAAAAATTATTACCTTATTGCATTTTGTATTCCAATTTAAGTAATTAGTTGTACGAATTATTTTTGTGTTCATTTGTGTTCATTTGTTGTAACAAATAAATTTAACTGGTAGGATCTATAAGAAATCCTTTTAAGGTAATAAAATATTGCCTTATTGCATTTTATGTTTTCCAGTTATATTTATTTGTTAATTGTTAATTTGAACACGACACTTTCAGATAATATTATGAAGACTACAAAAGATGGGGGATAACAAAACTATGGCATTATCAAAACTATTTATCAAAATCTAGGGTCTAACACTGAGGATTTGGTCACTGCAAGAAAGTAAGACCTCTTTTGAGCTTCCGGTAATTCATAGTGTAATCAATTAATTGGCCTGACTCGTTCATTGGCATAAAATATGTTTTTTATATCATTTGTCATAAAATATGTTATTAACGTGTAATTAATAATATTCCATTAGTGTCTAACAGAATAAGTGCCCAATATACTTATAATTCTTAAAAGTAAAAAAAGAATATGAAGTACTTAGTCTACAAAAAATAAAAATAAAAAATAAATCAGAAATAATAATATTTTATCTTAATAATCATACGTGTGAATATGAAAGGCAGAACTAGAAAAGAATTACTTCATATTTATATTTGTTACCTAAATTCTCTTTTGCTTTCACAAATCTTTCTATGAAACTTTTCATGTTTCTGGAACCCGGTTCTCAATTTTATTTTATAACTTAATTGCATTTCAAGCATTTATATCTTGTAGAAAAGATTTTTTGAGTTCTAAGACTCGTACTCATAAGTATTAAAGTTAAAGGATATGTATGTATTACCCTGAATTTCAAAAACATTACCGAGTTGGATCCAAGCAGGTCGGTGTATAATTTGGTTTGATAATTTATAAAACTCTAATTCATACTTCATTTATAAAACATTGCCGAGTTGGTACATGTCTTATCCACTAAAATTCGAAACCAAGATTCTATTTACTCCTAATATGCACTCTTTACTCAAAATACGCTATATCTACACAAAATAGACCAAGTGTTTGATTTAATCATATTCTGAGTCTTAAAACTCAAATTATATCTAAACGAGATATAAAACGCTTGGACAGAAGACTCTTCACTACACTATGTATAATTTTTTTATAAGATAACCACGTCTCAGTAGCTTGCATCTTGTGTTAAGACCAATTGCTGCTCATAATAGACTTTTTCATAATTCTAAAAAGTTATGAGTTATGACTAACACTAGACATCTACCTCTATATAAAAAGAGGTGGAATTCAGACCACTTTTCCCGCCCAAACTACTAGCAAATACATGGGTCGGGTCGGGTTCAAAAGAAAAGCTGAAAATTGCTGCCTGAAGCGATATTTAATGCACTGCACAATGGATGGGACTGAATTGTACTTTATTTGAAATTTGAAAAAGGTAGCAAGTTAGAGTTAATGCCTGCCAAACGAATTGTCCTTTTACATAGTATACAACTAGCGTGAATAGATGGCAATTCAATTTAAGTGATTCTGCAGTAAAACTTTTTGGAGCTAAATACTATTAAAGCATACGGAGTATGAATGGTTTATTTGTCTCAGTGTACTGTCTATTCAGACTTCATGTCACAAAAAATTGGACATTGCATACTATTAACCACTGGGTAATTTGTGTACATAATAAGATCTATGTACTGATTGAAGCATAAATACAGCAGAATGTTAACATCACACAAAGCATTTGCATTGAGAGAGAGGGTTGTAGGAGCCAGTGAAGTTCCTTCGCATTCCAAAGGCGGGGAGGACTGCAAAAAAAACCATGAAGAGGTATATCATGTCCCTGTTACAACTCTTTTAATTAATAAGATGCAAGTATTTCATGTCTGCATTTTTGTGTTCGTATGAGGGCGAGGCTAAAATTCACTAAAACTTGACAAGGAGGACATATATATCCATCAACGGTAATCAATGACAACCTACTTATTGGTGAGCCTCAATATTTATGATCAGTTCTTATTACAAGTCATTTTTTAATTTTATATTGCATATTTTGTATGTTCTCTTGCACGATTGATAGTAAAACGTATAGAGCAAGGTGTAAAGGAAAAGCTCAAAATAAAATAGGTAGATCAGATTCCTTTCTACGTGAACTCTCTCTTTGAAAAAAGCGGGGTATTAATGCTATAGGTTTAATATATAAGCTTCTTTTAAATTCCCTATATGGAAGATTTGGCATAAGCCCTATGAGTACAATAACTGAGATGTGTGATCAAAAGAGACGTGACTTTTGTTCAGGAAGGGTACATTTCTAAATGGAATGTCATATTGTTTAGAAGCACAATATCAGTCTATGTAAAAGACATTATTTTATGGTGAAGTTATGTTATGATATTCAATGTTATGGCCCTAATTTAAATGTTATTTTAAATTCAACATTTTGGTGAAGTTATTAAGACTACAAACAAACATACTTAAGATACCAAATGTGTTAGTCATATTTAAGTTAGTACCTAGCAACTTTTCTATGTTATCAAACTATGTTTGTTAGGAAACAAACTGCAGTTCATAGTGTTTCAACGTGAGTAGTTAGTTTTAATCAAATAATTAGAAGTCAGTAAGCAATAAGCACTAAGCAACATGTTAATAGCAAGTGTTTCAACATGTTATCAAACTATGTTTTAAACTAAGGAATCTGGCGTTCCTTAGAGGTTAGGGGTTAAATAATCAATAAGCACCATGCTAATGTACTTTAAGTTAGTTTAAATATGAGATGCCAATAAGCAATAAATAATGTATGCCCAATTATTTTGACTATCAAGTTATGAGTTGAATATTGTATTTTGACTATGAAGTATACAAAGTTTGTGTCACAGGCCTCCTTCAATTGATTTGGTGGCAAATAAAGTTGGGCAACAACCCAATTAGTCTCAACTAAACATTCCTCCATATGTGTCAATTAAAAAGCTTATATTTTATATATATGCCCATAAAGTTAAATTAAAATAGCTATAAATGATAAATAACATTTCAATATTTATTAAAATAGATATATATATATATTAAATTATTATACTTACATTATTTTTAAAATACTTATACTTATAAAGTATTTTTGTAAAAGTTATGCTCTGATATACTACATATTGAATATCAGTTCAATAATTATTAAAGTTTATAACAGTTCATTTAGAATAGTATCAATGATAACATTAAAGTTATGACAAAAAGTGTACATATTTTCAAACATTTAACAAAAACGCCGCATTGAAGTAGTTTGATAAAACAAAAAAGATAAATTGAGTAAATATAATACAAACTCATATTAATTCAGGTTTTTCACTTCACAAGATAGTGACTGTTTCATTTTTGTTTGTGTGTGATTTATGTGTGTATGAGGAGTCATATATAATGCTCCGTATATATAACATATATAGTTTGATTACATATGTATATCTATGTAAATATGTTCTAAAGCTTATGTATACAGTTAAATTAAAATAGCAATATATTAAATAACAGTTCACTCGGTCAAAGATTTGAAAGTATATTTAAAATAGTTATACGTACACATATTAAATATAATTTCAATAGTTATAAAAGCTTATAGCAATTGAAGTTTAATAGAATGAATACGGGTTCATTATAAAAATGATTTATATACTTCAAATAATGTGTAGAAAAGATAACTGAAAGCTAACAATTATATTCCAAGTAGACTCATAAAAACTTGAGGTGTTTATGTTTGGCCGATTTCAGATTAGCAATGAGAAGCAGAATGCTATGAAGCTAGATGAGAGGGAATAGGGATATTGCCAACATCACAGTTGTAGTGAATGGTGGCAACATAATCTATTTTGATAAGATGGCGTATGGCCCTTTCTGTGTAAAAGTCCACTCTGAAATTGAAGCGTTTTGTTTTATTAATCTACCTGCCATGTCTTTTTAAATTGCTGAAAACATGTACACTTTCTGACTTTGTGTCATAGATTCGTTGTTGGTATAGAGTAAGATACTCCCTAACTTTAAAATCTTATCATTTCAAAAGTTGGTAGATTAAGAATAGTGAAAGATGATATGAATTATTGAGGGTATGATGAGAAAATAGTGGAATAATGTGATGGAAGGTAGGATAAATCCAAAAAAGTAGTTGTAATAGTGTATTATTTTAAGAATTATTGAGGGTACGATAGGAAAATTTAGAAATGAGAAGATTTTTATGTTACAGATGAAAAAGGAAAGTGGGAAGATTTTTAAGTTACGGAGGAAAGTGGGAAGATTTTTATGAGAAAGGATTATTGCAAGTCTCATTTTCAACAGATTTCAAAACAGAGTCACATGTGATTCAAGTTTGGTTGACTGATACTACTAATATTGTATTTATCAAAGCCTTTCATTTTATATACCGAGTATATAAAAAATAAAAAAAAAAATCATCCATAACTCATAAGTTGACAGGTCGTACAACAGAATTAGAGATCTTGACATAATTCTTTTGCTTATTTTTTAAAATCATTAGTATTAGAAGCATGTATTTATAAGAATTAGGAAAAAATCAAGTACAAATAAATTACACAGAGAAGTTCAAAAATGTAGCGATATACCGAAAACACAGTCGAAAACATGTAGGCCCGTAATAGGTGTCAACCGGCGATTCTCCAGGTGTCCGAGTCATCCACGAAGACTACGCAGAGAGCCTCTTTGGTGCAGGAGGAGGGGCAAAGGTATGGTGGATGATGAAGGCGGAAGCATCGGTGAATACATCGGTGAAGGCGCAAGGAGAATGGGCTTGGGGCAGGTTATTAGGAGTATCTATACCTAGGGTTTTTTAATGGGTAGGATGGATTGGGTTAGTCTTTAACTTAAAAAGCTGGCTTAGATCCATATTTGGGCTAGATTGGGTCCAGAATTTATTGGCTTGCATTCATTTAACTGAAATTCTTTATACATTTAGAGCCCATTTGGTAACCATGTTTTTTGGCGTGTCAGGCTTATCGGTCAACTTTTTTACCAAACACGTAACTTTTGATTTCGCGTGCTGGATTGTGTAATAATAAGAAAATGTAAGGTTGAAATTACTTTTTTGGCTGTATTGGCTGAAATTACTGTAGAGGAACATTTTAGCTGCCATTTTTCTTATATTTTTTCTTTATTGTATTAATTAAAATATTTTAAATATAATATTTTCATAAATCCGCAAAATCAGCCAATACAGTCACTTCATTCGGAACTTCATAAATTTCAGTAGAATCAGCCGATTCAGCCAATCTCAGTGTTACCAAACGGGCTCTTAAATTATATACACATTAAAAATGTGGTGGTTGCATTAAAATTTGCTAAAAACTTTTTCTTTGTAGAATGGGGTGTTTATGTGATTTTATTTTCGTCCTGGTAAAACGTTCTCATTGCGAAATGACACAATTATTTAAACAATAATTAAATATGCTCATTTGAGTATATTTTGAAAAAATAGTTTTGATGAGTCTATAATATAATGAGGTATTGATGATAATTACGGAGTATGATGTTATCAATGTACGTAGTATTATTTTTAATGCTTGATAATTAAATTGTTATTTAGGAGTGTTAATTATTTTCAAAAATAGATAATGAGAACCTTTAATTGAGACGTTTATAAAAGGAAAGTGAGAACTTTTAAATGAGACGTGGGAGTACATGGTTAGAATATTTTTTTTGTCAATTTTCATCCAACAATTCATAATAGTTCAAAAAAAAATTGAATGAAAATTGAGCGTGTTAGGTAGATTATTCGGAGATTCTTTGATTATCCCTCAACCATCGTAATTGTACCAAACATCCATTAAGGCACCGTTCAACACAACAATATAGCATTCTCGACAAATTAAACATCAATATATTTGGGATAGGGGCCACTAATCGACGCTCAAAAAGAATTTTAAGTACGTCTACAAATCATTAAAGGATTAGATGAAATTGAATGATGGTCTGCCCATAGATTTATACAAATATGGGCAATCCAAAATGATAATTATTATCTTTATCATCACTATTATTGTTCATATTATTATTGTTGTTGTTGTTATTTTACATTATTATTATTACCATTATACTTTTATTATTGTATTTTTCTTATAATTATCACTCCGTAAATTTTTATCAATCTTTTATATTATTGTTCTTAATCAATGATATACTTTAAACAATTTGAATATATTTTGTCCCGTGCATCGCACGGGTGAGAATCTAGTTGCAAATAAAAGGGAAACTAACACCTTAGCTTTATTAGTACTACTAGTTTTCTACACGCGCGATGCGCGAATGTATAACATGCCCAATGATTTTGATTTTGAAAATGTGCACATTAACACCATGACAAACATCTAGTAAGTAAATCCCCTAAGTATTTATATAGATGATTCACATTCGATCTAATATAAGACCTTGACATGATAATTTACGAGATAGGAATGAAAGGTACCGTAAATAAATATCGAGGAAAATATAAGATTCACTGATATACAAAGTAAATATTTTTATAATGCGTAAATTATCCGCATATAACTTTAAATAATGCAAATTATCTTCAATGAACCAAGCAAATAATACCTACTTTGGATATAATTTTACAAATGGCTCAATGAAGATGATAATGAAAGATATGCATTGTCTGAACTCGGTTTATGTAACCGAGTTGGGCATAATCACATGCAAATTTAGTTGGGCATAATCATTTTTCATTTGCTCATTATTCTCTCAAAATTCAGTTGACTAATCATGTACATTAATATGAAAGTATTAAATAAGTGGCCCTATTGACAAATATCATTTATTTGATGTTTTGATATGGGTAAAGCACTCATGCTTATGAAGAAAATTGGAGCATACTAAGATAGAAGCGACTATAGGCCGGCCAAGTATTTCATGGTCTAATTGCATCATTGTTGATTTTCCAAAGAGGTGATCGCAGGTTTGAGTCTCATCCTTATCAAGGATGTTGACATTATCATGAGTGTATACTAAAATAGATTTAAAAAGATATCCCACCGCAAAAAAAAAATTATAGAACGATGAAAATGTAGTGGCAAATGATAAAAGTAAGAAGTATACCCTTCCTTTTCTATATAAGGAGTAATTTTTTCTCAAATCTATTAATAAAATACTCCCTCTGTCCCATTTAAAGTTTCTCACTTTTCTTTTTTAGGAAACAATTTAAATGATAATTTAATCATCAACTCATTGTATTACATACTCATTACAATTATTTCTCAAAATATACTCAAATTAGCACATTTAATTATTGTCTTAATAATCGTGTCATTTTGTCAGGAGAACTTTTAAATGGGACGAAGAGAGTATTTTATACATAGTATGTTTTTTCTACAATTCAACATTTTCACATAATTCAACCGCTTCAGTTATCATTTCATCAATTTTGTATACTCAGCTAATTAAGCCAATGCAACTTTCAAGTGGTATCGAACGGGGTCTAAGTTTATTAAAAAATCGTCTTGACAGTTCTACTATTTATATTTTTTGCTTGAGAAAGAAAGGAAAAAAGACATACGTACTCATAAATCTAATAGCTTATTACATAGTAATATAGTATACATAGTAATGATAGTATTTGTTAAAGCATAAAAGAAAAAGAAAAAACTAATTAAGAAATACGAAGTACTCCTTGTTAAGCGTTGGGAGCAAAAATAGAGGTAGTAGCAGTCTAGCAAAAATAGAGGTAGTAATTGACGATTTCAACTAACGGAGTTTGATGTTCCTTCCGGTATTAAAGTGTTTGAGAAACTAAGGTACAATAATTTTAGCTCAAAATACAAGTTTACATTAGCTTATGATTACTACCAACACATTTTTCATACCCAAACTGCCCTTACCTTCATTCACGTTTATAAGATTGTACTAGTTTTTTTATACGTGCGTTGCACGTTTGAGTAAATGCCCAATAGTATATGAATGAAATTGAAACTTCATGCAAAAAGAGAAAAAGTGAAATAAAGTTTGAATGAAATGAGAAGATACAGAACAAACATTTATCATAGTACAACCATCAATACATAATGAAGTCATATTACATGTAAAGCAAAACTTAAAACTATAGTCTAAGATTAAAAAATGGCCTCATTTCGATTTGACGGGCCTTTATCATATTTAACCGCTTTCGGAACAAAATACTTACTTGATTCAGAACAAAAGTAAAATAATAATTAACATTTAGCAACCGGATTATAAATTAACTAAAGTGAAGTATGGAAATAGAGATGATATAAATACTATCTACTTGACATACGTGGGCCGTTGTCCAAACTCAATAGTCGTGAAACAAGGTGCCCGAGTTCATAAACTCTATCATATATGATCTTCAAAGAAAACAATTTGTGTTGGATAATAGAGCAGTATAAAACTTGTTTTGTTAATTTTTCTTTTTAATTTTAGTAGAAAGTCATTTTCCCATTAGCTACATGTTTTTATGTGTAGAAAAAAAAATGACAGGATCTTATGGTCTAAATCTATCCGATGTGTCCAGATCTGAAAATTTTCATCTAATATGATCATACCTAAATATTTTTTATTTAATCTGATTATACTCCCTCAGTCCCAATTTGTAAGGTACATTTCGCATTCACTTGGTTAACATAAATCATTTTTAATCTTTTACTTTATATATCCAGATTTTATGAAATTTGAATTATTTTTTGCAGGCTTTGTAGCGGTTTTAATGTAGTATCTAAATATGTAAATTTTATTTTTAAAAACTAATTTGAGTGTTAACAGGAATCAATCAATTTGCTTTATCGTCGGTCAAACATCATAAATAGTAAACTATATTACAAATTTGGACGGAGGGAGTATAAAATAAGAATAAACAATAACTAATAAGAATAAGATGAGATAACAACTCCCAACAAAGAGATGTAGCCAAATTGTTGCGACCACAAGAGCTTAATAACAAAGGGGTCGTAGTTTCGAAGTAATCATTTTCACAACCCGTGTGAAATTTTTGCTGAACATCAGTCATTTCAATTCAAAAAGAAGAAGATAAAAAACTATGGGAAAGGGGGCAAATAAGCCCTCGAACTAATCCAAAAAGTGCAAATCACCCCTTTATAGGAGACTCTGTTCGACCGTCGTCATTTGGGGAGGTTCCCGGTGGAATTTTTGAATGAAATTTTTTGAGCATATTCTTCATTAAGTCTAGTTTACCCATACCAAATTTCAGATAAACATTCAACCAGGAAGGCAGTTAAATGAATTTTTGAAGATAACTATGCAGTTAAATAGCGCATTATATTTCAGAAAATCATTTGAATGGCTTCCCAATTTTATTTTTAGCTGAAATTTGTATGGGTAAACTAGACTTAATGAAAAAGATGGTCAAAAAAATTCATCAAAAAATTCCACCCGGAACCGCCTCAAATGACGACGGCCTTACAGAACCTCCTATATAGGGGTGATTTGCACTTTTTTAGTTAGTTCGAGGGCTTATTTGCCCCTTTTCTCAAAAACTATCTTATACTTCGTACTACATACATAACATATAAAGAAAAGAAACGTACAGAAAATAAATTAAATGCAAAAGCAAATGAAACATAAAATAGAAATCAATTCTACTAACATATACTCGTACCATTTACAGTACTATGTAGCAAATGGTTAAAATGCAAAAACAAATGAAAAACAAAATAAAACATAAATGGAATCTTAACAGTTGGATTAACGGACCGTTGAAAAAAAGGTTGGATTAACGGAGGCAAGAGGCTTAATTATGGACAATGACTAACCGTACAATGATTAAACCAAATTGTACAAGTGCATCATGCTTAAGTGTTACACAAACATTTTTATCATTCCAAAAATGCTCTAACCATCATTGATGCTTATAAGTTTTTAGATGTATAGATACTATATGTAAGTATATGTTATCTACATACACACGGGAGTCCATGTTTCACTTAAAACTTCAAGTGGTCTCTTCCATTTTGTGTCACTCTTTGATAAGTTGAACGATTGAACGAAACATTTGGTGAATAATTAATTTTGTATTATGAGATTATCAGTCTAAATAATTAACATCATTACTCCTATTTCATTTGGTGTACTAATAATTTTTCTTTCTTATTAATAGGTTCCAACGTACAAGTATAAAGTATAAGGCTCTTTTTCAGTTTCATGATTTGTGTCCATCGATCTTAAGAGGTTTTTGGATCTTGGATATCAAAGCTAAGATTTTAAATTTGGATTTTATTTCCTTTTTGCGTTAATGATGAATTTAATTTGAAATTCAAAGATACAACTTCATTAGGCTACTTTTATGTATAAGATAAATTTTAAAGTTACTTTTGTATGTACGAATATATTTAGAGTCCGATTGGTAAAAGTGAAATCGGCTGAATCAGCTAATCCTGCTGAAATTTATGAAGTTCTGACTTAAGTGACTGTATTGGCTGATTCTGCTGATTTATGAAAAAATTAAATTTAAAATATATTTTAATAATAAAATTAAGAAAAAAATATATGTAAAAATAGCTAAAATGATCCTCTACATTAACTTCAACCGAAACAGCCAGAAAAGTAATTCCAACCTTATTTTTATTATTATTATTACACATTTCAGCACGTGAAATCAAAATTTACGTGTTTGGTTAAAATGTTGGCTGATAAGTCTGATACCGAATAACAGTGTTACCAAACGGGCTCTTAATTACCAAACAGGAGTGTTTGCAATTGCTTCAACTTTAAAAAAGTGATTTTTTAAAGTGATTTGGGGAAAAATGATTAATAGTAAAAGTTGGTAGTGTTTGAGGAAAATGTGATTCTGAAAAAGTAAAAGTTGGTAGTGTTTAGTAAAATAAGTACTTTTTGTGTAATAGAAAAAGTGAAAAACACCCTTCCACCTGCTTCCAGCTTTTAGTTTTTTAAGTGATTAATTAATTAAAGTCAAAAGCTGAAAAGTGTTTTTTAATCAAACTGCAAACACTCCTTTAATTCAATGAGTTTTGTGTTAGTAACTCCGTCCCGCCTCCTCTGCAACCCGTGCAGCCGGCGGTATACGAACTCTATGCGGAGATTCCTCTGTTCCGTCTCTTGGAGACTTCTTCATCGAAGCCTTCAAAACAAAAAGCAGTCCCGTCCTTCTCCTTTCCTCTAGTGCAGAGAGAATTCCATCCAGCTCTGAGGGACGAATGGATTGTCAGTTGCACCAATCCGAAGTTATTATAGTCTGAAGGGGCGATCCATAGAGTACGGTCTCTGTAAATCCTATCGCTGGCTGTAATCGCAGCGACGAGAGGCAATTCTCTCCAGTCCCCATTTCTCCTTCCAGGCAAGTTCAAATATCTTTCGTCTAAGTCCTAATTCACCTATTTTTTTTCCGTGTAAAAGTGTAATTTCAGTTATTCAATATGTAATTTCTTTCCCTCTGCAGACTTCCTGCCTCCTGAGTTCTGACCGACGCCCACCATCCTCGTCGACCGCCAACGCGTCTGACCACCCGCAGACTCACTCACTCACACGCTAATTGAGACCCTGCAATTTTCTTTCTTCAGCAACCATTTTTTGTCTCAATTCTCAAGGTAAGTTCAATTGCTAAACACTTTCTTTTGTAGTCTGTGTTTCAGGGTTTGGTCATTTGGTTGTGATGTGCTACTATGAATGGATTTGTTCTTTTTATTCAAGGTAATTTGAGTACTTGAACATAGTGATTTGCTTACTATGAAATACTCCATATAAATCATTTGGCAATTACAAATATAAATTATCAATTGAATTTATAGAAACAAGGTGGGGCTTTCATTAATTGTGTACAAATGGCTATCAAATAAAACTTTGAATCACAGTTGAGTGCGGCTTTCAATCACTATATCATTTAAATATGAGATTGTTGAGAAATAAATACTTAGAACAATATGTTGAACCAATATTCTTTAATGAACTTGTGAAATACATTTTCTTGTTCAGTTATGGAAACATCAGATCTCGCAAATAATTTATTTCAACAATATGTTTATTACTTAATATTCTTAAATGAACTTATGAAATACATTTTCTTGTTTAATGATTCCTTGGTTCCATATGTCGAAAAAGAGATGTTAGATCGTATTCCAAATGAGGCAATCTTACAACAATTTCAAAATATCATAGAGCGTAGAGGAGTACTTTCTAGGTAATTGTCTACAATACTGTAACTTAATTTTAACATTTTGTTGCTAAAAACAGTACCATATATGATATTATTTATGTTTTGGTAAAAAAAGAGTTTGTATAATTGCATATAATCTCGCCCCCTTGATAAAATCTGGATATGCCACTGCACATCCATCCAGGCATTCCATATTCTACCTTCCATTATCACTCTTAGCTGCTTCAACCTCCAACCTTAGCATTATTCTCAAGTAAAATATGTCTTTTTAATTATGTAGACGTGAAACACAATTAGTAAATGTTCATATTATTAAAGAACCTTAGATGGTCAAAGTTTGAAATTGAACAACAACAACATTACCCCAACACCGCAAAGGCACCCACCTACAGTGGGGTAAGGGGGGTCGAATGTACGCAACCTTACCCATGTACTTTAGCACATAGAGACTGTTTCTGAACGTCCCATGCTGAAAATCGTATCGAAAATTTTATTGACCGACTGATGCTTTATAAAAAAGAAGTGCACACAGTTTAGTGAGCCATTTTGCTTTATTCCATCATATTCCCAAGCCAAAAAATAGCGCGTCTTTGGCTCCATTGGAAATGATGGGAAAAAGTTTGAAATTGAACCTCGCAAATAAAATCAAAATTGAAGATGTGCATTGAAGGTCTTATTTTCAAGTTTCAGGCAAGCATTTGCTTTGTTACATTTTTTCTCTTCAATTTTGAGATTTATACATTTATTTCTCAATAGACTGATTTGGCTGTATATGCACACACAAATTGCTATTAGGCGTAGTTTTTTCCTGTTATTTTCATTGCTTAAGCCAAGGAAAATATTATGAGGAGATGGTGGATTGCTAGTGGGGGGATTTGAAATAAGTGAGTCTTTTTAGTTCAATTTATAGAGCGAGAAACAACCTCTTGTTACTCCTCGGCCCCTCCATGTTTTTGGATGGGGTAAAATTCAAAAGGCTTTGAATGTTGTGACAAGGAACCACTAAATAGCTACCATCATTGCTATTGTTAGTCTACCAGAGTATTCTGCAAACTCACATTGTACATTTTAATGCAAACAACAAAAGGGTGAAAAGTTTTCACTGAAAACTAAAACAAAGCACTACCTCCATCCCTAATTTATCTCCACATTTGAGTTTGCATGCCTGGATGGTTTTTAATAGTGTAAAATGTGTGCCTTGTGTGGTTGTATTTGGTTTAGACGAAAGAGTAACAAAGTCAACCACAAAATCATTTCCTTAAAAGGAAAGAGGAGATCATGGGATAAATAGAAAAGGAAAGAATAAAAACAAAAAGAGGACAGAGGGGTATATAAAGTATAGGAAAAAAACCTGGAGACCCTCCAGGCAAGGAACCACCTGCCTTTTCCCCTAGAGAGTCTACTTTTATATTTGTTAGTTCATTACTAGAGGGTAACTTTTGTCTTTGTGACTTTTCTTTAATCAGTTTTGCGGGCAAATTGGCAAAGCAAACTACATTATTATTACATTAAGAATTTAAGACGATTAATCAAACAGGGAGACAAATGGTATTCAGGAGGTTTCACTTGAGTAGTCTATTGGCAGTGGAAACTTGAGGATGGCTGTTATGGATAAGGACTATGAGGATGCTATTTGCAGGCGTACCAGAGCAAGGTATTCACTTGCTGGATTTTCTCTTGATGAACTAGAGACATTCCTTCAGGAAACTGATGACGAGGATGATATTCAGAATGTTGATGATGAAGAAGAGTACAGAAAGTTTCTAGCAGCAGTTTTACAGGGGGTAGAGGGAAGCTCAATCAAACCGCAAGAAAATGAAAATGTGGAAGATGAGGATGAAGACAATGATGCTGATTTTGAGCTTGAAATAGAAGAGGCATTGGAGAGTGACCTTGATGAAAATCTGAAGGGTGATAATGTAGAGTGTGAAGCTATTGAACAGCGGCCCAAAACTAGGCTAAGTAGGCGCCGAAAATCTTCTAACAAACATAAGAAGAAGGTTTCAGAAGCATTAAGTAGGCCATTACGCCCAATCTTGCCATATTCACCGATTCCTTCATGCGCTCCTATTGCTGGGAGAGGCTTGGTTCATAGTCCAATACCACCACTCGGTCTCCGTTCACCCACTCATGAACTTATTATAAATGGATTTACTCCATATCAGATAGGACAGCTTCACTCGTTGATACATGAGCATGTTCAACTTCTAATTCAGACATTTTCTATCTGTGTTCTTGACCCTGTAAGACAACACATTGCTTCTGATGTTCAGAAATTGATCTCTGAATTACTGTGTAAGCGCAATGAAATGTTAGGACAAGTAAGGGCACCATACCCGCAATTGTGCTTCACACCTAATTATATTCATTCTTCAATAGCTTCTGAGGTTCCAGATACTTCTCCTTCAAGTGGACAGCTAGTACATAGCTCAATTGAACAGGATGGATGCTCACAAACTCCCCAGGGCTCCTCCTGGATGCCTTACGTTGGTGAAAAAACAATTTCTGTTCTTGATGTGGCTCCTCTCAAGTTGATAGGGAAATTTGTAGATGATGTTTTAAATGGTATGTCAAGTAGGAAAAACTGAATATTAATTTTCTTTTACCTCTTAAAGCTGAACGTGATATTGAATGCATACTCTTTATTGGCCATTGCTGACAGTTGTACAAGAGGGCAAGAGGAGATCACTAGGAGCCACTGATGAAGATAATGCTGAAAATGTTCCGCTCTTTCCTGCATGTAATAGGCAGCAATCTGCTGAAACAAATTGCCATGCTTTGTCATCTTCAACTGCATCAAAAAAGACATTGGCTGCTTCACTTGTAGAAAGGGCAAAAAAGCAATCAATCGCACTTGTTCCAAAGCAGATTGCTATGTTAGCCAAGCAGTTCTACCCGTTATTTAACCCGGTCCTGTATCCTCATAAGGCACCTCCTGCGGCTGTGGTGAATCGGGTACTCTTCACTGATGCAGAGGACAAGTGAGTTGTGCTGTGTTCAGTGTGTGTATATCGATATAATGATAATAAGATTATTGTTCACTTTTGTGCTATGGTGGTACTTGTTCTCTCCTGCCTTGCAAAGTGAAGGGAAAATATTAGGTGATCAATTTTGGCTAGTTAGAGTAGACACATCGCCAACCTTTTAATTTTATATGTACTCTCTGCCATAGCAATGTCCATATTTAAAAATTATTAGATACTATTTCCAATCTCAGACAACGTTAATATCTATATATGAAATCAGATATTGATGAAGCACTACCACTCATTACCTTTGGCTTTGAATATATGAAAGCTGTTTAATTTGTTTTTGGTTTTATAAAACTATGAAAGTTGAGCAACATATTCGCGTCTTGAGTCGGTCAATCTGATGCTTCACATAAATTTAATGGGTGTCGTTACTGACTCAACTATAACATGTCGGATGATAGGAATGTTAGTTTGTCTTAACAGTTTTCATTTCGTCTTGTAAAAAACTACTTAATGGTTTTCACTTTTATTTATTTATCTAATAAAGAAATAGTGGTTTCATTCTCACGCATCTGAAGTCTTACCATTTATGCTTTATGTACTGTAGATTACTGGCTTTGGGATTGATGGAGTACAATACTGACTGGAAGGCTATTCAACAACGGTTTCTTCCTTGCAAATCTAAGCATCAGGTGATTTTCATATTGACCTTGTATTGCTATGCTGTTACCTTTTTTCTTATCTTTCCTTTCTCTGTGTCATATACTTTAACATTTCAAAGTGCAGCTTTCATACTCCCTTTCATGCAGATTTTTGTCAGGCAGAAGAACCGTTCATCATCTAAGGCACCTGAAAATCCAATAAAGGTATTTGCACTGTCAGTGTATGTATAGATGTTTGGGATATGTTTCAATTTTTGCTGGACTGAATTACTTGGAATACGAACTTTTTGCTGGACTGAATTACTTGGAAAGTTAGAATATGCTATGTTTGAACTAGAAAAATACTTAAAGAATTACCATTGATTATGACATTATGAAGGCTGTCAGAAGAATGAAGAACTCCCCATTGACTGCAGAAGAGTTTGCTCGAATTGAGGAAGTATGTAAAGTAGTTTGTTAATCCGTAGTTCCATTGTTTTGCATACTTTCTGATCTTATATACGTACACCATTCAGGGTTTGAAAGTATTTAAACTTGACTGGATGTCAGTGTGGAAGTTTATCGTTCCGTATAGAGATCCTTCTTTGCTACCTCGGCAATGGCGTATTGCTGCTGGAACTCAAAAGTCATATCGATCAGATGCAATTACAAAGGAAAAAAGGCGTTTACATGACTCACAAAAAAGAAAGTGCCAGGCTGCAACCTTGGGAAGTTTGCACCCACCATCTCAAAAACTGGTATTTTCTCTTCTACGGTTGTAGACTTGTAGTGCTCTTGTTGAATCAACATTCCCTGCCTGATGACTGCACCTGTCATCATTTAATGGTGTAATCCTAACTATGTTTGGGACACTGAGTAATTGTCCAAAATTAGTTAAACCAACATTTCATACGCAAAAAGAGTGTCACAAGTTTACGCTAGACACTCTTCATGTCTCAACTGTCTTGCATAGTTACGCAAGTTCTGAGATGAAATTTCAAAACCATAATCATCAAATGGTTTTCCCACTTGAATAGAAAGTCTCGTGGAAAGGTGATAGTTGAGAAAGTTTTAACAATTACAAGATTACTAGATTGATAAATAAAATTACACAACCAATGATTGATTGTATAGTAGTACTAAAACTAGTAAAATCAGAAGTCAAGCCACTGAAATATTATTAGCACCTTCATTTAAATACTTAAGTCTGGTTGTGTAACGTGTACGCATGAATGTATGCTCGGGTTGGTTAACGATAGTCAATAATTGTTGTAGGATTTTTTGTCTCACAATATGTCATTTTATAAGACCAAGAGGTCCAAGACAATATATAACGTTATTTTCAATTTGACCTTCTCTATGAGTCCTATGAAAAATTAATATTCAAAGATTATTAAATGGTAGTAAGGGGCATTGTGAAGTTTTTCTCTGTTAACTCTTTAATTTTCCTAATGTGGACCAGAGGAAGTATTACAGCATTATGTGAGGCTAAATGAGTATTATATTGTTATCTCCTTTGATGATCCATTTCCAATATCTTAGAATGACTTGAGTTAATATGTTTGGGAAGGATGATGCTGCTGATAAAAATATTGAAGAGCAGAGCAATGCAGATGATGATTGTACAGACAAAGATGGTGAAGCATATGTTCATGAGGCTTTTTTAGCAGATACAAGTGCCGACATTCCAACCATCTGTGCAAAAGCTTCTTTTCCTGATGTAGTAGTTGGTGAAAGTTGTCCTTATCCGCAACAAGTGGTTGCTTCTGAAGTTGGAAGGGGGGCAAATGAAAATGGGTGTAGAGACCATCTACCCCAAATCATTAACAGGTTTCATGTTGCTTTAAAGTTCTCCTAGTACCTTAGTAATGTACGTATGAATGTAGGAAATGAAAAATGCCAGGGCGAGAAAGTAGGAAAGGAAAATAATTAAGATAATTGGAAGATAATGTTTTTTTTTTGGGAAAAATGAAAGGTAGATTCACGCTCAATACATGTATTTTAGATATTCATTCGAACTCATTTTATTTATTTAGTTCTACTATAGAGAGACATAAAAATTTAAATATATTTACTTTTGCTTAGCATTCTTTCAAGGTGAAGCGAAACGTAAGATAACAACGTTCCTTGTTATTTCCTTGGCATTTTCTGGGATTCGAACATTCCCTTATGGTGCCAAATATTTTAAACTCTCCATTTGAACCATTTTTCTCATCTGTGATCTCAGGCCATCTTCCACTGAGGTAGTGTATATGCGTCCATATCGAGCTAGAAAAAGTAGCACTGCCCGTCTAGTCAGATTAGCCCCAGAACTTCCTCCTGTTAATCTCCCCCCTACTGCTCGTGTCATGTCACGCTCTGACTCAAAAACCTACCAAAATGCTTTACCACATACAAAGGTTTCTGCTAGTGCTAAAGTTGCGAATGCTGCAATTGAAGTTGGGAGTAACACTGCCAATAATACTAGGACTCAGCTTCATGAGGATCCTGAAGCCATCAGGGAAAGACACGTGGCAGAAGAAAAGGATGGCCCTGATCTTCAGATGCATCCGCTACTCTTTCGGGCTGCCAAAGACTGTAGCTCACTGTATTGTCCAGTAAATTCTGGTCCTGATGCAAATAGTTCACCCCAGCTAAATCTAAGTTTTTGTCGCCAAACAAACAATTCTTTTAACTTTTTGAACAAGGCTTTGAAGCCTATTGGAAAAGTGTCTACATCATCTGGTCTTAGCTTTCATCCACTTTTACAAAGAACCACTGATGGAAATTCTGTTGTTCAACCCTCTGCTAGTTCAGACCTACCAAGGGAAAGGCTTACTCAACCTATTGCAAATCGTAATGAACAACCTGATCTTGAAATGCATTGGAGTCTTTCGTCAAAAAAACAGACCACTTTCGGAAGAAGCGTTACGAGATTGTCAAAAAGCAATTTCGAAACTGAAGTGAATTCTCGAAGTACTTTAAACAGAATCAGCAGTGGCCTTGATTCAAGTGCTCAACTGATAGGCACATCCTATGAGACTGATATGGTAGACAATGTTGATGACATATTGGGCCAAGGAATTGTGATGGAGCAGGAAGAGTTGAGCGACTCTGATGAGGAAGAAGAAAATGTGGAATTTGAATGTGAGGAGATGACAGATTCAGAGGGAGAGGAGGTGATACCTCAACCTATGCAGATCACTGGTGGACAAGCCAAGGTATCTTTTCATCGTTTATTCTACAGTTTTAGACCGTTCGGTATTGGACAATGCCTTTTAAGGGGGTTTGCCTTTATTTGTTTTAAAGCATGAAAAAATCACGTTTCTAATGTAAAAATAAGATATCTTTGTAATTGAATTGTATAATCTTGCTCTAAAAATTTCTCTCATTTCATATTGTAGTAGAGGCCCCTGCGGCATTTTGGCTTTAAGAGGTGCACAGAAGATTGCTAAGACTTCCACATCTTCCACCCCTTTCAAGACCATAACTTCTTGCATGGATACTTCCCTACCAAAATTTTTCCAGAACGATCTGTTTCAATTATAGATATACCAAACAATTCTTTTGAATAGGTTCTCAAAATAACGGTTGATGAGTAGATTTTGGCAGTCTTTTTGGAATTGGATAATTTGTTAAAAGGTTATAACTCGTACCCGTAATATTAAATGTGATTAACCTTTCCAGACGTTGTAGAATAAGCTTAACTTGAAAAGCTTCTGTTGGAGGCTTTTGATGTGCTGTAGTGTTACCTCATTTCAACTATTAATATTTTAACCAACCTTTAGTAGATTTTTTTAAGTACATAAGCTTTCAAGTTAAGCTGCCATACCTGATGTGTGATTTTTTAAATTCAATTTGTCTGTTAGTTACTGCACATTACTAATACATATTTTTGAATGTATTTTTTCTACTTCGTTTAATTTGCTTAACTGTTTTGTAGTACCTTTTACTTTTGGAAAAATAGCATTAAAATCTAAAAGAATTAGCTTCTTTTGCTGAAATAAGATGTTGTGTGGACAAAAATAATTTATGAAACAAGACTCATATATGAGTTTGAGGGAATACTTCTGTTCTCTCTTTAATACTCTTTTCGTTAGGAATCTATGCAAGCTTGTTCAAGTGAAAGCAATTTACTTTATGACCTACTAATTATATTGTGGTCCAAATTTTCATCAGGAGAGAGGTAGAGTCTCTAGTGATGAGGAAAACTCGGATGAAGATGCACCACCAGTTACACGTGGCATTTCAATAGCCAATTTCTGTAACCCCTCCAATGATACCGTTATGACTCAGCCAGGACCCAGTTCTTCCTCTCTTGATTTGAATTCATTTCCACCTGTTTCACGAAAAACACATCCCAAGGATGATACCACCAGACACAGTGTTGGTTCTGCTTGCAAAGTTCAAAAGCCCTCTGTTGGTTCCAGAAAACCTGGAGTGAATCTTAAAACAGAAAAGAAGCCTGCAGCAGGAAACAAGCGGAAAGAGTTGAATTCGGTTTCTTTTATATCCCCACCCAAACAACCAAGAAGACGTGCACGTAACACAGATTCTATATCTGAGGTTGGACATTCTAAAAAAGGAATAGGATCAGGCATAGAAAGCTCAAAGAAAGACAATGGAGTTGAAATTACTTGAATCTATACAAAACTCTCTTCAAGAGAAACCTCATTGAAAGCTCTTAGTAAAAGGATGTCTTCATCAGTTTATCCTCAGAATATAATGTCTATTTTTACAAGACACTTGAGGTTCTGGGCTGGTTCTAGACATTAGTTCCAGTGGGATGATTTCTGACAATTGTTCATAATTTATCTCTCAAATGAGAGAAAGAGAACATCCAAAAGGTTCATGTGAAGACAAAATTGTGTTTGGGGGCAGTGTGAACTGTGAACTCAGAGGGTATCTTGGAATTTTGAGCTAAAAGAAATCCAGCTGCATAAGCAAAGGTCTGGGTTGTTAATAAAAAGCAAAGCTCTGGCTTTACTGTGTGAATGCACTGCTTCGTGGTTTTGGTCCGGTCCTGTCCTGGATCCGTTCGCCCTGAGCGAAATTTTGTTGGACCCAAGATCAGAACTGGTAATTCCGGTTCCGTACTAGTTTTGGTCCCAGTTCATATTAATATTTTGGTTTTTTTTAGATAAAAAATGTGTATATTTATATTGTAAACATGTATGCATTATATTGGAATGAATCTATTTGTCAGAGTTAATTACATATGATGTATAATTTAAACAAATACTCCCTCCGTAACTTAAAAATCTTCCCACTTTCCTTTTTCGTCCGTAACACAAAAATCTTCCCGTTTCTAAATCTTCCCATCATACCCTCAATAATTCTTAAAATAATACACTATTACAACTACTTTTTTTGGATTTATCCTACATTCCACCACATTATTCCACTATTTTCCCATCATACCCTCAATAATTCATATCATCTTTCACTATTCTTAATCTACCTACTTTTGAAATGAGAAGATTTTAAAGATACGGAGGGAGTACTTCTTAAGTTAACTACTACCTCAGTCCCACTAAGATTGGGACAAGAGAAGGTGTCACGATTACTAAGAAAAGTGGATTTGTGTGGTTGATATTAAATTGATAAAGTAAGAATGATTTAGAGCCACACAAACTTTACCAAATTTGGTATATGACAATCTTAGTGAAATTTCTCGAAAAGGTAAAATGAAACAATCTTAACGAGACGGAGGAGAATTGTTATATAGTACTAGTATTATATATTATCTGAATTTCGGATTCAAAACGTAACAACCAACAAACATAATTTAAATAATAAATTGCATTTTAAAATACTGATAAGTAACAATCAAATGTACAAATATATTAAAAAAAGGAAGTCATTTGTTAGAAATTAGGGTTGGATTCAGGCCGGGTTGAGTCTGGGTCTGGGTCCGGGCCGGGCCTAGGCCCGGGCAGGCCGCCGGTTTTGTATAGTTGGGCCCGGGACCGGCCCGGGTAGCTACCGGGTCCGGGCCGGGCCTCTGGTTTGTTTTTTTCTTTTTTGCTTTCATAAGTATCCCTGACCCCCCCCCCCCCCTCACTCCCCCAAACCCCTCCTAAACATCAAACCCAACCCGAGTAGAACCCAAAAAAAATGGAAAAACACAAAAAAAAAAAATCAATTTGGCCCGAACCGGTTCCCAGGCCGGGTGGCCCGAACCAAGTCGAGGGCTATTAGAAATAACATATTGTTTTGAACAAAAAGACTCGCACTTCAAGGGATCACGTGTATAAATGTTTCCTTGAGAATAAGTATAGAAAGGAAAACAAATTAGTCTATGAGGTTGTTCAAGAGGTATATGCTTTTTGCTGTTAATCTCTGAAATATTTGCTGTTAAAGTTTACTATCGTATTATCTATGCAATAAATTATTCAAGCACAAAAAAACAATAAAACTATAAAAATTCTACACGTTTTAACCTTTAAAATGTAAAAGTACATAGCCCCCTATTCTCGGATATTTTTGTTGTGGTTCTTGAGTTGTGAACCTTTGGATTTACATACTACAACAATTTATTCATATTTGTATTTGGAAAATGTTCAGATCAACTAAATCAAAAGGATCAAAAGAAGAAAAATGTTAGATATGATTCCCGGGCCGGTCCTGGGCCTTCACCCCAAACATCAAAAGCCCGGCCGGGCCTAGGCCCGACCCAGACGCAACCCGGGCCCGACCCGGACCCATCACTAGATATGAACTGAGTGCAATTATATTTGTTCATTTACAACCCTATATAGCAGTCGAAGACTCGAAATTGGTGTGCAAGGAAGAAACAATTTGGCGATTTGCGAACTCCTAGACCCCAGTAAAAAATCCTTAATTATAAGAACATCTTCAATGCTCCTCTTTTAAAAGAGAGTAAATTTTGCCAAATGTCAATAGGATAGAGTAATGTCGTTCCATGTCATATACAAATCAAAAGAAAGACATAAATGATTCCCAATGCATAATTTTAATAACTTGAAATTAATCACACGTCTCTTGTTTATTGATAAATAAAAGTAGAACATATTCCGTAAAAACTGTAAAAGAAATTAGAGGAATAGAATGAAACAAAATATGATTGGTAAAGTAATTAAAAGAAAATAGTTGTAGACAAATCCTTCTACTGGTCAATAATAATGCATAAAACGGGAAAGAATAATTGGTCAAAAAAATGCCAAAGTAAAATTTACATAATAGAAAATCTAAATTCTAATATTAAAAAAATCTAATTTTAGATTATATGTATGTATATTATGTATATATATTTATGTATGCATTACGTGTATTCTTGGTGGTTTGACTGGTTTCTCTCCACTATAGGTATAACCGTATATATGATGCCGGCAAAATAGTACTCCGTAAATGTTTGTTCATTTTTGACGAGTCAGCATGTTGAACATGCTTTCTAATATTCGAAATTGGGTTGGAGATCAAAAATCTATCACACTTTCTAAATTCAATTATGTGGCAAATTTCCGTTCCGTCAAAAGGGTTGGAGATGCTCTAATATGCCAATACATCCAAATGATCCAATGAGTTTCGGAATGACGTGAGATTCACCACAGGTCCACAATGCAAGATCTACACGTCCAACTGTCTAAGGTAGAAATTATTATTCAAAGTCAAGGGAAAGTACAAAATTAGTACAAACACCACTATTTGCCTGCAAAAAGGAGTCTCGGGATATTAGATATTTAATTGTCGCAAAAGAAAAAGAACATTTTATCTATCTAATACTTTACTTGAAAAAAGGCCTCAGAAACTCGTATGACATGTCCCGCAGATTATAATATGTTTTTCCCTATTTTCCACCACCTTCAGGTGGTTGGGTGGATCCTAAGGAGGAAAACTACCACCTATTTTTTGGTGGTTTAACTTTGTAAATCCTGACAATCCAATTTGATGTAGTGAATGCCTCTTCCAAGTATTCAAGCTTTATGTCCTTGTTCCCAATTTCAACTCCTCTTGCCCGGTCATATCTACACAGCAAAAACGGGATTATCAAAAGTTATAAAGCATTATTCATGTAAAGAGTCACCAAACAAATTTAGTCTTGATAGTTTCCAGTTGTCTCCCCCCATCTACCTATGGTAAGGCAAATTTCTTAAGGAATGCAAGGAAAAGATATGACGACTTTGGAAAACTTTCAAGTAAGAATAAGGAGTTACCCTGTAGGCTTGCCATATTCTGTAGTCAGCTCACCAAAGCGATAATAACAAAGCTTGTACCTAATAACAAAACGAGTAACTATTAGTTCAATGAAACCAAACGTTTTGTTTGTACTGAAGATTCTTTCAAACTCATAATTCCAAAAAGAATTTGCAGACTTGAAATATTCTTCATTTGATCATGCATAGATGACAAAATTACAGCAACACAAGAACAGCAGTAAAGTTTTCCTGATATTGACTAAATCTCAATGGGTCACTTGTACTTTTCAGCAATTACCAAGTTTTTGCTAGAATACTTACATGAGGCAATTCAACATCTTGGGAGAAGCACCTTTGTCTACCCGATACTCTCCATTCACAAGATAATCTGGTTCCTTTATAACTGGAAACACTCCTCCTCCAATTCTTACCATCCATAGAAACCTGAAAACAAATCGCTTCCCGTTTAATGTTTATAAAGCACACAGATATTGCTCGTAAGGTAAGATATGGAGTTGGAGAAAATAAGAAATATTATAGCCTCTCATCTACTTCAACAGTTTCTGTTAGGTAAAAAAAATGCATACTTAGTATTTTAGAATGAAAAAAAACTTGAGCATTTTATTGAGAAAAAATACTCCATAAAACATAGGATGTAAGAAGCAAATAACTAACTTGTTTATATCGTCGGATGAATACCCAGTGAGACCTCCAAAAACAACCAAAACATAATCAACATCCAAAGATCTCATTATTTCATAAGCTTCATCCTCATAAGAAGACATTGCCCGTCCAACTGTAGCAATGTGTGTGTTGTTCCACGTGTTGTTGTCAACAATTACAGTTCTGTTTCCCATTGCAGTGATCTGATAACCATAATCCCACCAAGACATCACCTTGGCATCTTGAGGAGTGTTCTGTCTCAACCAAAAGTATGCTTCACGGTAATCATCAAAGATGATCCTATTTCCATGGGCCCCCCTTGCAGCTAAAACAATCGAGGGTGATGAATATGCCTCTGACGTCACCCATGTGCAATGGATTGCATATCTACTCAACAAATAAACAGCACCAAATAGCAATGCAATTGCACCATTTCTTTGGTATGGCAGAGATTGATCAAGTGAGGCCTGTTGGAAGAATGTAAGAAAAATCCAGATTGTAACTCATACCGGTACAGAAAACTCTTGGAAGCATGCACTGGTTTACACATAAATAGGAATAGGAAAGCAAACGAGCCAGAGCCATTATGTTCTCAGCTAAGTAAGAATTTATAATTTTTTAAAGGCAAAAGTTTTGTATATCATCAATCCTAGTTACATTTTTCTTAATTGTTTATTAAACAAAATTTTAGCATACTCAATTTGAATGTAGCATTCACAGACAATTAGCTTTTTTTGTTTGAATATGATTCTTTATTTGAACAGGACTCTTTTCCAGGACAGAGGGATCTTGGGGAAGAGCAGGGGGATAATACATGGTGAGGGAGCAGGTTTGTTTTGCTCTAAAAGTAGATTGCTCTGAATATCATGCAATGATTCATCTCATTTCCTTGACTTAAGGAAAAGTAAGGGAGAGTTCACTGTCGAGTCGGTGCAAACTATATCATAAAGATGAGACTCGAACTTGACCCTTTATGGCACTGTTGAATAGCGCCTAGCTGCATATAGTCAAATTTTCATCAAGAAACAGATGTATAGAAACACCCAAGATGCAAATGCTTTCTCAGTTTCTTGGTAAGTAAGCTATGAAGTACTAGTATCAAATATGAACTCTCCTCAGTGAGAATTGAATATATAAGGAAGGAAGTGCAATAATACATATGCAAGTGAAAATCTATTTTTATCATATTACATATTGCAGAAAGGTGTGTAAAAATGGAAGTCATGAAGGAGATAATTAAATGAACTCCAGAATTAAAAAAATTAAAATTATAAAGCTGTAGATTTACCTTTGATGAAGCCTTTCCACTAGCTGTTCCTTTTCCAGAACCACCATGGAGAGCAACTTTTGGTTTAGCTCTGATTAGTTGAGTCAAATTTTTAACAGTGGCAGAGACTGCAATTGCACTGATAAGGCATACAGCAGGTGTGGCAACAAGAATTAGTCGGACCATGACTCCAGCAAAGTACATGCTAGTAAGACCATACATCACTATGAAAATTGTGGCATCTGACAACCGTTTGAAGCAGAAATAGAGTCCAGCTGGGAAGAGTATAAGTAATATGTGGAAATCAAACATAAAAGATGACCACGCTGTGGGCTGATGTTCAGATACCGATGCAATTATGGGAATGTGGTCTTTTGCATAAGTTGGATCCAGGAGAGAGTAAAAACGACCAGTCCAAGGAGAGATATATCCAGAAGCAGTTCCAACTCCAAGTGCAATAGCACCCAAACCTACTGCAGTAGTCACTGTAATTCTAAGGAAAGCTTGAAACAGCTTTTTGTCATTCAATTGGTGCTTCACCCATTCCAAGAAGTAAAATACCTGCATTTAATCAGTGATTTGTGAACAATTTCTCAGTACATAAGTAGTGAAAGATGGAAGATAGAATTTATTTAGATGAACTTCTTTGCTCTAAAGGTATGTTAGGATCCTGGCTGGGAAACAAATATACTGAGGAAAATGCTATGGGAAGGGAAACAAATATACCGAGGAAAATGCTAATAAGAAGATGGAATATGATTATTTTGATTTAAAATTTACATATCTAAAATTCTTAGTCTTTATATAACAGAAGTAAGAAACTAAAAATGGGTTCGAAAGAATGCCTAAAAGAAATGTGTTGAGTTTTTATCCCCCCCCCAAAAAAAATTTTTCATTCAATTATTTATCTACTCAATTTTCTTCCTTCTTTTTCCCTAAATATTTTCCGTGTTCTAAATGAAACCTAATATTTGATACTCTATCAATCAACATATCTGAAAAGAGGAGCAAAGAGTTGATACCTGAAGTAAGAAAAACACTCCCATTGCAGCCATATGCTCACCAGATTGTACATGCTGAAACCCCACAAAACGAATCTGCATTGCTAGCAACATTCCTAAAATATACATGCAATTGTAAGCTACATATAGCCTCATTGAATATCTCCCAGTAATCAAGAGAACCAATACATAGAGCGGGACTAAATTAATGATGAAGACATAGCCACCCCAAGCTGAGACCATGTAGAAGTACCCAAAAGCTGAGGCAAGAGACCAAGCAAGTGAGCCTGTATTCACTGCCTTGACAAATAAATAGAAAGTGAGCAAAAGGGCAAAAATGGCAACCCCCTCATTATCATATGATCCCGCCACAGACCGTGAAATGTAGCCTGGGCAAATAGCAATTAATGCCGCGGCTACAAGTCCAGCACCAGAATCCCATAACTCCTTCCCAAAGAAGTAAGCCACGATAGTGGTGTTGGAAGCAAAAAATGGAGCAAGTAGCACACAGACTTCACGAATGTGAACTGCGAACCTGCACCAGATCATGAATTCTTAAAAACCTGTTCTTATAATAAAATAAAACATATATTTTAGCTAGTCTGTATTCATCCCACCATTAAATCGTTTATATACTACATGTTAGATCATGATATTCAATGAGTAACCCAAACTCTTGAATACAGTGATAAAAGCATTTTTATTTGATAGTCAAATTCTTAAAAGTAAAAAAGTTCACACCCTTTTAATGCAAAACGGGAATTAGAAAGAAAGAATGAATGAAAGATTCCTAGGGTTGTAAAAGGACCACTGTTTCTTCTTCCCTGGTATTTATTTTATGCCTTATCAACCATATTTGGTCATAAAAATCATAAAAGCAAAAAAAATACAATCTTTAAATGATGGGCATTTCTTGTTAAATCCAGAACCAGAATAGTAGAAAATTTAAACCCCATAAAATAAAACAGGAGTACTAAACTAAAACGATATCATATCTTTTTTCTGGTTATTCCTCAACTTTACAAAGTTCGATTTGAGAATCAGAAATACTTGATCAAAAATAATTTATATGCCAAATTTAAGAAAATGACACCAATGCCACTCTCTGGATCATATTCCAAGTGGTGGGAATCAGATGCCCTATCCATGTAGATCTATATAATAAAAGTTCACTGAGCTTATCAAGTCATATGAATCAAATGATACCAAATTGATACATTTTCAATAGAAGAAAGCAATACCTGAGGGATTTGATGGTCCAATAAATGAGGGCAGCAGTGACCATGAGACCAGGGTAAAGCGTGCCGCCTATTATACGGCCGAGCGGATACCAACTCTCGGAGTCAAACCAGTTCCAGAACTCATAGAATCCCTTCTCAGTGAGGAAAAGGGTGGTCCGGTAATTAAAGTACGGATCGAATTCGTGGATCATGCTCTCGTACCTCAACACACTGAAGAGACGCGTGATGAATGCCAGGACATACACCAAACACAAGATCGTCACCCGAAGCAGCAACTCCTTCTGCTTCGTCTTCAGCTTCAGTGACTTGAAGGCCGATTGCAGAGTCGCCGTTGACGTCGTCGCCGGAAGATCCATTGACGCCGTTCCTTTTGCCTCTTTTGTCGCCATTTAGATCTGGGAATGTAGCCTGAAACCCTACAACCTGATACTAATCCTATACTAGTACTAGGTACTATTCAGCTGCAGCGAATCAGTGCAGAACTCCACATTACAAGTGTTGAAAGGCAAATGCTAACACTGGAATAGACGAGATAGAAGACTTCTGCCGTTAAGCGACTGATCCTAACAGTTAATTTGTGGAAATTCTGGGGTTGGTTTGCACTGCTTTTAAAAAAACACTTCTGGCTTTAAAAAACACTTATTTTTCTAAACACTACAACTTTTATTTTTCTCGACTTTCACGTCAAAAGTGTTTTTACTTTTTCTATTACACAAAAAACACTTATTTTACCAAACACTACCCACTTTTACTTTTCAAAATCACTTTTTTCTCAAACACTATCAACTTTTATTTAATCATTTCTCCCCATTTCATTAAAAAAGCATTTTTTTAAAAGTAGAAGTTATTGCAAACAGACCCTAAATGAATTAGGACGCCTAGAGGAAATTGCCGCTAAGGCCCATTTCCACGAGCACATATGACCAGGCCAAACTCCATTTGCTCATAATCTAAAGGAGTGTTTGGGTTTGCTTCAAAAAAGCGCTTTTCAGCTTTTGGCTTAAAAAAAGTTGAAAAGAGTGTTTTCAAATGACAGCTTCTGCTTAAATTAATCACTTAAAAGCTAAAAGCTGGAAGCAGGTAGAAGGGTGCTTTAAACTGCTTCTCACTTTTTCTATTACACAAAAAGTACTTATTTTACCAAACATTACCACCTTTTACTTTTTCAGAATCACTTTTTTCTCAAACACTACCAACTTTTACTATTAATCACTTTTCCCAAAATTACTTTAAAAAATCACTTTTTTAAAGTTGAAGCAATTGCAAACACTCCCTAAGACTAAAATACGATGAGATATAAAATTGAAAGGTTCGAAATGAATATAACAATTTACTAACCTGGTATAGACATAAAGGCTGTTTGGCAACACTGTTTTTCGGCTTATCAGACTTATCAGCCAACTTTTTCACCAAACACGTAATTTTTGTTTTCGTGCGTTGAATTGTGTAATAAGCAGAAAAAGTAAGGTTGAAGTTACTTTTCTAACTGTATTGGCTGAAGTTCCTGTAGATGACCATTTTAACCTTTTTTACATATAATTTTTTCTTTATTTTATTAATAAAATATATTTCAAAAATATTTTTTTCTTAAATCAGCAGAATCAGCCAATGCAGCCACTTCAGCCAGAACTTCAAAAATTTCTGCAGAATCAGCCAAAACAACCGATTTTCTTACTAGCAAACGGGCTCATAGACTCATGGTTAAAATTAGTCTTCATAGGGAAATTGTAGGGGTGGGCAAACGGGTATTGGAAGTCTGGAACCACAGTCTGATCTGGTTAATGAATGTTCGGGTCCAAAACGGGCCTATTTAATTCTTTGTTGCTAGAAAGCGGTCCAAGTAGGGTTGGGTATAATTTTTTTGAAGCCGGACCGGTTCCAAAATATTAGTGTCGGGTACCCACTCCGGCCCGTTATATATAAGATGTAAGTGGTATATGGATAATTGGATATACGGAGTATTAATTTCTGTGTTGGGCCCCTCTCAACTTAGCCCATTAGATCTCTAGTGTGTTTGCTCCTTTAGGCTAGCAATTTAATGTTTCAGACACAAACGATAACCCAATACCTTGGCCCTCGTTCTATCATCGTATCAGCCATTGCGTATGGAGTACTGCCGACTTATATAAGATCACATCCAAAGAAAATGCATATTTTGCTTGTATTTGTAATTTGTATCTCCTTCTAAGTATTTAAAATAGAAAAAATGGCATGTATATTATTAACATAGTTTCATCGAACAAAATTATGACTAGTTATGTTTTGGAGAAATTTATAACTAGTCATTGTGTATGAGTAAGGATGTTTTTTTACTTGGACTGTAATTTGCTGGTCTGGTCTGATTTCTTTGTATTTTTATAACTATCCAAGTCTGGTTTGGTCTGGTCTGATCTGGTCTGGGACAAATTACAGTCTAAGTAAAAACATCCTAACTGGACAAGAGTCACTAAAATGTATTTCAGAGTCACAAGTCACTAGTAGATGATGAGTCACCGGTAACTAGTCATTGCATATGTCACATTTTTGAAATTTTTAAAAATAAATCATATTTGTATCTTTTGAATTTAATTTAATAATATTCATAATAAATTAGATGGAAGATGCAAACGGTAAAGGATCAAATTAGAGATTTACAATATCAAAGATCTTGATGTTGTCATTGGTAAATAGCATCTACCTGATCAATTTTTTGGGTTCGAAGTATCTATTGTGTGTATTTGGATTATTGGATTTGTCAAATGAGTTGGGTCCCATGGAACTTGAAAGTGAAATGTATTGATGAGTATATTGTTGTTTTGTAACTTGCGAGTGCACTATGTTAATTGTTATCGATTATTGGTACTTTTGATAATTAAGTTTTATTAGTTTTTAGACATGGAAACATGAACCGAAGAACCCGGATCGGATTGACCCGTTTCAAATGGGTCGGTAATGCCTGTTCCTATTGTGAAAATTGCAATATCCGGACCGGACCGATACATTTAATGTAACCGCAGATTCTCTTTCATTCTGCATTATCCTTCCTAATCGGTCCATGCCCACTCCTGCTTTATGATGTCAATTTTTTTTGGAGGTTTTGACAAAGATTACAAAAACAATGACTCTATTGAAAAACTAGATGCCAAGCAGTCACTGCTTGTGATTGTACATGCACGCTATATGTGAGTTATCAGGTATCATCACTTTCAATGATTTTGAATGGGACCAAAAGTAGACAAAATTCACGAAAGTGAATTGAACACATTGCATTCTTTGTACCAACGTTTTACCCATGACAAACCAAGATTGGAATAGATAGCAGTGAAAGGAAGTAAGCATTTATTGGAAAATTTTATGTGCAAACAGGGAAATAAATTTCAAACATTTATGAGCAATAAATTTATGAGCAACTCCCATCGCTAATTGTTGGTGTGAATTCGGAAAAACAAAGAAAATTAATTAAATAAATTAATTAAAATAGCTAAAGAAAAACATAAAGAAGATGGAGCAGAAAATAGCCAAAGCATTGCAACCATAGTTTCTCAGGATGTGGTGGCTAACGAACGAGTGTTTGTGCATTAAATCTTATATTTATAAGATAGATTTTCGGACGACGTTCATGTCCCGCAGGTCGCGGTTTCTTTTTCTCCATTTTCGGGATTATATTTTCATGTGATTATATTTTCCTCTTTTGAAATTGAGACAAAGAGGAATGACTCTAAACAATAAATAAATACATAATTTAATGGAATCCTTAACAATATTCTTTGTATATTGGTAATTTTCTCTATAAAATAGAAAGCAATTAAATTAATTAGTTGAGAATTGAGAATTCCATAATTGCAATATTGATAACACTAAATAATAAAAAACATGCAAGAATCAACTATGGAGTAGTATTTACAAATTAGCTAATTTGACATTCACACATGACAAATTAATTATACATCACATTAACATTTAGCAAATCAATATAAAGTTAGAAAATTTCTGAAAATACAAACAAATAACTAAATAAGCAAATAAAAAAACATAAACTGATAGAATTAACTATAAAACTTGAAGCCCGGCTGGTTGTGAGGTTACCGTGCCTAATGGGAGGTCTCGAGTTTGAAACCCGCTAGACACAAGGGTTTGAAACTCAATGGCATGAGTTTCAGCCCTGATTACTCCAGTCTCCCCCCGGCCCCCGGACCCTCCCCCAGACCCCCTGGAGTTAAAAAAAGGAAAAAAAAAAAACTTGAAGCATAGAAACCTAGAAATAGAAGTCGAACTAGTTTTTATTTGTATTGCCAAGGGTGGAAATAAAAAATAACTAGAAAATATAAATATATAATACTAATATATATATTTTTGGGCCCCTAATTTTTACAAATTTTTGGGGCCCTGCGGTCCACCTTACATAAGGCACGACTCTACCCGGGTGAATTGACTAAATTATGACACATTTTTTCAATAAACCTTGCCAATAGTGCCTCAGATTAGACGATTCTATGGATTTTTTTTCATATACTTGGAGGAACCATTACCAAACGTCTAGCCTTTCGGCCCACATGTTGCACGAGGAAATTTCACAAAAAGTACGTAAAGATAAAGAGTTTTTTTTCTAATTAAGGTTAATTAATTAATTAATTACGAAAATAATGCTGAAAAAAAAGTATTTACCAATATACTGCTGGGCCTTAACCACGGTCAGGGGTAAGTCGCCCAACGGTTGGGCGACTTATAAGTCGCCAAACCGTTTGGCGACTTATAAGTCGCCCAACCGTTGGGCGACTTACCCCTAAAATATGGTTGAAGGCGAGCAGCTACTGCCAGCCAGGCACGATCGTGCGTACCCTGGGACGCACGATCGTGCCTAGGTCCAAAAACAGCATTTCAGCAGATTTTTCGCCCCAATTCAACCCGGACTCATCTGTTTGCTATAATTAAGGTCTCTCTTCTCCTGTTTAAGTGTTACGAGCCAGATACAACACATTATAAAACACATTATTAAACATACAACATACGTATTCTCAATCACATACATAACACCCCCTCTCATCAACATAAAAAACACCTTCAAAATAACCGGTATAACAAAGTACAATCATTCAATATTCATAACAAGTAATCATCTAATATTCAGACTCGAACACATCAAGACAACATACAAGACTTTACAAGAGAAAATACGTCAAATATTGTAAATTGTTCCTACAACATCTACTGCATAAGAAAAACTACAATACAAAAGACAGACTACAAGTTCCCATCGTCAGCTTCGTCATGGAGATGTTGCTGCTCCTGTCTACGCCTACGCCGTTGTCGTGGTTGAAGAACCACTCTCTCATGCTGCGTCTGGGATGATGAAGCCGCCGCTGCACTAGACGTGGATGGCATCTCCTGAGATGGGGGCATGTGTATAAGATGGCCGTAGTCGACTCGCCCCAACACATCTGAACACAAGGACGCAATGCCTGTGAGAGCCTGTCCATACAAGTCCACATCAGGACTATCAGTCACTGTGGCAGTAGCCCGCTGATGTATGCGCTGCAAAGCTCGTGTCTGAAATGTGAAACACAATTACATTTACATTGAAATATATACAAATATTACATAAATAAAATGACTTACTTTACTAATTAGTAATATACTCACCGTAAGATGCAAAGCTAAGGAACTAGGCTGATAATGATGAGTAGGGAGTCTGAACGAAGGAGACACAAACAAACGAGTGATGCTGTAATACCATCCCATGTAGTCTCCTGAAACAGATGGCACATATGTCGGTGTCCTGGCCACAACTAGCTCAGCTCTCCTTTCCCACATAGTCACATATCGGACATGTCTGAGTGCCCAATCCTCTGTATGCTTCCCACGCCTATCCAGCCTATGCAGCTCAACATAAGTGTCGATAGGCCGTAGAACCACCTGCTCAAACCCAAACTGTCGCAAGACTCTATCAGGCAAATGAAGCTCAACAATGTCAAAACATATCAACGGCACACGTGCTCGCCATATGTGAGTATGCTCTCGTCCAGCTGGGGACAACTCTGCTAACATCTCATGTGTAAACGGCATCCATGTAATCTGTTTCATAAAGATACAAAATTAGGAGATTTTCTTTACATATAATAGTTAATGTTATACTACGCACACCATACCTGGTCCTCAGACATCCGATCAAATGCATCCCTGTACACACCGAGCCAGTAGCGGATGACATGCGAGATAGACCAGCATATAGCCATCTAACCATTCATGTAACAGTATCATTAATATGGATATTATTAATGTATTTACACACAACATATACTCAACACACAACATATACTCACATTAATACAAACGATTGAAAACATACCGACGGCCTAGAGGGTCCTCGCCCCGTACATGATGAGGTCCTAGAAGACGTGGAGGCTCATCAGGCAGTGGCTGTCCATCAATGCCATGATATCCGACTATAATGGGACGGCCAATGTGGATATACTCCCATGACCAAATCTGGAGGAGTAGCAAAAATCCCCCAAGCTCTGTGCTCCCTCTCTGGCAGCCGCGACAAAGCTGTCTGTACAGGTAAGCCAGGGTGGCACTACCCCAGCTGAACTGTGCTGCTACATCAAACCTCTCCAGCAAAGGCAAGTGCAGCACCTGAACCTCATTTCCGCTCTTGTCAGCGAAAATGGAGGCTCCCATCATCATCAATATATAAGCCCGAGCATGCTGCTGGATCATCACCTCATCAGCGTCGGGAGGAAGCACCTGGAAGTGCTCCCTCAACCATGGCATCCTCAGAGATGACCCCTGAAGGTCAGTCCTAAGAACGGGGCGGATACCTAACAACCGCTCACACTCATCCACCCACTGTCGACAAGCAGTGCCTGTCGACAAGTACTGCCCACCTCATTCATTGCCCTGACAATACCTCCATGTCTATCTGAAATGACACACAACTCCCTGTTAGTCACAAACTGCCTAATACATGCCATAAACCATGGCCAACTATCTCCATTCTCAGATTCAACAATTGCAAAGGCCATTGGAAATATTTGGTTGTTCGCATCACAACCCATGGCCACGAGCAATGTACCCTTGTACTTTCCATACAAGTGTGTCCCATCAATTGTAAGTACGGGTCGACAATGCTTAAAACCATGTATTGATGCCTTGAATGCCCAAAAAACTCTTTGAAACTGCATATAACCTGTGGGAGTATTGGGGGGTGGGTACCACTGAACAATAGTTCCAGGATTTGAATGTTGGAGCGCTATCATGAAACGGGGCAATTCAGAATACGACTTCTCCCAACCGCCAAATATTTTTGCTATGGCCTTTTGGTTCCCCATCCATGTTCTCCGGTATGATACCGTATACCTATATTTTTCCTTCAGCATCTCAATGATAGTATGCACTTTAAGAGAAGGATCAGTGCGAACAATGTCTATCACATCTTTAGAGATGAAATCTGAAGTCAAAGCCACGTGATCGGTAGTGTCGGTGTTGCCAACACACGTAGCAGCATGAGGTCTAGAATAACGCACAATTGTGAAGGTGTCAAGGTTGCCTTTGTTCTTTGTGGCGCGTATTCTCCAGGGGCAATCACATTCTTTCTTCCTTTTGCATTGTGCCACCCACTTATATTTATCGGACTCTATCACCCGATAAAATTGGTTCCGTTTGATAGAATACAAGCTCACCATATTGATGACTTGTTCTTTGTTGTCAAACTATTGACCGACCTCAAACTCACCATCGGGGGTAAACCTTTTCTCCCCTGATCCACTCATCCACGCATCAGTAAACCCTTCAGGGAGATCATAAATTCTAGTAAAATGGCTAGACGGGGCTGTTTTCGTGACAGTATCACCATCATCTTCATCAGATTCTGTCATGTCATCACCATTGATGTTCTCGTCAGCATCATCATCAGTTCCCTGCCCATCCACAAATGATGCACCGTTGTGCAAATACCTACCATCTTCCTGTATAACCAACCATGTTCAGTACAGGAGCCTTTGAGGAGTTCCCTGCATTCACCCCTGCATTGACATCATACGTAGATACGACAACATTTGATGTTGATTAAGTACCATAGGAGTCACAGGATTCCTCAATGTATAGCTCAAGCGTCGACATATCTTCCATCTGAGTTATGCCCCACATATTTGTTATAGCTAGCCATCAATGAGGGGCATAAGCATGTACTTTCCCCCGTTCATGGGAAATTTCATTTTCAACCGCAAAGAACGGCTAGGATGAATCATTGTGGCTGCATGTATTTTTTGAAGGATCTCCAGCATGCAAGCGCCACGAGAAACCATGACAAAGCTGGTTCAGCCACCTTCAAGGCATATTTGGCCGGCATCCTCATAATAGTTTCCTCCCCAATGACATATGATTGGGAAGCTTGAGAAATCCATATTCTAATAACAATTCATTGTCCAACATTCATGAGTAGGCATCAATATACACACTTTAAACACAATCAAATTTTCAATAGAAAAAACTACCAAAATTGTAATATATCCAAAAGTCAAAATTCAAAAACAATTCACATTTGAATATGAAACTACCAAAATTTTGATATCTACATTCACGTCTAACTTTCAATAGCCAAATTTAGCTACATTCAAGTCTACCGAAATGCCCAAATGTCAAAATACACATTGAAATTTACAATCAATTTAAAATCAAATTTCAACATTTCATACATATCCACATTTCACAACAACTGAATTCACAATCAATTCATAATCCAAAAATTCGAAAATTTGAACATTCAAAACCCTAAGGTTCAAAATTAGATGAAATGGAGTTTGATTTACCTAGAAGAAAGAAGGAGGGTGTTGAAGATGAAGATGGAGGTTTGCCGGAGTGGGGTCGCCGGAGATGGAGGTTCGCCGGGGTTGTAAATGCCTCGGTCGTCGTTCGTCGTTCGTCCTTCGTCCTTGGTCGCCCGCTGCTGCTGCTTTGAATTTGGGGATGAAAGTCTTCTGTTTTGCTGAACCGACCCCGTTTTTTACTTAAAGTGAAAGTCGCCCAACGGTTGGGCGACTTATAAGTCGCCAAACCGTTTGGCGACTTATAAGTCGCCCAACCGTTGGGCGACTTTCCCCGACCCTGGTTAAACCAGCAGTATTTTGGTAAATACTTTTAACCCAACCCTATTTTCATAATTAATTAATTAATTAACATTAATCCGAAAAAAAACTCAAAGATAAAAGAATATACTAGTATATGCATTCGTTATTTGAATACAAACGTCCATATTCTAGTAATTAAAAATAAGATAGCACTTAGTTTCGAAAGAGTAGTATCAACTAAAATGACTTTCTAACATTTTATAATTATTTGTGCGGGAAGGCAAGTTCAATGTCACAATGCAAACTGCATTTTATACTTAGTCAAGATATGGCTTCACATGCGGTTATTGCACTTACGACCTGTTTTCGGCTTTTCGCCAATTGGTACAAAACATAGTTTAGCACTCAACGACTATATCATGAGAATATGAGATAGAGGAAGACGAAAATTGGAGGTTTTCTCCATCTGTTTTTAAGTAGCTTACTTTTCTTTTAATGATGAAAGTATGGTTTCGGACTTGTGCATGATTTTTGGGTTTAATCTTATTTGTTCTGATCTTATACAATTTGATCTAATTTCAATTCAGATATAGAGAAAATGGTTAAATAAGACCTTCTATTATGGTGGAGTCATCACATAAAGTCATATAAATATGTCTACTTATAAAAAACAATCGGATGAGTTATAATGAGTTGTTGACCAACCTCATAATCTCGGTTTTAGCTTACATGTCATTATTTTTGTCATGTATTTTGTCAATCGTGGCTAAAAATCCCATATAAGCCTTATAATCGATTCTAAAAGATAGTCAAATATAAACTAAAACCGAGATTAAGCTGTTGTCAAAAGTTAATTAGGACTCATCCAATTGCTTTATATAACTAACGTATTTATATTTATATGACATTCTAGTTAGTACGTGGCCATATATAACGATTCTATAATAATAAAAGGTCTTATTTGACCCTATTCGCTTAGATATAACGCTATTAGCAGGCATTACAAGTTAGATATGATTGATTGGACCAATATGATCGGATGATCGATCACATACACATGACTACATGAGGAAAAGAAATCCTTATTACTGGGGACATTAGTCCAGTAGTCCTGGTTAAAGGTTCAAATTCATCACAAATAAATTAACATATTTAGATTTAACATTTTTATAAGTTTACTTTATGGTGGAGACTAGAGAACAAACAAATAAACAAAACAGAGTATCTTCTCTATGAGCAGCCCATAAAATTTGTCACTGCATGTGAGCTATAAGGAATTCCGACTCGCCGGCTCAATTAGAACCGGACCAATATTCCAGCTGATTCCGAGATCCAAACGTTCCAGTGTGGTTTTAGACTTTTAGTTTATACTCCATCCCAATTTGTTTTGCAAAGTCAATATTTTTTGGTCAACCAATAATAAAAGTCAATGCTCGTTATGGATAATTAATTCAATTTTTAATAATTAAAATTTACATATTCATAAAGTACATTAAAATCTCTTCAAAGTTATAAACTTCAAATTAAAATATAATTAAAAATTGGCATCCTAATTAAGTGAATAAAATTAAACTGTTTGACCAAGAAAAGTCAAATTTGCAAATCAATTTGGGACGGAGGTAGTATAATCACTACAAAAAAGCCATCGATCATTATAATCTATAGATTAAAGTCCAGAATGTTTTACTAGTGAAGCTAAGAATAAAAGCATCTGATGAAAATTAATTATTTTACGAAAGTGGTGGGTATGCATGAAATTAAAAGAACAATTGCAGATCATAACATAAAGTTAAAACAGTCCATATGCTGTTTTTAAGCCTAAAAAACGCCCAAAGTGCTAACTTCATACATAAATAGAATTTAATACGTAGTACATCAAAAGCCTTCGTAATATGTAAATTAGGAGCATTAATCATCCACCATATAAAAATGCATCAACACCATAATCCCCCCCTCTCTCTCTCCAAGTGGAAGTATCTCGTTACTGGGAGGTTCCAAATTCCCATTTTATAACCCTAGCCAACGTAACATATAACATGCTACTATTGGGGCGGATCTAGCATTGTCATTTAGGTGGAGTCAAAATTTATGTCAATGACGCATATAGCAAAAAATGTCAACATGTACTAAAATAGTTACTTAAATGTCAAATTTAACAAATTAACAAAAATATTGAATAAATTTATTTTCAAATATAAAATATAAGTGGTTGCAACTTAAATGTCAAAGAAAATAAATAAATAAATATAACGGTAATAAGAATTTTGTTGAATACAAAAAGCACCTCAAGCCTATACGGATATTGAACTAATATTCACCTACCAAGACCAATAAATTGAACAAATTTAATTTTTCAGGCTAATATTCAAACCCTCCCAAAAAACGTTCACAATATTAGTATCAAGTATTTTAAGGTTCATGTTATTTCTCCCTCCTCTGCACAAATATCAACTACACAATTTCTACTTTATTATTCTACGTGCCGGTAAAACGTGGCAAAATTTTAAGGGACAGAAATAGTATATGTTTGAAGGAAGAATTCTTTTATTTTTCAGGTGTGGGAGAAAGAGATTTTAGAAGGAAAAAAATGAAATTTTTACACTACCATTGAAAAGTTAAAAAACAATGCTCAAATTTGAGCTTCGAACACAAGACATCAAGGCTACATGAATTGGTCTGCTTCCACTTTGCTGACACAGTAATTGTTTATGAATTGACTTTCTTTGTAATTATACCATTACTTAACAACAATATATATAATATAATACCTATATATACTAGTAATTTTGATGTTTTTTGAGGTAGGGCCTAGGTCCTGCCTGGCCTAGAGCCAGAACCGCCCCTGCTTTTATGCTAGCTTAATACAATACATATGAAACCTTACTATTAATTCTTCATACCATCATCATTACCACAATACCGCACATGTTACCACCTACAGTGGAGTAAGGGTAGTCGAATGTACGCGGTCTTACCCATGTACTAGAGTACAAATAGACTATTTTTGAATGACTCAGAGTGAAAATCGCGTCGAAAATTGCATAGACTGACTGTTGCTTCATGACAAAGAAGCATAGACAATTTAGTAAGTCATTTTGCTTTATTCCATCTTTTTTCCAATCCAAAAAATAGTGAGTCTTTGGCTTCATAACAGAAAAGCCTTACTATTAATTATTATTGTTATATTATCAGTACTAGACAACAGTGGCGGACCCAGAGCTTTTGTTAAGGAGGGGCACTGCAAAATTGATAGAAATGGGTCAGGTCAGGTCACGTCGGGTGTGAGAATGGTCTATTCTATCTCGTGTAGGCAATTTTTTAAAGGGTTTATTCAATGTCAATTCCAAAGATGTGCACCTATGATTTATAGGTCTAGTTTTAACCTATTAAGACAATTTTGAACATAATATTTAGTTTTTTGAAAGAAAAACATGACATGGATTATAACTGAATCATCCTTGTACTGTTTATAATTTTCATATTATAAACAATCAAAATTTAACCTATACAATTGGGACTGTGTCTAACCGTAAACAATCATTCCATCATAATTTCATAGTCGTTTAAATGTCTTATAACGATCTCCATATATTCTTTGAAGGGATTATTGCCTCATTTAATAGTTATACAGAGTAAATTTTATCCAGATAGATGAGACAGTACTATTTTTATTCTATGTACTAGTACTAAAGTTCGAGGTCGGAAGCGGGGGCACTTGTCCCTTAGGACCCCCTAGATCAGTGGCGGAGTCAGGATTTACATGTTACAGGGGCCGGGGCTTAAAGAATTTATATAACAGGGGCCAAAACTTAAATTTTCACTATATTTTTACTACTTATAAATATTTATACATATATATATATGCATCACAATTTTTTTCTTGCAGGGGCCATGGCCCCCGCCAGCCACCCCCTGTCTCCACCCCTGCCCTAGATCCTCCACTGACTAAACATAAGAATACAACATAGATAAATTATAAATGGTACTCATCTCTGGCATATTGTGATATTGTATACAGTACGTAGTATACATTATTCATCCAACCTCACATACATAATTCAATAACACATATGTATATTTTCCTTTATTTCTTACAGAGTAACTTTTTAGTACACATATATTGAATTGTTCAATTACGTCAGTTACTTCCTTCAGGAGGAGGAATATCAAAGTTGTCATGTTTTTTGTTGGGAGCACTGCTTTCATAATCATTTGTCTCTATATCCATTCTTCCCCTTCCCTTCCATAATAACCCAAACTCTTCTCCTACCTGCTCCTAGAATTGGCACCATCTCACTTTCTTCCATCAAAGCCTATTTGTATAATTGTATGCATATATATTCAAATAAAATTAAACAAAGGGATTGAATATTATGTAGAGAGAGAGAACACTTCATGTGAGAACATGAATCCCATTAAGAGCATTCCTTTTTTGGCTTTCATAATCATTTGTCTCTATATCCATTCTTCCCCTTCCCTTCCATAATAACCCAAACTCTTCTCCTACCTGCTCCTAGAATTGGCACCATCTCACTTTCTTCCATCAAAGCCTATTTGTATAATTGTATGCATATATATTCAAATAAAATTAAACAAAGGGATTGAATATTATGTAGAGAGAGAGAACACTTCATGTGAGAACATGAATCCCATTAAGAGCATTCCTTTTTTGGCCAATTAACAATTCCAGATTTCCATCTAGGATCTCGATTGGTCGTTCATCATAAGTCATTTCATTTTCATTTTCATTTACCCTAGTGCCGCAAAGGCTCCCACCTACGGTGGGGTTATAGGGAGGGATCAGATGTACGCAGTCTTATCCCTGTACTAAAGCATAGAGAGACTGTTTCCGGATGATCCATAGTGAAAACCGCATCCAAAATTGCATGGACTGACTGCTGCTTCATAAGTCTGAAGTAATACTCTTAACCATTGGAGCTTCGGTTTGTGCCAAAAGAGACACTAAAGACTTACTATTTCAGCTCTAGACAATGAATTTTAGGGAGACATATATGCTGAGTCCATTATGAAGTCATATACATATGTTATGTGTGGCATAACCACAATTACACTTCAGAAATGAGTGATTATGATAAAATTGTGGTGAAATTCTCAAAGTAGGAGTAAACATTCAGACTTCAAAAATAGAACTGTCATATTAATAAATCACCTCAGCTTGATGTGTCATAAAAATAGAACTGTCATAAAAATAGAACTATTTTTGAAATAGTTCAAAAATAGAACTGTCATATTTTTGACAGTATGATTAATATTATTAATATTTTTAAAATTAATAAATCACCTCAGCTTGACATGCTTTATCTACATGGCGGATTTCTTTAACATGTCCTGCTCACAAAAAGGAAAAAAACAATTAAACAGAAGAAATATATACGAACAAATTTAATTTCAGATAAACATGTATGAGAATATGGGTTAATTAAATCAAACAATTAATTAGTATTACAAAAATCCCGTGGATCTGCATGAACTCCAATTGGACACAACAGCTAAAAAGGAAATGAAAGAGAAGAAGACACAAGAGAACGTGAGAATTTTTTTTGTTGTTGAGGCAATATGTATGTACATATATATATTATATGTGTGTGTGTGTGAGTCTTGCCAATTATAAACCATGAATGGGCATTTATACGGAGTATTTTCATTGTGTTTAATATCTCTCTTCTACTCAATTTTGATAGGATAGATATAAAATATAGGAGTCAAAAGCAAACGGTAAAAGCAAATCAAATTTGCTTTTAGTGAAAAATTGTCAAATAGATACTTCAACAATTGACCGTCACGAAAGAGCAACTTCAATCGCTAACCACATATCGATCATTCTGAAGTCTAAAAAAAGTTAAATAAAAAAAAAGTAATTAAATCTAATATCAAACAGTACGATTTGAATCGAAAAGTATGTGTATTTGATTCATCTAGCTATTTGAAAGAAGCAAATACAATTATCTATTTGATTTACCCACAAACTATTGGAACCTGATAGACCATGCATCTGTAAATTAAAACACATCATAACTTGACTAGCAACTAAAAGGTGTTTGTATTTGATTAATTACCTAACCATTAGAAAGAAACACAAAATTATCTATTTGGTGAGCTACCCAGAAAAAGCTTGCAGAAAAAATAATTATGGGTTTGACAAGCCACCGGAAAGGAGACTCATTCGCATCAACATACTCTCATAACATGGCGGGAGTTTATACTTGTATTATTAATGAAATGATAGCTGTGAAAATGACAACAAAAATACAATACCATTTTCACGAGTCTCCCTCAAAGAAGTGTATCGAAATTGTAAAAGTGAAATGCATGATACATACACGATATACGATAGTATATATTTTCATGATCAGATTACTAAGGGCAAACGAGGATCCGGGTAGAAATATTGATTTTACAAAGTATGGATATACATACTAATCCTACAAAAGAATTATCACAATGTCGATCTCGGCTATGAAAATATAAATGTTGTCGATCTTAGGAAGAGAATGATAAATATAGGAAAGGTGAGAGAAAAGTATCCATCCAATTGTAAAATTACTTCAGTTTTACCCCCATGTGTCACGTCGTAGACCGTATCTAAGCGCGTATACATATCGCCGCAAAATCAAGTGACGTCACCCGCAAGTCAACCTTACATGATTATACAAGGCATCCATGAACATAGTTCATAACTTGCATAGTAAGTAAACATACATAAAAACATCACATTTAAACCAGTGAATAACGGAAATATTCAACAGTAAATCATGGGCCACATTCGGCCAAAACATGGGCTCGCAGGACCAAAACAGTTTATAGTAGTTCAAATATCCATGAGTTGACTTCACTTATACGAAGGTACAGATAACAAGTTTTAGCTTCAACCTGAAAATGGTAGGGCTCCCGGAGGGGGCAATGATGAACTCATACTGGTGAGAAGCAGACTAAATGTAGAATAACTAATATGTCAAGCATAAGACCCAAACATAGGGTGATACATATACTTATATTTCTTCCCACAAGTTTTGAAATACATTTAAGTATATAAACTTGGAAAACACCTGACCCAAGGTCATTGTTTACTTGGGAAATAATAGTAGTCATAATCTTTGACTTAAAATCCCAATCCCACAAAAATACCAATGAGTGTATATGACTCCTTGTCCAATCAACTATTCTAAGGACATCGTTCGGTTCTAAAGTACTAAACGATAGTCTATGAATAGTGAGGACAATATTGTCCCTGGGTACTAGCTCCACCAATTCAATTATATTCCAAGTTTTGAGGGCAGTCTAGTCCCTGAGTACTCCACCAATTATAAACCGAGTTTTGAGGACAATCCAGTCCGCTCATGGGTACTCCACCAATTGTATTCCGAGTTTGAAGGACAATCCAGTCCTTGGGTACTCGACCAATTGTATTCCAAGTTTTGAGGACAGTCCAGTCCCTGTGTACTCCACCAATTCCCATGGGTCTACCACATTTCATACATAGATAAGGTCTATTAATCATAAATCAAGACTAAACCAAGTATTATAGCCTAAGCACAACAGTCCTTGAAAACCATGCAAATTAATAAATCATGTTGGACAAAAAAAGGACCAAACCAGCGCCAATTTTGCCTATAACCAACTCCGGTTCCATTTAATTTTATTAAATGGCAAAACTCGTACTCAAACCAGTGCCGCTTCAAGCCCTGACTGGCGCCAGTTAACTGCCATTTACGTGGTCAACGGTTCGTTGACCGCCCGAATTAACTCCGATTGATCCGAAACTTAAACACAACGTGTTTTAAGTCTTAAACAATTAATATATGCCATTTTGGCACTTCAAAACATCACATATGTTTTTATATACATTTTCATACTATTTTCGTGCATATCATTATAGTTTAATTCATATAAGCCTAATCATCTTGACTAATCACATTCTTAAATTCTTTTAAACATCATTATGAACACATATAACATTTACTTAGGTAATCTCATACTTAACCTAAGAATTATAAGATGTTAAGCCGTCTACTCACCTCAAATAAGTTTTAAGAAGTTCTACGTTCTCCAATTGAACTCCGGCGAACTTTAATTTTGATGAACTCTGACGATACCTTTGGCAACTATCTCAACTCCGTGAGAGCACTAGGAACACCTTATACAAGTTCCTAACAAGGTTTAAACATCTCAAAACCAACATTAATAGAAATAACCTCGATCTAAAATGTTATTTTCCGGCAAACCGGTCACCTTGACTTCTAAGTCTGTTCTTGGACTTAGAACCACATTTCAACCCCCATTCTATTATTCTAAACTTATAGAACAATTTTAGGGGTTATCTAAATAACTTATTTAGTCATATAAACTTAGTTGAAAGAAGGAAAGGTAACCATGAGGTCATGATTACCTTAATTCTCCCAAGTTTTCCCTCACTTTTCCTTCTTTAATCTTTCTTTTTGGATCTTCTTTTCTTGAGCTTGAAATTTGACTATGGAGGATGGGTTTGAGAGCTTTTCTTATCACATTGGATAGCCTTGGTCGAAGTGGGTAGGGAGGACATGGGGGAGACATTCTTCTTTTGTCTCAAATGCCAATCATGTGGGGAAAAGATCATTCACCTTTAATTTCAAAGGTGTCTCACCTATCCCCCACCCATCCATACACATCACTCCCATGTTTCTATAGGCCCCAAGTCAACTGTTGTGTGTATAAGTTCACGGGGTAGCCCCCACTTTTGTGGGGGTCATTCCTTTATGTTCTCGAATGTACATATATTCGATCCCGAAAGTTGTATTTCTCGGACTGTTTTAATTAAATTTTGTTTTATCGGGCCAAATAAAATATATATCATCCTCCCAATTAGTATGAGCCTCTATAATGAATATATATTCCCCAAGTTTAGATTTTGGTCTTCATAATTTATTACGGGTTGTTACCTGTCAAAAATACTAATACCGGTATATGGGCCTCTTTGATCAATCAGCCAACTCTATGTCGTTCCTATGGCCCAACTTGAATATACACCATCAAATAAATATTATCGGATGGTCCCCGCTCCTGGTGTGGCCTCACGTGTGTTTTACTATTCACGTAAAAGTAATAATAAAAAATTTACAATCTCGTAAATTCTTTAACCATTCATCAAGGATGAATACATGATTTGATAACAAGTAAATATACTTGGGGGTGTTCTTACTCCACGTGCAGATCAGTTGTAGGAAAATGCATATGTAAATTTGAAATCATTCCTCAACTATTTGTTAACTATCTTGACTCCTTATAAAAAGCCTTTTTATTTTATTTTTGAGAGAAAAAAGCCTTATTATTATAGCTTGCCAGATATGCATTTATTTTTATATATGTATGTGGGTGCTTCTACGGTACCCACAAAAAAAACGAGTGTTTTGGTACATTTAGTTGTAAACCAATCAGATAATAGGTGACTCCCGTTCAAATGAGCATCCTAATTTTAGTAATTCCACGTCTACTCTAGTTTCAATATTTGCAAAACAGTCCCTCAATGCTATTGCAAAGTCACCAAACCGTCGCCGCACAAACAGCAGAAACTGTAGAGAGAGGAAAGATAAGACAACTCGTCTCACTGAAGGAAAAAACTGTGACGGCCCCCCTCAAGAGGCAAGAAAAATATTCACAATCCCTTTTTCTCTAATGATGTTATGTTTTTATGTTCATATTCTGTTAGGACCCAACTATGATGATTTTGATGATGCCACTATACTTTGCACTAGTATTTTGTGTCTAAGTTAATTCGTGCATTATTGCTTTCAAGTGACAAGAATTCCAATGTACAAACTATGTATCAATTAAACATACTGGAACTATAAAATGCAATAAGGTAAAAATTATTTACCTTACATGGATATTTAGATCCAACCAGTATAGTCTTAATTTGATACATAGTTTAATCATGTCACTTAAAGAAAGAAAGTGATTAGTAAAATAAGTGACAAATTTTGCTGTGAAATTTGTAACAAATAAATTGTACTGAAAAGAACAAAATGCAATAAGGTAAGTTTACCTTAATAGGATATTTAAAAGATTCTACCAGTACAAAATTTATTTGATACAAAATATTCTAAGTCACACATTTTACTACTTCACTACTTGAGCAGGTTCACGCACTCAGCTTCACGAGTATAGTTGCAAGACAAGGCCAAATGCAAGAGCAGAGAAGACATAAGAATGGGTGAATAGTGAAGAAGTTTCAGAATAGGCATGCAGCGATAAGAAGGCCTAAGGTATGGGTGCTATCTTCGTACAAAGCAAGTGGTCTTCAAAGACAAAACCTTATCCTGCTCCAACACAAGAAGACGCAAGTACAAAACTTTGGACGTCTAGGATTAAATCCTCTTAACCAACGGAGGAGATTAATCTACTGGAGATGCCTATAAAAATAGGAAGAAGCATGAGATCAAAAGTAAGTCATTGAGTTCAAAGCAAGAGATTCTATTATTACACTACGAATATCCAGCAAAAAGGAAAGTGCTAGAATACTCTGCTTTGACTCATGCTTCACTAAGCTCTTAGACTAGATCATAAATTGTCATATTTTTAGAGCTTAGATTTTAGTTGGTAGGCCAAAAAATTCCTTGTATTTTACAAGTGGTTGTAAACACTTAGGAGAACAGTTGTTCGGATCCTAAAGTGTGGTTAGATAGATAGAGTACCTTTTGATCCCCACTGGATCATTTGAGAAAAGTCTAAGGAGTGAGTAACTTTGAGTGGTGTTATACTCATTGTGAAAAACCTTCAATCTAGGCCTGAGTGTTGTAAAGGCTAGATTGGCACTAAGTGTATTGGGCTTAATACTTTAGTGGAAATCCATCTGAAATAGGGTGAGACTGGATGTAGGAGGATTACACCACCTCTGAACCAGGATACATGGTGTGTTGATTTACTTTCTTACATACAAATCACACACCAAACACATCTCACTAAAGGTTTGTAGTTTGCCAGCAGCATTCTAAGCAGTAGTCTTCATCGACTCTACTGCTTAGCCTACTGCTCAATAACACACTCTCCTTGAGAGTGTTTTCCACTAGAAGTTGTCTTAAACTCAGAAGGTGTCTGAGCAGTACCCTGGTCTTCACCCACCTACTGAGTCCACTGCCCACCTATACGTGCCTTTCCAAACTCCATAACAAGCCAGAACAAAAAGCCATCCAAGAGTCATCCAGTTCCTCAGCAGTTGCCTCAGCAGTAACCTGCCCTTCAGCCAACTGCCAACCCAGCAGTTGCCTGCCAGCCAGCAAACTGCCTGTGCAGCAGTAGCCTAAGCAATGACCTTCTCACCAGTCAACTGCCAAGCCTACTTCCTCTCATAACCAGTCTAAACACCATCTAAACTAGAAAGTTATCTCACACTGAGTATAAAGAGGTTAAAGACTTCCGCTGTGCATCTATTAATCTCTCAAAAGATTATAGATCAACTCATCTAGAGGGGAAAGTGTTTCAAAATTGAAAAAGCTTTAAAAGTCTATTCACCCCCTCTAGACTTTTACCTCTATCCGGGACCATCATATTCCGATTGCAATGATGGGGTTTAGGAATTAGGATAGGATGAATGGCCGTAGGGAGCAGCGAATTTGACTATTTGAGTTTACATCATAATTAGGAGACAAAATAAAATGAGACATTCTCCTGTATCAATAATGATCATATTAGTATTAGGCTTTTTGTAGAGATACAATCCAATTAACTTGACTTTACAAATTAGATGATTGTAAAATCTTTATAATTTTAGATTCCACCTTTTTCAATCAGGGTTCAGGTTTTTTACTTGCAAGCAGTTCAGTACTTAAGTTATTTATGTTAGACAAGCTTTTCTCAAATCTATGATGTACGGAATAGTTATCTTCGAAAGGAAGTGACTATTTTTGTACAAGATCATTTCATGTATATTTTTATCTTTAGGCATAGGGATTAAATCGTTGTCAAAAAATTAACTTGCTAATTCCGGAGGACTGAAATGCAAAATATAAATTTTTATATTAAGATGACTAGGTGCCAACTTGACATGTCAAAATTTGATTGGATTAAAAGTGAGTGTACGGGTACCTTCTACATTTAATGATGGACCGTAGATTTTTCCCAAGTATATATCTGTTCATTGTACGGAGTAATATTCTAAGGACACATGTACTTCACTGAGCTGATTACTAAACAGTGTTTATTAAGGCCCGCATTAATAAGTGGTGCATAAAATAAGCAATGTTGTAAGATCATGTTTACTTCAAAGGATTTAAAACACCGTTTAACATTAAAATGTCCAAAATAACCGTATACATATATAGACACACATTCATGAACACAAGTATATAATATAATATCTGGGGTCACCTCGTACGTATACTCATACCCCTAACCCCTACCTCGCCCTATACCCCCGCATACCCTACCCCTACCCTACACCTTACCCCCAATTCCGCACCCTTGACCCCTATATAGAAATTTTGCGCATTAGCCCCGTGTAATTTTAAAAATGCGACAAATTCCCTTGTGTTTTAATTAATCGTGCGCAAAATCTCTTCCATTAACAAATTTAATTGTCAAATAAAAGAAAAATGATTAACATTTTTGTATGATTTAGAGACTTAGACATATTTACTTGCATACTCAATAAAAATATTACGATAAGTGATTTTCAAATCATTAAATTTATTCATAAAGGGGTTTTGTGCATGATTAATTAAAACACTTGGGGGTTTGACGCATTTTTTTAAATCAAAAGAGGGCTAATGCGTTGAATTTCTATATCACAAGTGAGTTTGGTGTCTCAGATTAGAAGATTTTATGGATTTTTTAATGCACTTGGAGGAACAATTACCAAACGTCTAATTTTCCGGCCCTCATCTTGCGCGAGGAAATTTCACAAAATGTAAAGATAAAAGAATATATATGCATTCGTTATCTGAATACATGAACGTCCCATATTCTAGTAATTAAAAACAAGATAGCACTTAGTTTAGAGGAGAATATATCACATTTTTATTTGTTTTTAAAACGTTTATTTATGAATCGAAGGAGTAGTATCGACTAAAATGACTTTGTAACATTCTGTAATTATTTGCGGGAAGGCCACTTCAATGTTACTATGCAAATTGCATTATACTCAGTCAATATATGGTTTCACATATAATTACTCCGTATTACACTTGCAACCTGTTTTCGGCTTTTCACTCAATAGGTAGAAAACAACATAGTTTAGCATTCAACCACTATACCTATCATGAGATAGAGCTCGAGGAAGACGAAAACTGAAGCTTTTCTCAATCTGATTTTCAAGTAGCTTTCTTTTCATTAATGATTAAAGTATGACTTCTGACTTATGAGTGATTAATTTTTGGGTTTAATCTTATTTGTTTCGGTCTTATGTAGTTTGATACGGAGTATAATTTTAGATATAACGTTACTCGCATGCATTACAAGTTATATTATTGATTGGACTAATATGATCTCATACCAAATTTTAGATATAACGTTACTAGCAGACATTACAAGTTAGATATTATTGATTGGACTAATATGATCCCATACATATGAGGATCGGAAAAGAATCCTTATTAAGGGCATTACAATAAAAAAACATTGAAATAGTCACAGATTTTGTAAGGGATTTTGTTAGAGATATTATCCCTCGCTTCAGCACCCTCACAAAACAATTGTGAGGGATTTTGTATCCGTGACTAATTAGTCCCGGTTACGGGTTCAATATTAATCACCAATAAACACATTTAGATGTAACACTTTTAGCTGTTTTCCTTACAAGTCCCTACTAGAGAACAAACAAACACACAAACTAAAAAGAGTATCTTCACTATGAGCATCCCATAAAATTGTCACTTTGAGCTATAAAGAGAGTCCCACTAGTCGGCTCAATTGGAACCGGACCAATGCTCCAGCTGATTCCGCGATCCAACTGTTCCGGTGTGGTTTTAGTATACATAATCACTACAAAAAAGCCATGATTGTAATCGATAAATTAAAGTCGAGAATGTTTTATCAGTCATGAAGCTAAGAATACAAACATCTGATAGAAATCAATTAAACAATTGCAGATCAAAACATGAAGTTAAAAGATCCATATGCTGTTTTAAGCCTTGAAAACTTGCAGAAGTGCTAACTTCATACATAGAAACTTAATACACCAAAACCCTTCGTAATATATAAATTACGCGCATTAAACCTTTGCCATATAAATATGCATCAAATAACAACCGTACTTTGTAAGATAAATTCCATTTTATAAACCTAGGCAACATAACATAGAACATGCTACTATGCTGGATTAGTAAAATATACTATATGCATAATGGATGGGCGTAGTTAGGGAAGGGCCAGCCCAAATTTTAAAAATGTCTACAGTTTTAGTGGAAAAATTCCGTGTAAACAAATTTAAAAATATTATTTGTACCGGCCTAGACCGGCCCAGTTCCCTGACTCCGCCCCTGACTATATGTATATCACATTATGTATATGACATTTCACTACTGGTATTACTGATTACTGTTATATACTCCGCATTATGGTTTTTTTACAAGAATATTACTAAAATAAAACTTATTTACATAAATATGACAATTCATTACTACAATGTAGTATTGTGGTAATTTAAGTTCAAAACTTGAACATGAATTACTATGATTTCATTATTACTCTAGTAACTAGTCATATTTTTGTAAACCATCTTTATTTTGGTCATATTTATTAATTATTTCTACTACTATACTAGTAGTATTACTAGACATAAGAATACATCATAGATAAATTATAAATGACATTCATGATTCATTCTTGCCTCTCTCTAGTTGAATATAGGTGTAATTTGAGTTTGCATCACATATTATTGTTTGAATTGGACTTTGCACTCCATTTTAAAAATATTTGCTTTTGCACCTCAACCTCATATGAAAAGACAAAATGCCCCTTGATTATTAAGAACCCGTTTGGTAGCATGAAAATCGGCTGACTTGGCTGATTCTCCTGAAGTTTATGAAGTCCTGGCTAAAGTGGCTGCATTGGCTGATTCTAGTGATTTAAGAAAAAAAAATTAAAATATATTTTATTAATGAAATTAAGAAAAAATTATATGTAAAAATAGCTAAAATGATCATTTACAATAACTTCAGCTAATACAGCCAGAAAAGTAACTTCAACCTTACTTTTGCTGCTTATTACACGTTTCAGCGTGCGAAAGCAAAACTTATGTGTTTGGTGAAAAAGTTGGCTGATAAGCCTGATAAGCCGAAAAACGGTGGTTCCAAACGGCCTCTAATATGTTGAAGGCTAACACAATGGTTAATGGATGGGCATTTTTGTCTTTTCATACAGGGTAGGAGTGCAAAAACAAAGATTTAAAAAACGAGATTCAAAGTTAAATTTGGACAATAATATGAGATGCAAACATACTCAAATTACCCCTTGAATATATTTATGACATATTGTATACATTATTCATCCAACCTCACATACACAATATTACATATGCATACTCCGTATCTTCTTTTATTTGTTATGGAGTAAGTTTAAAAATATATTCGTATATTGAATTGTTTAATTACCTCAGTTACCACCAGGAGGAGAATAGCTATGTTTATCGTTTGGACCGGCTAATTGATAATCATTTATCTCTATATCCATTCTTCCCCTTCCCTTCGATATTAACCCAAACTCTTCCCCTGCTCCCAGAATTGGCACCATCTCACTTTCTTCCATCAAAGCCTATTTGTATAATTGTATGCATATATATACAAATACAATTAAACAAAGGAGTTGAATATTATGTAGAGAGAGAACACTTCATGTGAGAATGTGATTCCCATTAAGAATTTAAGGGCATTCCTTTTTTGACCAATTAACAATTCCAGATTTCCATCTAGGATCTCGGTTTTTCGGTCGTTCATAAGAGTGAAGTAATAATTTTAACCATTGGAGCTTCAATTTGTGCCAAAAAAGACACTAAAAACTTACTGTTTCAATTTTAGACGGAAAATTTTAGAAAGATATATATGACTCTACTATAGAGTAATATATCATTTGTGGCATAACCATAATCAGACATTTACTTAATGGGATCATCAACTATAGTTGCACTTTAGAAATAAGGGATTATAATAAAAGCCACATGTACATATATATAATTTCATAGTCCCTAAAATTGTTGGCTTTAGACGTTGACTAATAGTTAAACTTAATTCAACCCCAACAAATGTGTAATCTTTAGTAAAAAGTACATTTTTCAAAATTAATCTTCTAAAAGTTAACTTTAATAGTTGATGACTTGATTCTATGAAGTACAACTAACGGGAATTCGTTTCCCTTCAGGCGCATCTTATATAAACTACCCTATATATAATGAGAAAAATAAGGAGCAATAATTTAATAAAATTGAATTAATAAATCACCTCAGCTTGATGTGCTTTATCTTCACGGCCAATTTCCTTAACATGTCCTGCTTACAAAAAGGGAAAAAAACTATGAAACAAAAGAAACACATATCGAATTGAACAATTTAATTTCATGAAGGTATGCACATATATAAACATGTATGAGTGTATGGGTTAATTAATCAATTAATTAATTACTATTACGAGATGAGGCTGAAAGAGGATAGATGAGAGAGGACAGAGCAAGGAAGAGCACAAAAATCTTGTGGATCTGCATGAACTCCAATTGGAAGCAAGAGCTAAAAAGGTAATGAAAGAGAAGAAGACACGAAGAGAAAGTGAGAAAAGTTTTTGTTGTTGAGGCAATCTGTGTGTTAATAATAATGACCTACGGGCTATAAGGCTGGCAAGATTAGAATTTGAGGTCATACATACATATATATGTACATATGTGCATTCTTGCTAAGGATGGCGATGGGTGCGCGGGCCCGCCCCGGGGAAAAGTGGGGGTTGATATTGGGATGGGGCGAATGCGGGATGGTGGAATTATTTGCCCCGCTTAAATATGGGGCGGGTAACTCTTTTTATAAAACTAGTTTTGTCGAAAAAGGCGGTCATCTCCCTATGTAATTCGGGTTGGAAGTGAGCAACTTTTGCAATTTTTTGTTGCTCTCTGGCATTTGGGTCGGTCGTCCTCGGCGAACCCCTTCGTTCCACCTTTTCGTTTTTGTTTTAGCAATTTCAGGTTTATTTTTTAATTTCGGCTTCGTGGGCTACGAGAAGGAGAAGACCGCAGGGTGCTGTTTTCCATCGAGCGTGAAGACAAATTTGCAGCAAGGCAGGGGCACTGTTTCGAGTGTCAGCAGGCTATTGTAATATTATGGCAGAGATGGAGGAGTTGGTCAACAAATGTAATAACATGATGCTCAGGGGTGATGAGGAAGATCTGATCCTGGACGGGGATGTCGCGGGCGAGGAAGAGGCTCCGAACAAGAGCCTATGGGCGAAAGAAGACGAAGAGATGTTGATCTGTCCCCCTCCCGAACCGCCGCCATGGAGAAATTGTGCGACTAGGGTTTGGACAACTATTTCTATTTCTGTTTTACTTTGTGCTTTTACTTTGAACTACATGTTGTTATGTTTGTCATGTACGTTTATTTTTGCCAAACTCTTGCATTAGTTTGGGGTGATGAGGGGTTTACTCTAACCACGTTAGGCTCATTTAGACCCATTACAGGATCAACGAACTATATTGTTTTTTTTTTCTGGGTGATTGACTTTAAGACTGGTTCGAGGGTCGGTAATTGATCCTTCTTTTATCTTCTTGTTCCCTTGCTGAATGCTTTGATATCAATTTAAGCTGCCTTGTTAAAAAAAATATGGGACGAGTGAGCATTATGCGTAATGCACTTTGCCAGGAACAGATTCTTTACAGATAAATATTAACTTATTAATATATTTGTCTATTGGTGGATACAAAAATGTGTACAATAAGTAAAGCTGAATAAGGATGTTTAATTTTCTTTTGGACTGTTTTCAGTCCCAGACTAGACCAGACCAGACTTTCATAGTTATAAAATACACAGAGACCAGACGTCTACCAGACCAGACCAGATCAGTTCAGACCAGACCAGACCTGACCAGATCAGACTAGACCAGACCAGACCAGCAAATTTTAGTCCAAAAGAAAACATCCTAAAAATAACAGTTGTGAGTATTACTCAATGTCCAATGGTCCTATATCTACTTTCAGTTCTTGAGAAGTTCCACACTTACTTATCTTCTCATTTTCTTTTCAAGAATGGTTAGCTTAATATTATTAATACAAATAAGTGTAACACGGACACAACTTTTATCATTAATATGTATTATTATGTGTCAGTAAAAGAATAAAAAAATCAAATATAAAAATTTACAATGAGACAAATTTAACTATGTTTTAAAAGTAATTTGTCAATACATTAATAAATAAAGTGTACTCAAAGTAGAACACGCGAATAGTTTAAAATTCAACATATTGCATTTATTTAATAACGGAGGAAGGAAGTATATTTTTCCATTTTTACATCTCAATCACAAGTATACATTTCTAATTTATTATTAAGTGTGTCAATTTAAATTAACAAGAAAATACGAGATGGAGATAGCATTTAAGAAAACAGAATTATTTTTATAGATAAAAATTTACAATATACAAGAAATTTAAATTTTCACTTTTATGATTACTCTCATAAACTTAAGAAGTCGTAGATTACATAAATATATCGAATCATGATAGTATCAGTCAAAAATTTAATGTTTTCAACGAAAAAAGTCAAACCTTGATAAATCTAGTAGGAATGGAGTAAATATAGTCTTTACAACTTTAGTGTGTGAATTAATTCATGTACTTCCATCAAAGAGTTCACACCTGTACATTATTTCCACTACCTTGTAATAGTCACACTGGTTGTCCCTGCCATATAATAGGTTCAAGCGAAAGAGTCCATAAAAGCGAGTGAGTGGCATGTAAAGATTTCAATCAATCCCAAGTGGGCAGTAGAAAATGGAGGACCACACACACAAAAACATTATTAGAGTTGCACAACCAATGACCCATGATATTCTTCCTGATAATGATAAGTCTATTTGTACTTATCTATTGAAGCTGATGTACAAATATGTTTTAGAATCGACAGAAATATAATTATGTTAAACTATAAGTAATATTGGAATTGACTGAATTGGCTGATTCTGCTAAAATTTATGAAGTTCTGACTGAATGAGTTGTATTGGCTGATTCTGCTGATTTATAAAAAAATTATATTTAATTTTTTTATTAATCAATAAAATAAAAAATTATATGAAAATAGTTAAATGATCATCTACAGTAACTTCAGCTAATACAACCAGAAAAGTAACCACAACTTACTTTTTCTAATTATTACACAATTTAGCGTGCGAAATAAAAAGTTACGTGTTTGATGGAGAAGTTGAGTGATAAGTCAGATAAACGGAAAAAAGGGATTACCAAACGAGAACGAAAAGTAATATAATAATATGTATTGGAAATAAGAAATAATCAAACTATTCTACCATTGAACCCACTATGGCCCGTGGTGTTAACAATTGAGAAAATTATCTAAATAAAATAGTAAAACACACGTAGTAGTATTAAGCAAGGTTGTTTTCACTTTTAAAATAGTCATACTTTAAATACTCTAAAAAGTCATAATTTAAATAGTCATACTTTAAATAGTCTTCTTAAAGAGTTAAAGTATGACTTTTTCACTCTCACTCTTATTTTAAGAAAGTTGTTTTGAAGTAGTATTTAAGAGTGAGAGTGAAAAAGTCATACTTTAAATAGTCTTCTTAAAGAGTTAAAGTATGACTTTTTCACTCTCACTCTTATTTTAAGAAAGTTGTTTTCATTCTTTGATATGACCATATATCTCCCGTGAAGAAAGCACATTTAGATGTATTTTAGAGCTTTATTCATATTTTACTTTGAACAATCGATCTAAAATATTTCTACATACTTTGATTTTGATCCACTTTAAGATTGTATACAATTTATGTTACCTCTCTCAAATTGAACATTGTCAACTTTCCATTAGTGTAAGCTAAAAAAAAGTAAAATTTTTGTCTTTGAAATGAGAAAAACTCATTTCTTGGGTGCCCGAAAACTCTTATTTTCGGGCAATTATACCGAGTATTTTCATTGTGTATATATCTCACTTCTACTCAATTTTGATAGGATAGATGTAAAATAGGAGTCAAAAGCAAACTGTATACGCAATTCAAATTTGTTTTGACTTCAATTTGGAGGGATGGGATGACATAATTCAAGAACATACACTATAATGTAATTTTCTCTTCCTATTTTCAACTTAAAAGCCAATGAGCAAAACAATTAGAAACGGTTTGGTAACACTCAAATTGGCCGAATCAGTTGATTTTGCTAAAATATATGAAATTTTGTCTGAAGTGGCCCGATAAGCTGATTTTGTTAATTTATGAAAAAATTATACTACGTATTTAAAATATATTTTATTAATAAAATGAACAAGATATTATATGAAAAATAAGTAAAATGGTTGAATACACTAACTTCATTATGCGGTCAATTTAGTCAAAAAATAATTTTAATGTTACTTATTTTGATTACGTAGTAATTATACAATTCAACGTGGGAAATTACAAGTTTGTGAAAAAGTTGACGCCCCGAACTACCAAATGGTTGACTCTATTGCAAGTTTTCAATCTTATGTACAACCCTCTTCATTTTTCTTATCGGTGTGAGGAACATGTACAGTAATCTTTTTGTTTCAAATCAAATGTCAAATACTCAAATATATGAGTCGTTGACTTATTATTGGACATATGGATACCGGCATGACCACTACCAGCACATACGTGAGTGAGGGTCTGAGGGTCTGAGGGGCAATTTGCACGCTTCTTAGCTAGCCGTCATTATTTTAAGCACTATTGCGCACAATGTAATTTTAGTGTCTTAAATTGTAATGCATGTTCAAATATCAAATTAAAATGCCTACACAAAAGTGTGCTAATGAAACTTCTGTCTGTTTACCAAAAATACCGAGACATTAGTAAAAATATGTAATTATATGGTGTGGTCTAAATAATGAAATTTCTGGAGGGAGATTTGGTTTTTTGATCTAGTTCTGGTCGATCAACTCATGCGTTGCACATTAAAAATTACTTTACATGTAGTCTGATGAGGAATAATGTTTTCGATATAAAATTAAATTGAAAATATAAAAATGTCTAAGTAAGATAACTAATGAATGATAGATTGAAATTAAATTTCAAATTTAGACTATGCATAAAACTTTATGAAATTAAAGAGAATAAAATGTCAAATAAATCAAAGATAAAACCATAGAAACATAATCTATAAATAGTACATTTGAAAGATATAGTTATGAAAATTTCGCCACGTAACTATTCCATCCCATTTACAAATATTCCTAAAAGCTACGTAGTACTTCATTCCTTAAATCTTGATTATACTCCGCAGATTAATCTTAAGCTTTCTCATATATTCCAATTACAACTCCTCCTAAAAGTCTCACTCCTAAAAGTTTGATTACTGCAAAGAGCTCTCTCGTCTCGCGCTTTGTTAAAATAAAATTGCTAAAAACTAAAACTCCATATATGTTTTATTAGAATTCTTAAAGTTTGGAATTCTTTGAAGGCCACAATTAATGGAAGGGGTGAAAAAATGTGATCCGGCAACTTTAGTGACTATATTATATTCAAAATTACATCATAGTGATTATAAAACTTACATTTTTTTTAAACCCGGTAGGCAAACCACCAAAATCAGTGGGGTAAATGTCGGTGAACATTTACCAGGTTTTATTAAAATAATAATAATAATAATAATAATAATAATAATAATAATAATAATAATAATAATAATAATAATAATAATAATAATAATAATAATAAGGATGTTTTTACTTGGACTGTAATTTGCTGGTCTGGTCTGGTCTGAACTGGTCTGGTTTGGTAAGGTCTGGTTTCTTTGTATTTTTATAACTATCCAAGTCTGGTCTGATCTGGTCTGAACTGGTCTGGTCTGGACTGGTCTGGTCTGATCTGGTCTCGGACAAATTACAGTCTAAGTAAAAACATCCTAAGTTACTAGGCCTATACTCGGGCTATACCGGGCCCAATTCACCTGACAAAATTTTCGGAAGAAGAAAAAAGAAGGATAAAGGTTTGATGTTGGGTTGTGGCATACTCAGCCAAGCAGTGCCTTGTCCAATTTGCTTCACGTCAGGTATGGGAAAAGGAAACTCCTCTGAGAGTAGATAGAGCGACAATTTCACTGATTTCATCTTTTCAATTTGCATCTTCCATTACCACCCTCTTCGATGTAATTCAGAGCTTCCAACGAGTCCATTACAACATGAAAGCCAACATATCTAGCACGAACCATCCAGATCGTCGCAGTAATTACCGCCTGGAGCTCCATAAATTTTGTATTGATAATATTTTAGGAAAAAACTCTTATGAATATCTATAAACGTAAAGGAATTCTGGAATGAAAAATACAAACTCTCCGTAAATAGTGTCTTTAGCATTTCCTGAAACTCTCTGTGTATGTTTTGGATCATTTGGAACATAATATGAATAATATTAAGTAATTATTGAAAAGGAGGAATACAAAAAATGAAAAATAAAAACTGTATTTGAGGTTTGCACAAATCAATGTCTCTTAAATTTTTTGCCTTAAACATCCCTTTTAACGATCAAAGAAAAAAGGAAAAATGGTCAAATAGATCATTCTAGGACATCAAATCAATCACTTAAGTCTGTTTATTTAAAAATTAATATATGAGTATGTTACTTTAAAAATGCCAATTGTTTTCTCAATAAGGTATTACAATTTATGCTTTTGTTGTGGTTGCGAAATTGACATGTTTATGTTGACACAATTAGTTATAAAAGAATTCAAGTCCTTTTGATTATTAGCTATTGCATGGTGATTGTTCTCTTCGGATCACACATAATAATAGGATACATGTATGGTTGTTGGCGTGTTGCTACTAATCTACTCCGGGCAATACGAGATACGAAGTATGTTATTTGTTATTTATCTGTTTTTTTAATGTGTTATTTGGCATTTTTAATGAGCATTTGACCAAAAGAAATGTGATAAAAATAGACATTCTCCAATTAAAGTCTGCAATCTTCTTTTATTAAATAGCACTTATTTTATCTTTTAATATCATAATAGCCTTCGTAAAAAAGATCATAATAGCCTTAATAACTCTAATCACAATAAGCTTATCTTCGTTGTTATTGCCTAGAGACCCACCAATTGATGTCATGCAACCTACTATCGTTGTCGTTGCCACTATAAAATCTAAAGACCACAAAACTTTTTATAAATCCAGAAGGTAAATCACCAAAATAAATATGGAAAGTCGCGGATTTCCGATTGTCATTTACCAAGTATTATAAATAAATAAAAATAAATTTACATGGGAACAAAAATGAAAATAATTAGAGAAAATAAAATCCAAAAATGACAACATTAATTAAAGATGTAAATAATATCCTCTTTGAGTCCATGAAACTTTTACGATAATGAAAGTTCATTGTGAGTCTATGAAGATTGAAAAGATGATGTTAGTGTTCAGTGCGATCCTTTGATGAGATAGTGAACTACCAAATTAAGATCGAGCTGTGATGCAACACCATTATTCAGTCATTCACTCTCTTTAGGTGTCATGGAGTAACGAACACCTACACTTTTACATTTTATCAGGTGCACGACACGGGTAAAAATATTACGGAATAGTAGTTATATATTTCACAAATTAAAAAGTTGATATCATATAAATAGGTGTTGGTATTGTCGTAATAGAAATATCCTTATATGACTTCTTGAAATAACATTACAGCCAAATCAGCACTTCTCATTTTACTCTATGAGTAAAATGTAAGTTAATTAAATTGCAAATATAGGAGTATCACCTTTCATTATGTCCTTATTATAGGATTACTAAACAAAGTTTCAAATTGTTCCCACCAGAGGTAAGTGAAAGAAAAAAAACAAGTGAAATGACAAAACATATTTGTGAACCATAATACCATCATTATGGCATTATTATAAAATCATTCTAGTATATATTATTAATGCATACGGCCGGTATCAAGTTATAATACACCTTCTAGGTCATATTATTATTAATCTAGCCAACTTTTTCTATTAAGACTCGGGGTTCCATCCTAGATGGTTAATCTGATAGGAGTAGCCCAAAGCTCTGATAGTTTATTCGTGTATAATTCACGTAAAATACACTCAAACGTATAATTCGCGTATAATACTCCCATTTATGGTATTTTCAGAAAATACTGAAAAATTCATGTACTTTAAGGATAAAGTGTATAATACACGTACCGAACATATTGTTACGTATTTCATAAACAAAACACCATTAAACTGAAGCCTAATGGAGTGGTACAAATGAAGCAAAATGTCTAGTTGTTCGATACTATTTATATTGCTTAAAAAATTATTATGTCTTGTATGTTCGTTAATTTTTTAATAATCATCAGATTTAATAAATTAGCTTCTTAAAGTCATAATTCATTTCGATATTACTATTAGACTACAATTGTGATACACTTGAACTCCACTCATCCCAAAACTCTAAAAAGAAAGGAATATTACGGCGGATCACCAAATTTACGGCCACAGTATTATAAAATATTCTCTAGAAATTTCTCTCTACTTCTACACAAATAAGCAATATTATTGTTAATACTTATTGTACTTATGAATTCAAATTCGTATATCTGAAAAAAATTATTTTGTACATTTAAACTATTGAAGAATGTGGTGCATATGCTAATTAAAGTACTCTTTATTTTCTCATCATTAAATTAGTATATAAGACATGCACTATATGCCCTATTTTTAAATTGTGAATAGTTTAAAACATGTTCGTATCTTTATTCATTTCATGAACGTATGAACATATATTTAGCCGTATTTTATATAATTGTACCGTATTGTACACCAACGTATGTATTATTGTATTATTCACGAACCGTATAATACTAACAAAGGCCCAAAGTCTTATATATGTAATAGTATTTTATTGTAATATTATAATTTTTCGGTGTGCGTCAAATACTTTAACATGCCTCCTCAACTTGAACTATGCGAGACAATATCGGGGTGTATAAATGAGCAAAATAGACCTTTAACAAGCTACCCTTAATCAATGGGGCGGGTTTGGGGCGGAGGTTCGTTCGCTCCCTGATGTGAGTTTTCTCGCACTTAAAATAGATCGTAATATAGTGGTGTAAGTACGAGTATCGTCTCCACAGGGACGGACAAAAGGGAATCAAGAATTAATTAAATTCAGCGATTAAAAGAAAGAAATAAAATAAATGCGTCGTGCGAGATATGATTGGAATGGAAAATAAAAATGCGAATAAAACGATCAAACTAGGGGTTCTTTCTAATTAATGACGAAGGGAACAGGGATTGATTCCGGGGTAATCAGATTTCTGGCAGATCAGGCTTAATTACATGAAATTAATTAAATTGAGCCTAGCTAATCATTACTAAGTTCTTACCGCTCTCGCAGCGTAGAGTACAATAATTTAGGGGACCAGGCTGATCTCACATGCGACAGGATCCTAATTTATTGCCAAGACGAGCGTGCTTACGGCCCCTTAATCGCTACTAATCTCTTAGTGAACGATTAAGTGTGTGAAGGTATCCTAGAATAAATTAGATCTCTCTTAATTTATTCTACAAGCTGTTGTAATTCTAGCGGCCGTTCTAGGTTACAGGTGATATCAGTTAAATTATTCAAACACAAAATAAACGACATTCATGCAATTAAACCGAAAAGAATCTAGCCATACATCATGATCAACCCCTTCATCAATCTCAAATCCCTAATTAAAACTACTCACAATTCATAATTGAAGAATCAATGGAATTGGAATAAAAAGAATTAATTGTCATTAATTAAAAAGGTGCAACTTACAAAAATCCCAAAAGATTGATGAACAAGGATGAAAAGCTCTCTAAAATTCGTGCTAGGCACTCTCTCTAAGCTTCCCCCTTTAAAACGGGGGTTTACAGGCTGTTTAAATAGAAAAGTCGGGTGAAATTTGAGCTGAATTGAGATTTTCGGAGGCAGGCACGATGTCAGGCACGATCGTGCCTTCGATCGTGCCTCCAGAGCAAAAACGCGCATTTTGGGCAGGCACGATGGTGCATGCCTAGCTGGCAGTAACTCAGCGATGCTTTCTCTTCACGCACGATCGTTCCTGACTTTGAGGGCACGATCGTGCCTACTTAACTTCCGAATTTGGCAATGATTTATTCATGAAAGTTGTATGTAATGAAGTCCTCTATCCACCCCAATTTGCCGAATGTGAGTTGAATCATCCAATAAAGAGATATGATCAAAACGGTGGAAGGTATCATTCTGAAATCGCAGTAGAGATCATCTGACTTCATAGTCTGTTTTCACCTTCTTTCTCTACTCTCAGATTCTCGCAAAGGTGTCTTCAAATGATTTGTATCCCTTCAAGTTACCTTTCATATGGACTTTGAATCGTGTTCTTTGGATGTTTCTACAAGGAGATATGCTTGAACGATTGACAGAAGGTCATCCTGATCGCCGTTTTCAAGCTCTTTTCGTCTTCTTTTGATCTCAAAACCAATCCTAGAACTCTTTTTCCTTCAGATCTTCATCGTGAACCTCCCGGTGACCTCCAAAACTCTCAAATCAATCTCCAATGCTTCTCAACTCGTCCCGATTGCTTATCAAGCGCCGGTGTCGAACTCAAAAATCCTGATTTTGACTCCGAATGCAACAAAATTCGAACCAACGTCTGGTAAACATAACTTGAGCTAAAATTGAGACTTGCAACACCTTAAAGCTAGGAAAACCATCAAAAGCAGATCCCAACACTTAAGCTTTTGCTTGTCCTCAAGCAAACTGAACAACGGGACTTACGATAATCACCACACGGAATTAAAACAGTTAGCATGCACACGTAGTTAAAGGGATATTTACAGAACAGACAATCTCAACGAATAAAATTCTTCCCTAAACTACATCTTTGTACTCGAGCTAAACTATTTGACACAATTATTCACAACAACCTCAAAGTAATGACAACCTACACAAATAAACTAGCTACTGATCAAAAGGATTTGTGAAGGTGGTGGTGAATGGTTCATGGAGAACAATAATAGTCTCTTTCTTTTGAGAGATTGGAATATTCTAACAAAGACTCAATGTATTCAGGAACTCCAGGGCTATTCTTAGGAACAAACAACTCAGTAGGCCATAATTTAGGAACAATCATTTAAACCTATGCAAAGAGTAGACATGGTGTACAACTAAGCTAAACCGTCTCGGCACATTTGTGCTTTGACGTATACTTGAAGTACAAATAGCCTCCAAGTTCATTAATTATGTTTAGTTTTCCTTGTCATGTTGGCACGAGAACGCCGTTTCTTTCGAAAGATACCCAAGTCTCATCTTACACTTTTTGACCGGGGCTCCCATTCCCTTTTTCGCAAGATAAGAGGCCTAGCTATAATAATTTTTCACCTTTCGGATTCTCACTAGATTTTACCACATTCTAATCTCGGCCTCACCAAGGAAAAATAACAATTAAAGTTCATTAATTTATATTAAAGGTGAATCCATGCCTACAAAGCAATTCTCGAAAGTATCAAATTCCTAAAAAGTGACTGCTCTTACCCCATTTAGGGCCTAAGAACAGTGCCAAAAGTGGCTCCTACACAAAATTCCCTAAACTTAGCAAATTAATCTCCTAGTTCCCTAAACATCAAGGCTAAGTCAGAAATATTCACGGGTAAGGAACACAAGCCATTTGGCTATGGAGCTCAATTAATTGGGTAACAAAGAACGGTCAGGCTCAAAGTGGCTTCTCCTAAAGGAACTTATTCAGGTCAAATGGGAACTTTGTTCATTCATTCAATGGGTGACTAATGCCTTCATCCTCTCAACAACTAGATTATAGTGCAAGCAATTTAAGCCTAAACACTTCAAAGATGTTGTAAAAGCATAGTCAAAACGCTAGCCAGTTCACAAAGACATAGTTTAAAGAAAAAAATTCAAAAATTTTGACATGACTTTTCCTATGAATATACAACTAACACCTACGCATGTTAATTCTAATAATCACATGTAGCAACTACTGTCCGAATGCCCAATTCACTCCCCCACACTTAAACTTTGGCATCGTCCTCGATGACCAAAAATGCACTATGCACAAGGGGTAAAGAGGATAGGGTCACACGTGCTCAACTTGACTCAAGTGAATTATTACTAAAAGGTGATTAAAAGAGTCGCAGAAACTTCCCTAAGGCGCTGGTCGGTGCAGAACTAAACTAAGTCAAGTGATCCTCGACACACCATCCCCAAAGCAAGACCCTGAGCGGCAAAAACAAAACACACAAATACAAAAACAAACCCAAAAAACACCCTAGATTTTTTTTTTGTTTTTTTTTTCGGGGGTTTTCTGAAAGCAAGCAAGCAAGCAAACAAACAAAAAATGCAGAAATAAGCTTGGGTTGTCTCCCAAGAAGCGCTATTTTTAACGTCGTTTGCCCGACGCAACTTCCTCACACGCTCTCAAATAGCAAAGACTGCAGTGGTGCATTAATAATCAATGTCTCCAGTTTCCTCTCAACAAATGTCATGAGGTGTCGTGGATCTTTAAATTCTTCAGTCCACGTAGGCAGCATATGGTCTTCATAACCCTCATCAACGCAGAAGTGAAGTATGAAACTCTCATCCTCTTCAGGTGGATAGGGAACATGAGTGAAAACTTTGATTACTCTAGGCATCACCGGAAGCTCAAAACATGTTTCCACGCAAGGAGTAAGAGCAACACCGTAATCAAACTGCACCATAGAAAAGTCTCCTTCTTCCTCACAAATATCATGAACATTCACAACCTCTCCTCCGGACTCTGTATCACTCCCCAAGAAGGCATCCCAATTCTTGTTAACACCGTTCTTATCAATATCTTCTCGGATGATGTTGTCATTCTCCACATAAACAAAAATATCATCATCAAGGAGTGAATCAAAGAAATCCAAATCTGAAACCTCGTAAGAGTGGATCGATGCATGTGTACAAGAGGGAAATTCTTGCTTGTGGAGTAGGACTTCTTCATTATGGACATCATCTACCTCGCCCCCACTCTCTTGGAGCATGTAATCATCTTCTCCCAACTCCTCTTCAATACCCAAACCTACTTCAGTAGCACCATCATCATGACTGATCTGCTTCATGCCCTCCTCAGGTGTTGAGACTAATGGTAAATAAAACAGCTGGGGGGTTTCTGTATGAAAATCACAGTGATTTGTGACTTCATCAGTTACAGCTCGTACCGTTTCAAATTTTTTCCTGTATTCTTGGAAAAACAACTTGACACTATTATCTTCTTCTTCATCTCCAAACATAGGAGGGTCTTCAACATCATCAGGAAGTGTATCATTCATCATATTCCCACCTTCACAGTCTGGCTCACTCACATGATCATCCCAATTGGTCTCCTCAGGTTGGGCTTCTGCCAGATGGCTCATTATGGTATTTATATGCTTCGTTATGTTTGAATAGCTTTGCTCCATGGTCTCTAGGTGCTCAGACAAAATCTCTGAAAGTGTCTTCTTGCATTGATTTTGTGGCTCATTACTTGGCAAGGATGTAGGAGTGATTGAAAGATTTGTGTTTGTGAGTTGTGGGGAGGAAGAAGTGGGGTATGCAGCTGACCAGTAAGGATGGTCATATGGAGGTTTGATGGGGCAAAGACATAAATGGTGACCTCCTCCATAGAAGGAACAAATGTTATCCTTAAAACATTCAGATATTTCCTGAGGCGTTTTAGTTTGAAGAATAAATTCAAGAATGGAGCCTGGTCTTACGCTTACCCAAATGTATTGTGATGAAGGATAATAAGAATCGGAATGAAAAGGTTGCGTGGTTGGAGTGTATGGATAAGAAGGTTGAATATTTTGTGGTGTAGGAGAGTAATTTTGATGAGGAGAAAAATGTTGATGATGAATGTAAGGAGGATATGGCGTGTATGGTGAATATTCCATGGAGATTTGGTGGTAAGGAATTCCTCCAGGAATTTGACTGAATGAGTTCATTGCATGCCTCTTTGAAAGTTACCTGAAAGGTTAGCACAGAAAAATCCTACGGAAAACAAAAAGAAAACTAACTAAAAAAATTCGCTAAAATTAATTAACCCTTAAAACCGACACCGTCCCCGGCAACGGCGCCAAAAACTGATGTGAGTTTTCTCGCACTTAAAATAGATCGTAATATAGTGGTGTAAGTACGAGTATTGTCTCCACAGGGACGGACAAAAGGAAATCAAGAATTAATTAAATTCAGCAATTAAAAGAAAGACATAAAATAAATGTGTCGTGTGAGATATGATTGGAATGGAAAATAAAAATGCGAATAAAACGATCAAACTAGGGGTTCTTTCTAATTAATGACGAATGAAACAGGGATTGATTCCGGGGTAATCAGATTTCTGGCAAATCAGGCTTAATTACATGAAATTAATTAAATTGAGCCTAGCTAATCATTACTAAGTTCTTACCGCTCTCGCGGCGTAGAGTACAATAATTTAGGGGACCAGACTGATCTCACATGCAATAGGATCCTAATTTATTGCCAAGACGAGCGAGCTTATGGCCCCTTAATCGATACTAATCTCTTAGTGAATGATTAAGTGTGTGTGAAAGTGTCCTAGAATAAATTAGATCTCTCTTAATTTATTCTTCTAGCAGTTGTAATTCTAGAGGCCGTTCTAGGTAACAGGAGATATCAGTTAAATTATTCAAACACAAAATAAATGACATTCATGCAATTAAACTGAAAGGAATCTAGCCATACATCATGATCAACTCCTTCATCAATCTCAAATCCCTAATTAAAACTACTCACAATTCATAATTGAAGAATCAATGGAATTGGAATAAAAAGAATTAATTGTCATTAATTAAAAAGGTGCAACTTACAAAGAATCCCAAAAGATTGATGAACAAGGATGAAAATCTCTCTAAAATTCGTGCTAGGCACTCTCTCTAAGCTCCCCCCTTTAAGACGGGGGTTTACAGGCTGTTTAAATAAAAAATCGGGTGAAATTTGAGCTGAATTGGGATTTTCGGAGGCAGGCACGATGCCAGGCATGATCGTGCCTTCGATCGTGCCTCCGGAGCAAAAACGCGCATTTTGGGCAGGCACGATCGTGCCTGGCTGGCAGTAACTCAGTGATGCTTTCTCTTCACGCACGATCGTGCCTGATTTTGAGGGCACGATAGTGCCTACTTAACTTCCGAATTTGGCAATGATTTATTCTTGAAAGTTGTAAGTAATGAAGTCCTATATCCACCCCAATTTGAAGAATATGAGTTGAATCATCCAATCAAGAGATATGATCAAAACGGTGGAAGGTATCGTTCTGAAATCGCAGCAGAGATCATCTGACTTCATCGTCTGTTTTCACCTTCTTTCTCTCAGATTCTCGCAAAGGTATCTTCAAATGATTTGTAGCCCTTGAAGTTACCTTTCGTATGGACTTTGAATCGTGTTCTTTGGATGTTTCTACAAGGAGATATGCTTGAACGATTGACAGAAGGTCATCCTAATCGCCGTTTTCAAGCTCTTTTCGTCTTCTTTTGATCTCAAAACCAATCCTAGAGCTCTTTTTCCTTCAAATCTTGTTAGAGATATTGTTAGAGATATTTTCATTGTAATTGTGATCAATGTTACTTTGCTATTTTATAGTTAGCTAGAATAATGAATAGGCCTTTTAAGGCAATTTGTAATAAAAGGTTTTATACCTTTTTAGGTATGGGCCTCCTAGAAAAAGGAGCCCAAATGATTGTAAAACCTACCTTTCCCGTCAGGCTATATATATGCCTTAAGGGAAAGGCTAGGTTAAGCTTTTCAGATATTCTCATACCCTAGTGCCGCAGAGCCTATATCGGTGATAGAAGTTTTACGCTAAGTTTTGTTCATCATTCTGTAAACTTCTTCATCATTCAATGGAAAGCTTCATTCCCAGATCTATCTTCCATACATACATTCTATAGACTAGAAAACAGGGACCTAACATCTGGTATCAGAGCCGGAGCTGATCGATCGATTGAAGGCTGAAAAACTCTCCTGCGCGATTCTTCATCGTTGAAGTTTCGCACTTGAGCGATCTTCTGTTCTATTTTTATTGTTGTTTTTGCAGGAAAATGGTTGAAGGAATGTGTTTCTAGGCTTGCTAGGATCATTCCTGGAGAAAATCTCGGTCTGAAACTCGGAGTACAGGTTAATCCAGAGTTGAGCGATCCTGCAGAATAGCGCAACTCGCTGGGAAAAAGAACAAGTTCGCGCAACAAAGCCTCCTGCGCGATTCCTCAGCTTCGCGCAATACTACCTGCGCGATCTACTGATTAAAAAAATTCACCCCTGCGCGATTTGGGATATCGCTCAACTCATCCTGAGACTTGCGCCATCTTCACCTCCTGCGCGATTTCACTTCGCGCAAGTACCCCTGCGCGATTCAGGAGTTGCCCCATTTGGGCACTTGAGCGATTCTCCTTGAGCGATTTTACACTTGAGATCCTTTTTAAGTGTTGAGCGATCCTTTTTAAAGGTTGAGAGATTGTTTGCTAAGACTTGAGCGATCTTTTTAAGACTTGAGCGATCTTAGCGAAGTTGAGCGATCCTTCAACACCTTGCCCGATTTAGACACTTTGCAACCAGAACAAAGACATCTGACTGAAGATTTAAACAACAGAACAGAATCAAATCAATCAACTGATCAGCCCGATCAAATTTTAAAATGGATGCTTTGTCGATTGGAAACGACACTAGACCCCCGATTCTACGAAGAGGGGAGTACAATGTATGGAAGAACCGATTTCTGAACTTTCTTGAGAGCAAGGACCAATCCTCAGGTCTACTTGACTCTATCACAAATGGACCTGCACAATTGATGATAGCAGTTGAGAGAGATAATGGAAACAACCCACCGGTTGAGATAGAATGGAGACCGAAGACTGTTGACGAATATGATGATGAGGATAGAGCAAGACTCCGGGCAGATCTCATTGCCAAGACCTACCTGTTGCAGGCCATCCCGAACGACATCTACATGCAGATTGACAGCATGTCAACTGCAAAAGAGATGTGGGATGAGATCTTCAAGATCATGCAAGGCACTGAGATCGGAGTAAAGGCGAAGAAAGCTAGCACATTCACTGCTTATGACTCATTCAAAGCCAAGCTCGGAGAATCACTTGAAGACACCTACCTCAGATTCCTGCAGTTGATAAATGAGATGAGAAAAATCGGCGTGCACAAGTCAAACATGGAGCTGAACGTGAGATTTCTATCTTCTCTTGGAGCTGACTGGAAGAAGCTGAGCTCACAGATAAGGCACACGAAGGATCTGGATGAGATGGATATTCACGCTGTGTACAACACACTTGACCAATATGCAGAAGATTTTTCTGATCTTGTGGTAGCCTCTGTGACAGCTGATAAAGGGAAGGGAGCTGTGGACAAGCTTGCTGACACCCTTGCCCTGATGCTTGACAAGCCATCGAAGTCTGGCTCCAAGAAGGATAAGATGATAATTGAAGAAAGTGAAAGTTCTGACAGTGACGTTGGATTTAAGAATGACTCAGATGATGATGAGATGCATGATTTTCAGAGGCAAATAGCCCTTCTTACTTCGAGGTTCAACAATCATATGCAAATGAAGAAGAACTCCTCTAACCACAGGCTCCGCAAGTCCTCTACCAGCAACAGCAAAAGAAAAGAGCGATCTTTTGATTCGTCTGAGAATATTGTTGCTGAGGATGCTCCAAAGTGCTTCAATTGTGGGAAGACTGGACATCTGATGAAGGACTGCAGGATGCCTAAGAGGAAGAAAGATGCTGAGTACTACAAGCAGAAGATGTATCTGAACAAGAAGAAGATGTTGCTGGCTATGGAAGAAAACAAGGAAAAGAGTGCTCTCATGGCTGAAAAGGACCACTGGATGGATGATTCTGATGAGGAAGAGAATCTGGCCTTGATGGCAGTGGTTGAAGAAGAAGAGAAAGAGAAGGATGCTGAAAAAGAAGGAAAGATGAAGTCAACCCCTGCTGCTGATGAGAAGGAGAAAGACAAAGCTAAGGAGAAGAAGAACCTGCCTACTGCAACCAATGCTGATGAAATGACTGCCCTGTCTGCTGAGAACAGGAACGCTGACAATGAAGTAAGTACCTCTAATTCATCTGTCCATACTTGCTCCAGAACTGATATGCATGATAAATTTAAGGAGCTAGAGGTGAATTACAAAAGGTTGTATGAGGTATATAATCAACTGCGTGAAAAACAGACATGCTCAAACATTAAGATAATCAATTCAGAGAAAACAATCACTAAGCTCACAACTGAGAATAAGCGACTTAGTGCTAGTGAGAAAGAGTTGACAGAGAAACTTAGAACAACTGAAAAAGAAAGAATTAGACTTTTTGGTGTCAATAATTTGCTAATGGAAAGAAGGGGTGCTCTTTATACTAAAATCAAAGAACTTGAGGATCTGTTAGCCAAAAGGGACCAAACAGATCAGACTATTTTCCTTAACCAGCCTAAGGACACTCGTTTTTATAACGCCAAAGAAGGCTTAGGTTTGACCAATCCTCAGAACCTGAAAAAGGTCAACTGTAGACAACTCTATGATGTTAGATACATGAAAATAGGATTGACCAAACTCATGGCCTTCACTGGTGCTGAAGAAACGAATGCCCTTGAGGATGAAAAGAGAAAGACAAAGGCTGGTGTCGAGGTTCCTTTTGACTACACAGAGTTAAACAAGAGCTACAAAACCAAAGCACCCCCTTTGACCCCTGCTGAAGAAATCTTGACCTATCCCCCTGACAAGGAAGCTGAGAAAGACGGAGAGGAGGCTTCTACATCTGAACCAATTGAGAAACCAGCTTACATTCCACCATTGGTGAGAAAGTTTGCTGAGTTAAAAGACTCTTTTGAAAAAGAAAAGCAGGTTTTAGAAAAAGAAAAGGATGAACTTTTAAAAGAAATATCTTCTTTGAAAACCGCCTCTCAGTCTAACACAGCTTCTCAATCCTCTTCCCCTTCTACTTCTGAAAACACTTCTGAAAATTCAAGCGATAGTTTTAAGACTTCTCCTTCTCACCCCAAGTCTCATTCTCCGACAGGGAAAGATGTGAAGAAGAGAGTCGAGAGGAAAGGAGAGTGGATTGAAGACAAAATAAGAAGGAAGAAGAGAGAAGAAGAGTCAAGATTAAGAAATAAGTGTCAACGGTCGAGCGCCATTTTTTATGTTAAGAATAAGTCTAGTTCTAGCATTAGTGAGCCATCTACTAGTTATACTAAGAGAGTGGCTCCTAAGTCTTCTAGTTCTAAGATTTCTGTCTCGAATCGCTGTACTAAATGTGTTTCTCTGGATTGTGTTAAATTAATAAAATGTTGTTGTTATAAGTCTGTTCCTTCTTGCAAAACAAAAGATCATGTGATTGTTGATAATGTTGTGAATAAGCCCAAGATTGAAAGGGTGAATGTTGAGAGTGAGGTCAAATTGCCATTTTTAAGGTATCCTCTCAAGATTCACTCAGTCAAACATCTGAGAAGGCTATCACGTGAACCAATCTTGAAAGACCACTTATCTGAACAATCACTTAGGACGAATGAAAGTTCCCTCGCTCCAAAAATAAAACAAATCAAACAAAAATGGGTTCCTAAGGCTGAAGCAGAACAATTAAAAATGAAAAACTCTTCTCAATCAGCCAGCCTAGGATCCCAAATCAAAAAGAAGTTGAAACAATTGCTCACTGTTGATAAGGAAGGACCCATCTGGCGATGGGTACCTAAGCGAAACTAATCTGTTTTGCAGGTCAGTCATGTGTGGCATCTTGATTCGGGTTGCTCGTCACACATGACTGGACAGATTGAACTACTGAGCAACTATTCTGAAAGGTTTGGAGGAAATGTGAGGTTTGGGAACAATGCTTCATCGCCCATACTCGGGATAGGAGATGTCATCTGTGAGAGCGTCACAATCAGAAATGTGTCGTATGTGCAGGGACTGAAGCACAACTTGCTTAGCATCGGCCAATTTTGTGACAATGGAATGGAAGTGAGATTCCATGCTAGGCAATGTTGTGTGATGGATATGGGTGGGACACCATTATTAAGGTGTCAGAGGAAAACCAATCTCTACACCATTGATCTGAAATCGGTACGATCCCCCATATCCATCTGCCTCCTGTCCAAAGCATCTGAAGAACAAAGCAGCCTATGGCACAGACGTCTCTCACACTTGAATCTGCCAGCCATCAGTTCCCTCTCCTCGAAGAAGTTGGTGAAAGGACTGCCTGTACTGAAGAACTCCCCCAACCATCATTGTTCTGCATGTCATTTGGGAAAGATGAGGAGAGCATCACACAAGTCAAAACAATTTCCTTCCTCATCTCGTCCCCTGGAGCTATTACATATGGATTTGTGTGGTCCGATGCGCGTGCATAGCATCAGTGGACGCAAATATACTTTGGTAATTGTGGATGACTACTCACGCTACACATGGACCAAGTTTTTGCGCTCCAAGGACGAAACTGCAAACTTAATCATGACGTTCATCAGGACCATACAGAACTATCTACAGCAGAACGTGAAGATCATCAGAACTGACAACGGGACAGAGTTCAAGAACAAGGAACTGACTGAATTCTATGAAGCTCAGGGAATTACTCAACAGTTCTCTGCAGCTAAGACACCACAGCAGAACGGTGTTGTAGAACGACGGAACAGAACCTTGGTGGAAGCAGCCAGAACCATGCTGATACAGTCAAAGCTTCCTCACTTCATGTGGGCGGAAGCTATCAACACGGCTTGCTTCACACAGAACAGGACGGTGATCCACAAAAGATTTGACAAGACGCCTTATGAGATCGTGTTCAAGCGGCTCCCTAACATTGCCTTCTTCCGCGTCTTCGGCTGTAAATGCTACATTATGAACGACAGGGATGCTAGGGGGAAGCTTGATCCAAAAGCAAATGAAGGGATATTCATTGGGTATTCTACCAATTCCAAGGCATACAGAGTATACTTGAAAGACAGAAGAACCGTCATGGAGAGCATCAATGTGAGCTTCTATGAAATGGCGGACTTGGCTTCTGAACATTTTCATTCTGAACCATCAACCTCTGCAAACAATGAAACTCCATCATCTTCTGGAGTAGGAGGGCAGGGAGGTGAGACAAGATCTGATGAGCACGTGGTTCTGGATTCTCTATTTGAACACTTCTACAGTCAACCACGTGCACCACCAACTACAAATGCTACACCTACTCAGAACCCCCTGTTACCTGCTCCAACCACTGAAGAAACCAACACTCCTACTCAGAATGATGATGAGCATACAGATAATGAAGCTGAACATGAAACAACCTCTCCTGTCAATGATCAACCTGAAGAAGCTGCAACGCAAGAAACCCCAGAAGTACAACCAGAACAAGAATATTCTGACCCTGATCATCCAATCATAACTCCACAGCCTCTACAGCACGAGAGAAAGTGGACAAGGGCACATCCGCCAGAGCTGATAATTGGAGATCCATCTCAAGGAGTCAGAACCAGAACGGCATCAGTCAATGAATGCTTATACTCATGCTTTCTGAGTCACAAAGAACCAACAAAGATGACTGACGCATTGGCTGATCCGGACTGGGTGATTGCGATGCAGGAAGAAATGAACCAGTTTGAAAGATTGAAAGTGTGGACCCTGGTGCCAAGACCTTACAAGAAAACCATTATCGGCACCAAATGGGTATTCAAAAACAAGAAAGACGAAGACGGTGTGATCGTGAGGAACAAGGCCCGCCTGGTTGCCAAAGGTTACAATCAACAAGAAGGAATCGACTACGATGAAACCTTTGCACCAGTGGCAAGAATTGAAGCGATAAGACTATTCCTCGCTTATGCTGCACACAAGAGCTTCACAGTGTATCAGATGGATGTAAAGACAGCATTTCTTAATGGAGATTTGAAAGAAGAAGTCTACGTTGCACAACCTGACGGCTTTGTTGATCCTGAACGCCCCAATCATGTATACAAGCTGAGGAAAGCTTTGTATGGTCTGAAACAAGCACCGAGAGCTTGGTACGAAGCACTATCAGATTTTCTTGTAGAATCAGGCTTCTCGAAGGGAAAGATAGATCCAACTCTCTTCATCAAAAGACACAAGGGTGACATCATGCTGATACAAATTTATGTGGACGACATCATTTTTGCCTCGTCGAATCCAAATTTCTGTAGAAAGTTCAGCAATCTGATGCGCACCAAGTTCGAGATGAGTATGATGGGAGAGTTGAACTTCTTTCTAGGGCTTCAGATCAAGCAAATGCCAGACGGAATATTCATAAATCAGTCCAAGTACATCCACGATATGCTAAAGCGCTTCAAAATGGACAGCAAGTCAACGATGAAAACCCCTATGTCTCCCTCACAGAAGCTCGACTCCGACCCTTCCGGGAAACCAGTCGATGCTACCAATTATCGGGCTATCATCGGTTCCTTGTTGTACCTTACATCTAGCCGACCAGACATTGTCTTTGCAACTTGCCTATGCGCCCGCTTTCAAGCAAATCCGAAGGAATCACATCTGAATGCTGTTAAAAGAATACTGCGATATCTCAAAGGAACAGTCAATCTGGGCCTTTGGTATCCTAAGGAATCAGGCTTTGACCTTGTTGGATACTCAGATGCTGATTTCGCGGGTTGCAAATTGGACAGAAAAAGTACATCTGGCGGTGCCCAATTTCTTGGTGATAAGTTGGTGTGCTGGTCCTCCAAAAAGCAGAATTGTGTGTCTACTTCTACAGCTGAGGCAGAATATGTCGCGGTTGCTAGCTGTTGCTCACAGATATTATGGATGAGGACCCAACTGAAAGACTACGGGTTCACATTCTCACACATCCCGATATACAGTGACTCTCAAAGTGCAATAGCCATCACGTGTAATCCGGTCCATCATTCAAGGACGAAGCATATTGACCTCAGATATCATTTCATAAAGGATCACGTTGAGAAAGGCACCGTGGACATGTTCTTTGTGTCTACGGAATTGCAACTAGCTGATATATTCACCAAAGCCCTGGATGAAAAGAGATTCAATTTCCTGATCTCTAAGCTGGGGATGCTGAACCTGAACGAATGAGTAACTCTGAACTGTGTGTGTGCGTGTGCTTTCATAATTTTCATTCATTCTAAAACATTTTTCAAAATTTGCATTTTTATTTTTATGCATGCATCTCATATTTTTATTATTCTGTTTGCATCATTTTTTTTCATTGCATAAATTGAGGGGGAGCTGTTCTAAACTGTTCATAAGTTGAGGGGGAGCTTTTCAAAAATATGTATAAGTTGAGGGGGAGTTTTCTAAATTTTTCATTCTAAAAAGAAAGCAAGTGTTGAGGGGGAGAATTTTAATTTGAAATCTGACTGATTTGGGCCCGTTACACTTTTGAAAAACCTCCCGGGCCTATTTAATCTGTGAAACGCGCAACTCCTCCCCATTTCACCTCTGCGCGAAACGCTTGCACTCCCTCAGAGCTCTCAACTCCCTCTCTCGCTTTTCACTCTTCAAAGGTAAAAAATCTCCATTCTTTCTTCGATTATCTGGTTTATTCATGCTTAACAGGTAAACGGACTAAGGGAAGACGATGAACAGGTGCTTCGACGAAGATGATGCGCGAAACCCCCTGCGCGAAGTCATTGCACGATTCGCCTGACTTGCGCTATTCGACGGGCTTGCGCGATTAGCCTCACTTGCGCGAATCGCCTGTCTTGATCAATTCGTCTGACTTGCGCAAACTAAGGGGGTGCGCGATTTAAACAGATTGAGTATCAACCCCATTGCACGATTCTTCACTATTGCGCAACCTACACCCCTGCGCGATCTTCAGATCTTGCGCGAACAGAGGGGTTGCGCGATTCGACACTTGCGCTAACATCCTCCTTGCGCGATTTGACCAAGTTGCGCGATTGAACCTGCGCGATCTTTCTGGGGTGCGCGATCAGAACTTTTGCGCGATCCCAGCCCCTGCGGGATCTAGGGGCTGCGCGTTTTTGGGGTATCCGAGTACCTTGCGCGATCCACACTCTTGCGCAATCCAACACTTTGCCCAATCCTTATGGGCTGGGCGAAATTAAGTCAGCCCGTCCCAAGTTCAAACCCTTAGCGGAATTCATTATGTGGGCTAAAATAAACCAAGTCCTGACCCAAATCAGACAGAGAGCAATAACCTTTTATTGGGCCCCATTTTTTTTAAAAAAAAAAGGGGGATTTCAAAATCAAAACAACAACAATAAAAGGCCCAAGTGAGGAATAAACTGTGGACTTAGCCATTCTTGATCATATGCTCTAATCTGTTTATCATTTTCAGACTGAAATGGCTGCCAACACTCCAATCAACATGATCTATGCTAGGGAACACTGGATCCCGATCAAAGAAAACAACTCACAACTGGACCCCGAAGTCTTCTCATGCCAAGATGACGTGGTGGTCTCTATTCTCAAAGGCCACAAGCTGTGGAAGGCACTGAGCAAGAACGCTGAAGTCCCTCAGGTGTATCTCCAACAATTCTGGGGTACACTTGACAAGGACGTTGATGCGAATGGCAGACAAATTGATGACGTGCTAGCTGCCACAATCTGCAACACCAGAGTCACAATCACAAAGGAGCTGGTCCAACAAGTGCTACAGATCCCGGAGGAGGAACATTATGATGCGTTGGCCTCAGAAGCGCAAATTTTTGAAGACATGATCACTCTAGGCCACGCTGAGCCCCTCCGGTTGATGTCCGCGATCAAGACAGCACGATTTCCACGACCATGGAGGACACTAATGGCCACACTGAACAAGTGCTGCACATCTAAGCACAGTGGCTTCGACAAATGCAGCGGTTACCTCGTCTACATCTTCCACGGCATCGCTTTCATGAAGAACTACGACTTCACCTCACTAATCTGGGGTGACATTCTGGAAATGAGAAGAAGAAAATTTGAAACTGATCTGATCAAACATCTGCCATACATGAGATGGTTCTCACTGCTGGTGCGACACTTCTGCAGAACAATTCCTACGATTCAACGGCGCAAATCATCTGAGAATGTCAGCACTCCAGCCCTACAATACTTGAAGAGAATGCCAGAGGTACGCACACTGGTACCTCTACCTATTCCTGTTTCACTCCTCCTGTTAGCCGGTCGAAATGATCCACATGTCATACGCTACAGCGAGGAGAACAACATCATACTCCCTATGGCTCAGATAAACCCCCCTGAGCCTACCCCGGGGAGTCAGCCGAGAGTAAGTGAGGGTCCTGAGAGTTCAACCCAGCCACAGAGACCAGTGGCAAGCCGGCCCCATGATGATCAGACTATGTCTGCTGAGGGCCACACCCGTGCTGAGGAGTCTTCCCGTGATTCGCCAAGCGTAGCCACAACACAAGACGCTGACGATGAGGGCTCTGGGAGCAAGGCTGAGGACGACAACGATGATGATGATGAGGACGACGACAACGCCAATACAAAGGGCAAGAAAGTCGAGAAAGCCCGCGCTAAGAAAGGACGACTCGTTATAAGGCTTTCTCGGGCTACAACACAAGAGCAGTCTCACCAAATCAAGGACACTCAAGGAAATATCATCAGTGAGACTCGCTCCAAGGTGCGTCATGAACTTGCCTCATCATCTACTCCTGTGCAAAGAGTGCAAACCGCGAGCAACCTGGCAGAAGAGTTAGCTTTGTATGACAGCTGCTCTGACCTAGACACAATAAACCGGGCTAACCCCATAGGTGCAGAAACTGATATTTTCAGTTTCCGAGTAGAAGACGCAGCATCCAGCCCAACTGCGCATGCACAAGCCTCACCTAGCCACTCTGCTGCCTCCCAACAGGTAGTAGTTTCACATATTGGGGATATTATACCCACCTCGCTGTCTCCCTACGAAGCAGCTGAGGATTTACTTTGTGGTCTTCCGCCCCAGACCACTACCCCTCCTTCTAGCACATTGAGTCTAGTTTCCACCATCCCAACATTTTCAACATTTTCTAGGACACATACACTGCTCACACCACCGCACACGACAGGTGCACTTTACTTGTCCTCAACGATCGGAGATACGTCAATGATGATCGGAAGTCCTGCTGCTCAACAGATATCTCCATCATTATCTGCAGGCCACACATCGGTAATCTTTACTGATGCTGTGACAACGGTTACTACCCCTGTAACCGGACACCCTGACCCCACCGACCTTTCCGTCATTCTGCAACGTTTCTTGGATTCCACCATCAAACCACGGGTGCACGAAGCAATAACCGCTCGGGCACAGGAATTCAGGAACACCCCGGCGTTGCTAAATGACATCATCCAACCCCAACCATCATCCTCACATACCCAACAAACCCAACCACTTCCTATCATACCTACCCAACAAACCTCTGAACCATCCACAACCCTACCCCACTCACCTACTGCTTCAAGGGGAACCCAGGATACAGAACTAGTGTCCTCCCCTACTTCGACCACACCTTTTCCTGACCCTAAAACCTTACCGTTCGAGGTACTCGAAACCCTTATGCTAGATCAACTACTAGCTACCGAAGAAGGCAACCTAACCCAGAAACAAAAAGACCTTCTTCGGATCCTTAAGCCTGACAGCTCATGCCGTGATAGTCTCCTCGGTCACAAACGTTCGCATGAGGACCCCGATGATTCGGATCCTCATGAGGGGGAGAACAAGAGACAAAGGACACTTGAGCGTGATGCGTCAACCAGCCAACCCTCTACGCAATCCAACCAACCTGAATCCTCGAACAATCAGCCCCCACCATCCACTCATCATAAAAGCCAAACAACCAACTCACCCACATCTAGCCCGGTCGAGCTAGAAACAACACTCCTAGGCTCATCTTTCATAGATGTAGACCAAGGATGGAGTGGAAGTCCTGAGGTTGCTACTTCGAGTACACCTTTCTACTCAGGCCATCAGAAAGAACCTAGTTCTAATCTGATGTCAACGGGCAATCCTAGTGATCCCGGAGTTACCATTGACAGAGCGCCACAACAACAGCAGACCCCCTCCAGCCAACCTGATGATCAGACACCCGATGAACTTGAAGAAATCCTAGTCTATGACAAATGGCCCCGCCAGTGGACAGAATGTGATGATCTTAGGGTGGAGGCGGAGCAGTACGAAATGTGTAGAAGTTGGCAGCTCAGAGAGTTTCTAAATAAATATCATGCACAGATGATTGGGCTCGACAATGATGAAATAAAAGAAGGAGAAAAACGCAAAGAGCCTGAATCTATCACTAAGCAAAAGGCTACTCATAAACCTGAAGATAGCGTCAGAATCAAGAACCCCTTCCTGGAAGAAATCAGAGAACGAATTTGGCGCAAACCAGAGAAGATCAAGACATACACAGAACTCAGGATGCGTGGCATCAATCATCTCAAAGGTAGAGACAGAGGTGGAAACCTGTACATGCTCGGACATAGATCCACTGGAGAACGACGACAGATTCTGAATCATAATCTTGCAACAAGCGGATGTCCAGTGCAAACAATTCTGAAAGTTACAGAAGAGTACCTGGAGAAGATTAAATACATGGTCTTTCATCTACAAAGAACTGATGGATCAACCTTCACTTGTCAAGAAAACGATTTCTTTCTGCTACATATGGACGACGTGTATCAAATGTTTATGAGATGCAGAGAGCTACCGGTCCATAAAGATAGACTTGCAAGAGAAGGATTTGAAGCCATAAAAAGATTCATGATGAGACAAGTTCGATACTATGGAGGTCATGATCTTCAGATGGGTCTGGAAAATAATTATCCCAAAGTGAATCTTACAAAGCCAGAACTTTACAGACCAGAAATAGAAGACTTCCCAGAAGATCATATCTTCGACAATTCAACCTCAGTCATCTACCTGAATCATGAAGGAAAGAAGCGCATTTTGATTATCAAAGAAATAAACAAATACTGCGACGGAACGCTGAAGATCATCAGAAATAGAATGAAATCAAAGAGAGAAGGACTTGTCAAGAAATCAACTGAAGCCACAAAGAAAGAAATCAAAGAACTGGAAAGAGTTGATGAAGTTCTGAAGGCCATCAATAAGCAAATCGATGATAGAAGATCACTCAGAAATTACGAGCATGCTCTCAATCTTAGAAAGCATTATTTTAAAGCTCAGAAGTGAAGAAAAGAAGAAGCAAGAACATCTGATCACAAAGGGGGAGATTGTTAGAGATATTTTCATTGTAATTGTGATCAATGTTACTTTGCTATTTTATAGTTAGCTAGAATAATGAATAGGCCTTTTAAGGCAATTTGTAATAAAAGGTTTTATACCTTTTTAGGTATGGGCCTCCTAGAAAAAGGAGCCCAAATGATTGTAAAACCTACCTTTCCCGTCAGGCTATATATATGCCTTAAGGGAAAGGCTAGGTTAAGCTTTTCAGATATTCTCATACCCTAGTGCCGCAGAGCCTATATCGGTGATAGAAGTTTTACGCTAAGTTTTGTTCATCATTCTGTAAACTTCTTCATCATTCAATGGAAAGCTTCATTCCCAGATCTATCTTCCATACATACATTCTATAGACTAGAAAACAGGGACCTAACAAATCTTCATCGTGAACCTCCTGGTGACCTCCAAAACTCTCAAATCGATCTCCAATGCTTCTCAACTCGTCCCGATTGCTTATCAAGCGCCGGTGTCGAACTCAAAAATCCTGATTTTGACTGCAAATGCAACAAAACTTGAACCAACGTCTGGTAAATATAACTTGAGCAAAAATTGAGACTTGCAACACCTTAATGTTAGGAAAACCATCAAAAGCCAATCCCAACACGCATCAAATGCGTGTCTGAATACAGACTTATCACTCCTCCATCCCCCGCCCCATGTCTAAAAAGTCTTTCTGATCATCCCCACCCCATCCCCCGCTACTCCCAGACCCGCCCCATCCCCGCCCCGTCCCCCTCCCCACCCTAGTGTCCCCCACGGGTGCCCGCGGTGCCCCCATATAGATTTTATTTATCTTATTTGCATACTTCGTATTTTTTAACCCATTTTAAAGATAAATATAAATATATATATAGCACTAAAAGAAGTAAGCTAGATAATATTGTGTTTGATAAAAGTTAATTCTGTCAATTTTTAATAATTCTTTAATTTGAATAAGAAATGTAAAAATATAAGTAAATTTATTTTCATCATGTATGTCGTTACAAATTTCTCATCAATTAGAATACAATTAATTATATACGGATTATATTATACTTAAATATGCATATGTCTTCTATTTACTCACTTTCTCACTATTTAAAACTCATATAACATTTATGACAAGTATTTATAGTTATTGCGTATTATTACGATGATATAATATTTATTAATTCATTAATCATGACTAATACACAGTTACACACATATATACATTTATTTATGTCTATATGTATATGCATGTGTTTGTTATATATATACTCCGCACTACATACTCTATAATTTACTTAAATAAGGTTGTACAATATTTACATGTGTATTATGTATGTATGTTTGTACATATATGTATGTTTGAGTTTATATATATAACGGGGGCGGTTGTAGCAATCCCCGTCCCCGCCCCATATACGAGGTATAAATACCCCACCCATCCCCGTCCCCACCCCCACTCCATCCTCCCCCCATGGGGCGGTTCCCCATGGGCCCCTGGCCCCATTGTCATCCTTAGTCAAACCACAACTGAACCTAGCTCTGATACCATATTAAGTCTCGGGATTTCACTCTATAAGCCCAGCCTGATAGGAGGAGTAACCTAAAGTCATATTTAATATTTTATTGTTTTATAGCTAGCTTTCTAGTGTGGGGCAAATTCTTTAACAATTTTCATCATAAAAAACTAGTGTTATGTTGACGTTGGCGTGTAGAAGAGACACTTTATCATTCTGTTGTGATTTTAAAAAATGAAAGAAGAAGAAGAAGAAGAAGAAGAAGAAGAAGAAGAAGAAGAAGATGATGAAGAAGAAAGAAGCAAGAGGCATATGTATATTTAGGACGTGGTTCCTATGAGAACAATGCTTAACGCGAGAACATGTGAACACTCACGCTTAATCCAACGTGATGCACAATAAAGGTCATCTGGTGCACTTTTAAACTTTTCTAAAAAAAATCATTATTAAATAATTGCGGTGACATTCTGATAAATGTCCCCGCTTGGAAACTTGTGCATTACTCCGAAGATGAGGCTGAAGCTATTCGGCCGAGTGCATGTACGATTGCAAGGAATCGTGCAAACCGTGCACACATGCGAGTGTGGCGAACGTAGAAAGCCTTCGTAATGTCAAGGTCAAGATGCTGAAGTCCAAGGTGTACCTGAAGTACCAGCTTTTCCAAATCCGGCACCTAATAACAAAACGATCATGCTCAACACCTTGTTTGTGAAGCATAACGGGATGAGAGACATGATCCAAATATTGGACCAATTCCTTCCCAACAACCATGTAAGTAGCTGCATATTAATTCTAATGCAAAATAACTGAAATCAAACTAGACTTTAAATATTGATTCTTGTTTTATTTTTGGCTAAAGAGCCAAATAGCCCCCTGTACCCGCACAAATTGTTCAATTCCATACATGAACTCCAAAAAGCTTCGGTCTAAACCACGAACTGATTAAAATTGATCAAATTTTATATTTGGCCGGTAAGGTGACGGTAACCAGCACACGTTACTACTCTAATGCTGACTCAACCTAAAAAACAATTAATAATGTTTAATAGTTATGCTGAGTCACCTTCTTCCTTTTATGAGCACACTCAAATCCCTAATTCCATTATTTGTCTTCTGAATCGGGAAGAAAAGTCCACGGCTCCAGTACGTGTTTGAGCTGGGAAGACGAAGAAAACGGATCGAGCCCCTCTACCTAATGTCGGATTCATCAAAGTCTACCTCGGTCAAGAAAAGTCGTCAGTATGACCACTCTGTTCATTGCATCTGTGGTTTGAAAGCTCCTTTATGTACATCACGAGAGAGTGGACGCCAATTTTACGGATGTCAAAGATGGCCAGTAAGATAATTACAATATTTTTGTATTCCGTTAATTCAGTTTGAATATTGACGATTATTTGTGTGATTTTTTCATTCTCCTCTTTCAATTATAGGCGGGTTGTGGCTATTTCGCTTGGAAGGAAGAGGCCGTAAGCCCGAGAAATGAGAGAGATAATGAGGTAGCCACACAGGTTGCGTCTTCAGAAATCAAATCTTCCATAGATGAGGAGTTGAAGACCCTAATCCTGGCGCTGCAAATGGATGTTAGTGTGATTAAGAATATCCTTGAAAGGGAAGCAAGAGAAAAGCAAATCTGGAAAAAGTGTGTCTACTGCTCGTGGTTGTGCTTCTGGGTGTTTTTATTGGGAAAAAATTGTAATAGGCAGTGATGCGTAGTAGTTGGTTGTGTTGGTTAGGTACTGATGTAGTGTTGTGTGTATTTCTAGTTTTTTGTATGGATTGGAATTGATGTTTGTGGTCAGTTTGGTTAGGCTGAATGAAAAATGAACTTTGCTGAATTTTTAGAGATTTGTGAATGGTCAAATTTGGGTGCTTAATGTTAAATGAGATTGTGGTTTTACACTTTCAGATTACCTCATTACTTTGAAATAGGTAAAGCACACAAAGCAAGGTTATAGTCTTACAGATTGAGGTCTGCATATGTGGACAATGCTGAGATGTATTACACAGTCAATAAACATAAAATTCATAACAAGCATGAGCATGGAAATTGTGTTGTGAACATTCTTTTATTCTGTAATGGTTGTTTGTAATAGGGGCGGGCAAAAATACCGAACCGGCATGGTACCGAACCGAACCGATATGGTACCGGACCGAAAAATGGGGTTTGAAACGGATCTCAATTTTTTTGTCCCGAACCGAACCGTACCGATTCTAAACAATGCCATGACCGGTTCTCATACTTTAACCGTCTTTGCTAATTCATAAGAAATCTGGAATCGGACCGATGTATGGTTTAATTATTTATATTTGTACTACTATCATTTATTTGAAATTTATTAATTATGTAAAATACTACATTCATCCTAAATTGATTTGCAAAATTAACTTTTTTTGGTCAAACAGTTTCATTTTATTCACTTAACTAGAATGTCACTTTTTAATTATATTTAATTTGGAGCTTGCAACCTTGAAGAGATTTCAATGTAGTTTCTGAATATCTTTATTTTAATTATTAAAAAATAAATCAATTATCAATAAAGAGAATTTAACTTTAACATGGTTGACAAAAAAATTATTGACTTTGCATGTCAATTTGGGATAAAATGAGTATGATTGTTTGGTATTGGTATGGCATGGTATCGTCCCGTTTCAAAATGAAATCGTACCGAACGGGTTTAGGTCTAAGACCGAATCGAACCGAACCGTTTGAATAGTACCGGTACGGGTACGGGTTCGGCCAAATATTGGACCGGACCGGACCGCGCCCACCCCTAGTTTGTAAAGGTGAAAATGAAATGAACATTAAGCCATATGCATTACTGTAAACTGATAAGCCTCCAAGGAAGCAATTTCTGGTAAACTTTACCATTGCAGGTTCTTCCCTGAGTTCCAAGAGATATAATAATGGAACCTGAACTGCAAATTAACAAAAGTGATTGCTGTAGGTTTTAACTTGTCTTTAGGTTTATCCAAAAAAATAATTGAAATGCAAAATTGAGTACCAATAATGCATAGTCTATCAAGTGGAATGCATATTAGGTTCACATGCTTTTAAGGCTGCACACAAGGACAAAAACGAATAATTCAAAACTGCACACATAGCCAGAACGACTTAAGCAAATGGGCCTGCACAATAATGGAGATCAGATGAAACATGTGATGTACAAATACTGCACAACCCATCACAAATCAATGCTAGACCCCACCTGCAGATTTGGAGTTATAAACACAATATTTTTCCTGGAAAACATAAATATTACATACATTAAATATCCCAGCCAGTAATTTAACAATCCAAATACACAAAACAACCACTAGTTGTACTTTGGTCAGTTCATTGGCTCAAAATAAAGTAGTAATAGTTTATCCATTACATTACATGATAGTTCAAAAGGATCAATAAACAGAATACATTATATTAAATCTTCATGCCCCTGCAGTTTCAAGTCTTCCACCTCTTCCACCTCTTCCGGCCCTTCCACCTCTCCCAGCCCTTCCACCCCTTGTAGCCCTTCCTCCCCTCATTGATGGGCTAGGTCCTTGTGTAAAAGATGGACACATTTTTTTATTATGACCCTTTTGGTTACAAAGGGAACATGTCATGACTCTGCCTCTTCTAGAGATCTTTCCAGCTGGAGGTTCACTCTCCTCTCGGATCCTTTTTTTCTTGGGTCGTCCAGTCATTTTCTTGGGTGCAGGGGGGTGTATCTTCTCTCCAACCACCTTAGGCCAAGCCATTTCTCCATTGATGGGTTCCAAGGGGTACAAATATGTTCTCTTCAAGTCTAGCACAGTATCTATGCTCTGCTTGGGGTAGTAACGTTTGAATGACATTGCTGAGACCCTGCAAAGTAATGGTAAATGCATTAAGTATTAATACAAACATTGTTTCAGATGTTGCATAAACTTTAAACTTCATTTAAACTACTGTGTTGAGTTAATACTTAATTTAACTATTAGTAAAATGAAATTACTGAATACTTGTTAACTCAACTTATTCAAAACTTATGTCTGAAGTACTTATAACTTACTGTGTAAATCACTTATACCAAAGTGTGAAGAATTAAAAATTTAAGTTTGAAGTACATTTACCAGTAAGTTGGCAACTGAACTTATAATAACTTAGTGTGTTTATACCTTTTGCTGATCACTGATGATAGTCCAGGGGGTGCTATCATATATTTCCAGATCTTGTAACAACAGGTCTAAAAACCATGTCCACGAAGATGTCTTTTTAATCTCCACAACCGCCCATGCAATGGGGTATATTTTGTTATTAGCATCCCTTCCCACAGCTGTTAGTATTTCTCCCTTCAATAGACCTTTTAAAAACCACCCATCTAAGCCTATTATCTTTCGGCAGCCCTCTAGGAAACCCTTCTTCATTGCACCAAAACAACAATACATTCTCTGGAAAAGACAAGGCCCATCAGAAATAATTGTAGAAGTCTGGATCTTGATGGTACTGTTAGGGATGGAATCCAACAACTCTTGAGCATAGTCTCTAAGCCTATTAAATTGTTCTTCAAAGCTTGCATTGATTTTCTTCTTAATCGATCTAATTGCCCTTCTAACCATACTAATTGAAACGTGAATACCCAACTCAGTCTGTATGTGGTCCTTTAAGGCAATATACCCAATACAAGGGTCGTCTCTAACCTTGTCCTCATACTTTTCCTGTAACCATTTTCGACTAACCACTCTCAGCTTAAATTTGGCATTGCATCTGTGTCTTTTCACCATGGTTTTTATCTGAAAGCAGTTGTACCTATCTTCCCAGCTACCATAACAGGAGAATGGACAGTTTGGTTGACTGCACTTTGCCCCAACTCTTTTGGATTCATTCCTATTAAAGTAAATATTCTTCTTCTTGTGAACAACATAACTAATTAGGGCATTTTAAAACTGAATGTTGTCCACAAAAAGCATCCCTAATTTAATTTTATGAGGTTTTGTAGGATCGTATGAAGGATGCCACTCCAGTTGCGTGGATTGAATTTCAACTTCATCTCCAGAATATGTTATTGAAGTATAGCTGGGTGGGTCATCAGAACAATAAACCTCCATGCTATCTTCATAATCTTCTTCTTCTTGTACTGCAACTATCTTCTGTTTCTTGGGCCTGCTCTGCAAAGTTTCTTGTGCACCGAAATCATCCTGGCTTAATTCATCCCCACTTTGATGTACATGGGTAGTCATTTTCTTCCTTTTTTTCTTTTTCCTTTTCTTTTTAAGAGTACTCTCCAAAACTTCTTCATCAACATCCTTGTCAGCTTCAGATTCTAAAGCTTTCTTCTTTTGTTTCTGCTTCCTTTTAGATGTAGTTCTCACGTTTTCATTATCATCACACACCTACACTTCGTCATAACATAGGTCAAGTTCTTCTCCTAATTTCCCGTGTATGTCATCAGCAGAAATGAAGCAGTGACTTCCTTGTTGACTCACATTGGTATTTGGCAGTTCATTAATCAAATGTTCAACCTGCTCTCTATTCATTTCACCAGCTACTGCAGCAGAGTTCTCCCCAGATATCTCCCCTTCCACCAAGTATAAATCACATTTTCCACACTTGGAAGACAAACTCACCAAATGCAAAGTGCTTGCATCATCAGATAACTCCCTTAGAGATTCCAACGGTTCAAAAGGCAGTTTATACATCATCTTTTTGAAAGATCCAAATGGTCCAGATTCTAATAATTTTTTCAGATGTGGATAACATACTACATCCGGGTCACTCTTAATAACCTCTATACTCTCACTGGTGTACCTCATGGAAGGGCATGCTTCAAGATCACCACCATAATGTAGAATCAACTCCAATATTTCCCACATTCTGAAAAAATAATGAAGACTTGATAATCAAAGTGTTAGGAATAAACAAACTGAAGTATTCAAGAACACCAACTGCAGCAAAGAAATGAAGGGTACCGTTTTTTTTAAATTCTAACATGAAGAAACCCATGTGCCCATTTACATTTATATTGACTTTTGTTCCAAATTATAATGGCTTGGCTAACCACAAAGTTTGTAATTACCTGTGTTCCAAATTCCAAATTCCAAATTCTGAAGTGGCCAGTATGATTTAAGGACTAAGGTCAATCAAAACAATGTGCAGATTTTTTTAGCAAATGAAAGACTCCTTATAACAAAATAAAATTTCCGTGAAAGTATCATTATAACCAAAGCAGAGTGTGCTTATAATCATCTTTTTTTTAGCAAAGCAGAGAGTCATTATAACTAAAGCAATATGTATTTCGTCTATTTCACTATATATATTACATTAACGAAACAACGAAATCGATTAAATACCACACCTCGTTCTCCCTTAAGGTCTTGTCCTTATGCTCTGTTCTTCTCCTTTCACCCTGTTCTTCTTCCTCTTCGTGTTCGCCTGTTATGCGACGTCCATAGCACTGTAATGTTTTGATTTCAATTTTAGGGTTGAAGTCCTCCCGTTGCGCTTAAAGTATATGTCGCGATTAAAGAGGTTGAAAACTTGAAATACACGTAGGCTCGTGTATTTAGCAATCTCAGTACACATCACTCTATTACCGGCTGACTAAGCATAAAATGGGAGTTTACAAGGAAAATGTAAAGATTGAATTATTAGTTTGGGTTGAGGGGTGGGACCGAAGCTTTTTGGAGTTCATGTATGAAATTGAGCAATTTGTGCGGGTAGAAGGGTCTATTTGGCCCTTTTGCCTTTATTTTTTTTCGAGGTTTGAGGAGTTGAATTAAAAAACATAGAAGACTTTGAGTGTAATACATAGTGTAAAACTTATTCTAAATATGTGTAATTAGTAAAACTAGTGGGAAGTGCATTTATTGCAGTACGAGCAACAACATTATTGCACCAAGTGGGCGACGAGATTGCCCAATCAACGAGAAGGCAACTAATCATCAAGCTCATACCGTCCGATTAGCATAAATACCTTGTCATTATTCTAGTGAGGGGTGTAACTGAATTGGCGCATATTAAATAACATTTACTCTATGCGGATTGTAATAGTTTTTAAATAATACGAACCAAATACATATATCCCGATCATGTGTTATATTATTCCTTACATCCAAATTGAATAGCAGATCATCCATCAAAAACACTTTGCTTTGCGCAGGTCTTATGGTATCAGAGTCGTCATCAATACACATAAGTTTTTATTCATCATCTTACTTTACGTACGTCTTCATGGTATCGGAGCCATTATAGGCCGGATCTGTACGGATCAACAATGGTGATATGTACTATTTATTAGTGCATAAACACCACATTTTGAAATGATTTTATGTTGTCTTTACTCAGCTTTTGTACAATTATGGTTTAATCTTCATCTTCTATATAAGATTACAATTAGAAGATATTAAGAGATTTTGACATGTAAGAAAGAAACATGATAAAAAGCAAGAGGAAGGATCTTGGGAGCAGAAGAAAGGAGCATGGAGACAAGATGAAGCTTCATGGGAGACAAAGAAATATGAAAAATCCTTTTTGATACCTGATCGGGTATGATTTGACTCGGAGATCATGTGAGATCAAATAAAGCAACAGGACATGGAAAAACCAGATTTGGTCATATACCCGGTCGGGTATATTGACATACCCGGTCGGGTATGCTTAGATTTCAGCAATTTCGTTGCTACTACCAAGGATACTCGTTCCGGTATCCTAGATACCCGATCCGGTATCCGGCCCAATCACCTCATTTCTCTTATAAAACACCCCTTTTCTTCCCATTTGAGATAACAATCAATCCCCTCTTTCATATAGACATTATTCTTGTATTTTAGATAGTCTTTTGAGATTGATTTTGCTATATTGAAACTTGTGATTTGTAAGTTGTGGGTTATTTTTTTAATCTTCCTCTCTTAAATATCAATTGCTTCCCTATTCATATTTCATATTGATATTTAAGCATCACAATGTGATCAATTAGTTGAAGTTTTCATATTAATTATTACTAGAACCGATCAATGAATACACTTGTTATTCACTCGGTCCTTTCATAAGTAGTAAACTTACATTGTTAATGCATGCGCTTTATGGTTAATAATGTAAGAGGGGGTAATTATATTGATTAAATAAAAAAATCGTTTGTGTTGAGGTTGTCAATCTTAATTGATTTCATAGAATACAAATGAATAAATTAAATAGAATAGTTGGACCTGAGATTCTCGTTGTGACTGCCGAGAATATTCACCTCGGGATACATGTTATCATTCTTAATTTATTTCATTAAATCGACTCAATGCTACTATTAAGATCAACATATGCGTCTCACTTGTTGAAGTAAAGCTCTTCATGACAATCTTTACTGGATCATTTACGGGAATTAACGTGTTGCCCGTGTTGGATAAAATGTGTCGACAATCATAACGTGTTCCCGGGACACATAGAAAATGAATAGTAAGAAAATTCTTAATATACACTTGTTGAATATTCACCTCCAACATGGCGTTTGTTCTATATTGATTAATTAATAGTAAGAGTTATTAAAGAACACGTCTCATTATTAATAGCTATTATAGATGAATTGAAATTTCTCCACAATTAAGTATTCAAGAGGGATAATTAAAGTAGTAACAATGATCAACGAGCACTTCCCTAAGTGGAAATTAGAAAAACCAAGACTGATTATCTTTGATACTTTATTTCACTCATTTTAGTATTTTATTTGCCTTTTCAATTATCAAAGATCTAATCCTCCCTTCCGTTTACTTTTATTTATCACGCTTATACATATGCGAAAAGCTCATTTTCTTGTGGATACGAACTCTAATACGTTATACTATGGTATTAGCCCTTAGTAATAAATTGATTTTGAGACACACAACGACTTCTGTGCCGTCAAATGGTGACCAAGTTAGACTATGTGTCGCCATACTACTTGAAACCACAAGACCACTCAAGCAACTTTATCACCCCTGTGCATTTGGCGCTACGAGCCAGACACAATTATGGCTTCGTAGTTTGCAAGTATTCGAGAACCCAAGCCGCCATGAGAAGACGATTGGATGACTATCCAATCTATGTTGGTCTCATGGTTCCTAAACACGGTATCACTAGACCTCAAACATACCCTATCCAACTTCAAAAACACCTATGAACACTGGAAAGATCTCAAAGAGAGATTCTTGATAGTTGACAGACAAAAAAGTCATCAAGTAAAGACCGATCTGGCTATGTGCGAAAAACCTAAGGGGATGATGATTGGGGCTTATTATGCAAAATTAAAGGTACTATGGGACGAATAAACAACCTCAAACCTCTTTCTTCTTGTACCTGTGGGGGTTGCACCTGTGATTTGAACGCATGGCTGGAGAAGAGACTGGAATCAGAACGATTTCACCAATTCCTCATGGGTCTGTATTCGGAGCACTATAGCCCTGTACGATCTCAGCTTCTGGCCCAACAACTACATGTATTTTTGAACTTATACACTATGATTTGTGGGTACCATATAATACGATTTCCTGAGGTGGTGCTAGAGGTTTTGTTACTATAGTAGATGATTTTTCTAGAGCTATTTGGATATATCTTTTAGAAGACAAAACTGAGGTGCTTTCAATGTCCATGAATTTATGTGCCATGGTAGATTGACAGTTTTCTCAAAAAATTAAGATGGTGCATAACAATAATGGAACTTAATTTAATTGCCTTAAAGATTTTTTCCCGTACTTCTGCCATTTTTTCAAACCTTGTGTGAGTACACCTAAAAAAATGGACGTGTAGAATGCAACCACATAACTAATGGACATTGCCATCACAAAACTCTGGATTCATACCAAAATCACACATATGCACCACATAAAAACAAAAATGCATCACTTTTTATAGTTTCTCGTGAAATATTCTCCTAAAAGTTGAGCACAATGGTCTACTTTCAACATGCATTCAATCCATAACGAAAAACATTAACCCAAACATATAATCACCAAGTGACCTTCGAATTTTCGTACTTATAGCACTCTTCCCGCTTCCTAATGCTCCGTCAATCTCGTTCGCCGCTGCCATCGCTCTTCGAAGCGTTTGTAGGGTTTCGCCTGTCGTGGATTGCTTCTTCCTTGCGTCTGTCGAGCTTTGACTTCAGTAGAAGTCTGCACAAGGAAGTTATCTTCTTTCAAAAAATACCGGCACATTAACCGGAATGCCCTTTTGATGCACGTTTGGCTTTTTTAATTCTGCATGCACGCATCACGTGCGTTTTTTACTCGACCAAAACTGAAATCCCAGCTGCAAGATTCATAGAATGGAGGGTCCAAAATGATTCTTTTTTCTCTCCTGGGAGTGTATTCTCACATGAACCCTTCCCTATATACTAGTAAACTCACCCGTGCGATGCACGGTTTGAGAATTTTTCTTTCAAATTAATGTGTGCTTAGTAATTCAAGTCACACTAACATTTGATGACAACATCTATCTTCACGTAATACTGATATACATCAAAACATTAAACGAAACACACTTATAATATTATGATCTCCATCCATGTTGTGAACATAATGACTTAACTGAACATTCCCGAACCACTGAATCCAGAGGCTAATCATCGCGAAAGACAACATTGTGTTCTTCCGGCAAATGGAAGCTCAAAGGTTCAACTACCGGGGTCTTATATTGAATTTCAAACCCAAATATGCGCCAAGAAGCCTCGCACGCAGAAATGTATCTACAGTCATAGTACATTTGCATCTCATTGACTGATCGTGCATCACACGGTTAACATTTGAAATTGTTAATAGGAATGCTTAGGAATCAACACATTTTAGCTCTCACTAACTTATGTCAAAATCATTTCTTTTAGTAAAATGTTTTGCTAGTAATTCACCTTGCAATGCGCAAATGATTTTGCCCTTTTTTAATTCATTTTCAAAGGTTTATATGAATTAATTGAAGGTAAATTATTTATAATGACTAAGTAATAAGATGACTATAAATTTACACGAATTGCATTTTTTAGACGAATTGTCTCTCTAAATAGGTAAAATAAGGGAGTAAAATATGTGAAAGTGTGTTATGTCATTCTTGAATTATACTTGAAATTCTACTATTTCTAATATTCAAGTATGGTCTAGTCTGGTTTGTTTAAGTTTGGTTTGGTCTGAGACTGAAATAAGTGTAAGTATAAACACCTCAAAGGTGACTGCATTTATATATACGAATTGCATTTTTTACACGAATTGCCCGGGTAAATTGGCAAATCAGGGGGGGTGCAAATGTGTGAAAGTGTGTTACGGCATTATTAAACAACACTCAAATATGAATTTCTGAGAAAATGTTAGTGTAGCTCGTATATGAAAAGTAATGCTATCATTTAATTAAGCACAATAACTCTCCAAACATATTCAACAGGTAGAATCTATATATGTGACAAATTTTTGAATTTTTTCACTATATATATGTTACTATATATGCTCCTTCATATTTTTGTCGTTAGATATTTGTGACTATATTTTTTTAAAATTTTTTGTCGTTTAAAAGGTCAAAAATGTATTGATACTATATATCACCACTAAAAAGGAACCATTTTTATGATTTCATATTTTAACTGATCTAATGTTGTATTTCATGATTTTTTGAATATGACTATAAATAATATTCCCCTTTCCTAATTTAAAGTTCATAGTTTCATACTTGCGTTTTATACATCCCATATTAAGGCGAATATAAAAAGGCACAAACTTAGGTATTTTTGCATATAAGTTTTTGAAATATTTGTTTATGAAAATGTGACCTCTTAAGATTCTTGACTATAGTAGTAACTTTGGTCATATAATTTATGTTCGATTTTAAAATCAGTGACAATGACATTATATGAATAATAATTTTAGTCATTTTTGTAAATTAATTTCATTTCGGTATTTTTTTTTATAAAATATTTTATATTTTTCTAATATGCAGTAGTTTTGACAAATCTTTAATTCTCTCTTTATTGTATTAATACAATATATTTTAAATATAATTTTCTATAATTCAGTAAATTGCAGTCGCTAAATTTATTATTTTATCAATTTTAACAAATTGAACCAATACAATCAATTTCAATATTGCCAAACGGGCTATTCATTTTGATCAAATTGTTCGCCCCATTTTTTTTTGCAAAAGTCCCAATCCCTTCCCACTGCCTTTTTGTTTGTTGCGAAGTCCCTACCCCTTCATTCCTCATTATCTCTCTACACACATTGAACCACACATTATACGCACAGAATTTTCACAGTGCTCACCTCTACAATAGACCAATGAAAACTGTTTTATTTTCATATTATTAGTTGACTCGACTCACCTAATCCCATGAGCAAATATTTCATTTTTATTTATTTTAACAAATAAATAAATGATTCATTGAAATTGAAGTTTTTGAGCGGGATCCCTATTCACCAAAAATCTTTTGCTTTTATATTAGATAGATAGATAAAGAGAGTATTAAGCATGACATCAAAACAAAGTAAACATCCAACAAACTCACCCGTGCGATGCACAGTTTGAGAAATTTTCTTTCAAATTTATGTGTGCTTAGTAGTTCAAATAACACTATCAATTGATGACATCATCTATCTTTATGTAATACTGATATAAATCAAAACATTAAACGAAACACACTTATAATATTATGATCAAAATGAGAGTACTAAGCATTACTTAAAAGATCAAAAACATCCAACAAATACGTTGAAATCATAACATTGTAAATATGCATTTAATGTAAACCTAAACATTATTGAACACTTCTTTGAACACAACATTCTGAGTCTGGTTAGTGGTTCCTTCATCTTCATCAACAATTAGAATTTTCAAACCACAACGATTGGTAACCCTTGATACTGCAATAAGTCTTAGTATAAGCATATCAAGTAATATGGTCATTATGCATTTGTACGAATTGCATTTTTTTAAAAGAATTGCCCAGGTAAATTTGCAAATCAGGGGGGTGCAAATATGTGAAAGTATGTTATGACATTATTAAACAATACTCAAATATGAATTTGTGAGAAAATGTTAGTTAAGTCTATATATGAAAAGTAATGCTATAGTAGTTTCGAAACACATTCAATAGGTATAATCTATAGTAGTTCTTAATTCAAAAAAAGTACAGTTCCAGTGCGATGCTCGGTTGGTGAAATTTAAAGGACGAAGTTTTACTCAAATTAGAATAAAAACCATACACAATAATCAAATTTGATGTAAAATGAAATGTATTTAATACGATTTACAGAGTATCAATAATGATTGTGGAGTAGCACACAAATGTGTATAGTCTAACAAAATAGTAACACTCAATACAAATATAATTTGAACACAAATTACATCCTATGCTTGACTTTATGAAAAACTTATTTATACAGAAAATTCTTGATTTCACATTTCATTCTCATGTCATCGTTTGTGTGCAGTGTCATTTTTTACGTTCAATAGTTGCTTACTCTTGACAAAGCCATGTAAAGATGACCGTGACTAAAAATATTTTTTTTTCAAAAACGAACCAACGCCCGACAACGAAACATGCATAAAACACGCGTGCGATACACCGTGGGCATGTATTTTCAAAGTTAAATAATTTTCATAAATAAATAAATGTTACTTATTTGGCCATCAATATTTTGTAATAGTTAAGGTGGATACAATATATTCAGAGTCCGTTACGTCACCTGTGTTCTGTATTTATCGGCATTACCAATCATTTTCCCCTAAACACGTAACTTTTGATTTTACACGCTAAATTGTGTAATATTCAAAATAAGTAAGGTTGGAGTTATTTTTTTACAGAACTTTCTGAAGTTATCACATAGGACAATTTTAAATATTTTTCATATAATTTTTTCTTTATTTTATTAATTCAATGTATTTGAAATATAATTTTTGCAAAGTTCAACATATTCTGCCGGTAGAGACAGCCAAAATCAGCCACTTAAGTCCAAAACCTAATAAATTTTAATAGGAGCAGTCAATTCAACTATTTTCAGTGTTACCAAACAGGCTCTTGACGTTTTCAATTCAAAGGCGGTAAACTTTCACTAATAGTTTTTATCAATACAGAGCATATTTTTGTAAAAATGATATGTTTTATACTTTTATAAATCTATTTTTAAAAAAGAATATTTACATGTTATTTTAATATTATAAATTATTTTCTATAAAAATATAATCGATCAAAATTTATAATTCATTCAATAAAAGAATTCAAAACCTTATCCCAAAAATAATACAGAGTATACTCCCTATTAAAAATAGATAGCCGGATTGCCGACCACACTTAAATTATAGATTTTTTAAATAGAGATTGTGTAATTTCATATACAAAGTATTATCTGGATGGTTCATCCGACTGTTGCTTACTGTCCCGATTGTTCTATGCCACAAATAATTTATGTCCCCACCATATCTCGCCCATCTCTCTCAACTCTCCTTTTAGTAGAGCACTCGCACGATGCACGACGGTCGACTATTGCTTACTGTCCCGATTGTTCTATGCCACAAATAATTCATGTCCCCACCATATCTCGCCCATCTCTCTCAACTCTCCTTTTAGTAGAGCACTCGTACGATGCACGCCGGTTGATGAATTTGTTTTTCAAATTTGTCTGTGTCAAATTATTCTGACTACACAATCATTTGACGACAACATCTATATTTATGTGCACTATAGAACTATTTAAAACACGAAAACAAAAAGGACTGATAAAAATAATAAACGAAACTTACTTACAATACATGCTTAATTATAAAGAAAGTATTGATCATGAATTCAAAGATCAAAGTTAACAGTTTCTATCTAGAACCCAAAAAAACATTGAAATTCATAGTTTGGGCATTGACCAATAAATGAAACCCAAAGCAATTTTAATGGGCCCTGTCCAGAGCAGCCAAAAATTCTGCGTAAAGCCAATAAACGGGCCGTAGGAAGAGCCCAGAAATCTGTCTAAACCTAATAAAAGGGCGTATATAACTAAACGCTGAAAACGACTCCTCCTTCAAACTCTCCACTTTCTTCGCCGACACAAACCCATTGCACTCCAACGAAAGTCATCGGCGGCTCATCCAAGCAACGGGAAAACGAAGTGGTCCTCACACATCATCGACCTCGATCTTCTCAGCTCGTACCACAGCGTGCAACCACAACCGAACGAACATCGACACAATCCGGCGTCACTCTGCGCTATCACTTACATGGCAACGGTAAGATCTCATTCCCTACAATACACGCAATCACGTTGTCGATTAAATGATTTCTAAAGAATAATCAACCTAAAATGTTTTTTTAACTACAACATACCAACTTTACAGATCTGGAAGTTCCATGGCCATGGCTCGATACCCTTTTCATTCTTCCCCCTTGAATTGTAAGTCAGAGATAAGATCTAAATCCGTCCAACTCACGAACCACATCGTCACTTACACGTTTTTCACGAATAAGCAATCACCAACCGATTTATATGAACCACATCTTCTTAACCCTTCAGATTTGTGTTCCTCCAGATTTGTGTTTATGGTTCAGAATTGGTTTTGATATAAGATTATGTTGATAGTTTTTTTTATATATAAAAGAGTCATTGCCACAACAATAGTACGAATACATAATCATCCACATAAAATGCAGATCATGTTTGATTGATTTGTCGACCTGCATTGAAAAAAAATAAATGAATTCATGTCATAATTACTAAACATTTTCAGCATACAAAAATGTAAATTATGATTTTGTCCTCTTAAGTAATGAGTAATTTTATGGATTGTTTTGATTTTGACACTTGCGAAATTGCAAAACAAAATCAAGTATTTGAGGATGCAGTCTTTGGTTTATGGCATGGATTAAATTATTTAAACCTTCGTTTTATAATTGGTTTTAGATACGGATTTTAATATTTGTTTTTAAATTAAAATAAAACTTAAATTTAGAAAACCCCAATTTTAAAAAACAATATAAATATTTAACTCTTCTTGATTACAACTTTCTTTTGGAATGCAGGTCTATGGATATATTTTCACCCAGTGACCATTGTTTATGAGTTTTGTACCCCTTTGTAATTTAGAATTAATTTCATGTATCTCAATTGTAAGTTTGAGATGTAATAATTTAATCATTAGGATTAGAATTATATTAGATTAGGATAGAATTAGTACTGGAGCGGAGGCATTGATCCCAGGTATGTCTCTTGAAACCACTTTTTTTATCCACCTTAAAATTATAACATTACTCTCTATTTTTTGAAACCATTCTATCATATTCGATGTCTAGCAAAAACTCTATCAATGTCATAAGAACAACATGCCAAGGAATAGGGAGACAAAAACAATCATTATAAAATCTATAGAGTGAAATCTAATGGTATTTTCAATAATCACGAACTTAATTGGATAACAAATTGATCCTAACTTTAAACTCTCTAAGACAATTATAAGAAGACTTATTTTATTTAGTCATGTAAATAAGTAGGTTTATACTACAAAGCAAAGTATATTCTGTAAAGTATATTGAGCCACAAACTGTTTTTGGAGAGAACTGAAATGTTGTCTTCTAACCATTAGAGCTCCATACTATTGAACACTACATACCTAAAACGCATAGATTTAACCCCGACAACTCTATCACCATTTAGTGTTTCTTGATCTTAACACCCTTCATCTTCTTCAATTGCATTGTTGAAAAAAATTCTTCAAAAATATCTCTCTTCACTCTGTCCCCATCAACTTCTAGGGCAATTTTTTTTATCAGCAATGGGCAGGTTGAATTAACTTGTAGGGAAGACCCAACCTAATACATTAATTATATGTTAGTTCATAGACCTACGAACAGTTAGTATTAAAGTTAAAATTAAAATAAACAAAATAAGAACGTATCAACCTTTTCATTGCAAGAAATCTCTCTGATCTTCAGTAAGCTCATCTTCCTCCTTTATAAACATTTACAAAAAGGTTAAAAAAGATCTCATTTAAATAACATTAACCATATTGCAGGAAATTTATTTCTTCTTTTGCTTTTACAGTTTAAAGGGGGGGATGGATGTGAGAAGTGCAATGTTGGAGTATTGCTCTTATAGCTGATCATTGGCATGTTGTTTGCTGGAAATAAGATACACTCAATCTTTTCTACTGTGCTCACCACCCAATTCCACCAATAGAAACAAAGTATTCAAAACAGTGACTCAACATCAGTCACCCACTTTATGTCAACAGTGAGCACCTCCATTTTGGACCAATAGGAATGCACGAAACGTATTACAGCTATGCACACCTCCATTTGGACCAATAAGAATCACTATGCTACAAAACCGCATGTTCAGATCAATTTTTTCTCATTAGATTGTATTTCTTTTTGATTTATTTTGACAGATAAACAAATAAAGTATTGATGTTGATACTTCTAAGCGGGAACACGATTCCCATAAAAACTGTCTCTTTAGATAATAATAGATATCCCCAAATCTCCAATATATATAGCCCAATATTCATTTATAACATCTATTCTATTCTATTCTATTCTATTCTATTCTATTCTATATATAAGAAAGGAGATAGCTCCTTAAAAGACATTTCTATCCCTCTCAAATCCTACGTGCTTGCCTCTCCCGTTTTTACTCACTTCACCTCTTACGGCCACGTGGCCTCCTAATTTTTAAGCGTGATGTTCACGACTTGAAAGGTCGCTGCTTTCAACCCAAAAGAGATAAACCTCCCCCAATGATTGCTTACATTTAGAATTCTCCATCTCTAATCATACGCGATAAAATATAGCGCCCAACTAATCACACTTCAACTGCCCGAGTAGCAGTACAGGTACTTTCTCTAACCTACTTCTTCATTTGTCCAATTCATCATTCTCTGATCTAAGGAATATTACAGAAAAAGAGATGATCATTTTCTAAGCAATTTTAAAATCTGCATGTTGGTTTGAACTGATTGTCCCATTCATTTCGGTGCACTTCTTTACTAAAAAGCTTCTTACACCTGTGGCCTAGAAATAAAGAATTAACAAAAAAAAGTAGGACAAAGAAGAAAGGGACTGCCTATAACAGTGGAGAAGAGGCCTAAAAGAAGTGCATTTTCTCTTCTTAACACCATTTATGCTTTGTTGTTGTTTTTCTATGCTATATGAACTAAGATGGTTTATGATTTTGATTTAAAATTCAGAATGTAGTAAATGAAAGAGAAGGCGGATTAACACCATTTATGCTATGTTGTTGTTTTTCTATGCCATATGAACTAAGATGGTTTATAATTGGGAAATAAAATTCAGAATATAGTAAATGCAAGAGATAGCAGATTACAGAAAAAGATATGATCTTTTTCTAAGCAATTTGTTTGCTTGCTGCCTATTTTGTGTGAACTTATTGTTCCATTTATTTCTTTACTAAAAATCAGATTTTGTCTTGAGCATTTCATATGACTGTTTTGTTTGAGCTAATTGTTTAGTTCATTTCCTTACTAAAAACCTTATTACATTTGTGGCCTAGAAATAAAGAATAACAAAAGAAAATGTAGGACAAAGAAGCAAGGGGCTGCCTATAACAGTGGAGAAGCTACCAAAAAGAAGTGTATTTACTCTTCTTAATACCATTTATGCTTTGTTGTTGTTTTTCTATGCTATATGAATTAAGATGGTTTATGATAATGATTTAAATTCAGAATATAGTAAATGTATGATAAGGCAGATTACAGAAAAAGAGATGATCATTTTCTAAGCAATTTGTTTGCACTAAAAAGCTGCTTTCATCTAGAGCTTTTCTTATGACTATTCTGTTTGAACTAATTCTTTAGTTGGTTTCTTTACTACAAAACTTCTTTCATCTGTGGCCAAGAAATAAAGAATAACAAAAAAAAGTAGGACAAAAAAGCAAGGGGCTGCCTATAGCAGGGGAGAAGAGGCCTAAAAGAAGTACATTTACTATTCTCAACACCATTTATTCTTTGTTCTTAGGACCAAAGAAGTTTTTATATGTTTTTCCTTGCTTATGACTCTCATAAGAGGAGGGACGAACAAAATTACATTGATGACCTGAAAGTACTAAAATGTCTATAAAATATAGACTTAAAACTAAACCAGCCAATCCATATTCGTATTAGATAATATATGAAATTCTTATTTTCCCCAAAATGGAATTCCCTGCTATAGTAACCTTTAAAGACTTAATAGTAATAAACCAAAGCTGGAATAGGCCAAAGCTTTAATAAGAGTAACAACAAACACTACTGGCTCTTTTTCTACTATTTCCTTAATCAAAACTTAAAATTCAGCTGCCATAACTTTAATAAAAAATTCAAATTCAGAACATAGTTTATGCAAAAGAAGAAGAATGCAGAATTTTCTTCATAGATTCTGGCAGATAGAATAGATTTTAAACTGTAGTTCTACAAAAACATAACCAAACTCTATCCACATCGACCCAGCTTTGCAAGCACAGATCCCTGGGTGCCCAAGTAGCAGGAGGTACTCTCCAATTCTTCGTTTCTCTCTTTCTCTATTCTCTATAACAAAAAACTGATTTATAGATCAAAAGGAATTGCAATATATAACTATATAAGAAGAACAATCCATTGAGTAAGTAGATGTATAACAAAAAATGATTTTTTTCCTTAGAGTGGCATAGGTAAACATGTTTTTCCATTCCTTCAAATGTGTCTTTTTCTGTTTTAGACAGTCTGTGTTTTAATCTGCCATTTTCTTTTTTGTTTATCCATGTCAACAAGCCCACTTTTGTACATCTATGTTGAACTATACAATCAAACATTCACTTAAAAGAATAACTTAAACTGATTTTAAGCTCAAAAGGGATTGCAAAGGCATCTTTTTTGTTCTGTTATGTTCATCCTGTTTCCTTTTTGTTCTTTCATTTGATGGTACCATCAAATAATCACAGGGAACATTTTCTTAAAGAAGTGCCTACACTTGCTGAACTATAGGGAATTAGGTGATTGAAACAATAAAAAAAGAGTTAACCAAATGAAATGCAGGGAATGGGTGAGATTTGGCATAGTCCCAAGGGATATTTCTGAATAATTAAGTGAAATAAACTAACTAATTGCATCAAACATTTGTTTAATCCATGTCGATTTTTGTTTTGTTTTATTCTGTTTTTTCCATTTTGTTCTGTCATTTTTTCATCCATGTCAATTTCTATTTTGTTTTATTCTGTCTTTTTCTTTTTCTTTTGTTCATACATGACAACAAGCCCATGAAGCTGTTCATGTGGATGTATGTATAAGAAGAATGGGATTTATGCTCAAAATTAACTGCAATATAAGAAGAAGTAGAATCCATTAAGTAAAAGAGGATCTAAAATGCTAGTGTAGCAGGTAAGGTATACTATATACATAAAAATATCCCTCTATAAATTTGCTCTCAGAATATGAAAGTGGTGTTTTTTAATGTTGATAGTGCTCTTCCTATATGAAAATACGAAGCAGAGAACGGTTGCTGCAAATTTGCTCACCTTTGGACATGTTTTTTATTTACTTGTACTTCCACAAAGTTCTGATGGTGTAGTCACAAACAAAGGCTTCTAATTATTTTGAACTTCTATTGACTACCAAAGAAAACAATAGGCTAACAAAGTTTAAGTTGCTTTGTTGTTGTTTTTCTATGTTATATGAATTAAGATGGTTTATGATTGTGATTTAAATTTCAGAACATGGTAAATGCATGAGAAGGCAGATTACAGAAAAAGAGATGATCATTTTCTAAGCAAGAGTAGTGTCATATTAAAGTATTTTAAAAGCTATCAAATTTGTAGATAAGTCGGCATCGAGTGTTTTTTAATTACTTGCTCAATTCAATTCACGAGGAGTCGAGGACTCGAGGTACTTTTTAATTCTTTGTTTCTCTATATTTCTCAGTTCTTTGTAAATAGAGCTTCTATTCAGCATTCATTTGTGGCAGAGGTAATCTAATATGAATTTGTTATGACATTGATAGGAAAAACATGATAAAACAATTCTACTACTTCAAAATAAGATGATTTTGCTGAGATAGTCAAATGTCAACTCTGATTTCAACCATGTTTATTTCATCCACATCGACCCAACTTTGCGAGCACAGATCCTTGGGTGCCCATGTAGCAGGAGGTACTCTCCAATTCTTTGTTTCTCTCTTTCTCTATTCTCTGTGAATACAGCTCCAGTCTAGCATTCATTGATTGATTGGATGTTTACGAAAAAACTGATTTTTGTTCTTAAAGTGGAATAGGTAAAACTGTTTTCCATTCCTTCAAATGCATCTTTTTTGCTATGTTTTGTACAACCTTTTTTTCTTGCCATTTTATCCATGTCAATTTCTTTTAAAGAAAAGGATAATATATATTGAATGATTGTATGTGACAAAGTAGCCTTACTTTTCACTCCTGTGAAGCACTTTTATCTTTGTCGCTCAAAAGATTCATAATAGGTCTCGAGCCTCTCTCCATCAATCACTTCCATCTTCAATTTAACCACAAGATCGAGAAGGTTTATGATTGTTATAGAAATAACCTCCAAATCAATTTGTTCTTCATATTTAATTAAAGACAGATCGGCCTGAATATTCATGTGCTTTATCAGTTTTAGTTTTGTTTTAGTTTAGGTTATATAGTTTCTCCTAATTCCCTATTCCTTCTTATTTCAAGCTTCCTTATTATTATATTCTTTCAGTAATAAAGTTGAGGTGGAAGTAGGTGTGCTGTGACTTGGCTTCATTCAATTCTAATATGTTCCGTACGGACAAAGCCATTAGAGGCCCTTCCGGGTGGAATTTTTTGATGAAATTTTTTTAGCATGTTCTTCATCAAGTCTAGTTTATCCATACCAAATTTCAGCTCAAAATTCGATCGGGAAGGCAGTCAAATAAATTCTTGAAATAAATGGTGCATTCTGCGCACATATAATGTGCAGTATACTTCAAGAATTTATTTGACTGCCTTCCCGATCGAATTTTGAGCTGAAATTTGGTATGGATAAACTAGACTTGATGAAGAACATGCTAAAAAAATTTCATCAAAAAATTCCACTCGGAAGGGCCTCTAATGGCTTTGTCCGTACAGAGCTTCCTGTACATCCATATGTACAGGAACAGCCCTCTATGTTCCGATACCAAAATCCTAGATTGAAGAAAAAAATGTTTGGTTAAGTTTTTTCTTTTATAATTTGGAACCACAGTTTAGTTTGTTTTTTTTTTCTTTTCAGTTTCTATTTTTCAATTTAAAGCTAAAACTATGTTTAAAATCATGTATATTCAAGTTGCTACTCCTATTCTTTTAAGGAGAGTTATAAATCAAGATTTATAAATCAAGATTTCTTAAATTAGGATAAGCATTAACCACCAAATAAACACTCTACGTATGATGACCATTAACATTGCCTCTAAATTTTGGAAACCGGTTCAAAAGGTGGACTAGGGAAACATATAAAAGAGAGTTTTATTAGCAAAGCTAGCTAGCTCCATGTTAAAATCAATAAAAAGAATAATTAAAATATCAAATTGCATTATAGACGATAAAACAGAAATACTTTAAGAAGATGAAATCTAATCTCACTTAAAATGGCTGTCAGTCCTGCCATAATGCTTATTTTAAGTCTAATACTCCTATATTCATGCTCAATCTACATCATTGAGGTCTATTTTTTTGTAGTTTTATATGAATTCGTTACTAGATTATCAGGACATTCCAAATGCCTACGTTATTCAAAAACATCTATCTTCAATTTTATTTGAATTCATTAATTGCGGTCATTCTATTTCAGTTTGTGTTTTAACCAATGGGCAATGCTCACTGTGGTGCTCACTGTGTTAGTTGTATACTACATTTTATTGCGTACAATTGTATTAGTTATCTTTATATTTATATGTTAAATAGATTTGTTATTTAACCAAATTAGCTAGCTCATTACTCTCGATTTGTTTATGCGATTCATTACCTGATTGTCGTGTAAAATGAAATTACCTGATTGTCGTGTAAAATGAAATCCACAAAAACAGAAACTAGAAATGCAATCTTTTAATAATTTTTTTAAAGGTTTCCAAACACCTTCGTTAGAGTTTTTGAAACGGAGATGTCTTCAATCTCGAGAGTTTTCGTGTTTCATAGGTGTTAATCTTAATAAACTTTGGACAATATTTTTAGTTATTATATTTGTATGAAATTTGTAATTTTTATACTTTTGTGAAAGTGATTTTAATTTTTAACCAATGGCATCTCCAAACAATTTACATATTTAAATGATTTCGTATTACAAACATTACAATCTCCGTGTTACCAAGGGCAAAATTAATCATCATTGACCAAGAAACTAAATAAGCCAAGTTTTATGTGATGGGCATATCATTAGAAATTTGAATGTCGGATTCAATGGTAATTCATTTTGTTATTATTTCCTCACTTTAATTATTTATGATTTACCATCTCCGTGTTTTTAAAATATTACATTACGAACTTTGAGGCACTTTTAATTTTGATCTTTCTTCACTTTTTAGCTTTAAATGTAACTAAAACACATTACTTGAGACAGAACAGGTAATGCATATATTTGAATTAAGAGATGAAAGCTACGTGGAGTGTATCCTATTTGTTGGGGTGCATGTCCTTGCAAAGTGTTTGTTTTTGTTGATTTTTATAATTGGAGAGGAAAACAACTTTAGAGGTGAACAAGATAGAATTCTAGACTTTGGCGGGATGATGGAATCGACGAAAAAAGCAGATCCCAAAACAATGATATCATCGACTCATAAGATTTGAAGGGAGTGACTCAAAATAGATGCCTATGATATTACATCGGAGAGTAGAGCATGGTATGAATATAACTAGATGAAATTTATGCCATTACACTACCTAGAGAGTTTTTTACAAGAATATTACTTAAATAAAATTTATTTACATAAATATGATTATTCATTACTACAACGTAGTGTTGTAGTAACTTAAGTTCAAAACTTGAATATGAATTACTATGATTTCATTACTACTCTAGTAACTAGTCATATTTTTCTAAATCGTCTTTATTTTGATCATATTTATGTAATTATTTCATATATTAATGAACCGAACAAACGAGTTCAACAATTTAGCATAAAAGATAATAATAGTAAATCTTGCTTCTCAAAAGGGAGTGTTACGAATATATATAAAAAAGTATCAGTAAATATGTATTTTCAACTTAAAGATGTTATTAAGAAATTCTTAAATAATTTATGACCACTATTGATATTTATCATTTTAATTCATATCACCGTGACACTACCGAGGCATGCCCCGGATGTTACACTAGTTTAGCATAAAAGATACTCCGTAATAATAGTAAATCTTGCTTCTCAAAAGGGAGTGTTACGAATATATATAATTGTCATAATAGTTACATTTAAGTCTTTAAATATTAGAAATAATGACCAAAAGAAGACTCCTCACTCTCCTCTTGACAAACATAGGACTCAATTTAAAAAGGACATAAAAGTGAGTAAACAAACGTGCACTGCCTTCCCCCAAATCCTGTAAGTGTAACTGGTCGGATCGAGTAACTGTAACTTTTCGGATCGAGTAACTGTAACTGGTCGTGTCGGGTAACTGTAACTGGCCGAATCGGGTCACTATAACTGGTCGGATCTGGTAACTGTAACTGACGGATCTGCTAACTATATATAACTGGTCGGATCAGATAACTGTAAATGGTCGGATCGAGTAACTGTAACTGGTCGGATCGAGTAACGGTAACTAGACCTGTCGGGTCACTATAACTGGCCGAATCGGGTCACTATAACTGGTCGGATCTGGTAACTATAACTAGCGGATCGGCTAACTATATGTAAGTGGTCGGATCAGGTAGCTGTAACTGGTCGGATCGAGTAACTATAATTGTAACTATACTTGTCGGGTCAGGTAACTGTAACTGGTCGGATCGAGTAACTGTAACTGGTCGGATCGAGTAACTGTAACTGGTCGGGTTGGGTAACTGTAACTGGCCGAATCGGGTCACTATAACTGGTCGGATCTGGTAACTGTAACTGATGGATCGGTTAACTATATATAACTGGTTGAATCGGGTAACTATAATTGGTCGAATCGGGTTACTTTAACTGACGGGTCGGGTAACTATAATTGGTAGTATCGGGTAACTGTAACTGGTCGGATCGGGTAACTGTAACTGACGAATTGAGTAACTATAGTTGGTTGGGTAAGTAACTGATCGGATCAGGCAACTATAACTGACGAGTCGAGTAATAATTGTAATTGGTTCGGCGAGTAACAACAAATAGTTAGACATGTAACTGTAACTATAGGGAACCAACCGTAAACCTCACCGGATAACCATAATTCCGGCAAAATAAAAATCAACATTTTTTGTATCTTGAAAATGGTTGTAGCATTTTATGGAACTAATTAAGAAATGGCATTGAGAATTTAGTACGTATTACACCAGGGCATGCTTCATTCAAAAGACGCGTATGATCTCTTTTTTGAAAGTTAATAAAAGAATTCTTATATTTGTCCAAATGTTTTAAATTAGTAACATTCATGACTTAACCCCTAAATATATGAAATGATTTCATCATCCATGTATTGTTAATCGTAGTATTACTAATTAATACAATAAAATTGCTTCTTATGTTACTCTACCAAGTGTATTCATCACCGTGTTAAGTTCATTACTACATTTTTTTAGAATTTATTACTACATTTGTTAATCACATTTTATTTTCTTTAGGGGTTCTTAATCCAGATTGTCCTCTTCACAGTTATACATGTCTTCAACTCAAAGTCCCATTATAACTTCACTTTTTTTTCACTTCTCAATCTCTTGATAATATTTGATATTTGAATGTTCATTTTATTAGTGCTTCCATGGGGGGAAAATATTACATATGGAGAGTAGTAACAATACATCTAACAACAATATAATTATGAATGGGGGTTGGTACCCTCTATTTATGTCAATACACTCTATGCTTAAGATGTTGTACATTATTATTATAAAGTGTAACCATATTTTTCAGTTTGGCTTCTTTACCCTTACATACCGTTAACTTTTAACCTCCGTTAACTCCATCATAAACTTAGAGCCGCACATCTCCTTCGGTTGTAAGAGGAACCAGATAAACAGGGGTTTGTGTTCATCGATGGAGCCCAAGGTTGTTTTCACTTGCAATGGATATAGCAGATTATTGTGGTTACATGTCTTGCAGTCAATTTGTGAAGCAAAGGAGCAACCCTGGGATTCTGAGAATAGATATCGGACGATTTTGGCTAATTCTTTTTTATTAGCCTTCTTCGCAACCTTCACTACCCTATCTGATTTTATAACTGGTGGTTCTGATTTCAATTAAATTTAAAACAACCATTCACGGACAATACAAATCTGAGAATGACCTTTTCATTTGCTTGATCGATTCCGCCTCCTATCCCAACCTCCACCTCTTTCGTACCAGGTAATTAGAATTTCTTTTTATGCTAAATTTATGCTTAATTGAAACAGATAGATTCGTCAATTGGTTTTTGTATTATGGTATGAGTATGTTTTCTCTTTCATTGGCGTATCTTTATTCTTTAGCTGTTAGAGTTTATTTTCTTCCCCAGCCCAGACCTTCAAAGTGCCGGTTGTATTTTTGTGTGAATGCATATTCAGACATGTATGTCTTTAGTTTAGTTTAATTTGTCCCTATGTTCTTTAATTTCTAACTTTTAAAGATATAGCCTTGGGAAGTGTAAAGCATGAACTACTAATACGTATTTGTGCTCTTCAATATTATAATGGGGCTGCATGTATGCCTTTGTTTGTTAAGTGCAATTGATAATGTAAGAAGCTCGTTGATGCTTTCAGTGAACCCAAAGTTGAGTGCATATCATTAAGGTGAGCTACTTGGTGCTCACATATCAACAGGCCAGGCGAGCATACATACACTCACCCCCCGTGGACTTCTCAATTCTCCACCTGTCATCTAAGTCCACCGAATCATTAACCTCACAAAATCATAGAGAAAATGAATAAAACGTAAATATAGGTCATTGAAGTAAATAAGTCTTAGAGATAATATAAGAACAAAAATGATATTTGTACCCACTCTTATACCCGCCTTTGTATCCACTTATGTTTGTGAATTGTTTTTTTTTTGTCCGTGAACCCCGGTTCACAGACAATATTTTCCTCAAACAAAATATTGTCTGTAAGCCGGGTTCACAGAAAAAAAAAGCACTTCACAAACATGATGGGTATAAGAGTGAGTACATCAAACATTGTTGATAGAAGGAAACAGTATAATGTGTATGACAAGTGTAACACTCAAGCACGGTATATGGATGTTTTTAATTGGACGATATATACTACGAGCATGTGAACCGATTGAGATAAAAAAAAATTGCTTATGGAACACCGTTGATCAGAAAAGTTTTTTGTACTTTAAAATTTACCCAACGGCTTCACTTATACCAACTCAATATCCACGTAATATAAGGTATCAAATTATATTAGAACATTGTCACAAATCATTATAAAACTATCAATTGCAACTATATCATACGTAGTATACTACTATACTCAAACAAAAAATACAATCAACTCACATACTTTTAAATAATATAGGCATATTTTTTACACAATTCTTGGTTGGCAGGGAATATAGTATCAGCAATTTATGATAAATATAGGTCATGTCATAAAATATTCACAATAACTTTAACAATCTCACATAGGATGATTATTTAGAAAATTAACATTACTTCAACATTGGGCAAAAACTATCACGCCTTGCGCGAGCAAACGCTAGTCTTTCCTATAAAAGTTAACATTTATTGTAATGGTTAAACTATCATTTAGAATCAAAACTTTATTGTTTAAATTTTCACACATAATCCATAGAATAAGAGTTGGTACACGAACTTTAATCAATGTCTCATGCTTCATTAGATGTATGATCGGTTTGAATCACCACCACAAGCACTATTAGTTTATGTTATTCAGTTATTATTTTACTTTTAATTTGTTAAAATGTAAAATTTTAAAAAGTTTTTTATCTTTCATGATATGTTTAATTAGATGATGATAAAAGTAGATGCACCAAATGTTATTCTCTGTGCGTATGCACGGGTACTGTGAAAATTATACAACAACCGTTCCAATGTATATTATGCAGCCGTTTATGCTATTTAAGAGGTTAGCAAGTTTTCTTTTTTTAAATGATATAGATAAAGATAAAAAGCTCAAGTAAATTAAAAGAAATGATTTAATGCGGAGAGAGTCACAAGACTTGGCTACCGTGAATATGCTTTGAAAGTTGAGAGGAATCTAGAAATTTGAGAATAATTTTAAAATAATGTAGTTTTAGAATTTGATATCAGATTTTTCTTCAAAATAAGCTCTTCAAATAATCCTAACTTCTCAACAATGATCTAAAAAAATATCATCCACATCATCAAAATAATCCTCAAATAAACCCATTAATGAGGATGCTCTAATTAAAACTGTTCACAATTCGTAATCAAAAGATCAACAAAATTGAGAAGGAAAGAATTAATTGTCATTAATTAAAAAGAGAGAAAGAAGTGACAATCACAGAATATTGCAAATCCAATGCTGAAAAAACAGAAGAAAATTTATCCGCGCGTTCGACAGACGAAACGCACAAAAACCGTTGCACACGGCATGTGTGGCAAGGGCGCACGACATGCGTGGTCTCCAATAGCTTCTCCATGATTTTTTATTCCGCACACATCGTGCACTCTTTGTGTGCATGGCGTACATACCTCCCGACCTAATTTGAATATGCTTCCTTCATCAAAGTTACGTTGTAGCTATTGAAGACCCCTATCCAGGGGCGTATCCAGTGTGAAGGCAGGGGGGGCAGCTGCCCCCACTCAACCCGCACCTAACCCCTATATATATATATCCAATTTAAAATTATACATATGTTTTTTGTGTTAAATATGGAAATATATAGCAATAAGCGCGATATATGACGTTACATACACCTGTAGCCGAGTGGAAAGTAGTGCGTGCGTTAGCGGGCTTTCATATGAAAGGGTCGTGGGTTCGAACCTTGCTTTAGTTCATTCGACTTTTAGTTGCTTTTTTCTCTTGAAGCTTTGGAATAGTTTTTTTTTAACTTTTTCTTGTTGTTGAAAAGATATAAACTACTCCGTACATCAATATACTTACTAACCTACCATTCTAGTTTCACATATGGAGATGATTTTGTACATAAAATAAATTAATTTTTTTGTATACATGTAAATTTTCAATTTAAATTAATTTTAAGTACATGTTTAATCCTTCCCTTAGTTGATTCATTTATATATTGGTATAATTTTGCACAAATTACAGATGACATGTTATAAAATTATTTCTAACAAAGTGAAATTTAATTGAACAATAATATCATACTCCGTAAAGTTTGTGTTTTTGTTGCTGTAAAAAACATGTTTTCATTGATAGAATATTTTGTTATTTATTATTAATTTTACAATTTCTTTCTTAATCTGATTAGTCTAATTTTTCTAGGATTTTTTTTAATCTAAGGTAAATTCGCCCCCGCTGGCGTATTTTTCTGGATACGCCACTGCCCCTATCCACCACAACTCAAAAATATGGATTGGATCATCCAATCAAAAGATATGGATGAAATTGTGGAAGGTCACATCCTGAAATATCAATAGTGATTATCTGATTTTCTCATCTATTTTTATCTTGCTCCTCTCACATTCTCGTCATGGTGTTTACATATGACTTGTAGCCCATTGAGATTTCTTTCGTAAGAACCTTGAATCATTTCATTTGGATTTTTGTACGAAAATATATGGTCAAATGATTGAGAGAATGTCATCGTGATTTTTGGATGGAGTGGAAGTGTTGGTTTGTCTTGGCAGGGGCCCGAAAGGGACGATAAGTGTCAGGGCCCGTTTGTTATGATGTAAAGTAAACATTTTGCGTATAAAATGTGGGGAAGTAAACATTTTACACCGTTTGTTTTAATTATTTAATGTAAACTGTAGGGCACTTTTTAAAAAACAGTTTACACCGTACCGTGTAAACTATTTTACGTGGGGGGAGGGTCGTAAACTGGATTACATCCGTTCAACGTAGAATTAGCGGCAAGAATTCTCTGATCTTTTCTCCTTCTATGACGGCAACGCAATACGGAGTATTGCTCTTCTCCTCCAAAGCAAGTCATTTTGAAGACTCCATTATGACTGCAAAGCAAAAACTCTCTTTTCTTCTTGTACGTAGTATATAAGAAAACAAAACCTGCTCTCCATCCAAATTAACAAAGAGGTTAACTTCTTCTAGAAAACAGGTTAGCTTCTACAATAGATATGCGTAGTATATACTAGTATATACGGAGTACAAGTATATATATTCGAAAATTAGATCTTTAGGTTTGAATTATATTCTGAGATTTGATGTTCAGTTGAATTTAAAAGCCATGTTTAGTGACTTTCTAAGAATTACGAAGTATTTCTAGTATTTGATTAAATAGAATAGTGATTTTTTAGTGATTAATCTTTTTCTAGTTGCTTCAAATAAAATTACAATTTTGTAGTGATTAATCACTTTGCAGATGATGATCTAGTTGCTCCACATTAATCATACTCTGGCACGTTGAATGAGCTATTTTCTGAACATTTTACCTGTAAACTTATTTGACAATAAACAATGTAAAGTGTTTGCATGTAATTTAAAAATAGATTACACACATGGACCAAACGGTGTATTTCTATTTTACATGCAAACTATTTTACAGCCCTAAACTTTATATGTAATCACTTTGCGTGTAAAGTTTTAATGTGCAAACTACCAAACGGGCCCTCAGTGTAAAACATAAACTTAACTTGTTTGGGAGAGTTAAAAAATGAAGTATTAATAACGGAAGTATTTTCAATTAAATTGACAATAATGCCCTCATTTAAATCCTAAGTAATATAACCTGATTCGTACATATCAGAACTTTTTTAACATCAATTCCTTCTTTCGAATTCTATATGACCCAATTCGTACATATATACATATATATTTTGAGATTAATTAAAATTTAATCAAAATTAAAAAACATCAGCGTCATTGTTGAAGCTAGTCCAAACAAAATGGTAAGAACGACGACTGGGGCGACTGGGGTCTGGTCTATTTACATCAATCAAGTATTTCATACTAATGAAACAAAATGGAAGGAAATCAAAAGTATTGATCTCGTGATCCAGCGATTTCAGAGTACCAAGGCTTCCTTATAATGTGAAATGAGATCTCGTAATGGTTGGTTGTGATGTTGATGGATGAGAGCAACACTACAAAACAATCCAATTTGGGATGTTAAAAAAGTCACTTATTGAGATGTTATGGAGGTTTCTCCTAACACTTTTAAACGCTTACTAATACTCAGTTTTTTTAGAAATCTCCCAAACAAGTGTTAAAAAGAACACCTCTCGATACTTCCATAACTAACACATCCTAATCCTCAATCCAAAGAGACCATTAAGGTTGCAAGTCGGACGATGATTCAAATAGCCGTTTTCGAGCTCTATCTATCCCTACTCGACCTTGAACTAGACCATTGACTTCTTTTGACTTCAATTTCACTCCTTTGACACCCCATAGCACTTCAATGCTTCTCAACATCTCTCAAAAGTGCTCCAGATCTTCCTAAACAATTCTCTCACGCCGGGGTCGGGCTAAATTCCCTTAATTTCACTCTAAAAATATCAAATGCAATACCAAAATCCGGTAAGTGACGACTACAACTAAATAAGTGTGGTGTGATACATTTAATCTAGTAAAGTTACTTAAACCAATCTCAATGCACATGAAATGCGTGTTAAAATATGGACTTATCATCGTACTCCTATTTATTGTAAGTTGTTAGTAATATTGGTCATTTAGATTCATGAAAATTTCCATTAACACTAGATTTTCACCCACGCGATGCGCGGTCTATATTATCGAATAGTTATATAATCTTATTTATTAACGTTATTAGTGCATGAGCAGATGATATTTTTTATACGCATGTAAATGATGTAATATATATGAACAATATATAATAATTATAGAGGAAACTATAGTTATCACTAACAATAGGTACGATTTATATATGAGTTTTTTACGAGAATATTACTAAAATAAAACTTATTTACATAAATATGACTATTCATTACTACAATGTAGTGCTGTTGTAACTAAAGTTCAAAACTTGAACATGAATTACTATGATTTCATTACTACTCTAGTAATGAATCATATTTTTGTAAACCATCTTTATTTTGGTCATATTTATGTAATTATTTCTTTATATATTAGGAGAAGAGGGCAAAACGAAACACACAATAAATTTTGAAACACTTGTTTGTAAACATTTGAAGCATACAAATGAGATCTAAAAAGACTAAACATTTCGAAAGACTTCTTTGTAAACAACATTTGTAGTATGATCAATGTTTTTCCCATCTTCACCACTTGAGGAGAGACATCGGTTAATACGATGCTCTCCGTCTCGGGTCTCTCATCTTCTACTTTCACTTCCAACCTTCAATTCTTCGTGCTCAATCATCCATCTTTAATCACGGATCCTGTCTAGCTAAGCCACGCTCTCCATATACATGCTATCCGCCATAAATAATCCACAACGGAGACTCGGAGGGTCATTGGGTAATTCGGTGCTCTCCGTAAACATTTGCATGTGAAACACTTCATTTTTCCATCTTTCTGCCTGATCTTAATCTGGTTCTTTGCTTGCTCGAGGATGAACCACAACCTCCAACGAAGGCCTAGCCGTTCCCTGCCCTGTATAAGCCAGGTATGGTCGGAAGAGTAAATATGGGGCGCATAAGTTACACATACACATACTCCTGGCTCCTGAAAATGAGATATGGAATACCAATGCCACACGTTCTGCCAAATACTCAATTTTGAAAGCATAAGTGTTTAGTTTTAAGAAAATTATACTTTTATGCACTTGGAGGTAATTAATTCATGCTTTATTGTTTTAAGTGTACATTGTTTTAATAAAATTCTAGTACTATGACAATATTCACTTAATTGCACCTTGGAATCTACTCTTCCACTTAATTGCACCTTGGAATTTTTCTACACGCCTTGGAAAGACTTAAATATATAAATATAGTAATAAATTTTAAATACAGTATGTATAAATAAAGGTGGAGGAACAAATATATCCTTATTCTATTTTTTGGAACAAATATACCTCCGAACTTTTAAAAAGGTGCAAAAATATCCCTCATTTTTTATAAAGGAGCAAATGAATCCTTATTGACTTTAAATTAATCAAATAAATTTCAAAAAAGACCAAAAATAAATTAATAAATAAAAAATAAAAAATAAAAATTTTAAAAATGTAATTGTGTCCATTTCTTCCTTTATTGTTTTATATCAAAATTTAATATTTTAAGTATAAAATATTATTTCAAAATATGTAATTTTATCGTGCAAAGAATGCAGAAAATTAATTTTTCTCCACATCGCAAAACATATGTTGCACCATTTTGAAAGAATCTTAAACATATAGTAAAATTTTGAAATAATATTCCATGCTTAAACAATATTAAATTGTTATATAAAAACTATAAAAGGAAAAATTAGACACTATTACATTTTTTATATTTTTTGTTTTTAAATTTGGAATGTATAATTTATATTTGGTGATTTTTGAAATTCATTTTATTAACTTAAAGTCAATAAGGATTAATTTGCCCCTTTATAAGAACATGATAGATATTTTTGCACCTTTTTAAAAGTTCAATGGTATATTTGTTACGAAAAATAGAAGAGAGCTATATTTGTTTCCACACCCATATTACAGGGGTATGTTTGTACATTTTCTCTATAAATAAATACTTAAGTCAATTATATAGACTGTATAAGTATAAAGCCAAGCTCAAATCTGCTTTCTTTTATAGTTTTACTAATAACTATAAGCTCCCTGCATCTTTAATTAATGAATAACTATTAATATTATTGTATATTAATTCAAACTGCATTAAGGCCCGCTTAGGATGTTTTTACTTGGACTGTAATTTGTTGGTCTGGTCTGGTCTTATCTGGTCTGGTCTGGTCTGAACTGGTCTGGTAAGGTCTGGTAAGGTCTGGTTTCTTTGTATTTTTATAACTATCCAAGTCTGGTCTGATCTGGTCTGGACTGGTCTGGTCTGGAACAAATTACGGTCCAAGTAAAAACATACTTATAAACCTTGGTTGTATGTAAGGTGAACTTAACCGAGTTCGGGATAAAACAGCCCATATATCAATCGTGCTCAACTAATATATTTTAAATATTAAATATGTGTTTTTTGCTTAAGAATTGATTTGATCTTATAAAATACTTGCAAGTACGAAAGCAAACATTTTTTCTTTTAAAAATCCTTTCGTTTTTAGCTTTACAGTAATACAGGACACTACGAAATCCATGCTTCTCTAATTAAGGATGTTTTTACTTGAACTGTAATTTGTCCCAGACCAGACCAGACCAGTCCAGACCAGACCAGACCAGTTCAGACCAGACCAGACCAGACCAGACTTGGATAGTTATAAAAATACAAAGAAATCAGACCTTACCAGACCAGACCAGACCAGACCAGACCAGACCAGTTCAGACCAGATCAGACCAGATCAGACCAGATCAGACCAGATTAGACCAGACCAGACCAGCAAATTACAGTCCAAGTAAAAACATCCTAATTAATACATAAAATTATCATGTCCATTACAAAACGGTGATTGAGGCCCGTTATCATTTACATTTCAAAATGGGGCCCCACTTAAAAAATTATTGGTCCTTGCTATTTTTGCTCTGAAATAAAGTAACCATTTAGATAAAACCTTAAGCCCGACCCTGTCTTGTGACCTGACCCATTTACACTTGGACTTTGGGCGAGAAAACCAGATGGTTTCCACCTCTTTTTATATAGAGATAGATTTTGGTACAGATAAAACCTTTTTTCTTTAAAAGAAAAATGAAATGATAAAATTTTATTCAATCATAAGTTTCTCCAAATGGTTGAATCCTCAACTCCAAGGACTCTCACACTTCTTGATAAGACATGTGAGAGGATGTTTCTTTCGATCATAAGTGAAGGTTCAAATGGTGACATAGACCATAAGACCCATGTGATAGACAATTCAGGAGGATAGTCTTACTATTAGTCAGTACTATATACTCGTAATTAATAGAGTATTCACTTTGCAGGCCATACCTTAATTAAGGTTTGAATTTATTTCATGTGAAATTCTTTGTTAAGAATACGATAGCAAATCATACATAACATGGATCCATCAAGACATTTTAAGATATCTTCCCAGATTTATTGGGGTCTATAAAGTAGTGAGGCTCGGAGTAGACATTATTAGCCAGGCCGGGAAGATGATAATTAGCGGCCGGGGTATGAATTAAAATGTCTTCTCGAACTGAACCTTAAACGGAACATCACTCAAAACTAAAAACCGGACACCTTTGTTCACAAAGATTCCAACATCTCTGCAAATGACCCTGCACGTGCTGCATACGCTCGGGCAAAAGACAAACTTGTAATCATTATCGAACTTGTCAATCTTAAACCAGCTGCTTAAAGTATTAATCCCAGGATTTCCTATGGCCCCACCGGTCTTCACGAAAGTCTGATTCGAGAGCTGATCGTAGGCGTCTAGTTTCCACACCATTTCCTTGGCGCAGGTTGTCGGGGTGTAGAATCTGACGTTGAGATCGGTGGAAAGCGGGACCACATCGCCGTCTTTGGCGTTTACCGGAGTGAGCATGACGGGTATGCCTTTGTCTTCGGTGGCCTCTTGGATGATGTCTTGTGGGCAATGGGTGTTGTTCTGTTTGATGTTGGCTGGGTATACCCCGCCGCCGCTGCCGCGGATCACCGGGAAGGCGAAGTAGTTTGAGCCCACAATTAGGGGTTTTCCCTTGACGTCAAGGACGGCGGTAGACGGTGAAGTGGCGGCGACGGAGGAGGAAATGAGGAGGGATAATGAGAGTGAAAGGAGTGAGATCAATAATGCCTTCATGATTGATACGATGATGATAGGGCTGGGTGGGAATTTCGCTATTTTATACTACTTCGTCCCCTATTATTATTCGATTGCGATTTATCATGTTTGACAGAAGATAAAACAAACGGATCTCTTTTCACTCTCAAAAATAATTTTAGAATTTTTTTTACATATTCAGAAAGTATATTAAAAGGTTTATGAAGTAAAAATTAAATTTGATTAAAATTTGAATCATAAAGTACGAGATTAAGAGTATTTACGTTGATCAAATGAATAAGAACTGAGACCATTGTAGAAAGGCGGTGGGAGTAGTCGTTGGAGCATCTCCAATGGGGATGTCTATTGTCTTACACACTCTTACGAATGAGTCGCATTTTTGTATCTCACAAATTTTATGTGTAGGACCTACATATCTCGATATTTATTTTCATTTTCATTTTTTTATATCACTTCTAACCCACTTTTCATCCACTTTTACTTCTCGATTCCTGTGTAATGTCTATTTGTGGACATTGTCTACAATTATTTACTTCTATCTCTCTCTTTCTTTTCATTTTTCCATATACACCACTTTCTCCATATTAAATTAAAATAATAATCATATCTCTATCTCTCTCCTATGCCACGTAAGATAGACTTTACTCCAATCCACTACTCCGAGATGCTCTTAGTCCTGGACCAATCGGAAATTATGGAGCTTCAATATGTCACCAATTATTTAATTTTGCACGACAAATTAAGCTTTGGCCGGCACACAAATTTTGCACGACATATTAAGCCAAGGCCATGCTAACAAGTAGTGAAGTACTTAACTCTCCTTCAATATTGTTTCATGTTTTGATTTTGGACACAAATTGAGAAATTGATAAATGTGTCGCCTAAAGTTGTGAAAAGAATAGAGAAAGTAAAAACAAATGTTGTGAACACAATTTTTTTGCCAAAAAAAGAAAGAAAAGTTGATATTGGAACAAACAAACAAATTAAGAAAGAATGAAGAAGATATTGATACAATGAGGTAGCATCTGTTTATTTAAGGAGTGTTTGCGATTACTTCAATTTATCAAAATGTTCCTTATCAAAAATATTTTCTCATAAAAGTATAAAATTTATAAATTACATACATGATGGAGGTAATATATGACTCTTCTATGAAGTCATAGCATGATTAATGTGGTCATTCAATTAAAAAATGTGTGGTGAGGGCTAGGCCTGTCAACGGGTCGGATACGGGTCGGAACTATAAATTTCATATCCATATTCGTTGAAATTTTTTTGGTCTAGATCCGGACCCATTTACCCTTCGGGTCCTAAGCATATGTTCCATATTTGGATCCGGCGGGTCTCGGATCCGGGCCGGGTATACCCGCAAAATAAAATTAAGTGACATGCAAACAAATAGGAGTATAATACGGAGTATATAACAAAAAAAATACATGGTGGAAGAGATCATATATAAATAAGTAAAATGTTGTTCTATCCATTACTCTGTATGAACTATACAATAATATACAAAGTATGTTATATGTATATTAGTGAACTCATAGAGAACCTATACCAGTAACTCATTAGCGAAAATTCCATTATACTGGGCCAACCACTAACTAAATCTACAAATATTAAAACATTTTTTATATTTGATTATTTTCTTTATTTTATGTTTAAATATTTTTTAGTATATTCTGTGTATATGTAAACAAATTATAACTATAATTATATCATCACGGGTTGGGTCCAAAACGGGTCGGAACTTAAAAATCTATATACGACCCATTTTCTCTATCATGTAACGGGTTCGGATCCGGATCCAGAAAACGGTTCTAAATTTAGACTCATACACTCAAATAAAGTGCCGGATTCGAATCGGGTCCGGATCCAGACCCGACCCATTGACAGGCCTAGTGAGGGCGATATTCCCAGCCTACGCAGGCATACGACTCCATAGTAGGAATCTATGTATTACTTTAAATTTGTTGCTCATTCTTCTGAATTAATGGAGTTAGGGAAACAAATCAATTAAAACAATAACCACAGGGAGACCCTCGTGGCAAATGTACTAATGCATGTATGATATTATTACTCCCCATTATTGTCTCTGTTCAACTTTTGATTTCTTGGGCGTCAAATATGTTTACTTTGACTAACAATACATCTGCTTCGGCCTTCGCTAACGATTGGATATGATGAAAAAGTGTGCTTAATATAAGATGCTCCCAAAATGTATCAATATTTAGACATAGATAGATTATGATACATTTTTGTGGCACGTCATAGTTTAACCCGGCTTCCCGGCCTATATGTCCATACAAAAAACTTGTATCAGTCGTGCACGTATCTGTGTTAGACTGTTAGTACACCAATCATGATGGGAATTTCTAAATGGCAAAAAAAAATCTTGTTTTAAGTTACACAAAATTGATACACATTTCAACACAAGCTTGTACGTCATTGTTTGTATACACGGATAATGCTGCACGAATAGTAGATATGTCCGGTATCCCAACTGAATGCTTAACCCAAACCACCGGGCAAGCAGTCTCCTCCGTTGTACCGTTATCAAAACTGGAGGGAAACATGAAAATTTGTTAGAAGCGCATTTAAGAGCAACTCCAATGCAAGGGTGTGGTCTCTTACACACCCTTACACATGGGTCCCGTTTTTTATTTCACAAATTTTATATGTAGGACCCACATATTTCGCAATTTATTTCCATTTTCATTTTTTTATATCACTTTTAACTCACTTTTCATCAAATTTCCCTCCTCGAATCCGTGTAAGGTCCATATATGGACCTTGTCATAGACCTTGATCCATTTTTACCTCTATCTCTCTCCTCTTTTTCATTTTTCCCTACACACCACTTCATCCCAATATTTATTTTATATCTCTCTCCTATGCCACATCAGGTGCAATGCACCCTCCCATTGGAGATGCTCCAATGTGCGTGGAGCTTGGGTTGAGCAAGTGGACGGCAGGACGGGCAGCAACAAGTGGGTGATGAGATGATTCAACCAGTGAGAAGACAACACGTCATCAAGCCCATACTGTTCGATTACAATAAATTCCTCTTCATTTACTTCGGTAGAGCAATTGTATGTAATTCATATCAGGTTCTAGAGCATTAAGCGTATAGTAAAAGTTCTTCTAATAATAATAAACCAAATATGTCTTGATCCTTGGTTATCATTATAGTTCAGTACATCCAAATCGACCACCAATATTTAACTTTTGGGCCGAGCGAATAAACCTTAACAGTCATCATACATTAAAGTATTGTACTTACATTTTCCTTGTGCAGAGCCCGAGCCCAAAGTGTTGAATTTGTTGTATCAAATATGTTTAAGTAATATCATAAATATAAAACTATATCAATATAAAATTTAGGGAAAATTGCACTATTAGTCCCTAAAATAGTCACGAAAATGAAATGTCGGACCCGTATTTCTGATATTATAAATGTAACCCCTCAATTATCCAAATTGTTGTAAATGTGGCTCTTTAAGGTGTGAAATGTACTCTCGCCCACATTATATATTTCACCCCTAAAAGGACCACATTTACAACATTTATGACGACATTTGTGGTCCCTAAAATTTAAAAATAAATCTTTTTTCAAACGTATGTGACATTTGTTATATATATATATATATATTTCGTTGGGAAACACATAGATGGAAGTTTGTCCAATGTTGTTTTCATTATTTGTTACATTTGCCCATTAGCTACTAAACAAAATATATATTCAACCCTATGAAATCAATAGATAATACTCCTTAAGAATAAAACTACTCCGTATTTTACACGCATCATCGTTCAAATTGTTTTTTCACCCAAAGTTTTTCTCAAAATAAAGAAACTTCTTATCTGTCAATTCATTTAAGGAAGAAATTATGTCTTCTTAATTTTGCATCGGGAAAATCGCATATATGGTCCCTCAGTTATCCACGAAATTAAAATCTCAGATCTGTATTTATGATATTGTAAATGTCACCTCTCAATTGTCCAAAATGTTGTAAATGTGATCTTTTGAGTGGTGAAATAAACAATGTGGGCGAGAGTACATTTCATTATTTAAAGGACCACATTTACAACAATTTGAACAATTGAGGGATGACATTTACAATATCAGAAATACATGTGTGAGATTTTAAATTCGTAGATAGCTGAGAGACCACATATGAGATTGGGGTACACACTTTTTGTACACAAAAAGTGTACACTCGTCTGTCTCCCACAGACAAATTGTCTGTCGCGAGATGAGTTGTCTGTCCCACAGACAACTCATCTCGCGACAGACAATTTGTCTGTGGGAGACAGACGAGTGTACACTTTTTGTGTACAAAAAGTGTGTACCCCTAGCAGGCCTCTTTTTCATTTTGCATAAGTTGAGCTCGAAAAGTCCCGACGCAAGAGGGATATTTATTGGTGTCAAATACTCCGTACTGAGTTACAACGGAGTATTGGTGAGAGTCCATCGTACATCCAATGGCCAATGGCCACACTGGGCGTTCCTAGTAGATAACTACGGAGTATTGGTGAGAGTCCATTGTACATCCAATGAGAAGTCAACACGCACAATGGCATTATTAAAGTTGCACAAGCATTGAACCACATGTGATATCCCTCTTTCAAATAAAACGACACAAGATATTGTTCATGATCATGACAATCCTCAGTCCTCACTGTGTATAGCACATGTGTGCGTACCATATACTATTGTACAACATTTTCCTAATTAAGAACCTCATTTTGTGTACTCTCCAGATTGAAAAATGTTTGTTATACACCATTTTCGCACACAATTCATTAGTGATGACAACTGGGCGGATCAGGGACAGGTACACATAAAACCGAAACCGTCCCGTTAGATAAATGTTTGCCCCAAAACCGCCCCATTACTTGTTCGGATAATTTTTATTTGAACCGTATCTGCCTCAACGGGGAATCGGTTTATTCACGGGTAATCGTTTCCCCAAATGATGCCAAATAACCATTTTTTCAGAAAAATAAATAACCAATTTCTAATCCTACTTGTTATTTATATATTCAAAGCACCCTAAAACATACAAAAGTAAATATTTAAACAATCAAGCAGACTGACCTAAATCCATTAGTATGACGTGCACCTAATATCTCTTATAACATAATAAAAAAGGTAGTAACTAGTAATCATCCTAGAATCCAAATTCCAGAAACAGGTTTAGGCCTATATTTAGTTTTAGGCCTAAAAAGTAGTATATACTTTTTAGCATTATTTATATGATATATACTATTTAGTATACACAATTTAGCATATATACTTATTATTCTTATATATAAAAAGTTATAATTCATTAATAATGTTATGGATCGGGTAACGGCGCGGGTACCCGCACCATTAGTGAACGGGGCGGTTTCTCGGCGGATAACGGGGCGGATTAGCATAGAACTATAACCGCACCATTAACCATTTAAAAAATTCAGGTATTCTCCGCCCCATACCCATTCCCCAGTCAAACCGGTTTTCCTCAGTTTAACCAAATCGGTTCGGTGCGGGTATCCAACGGGTCGGCCGAAATTTCCATCTCTACCATTCATACACCTTTTTTTGTCTTTACCAACAAATTTGTTTGCATACTGACAATTCATCTAGAAATACAAAAATTGTCTATTTACAAACAATTTTGTTTGTATAGACAGATAAAGGGTACGAATGATGTACAAAAAAGTGCACAACAAGCATTTTTGCTCAAAATTATCTTCATTTGTATATTATCTTCGTTCACACTATTTACATAAATTCTTTGGCTTCGTGTTTTTATAGGTGTTATAAAAAGTGATACGGAGTATTTACCAGTATAATTTTGAAACATATGTTTTTTTTTTAATTTTTTATGACCGAAGTTGAGGGATAGCAGACGAGAAACAAAAACTATTTCAATCAAATAAATAAGGATGTTTTGAATTGGATTTAATTTTTTTATCTGCTCTAGTCGGGTTTAATTTAATTGCTTAAGTTTGGCCTCGTAAAATCTGGAGTATAAAAGTCCGATTTATGTGTATTTTAATACTATATCCCATTAAGTTTGTCTTATCTTTTCGTTTCGGTCTGCCCCATTAAGATGGTCTCATATCAAATTTTGTAAAATTCGTGTGATTCTAAATCATTCTTATTTTGTTCTTATTTTATCAATCCAATATCAAACACATAAACACATTTTATCAATCCTATTTTAAGTTATGTACCTTATGGACCCAATTGGAAGTTTTATCTAGAGTTAGCCAAACTGTAGGTTCTATTTAATTAGACACATGAGAGGGGGCGGAGGTAAGGGGGGCTTAATTAGACCCCGGTTTGCCCCAAATTTGAAAATGATTGAATATTTTGTGTAAAAACTATCTGATTTTTTTTGTACATACCAGCCCTGTGTACACTTATCAATTTATCTAAATTAGATAATGTGTACATTCTAACCCTGTGACATTTTTTCTTAAAAAATTATCTAATTTTTTGTACATTTGCTCCTGTGTAGGCGTGTGTGCATGCATGGAGGATGGATTCGATGCCTCTACCTTGCTTTTACAAGCATGGAGAGCGTTTGGCCATTTTGAACCTCCGATCAAAATGTCAAAAGAAAATTGGGGCTATTTGGATCTGATTCTTAAAACTGCTTCTGCTTCTTCAGGGAGCAGAACCAGAAGTTGGAGTGTTTGGGTGAAAGTGTAAAAGTAATTCTGGTGCTCTAATTTATTTCTAGAATCAGTTTTTTCAGAAGCTGGGGGAGACCAGCATATGAAAACTGATTCTTATTCTACTTCTGCTTTTAAAAAAGAAACAGAAGCAGAATCAGTTCCAAACAAGGTTTAACTTTTTCACTTTTTCGGGTAATCGCCGGCTTTTATTTGAGTATAGGACTCCGCATTAAGATAGAGGATCTCAATCCCAGAAGAATTACACAAAGAAGCGCATGCTCGTTTTGGTGGATTAGACCTGTCAATGGGTCGGGTCCGGGTCGGAACGTAGTGTTCCAGACCCGGACCCGCTAAGTAAATAAAGGACCCAGACCCGACCCGTTTACCCGGCGGGTCTAAAAATTTGGACCCGGACCCGGACCCAACGGGTCTCGGAACCGGGTCAGGTAGACCCGCCAAGAATCATATGCACAAGTGCACAACATTATATAAGTTTTTTGACACAACATTATATAGTTTTTTAAAAATAGCAAAACATGTATATGAAATGTAAATCAAAGTGCAAAAATTTAAAAGCAAAATATATCTTCACTTTTCAAAAAAAAAAAAAATCAAGGTTTATCATAGAAAATTAGTACTTTTATTGAATAAAATATCGTTTGTTGTAGATGTGTACAATTCCGCACTTTGTGTCTCTTTCTCTCCCACAGAAAACTCGTATATTAGACTAGAAATTAGGTCACAAAAAGTTCTTTTGGACTAAAAGCATATTATATACTATTATATTATCACTTATACATTAGGTATGTATTAATTTGTATCTTTTTAATCAAAGAATTAATACTAATCACTTTATATATATTGGTTTGTATTTTTATTTGAAGCATTATAACTAATCTCTTTATGTATTAGTGTGTGTATATATACTAATAAGAAATTTTAAACAGGCCCGGGTCCTTAACGGGTCGGAATCATATGTACCATATCCGACCCGTTTATTAAAAGTACTAACGGGTCCGGGTTCGGGTCCGGATAAATGGAATAAAATAAGGACCCATACCCGTTAAAAACAACCGGGTCCGGGTCGGGTCCGGGTCTAGACCCGACCCATTGACAGGCCTATGGTGGATGCATGTAAATAATGCATACAAGCATTATATTATATGCACATTGGGAGGACAACCTATTATTCAAACCCATAACTATACTCAAATCTGTGGTTTTATTTTCCTATTATTTATCTTTTAGTTCAATGATGAATCACGTGTTTGTTTTTATTTTAATTCGAGGATGTGTAATTGGAGTATTTTGACTTTGGAAGAACTTTTGATAGGTAGTGCTTCATTTTCGATCGTTTTAGGCTTCATTCGAGTATGTTGTCTTGCATGTTTTATGATAAGTATTACGTAGAGTCAATCAAAGATTGATGAAGTGTTGCCATTGAGGGAAGCAAATATTGAATTTAAGCAACCTTGACAATATTTCTTGTCTAAATGGATCAATTACAATATTGTTATTCAACAATTAAAATATTAACCATAACACTCACTTTAAATTTAATGATAATATTTCTAATCCAAACGGGAGGGAAGGAGGGGGGGATCTACAGGGGGAATTGAAGAATTGATCACAAAGGGAGGGGGGAGAGAAGAAGGGGACTAATGAGTACTCATAGAAAACTAAGAAAAGTAATATTACCTCCGTCTCAAATTGATTTACAAATTTGACTTTTCTTGGTCAAACATGTTTCATCTTATTTGCTTAATTAGGATGTCAATTTTTACTTATATTCTAATTTGGAGATTACAACTTTGAAGAGATTTTAATGTAGTTTCTGAATATGTAAATTTTTATTATTAAAATTTGAATTAATTATTGATAGGGAGGATTGAATTGACTTTTATTATTGATTTACAAAAAATTATTGACTTTGCAAAACAATTTGAGATGCAGGGAGTATTAATTGCCTCCATCTCATTAGAAATAGCCACTTCAAATTTAGAAATAAGAAATGTTAATTGTGTAATTGATGTTCGTAGATATAAGAGAGAAGAGAGCAAAATCATAAAAATAATTACTTTAATAAAGAGTAAAGACATGACAAAGCTTTTAGAACAACCACAACAAGAAACTTTGCAAAGCCCAATAGAATGAATAGAGTAATAATTTCTGGGAAAATAAAACTTGTACTCGTAGTTTTATTATTGTTACTCCCTCCGGATCTTTTTAAACTTCACAGTTTGACTTCACGTTGATTAAGAAAATAAATTTGACTTTACTGTAGAGTACACTGTTGAGACATTGTTTGGCACTGTTTGGCACTGTTGAGACACTGTTTGGCTCTGTTGGGACACTGTTTGGCACTGTTTAACACTGTTTTGATGTAGATTTCTTTGCCAAATAAGGAAATAAGGAAGTGTGAAATTTATTTTGGACTGTCCCAAAAAGGAAAATGTGAAGTTTAAAAAGAACCGGAGGGAGTATTATTTTACTCCTATTTATTGTACGTAGTAATTTGATAGGGGTATTCAATATGTGAGAAGTGAACGTCAAAATGGTGAAATAGACCAATATGTAATAGACATTTTAGGAGGATAGTGTCACACTCTCACTCTTACCTAAAATCTCTATCTCGAAAAGGTTAGTCTTTAAGCACTTTGTTGGTTTTGACGGGAAGATCCTTGTAGCCCATGAACATCTAATAAATGTCATTCACTTTTAGCATGAAAATGTCATTTTTAGTTTATTGTGCTGACTGCTGAAAGAGATAAAAAGGATAACCTTCAAGTACTGAGCAATGAAGTCATGTGACACCGCACCCGGATGTATTGAATTTGAAATTCAATGTGTATTTGAATTTTTCTAGCAAATAAAAAAAACGTGTAACGGCATGGTGTATTTAATTAATGGGTGCTTAATTAAATTATTTATCGGGCCCATAATAATGAGAATGGACTACCAAATATTTAGTTGAGTCATCGTAATAATTATAGAAGTCCAATAAAGTGTCAACTAAAGTTGATAAAAATATTTGGACGACCCGAGTACTATACTATTTTGGCCCAACCTGCCAGAAATAGCAATAATAATTGGGAGAGACTTCCTACACCCATTTTGGGAGTATTCTACACAACTTAAGCTCTCAAATAATGGGGAGGGGGACAACCAAGCATGGTTGGTGCGGACATAAGGTTGAAGGGGTGTTTGAGAGTACATGCTCACTCACTTGGGACTATACCATATCATTATTTTGATATTGATTGAGTGAGGTACCTCCCCTTCCATTTCCCATCCATTCGAACCACAAGAGAGAGAGAGAGAGAGAGAGAGAGAGAGAGAGAGAGAGAGAGAGAGAGAGAGAGAGAGAGAGAGAGAGAGAGAGAGAGAGAGAGAGAGAGAGAGAGAGAGAGAGAGAGAGAGAGAGAGAGAGAGAGAGAGAGAGAGAGAGAGAGAGAGAGAGAGAGGTCTTGGAATAGCTCTCACTAGCAGCAAGGTTGGAGCAAGCAAGAGGAAGAGATCGAAATCCAAGGAGAAAAGAATAGTTTTTGAGGTAAGAACTCAACAAATATTCTTTAACTAGTATTATTATTGTATGATTTTTAAGGAATCATATAGTGGATTAAATCATGAGTTCTTCACGTTTAAAAGTGTATTATATTAATATAAAGTGGTTGTATTTAACTTAGAAGAGTCGTGGAATCTATAGGAGTTGAAACCAGCGGAAACCGCCAAGTATAGGAGGCTGTTCGTAGTTGCAGACCACGAAAGCCGCCCGGCTTTTGTGAAAGCCACCCGGCTTTTGGCTGCTGTCCAGAATTGCCACTTTCAATCGGCCTAGAACGGGGATTGATCGAGGGGTTTAGCAAAGACAACTATTATAGCACATCTTGAGGTGAGGATGGCTGACTATATTGCTTATAATTTTTGGGTTAATTTCATAAGATTACCTAAGGTATTTAAATGTGATTTTCATGGATTATTATTGATTAATAATGCCTAAATGAGAATACTATTGCTTACGAATAAATGAAGTATTATATACAAATTATGAATAAATTATGCATGATTATGTGATATGAATATGATGGCATGATAGTTGAGTGAACCACGAACATGGTGATAAAATAGACTTTTGTTTCATGTAAAGAATTCATGAATGAGTAAAAGTGATACTTTTGATATCGAGAATAAATTATATTTGAATATTGGAAGATCAATTGGAATGCACTATATGTGACGTGCACTTTGTCGTGGTGTGCACTCAAAGTAATAATACAATACAACAATTATACGTAGTATAATGAAGTAAGGTTCGTATCCGCAGGGAAAGGAATAACTCTCTTTTTATATAACTAGTAATTAAAAGGGGGGTTTTGATTGTTGAGTGATTTAATTAAATTGAACACGAAGATGAACGAGTTATATGGGTTTTGATTCAAAGATAAAAGGGACTTGGCATTGCTACTTTCCACTTGTTGATATATTTTAGTCGATCATTGTTATATCTATAACTTATCTCCTCTCGAATACTCAATCGAGGAGTATATCCAATTCATCGAGGATAGTTATTAACAACGACCGTTCATTAATAACCTTTACTATTAGTCAAGTATAGAACAACGTCATATACTGACTTGATAGTAGCATTTAATCTCCTAACTCCTTGATGAAATCAATTGAGATTGAATACCTCAACACAACGGTTTCGGTTTAACCAACAAAATTAATCCCTCTTAAGTTTATTAACCACGACCGTGCATTAATAAACCGAAGTGAAGGTCCCGGACAGAGGTAAAAGTCTAGAGGGGGGGGTGAATAGACTTTTAAATCTTTTTCAACTTTATGAAGTTTTCCCTCTAGATGAGTTGATCTATAATCTTTTAAGAGATTAATAGATGCACAGCGGAAGTCTTTAACCTCTTTATACTTGGTGTGAGATAACTTTCTAGTTTAGATGATGTTTAGACTGGTGACAAGAGGAAGTAGGTTTGGCAGTAGACTGGTGAGCAGATAACTGCTTAGTCTACTGCTGCACAGGCAGTTTGCTGACTGGCAGGCAACTGCTGAGTTGGCAGTCGACTGGTGAGCAGGTTACTGCTGAGGCAACTGTTAAGAACAGGATGACTCTTGGATGGCTTTTTGTTCTGGCTTGTTATGGCGTTCGGAAAGACACATATAAATGGGCAGTGGGCTTAGCAGGAGGGTGAAGACCAGGGTACTGCTGAGGCACCTTCTGAGTGTAAGATAACTTCTAGTGGAAAACACTCTCAAGGAGAGTGAGTTATTAAGCAGTAGGCTAAGCAGTACAGTTGATGAAGACTACTGCTTAGGATGCTGCTGGCAAACTACAATCCTTTAGTGAGATGTGTTTGGTGTGTGCTTCTGTATGTTTGAAAGTAAATCAACACACGATATATCCTGGTTCAGAGGTGGTGTAATCCTCCTACATCCAGTCCCACCCTATTTCAGATGGATTTCCACTAAAGTATTCAGCCCAATACAATTAGTGCCAATCTAGCCTTGACAACTCTGGCCTAGATTGAAGGTTTTTCACGATGAGTATAACACCACTCAAAGTTACTCAGTCCTTAGACTTTTCTCAATTGATCCAGTGGGGATCAAAAGGTACTCTATCTATCTAACCACACTTTAGGATCCGAACAACTGTTCTCCTAAGTGTTTACAACAACATGAATTGATTCACGAAGTGTCTAACCGCCAACTAAAACCTAAGCTCTATAAATGTTACAATGAATGATCTAGTCTAAGAGCTTAGTGAAGCATGAGTCAAAGCAGGGTGTTCAAGCACTTTTTCCTTTGCTGGATATGCGTAGTGTAATGACTGAACCACTTGCTTTGAACTCAATGACTTGCCTTTGATCTCATGCTTCTGCCTATTTTTATAGGCATCTCCAGTAGATTAATCTTCTCCGTTGGTTAAGAGGTTTTAATCCTAGACGTCCAAAGTATTGTACTTGCGTCTTCTTGTGTTGGAGCAGGATAAGGATTTGTCTTTTGAAGACCACTTGGTTTGTACGAAGATAACACCCATACCTTAGGCCTTCTTATCGCTGCATGCCTATTCTGGAACTCTTTCTCTTACCTCATATTCTGATGTCTTCTCTCCTCTTATGTTCTGAGTGTATTGGCCTTGTCTTGCAACTACACTTGTAAAGCTGAGTGCGTGAACCTGCTCAATTTGTGTAGTGAAGTAGTAAAATGTGTGACTTAGAATATTTTGTATCAAATAAGTTTTGTACTGGTAGGATCTTTGAAATATCCTATTAAGGTAATAAGATTACCTTATTGCATTTTGTTTCTTTCCAGTACAATTTATTTGGTACAAATTTCACAGTAAAATTTGTCACTTATTTTACTAATCACTTTCTTTCTTTAAGTGACATGATTAAACTTATGTATCAAATTAAAGCTATACTGGTTGGATCTAAATATCCACGTAAGGTAAATAATTTTTACCTTCTTGCATTTTATCGTTCCAGTATGTTTAATCTGATACATAGTTTGTACATTGGAATTCTTGTCACTTTTAAGTACTTGTGTAATTTAGCAGGGATTGTGTACAACTTAACTGGTAGGATACCAAATCCTATTAAGGTAAAAGTTATTACCTTATTGCATTTTGTGTTCCAGTTAGTTGTTCACTATTCTTGTTCACTTTGATTTATATATCAAATAACACTTTGCTGGTTGGATTTAAATATCCATTTTTAAGATAAAGACAACTTTACCTTATTTCATTTTGAATCCCAGTGTGTTCTTTTTTGTTATATAGAATCTACATTGTTATTTGTTGTAGTGAACAGAATATCAAGAACTCTTCTTCTGAGTGTATGGTTTATCTAGTATTTCGAACATGATAAGCTAAATATTTAACTGGTAGGATATCAACTCCTATTAAGGTAAAATTACCTTATTGCATTTTGTTTTCCAGTTAAAATAGATAGTTTATTTGTGCGAGATGTTATTGTGTGTAACAAATAAATTTAACTGGTTGGATTTATATGATATCCTTTTAAGGCAATACAATATTGCCTTTTTGCATTTTATGGTTTTCCAGTCATATTTATTTGTTAACTGTATAAAAGGAGCACGACACATCTAGATAATCTTCTTACTACTAGACAACTGCAAGATGTTACAAAAGAGGATAACAAAGACTCCTATAATGATGCTACAATAGAGGGGGGAAAACAAAAGCTTTTGGCATCATCAAAACAGTTTATCAACCAATCAACTGGGGTCTAACACGAAGTTACTTACTTGTGAAACTATCAACGATTAACCATCGGTTCGTTGATCGTTTCTAGTAATAATTAATATATGAAACAAAACTAGTTGATCCTTTAAGTAATGTTCAAAATATTAATATGAAATATGAATAGGAATTAATTAATACTCAAGGAAGAATATTAAAGAAAATGAATCCTACTATAGTTAATATCAAGATGTTAACTAATTGTCATCTGCCAAGTACCTTGTGGTCTGATGGCATCACTGTGCCACTCCCAAGGAGGAGGTCACAGGTTCGAATCCCATCCCAGTTCAAGGATGCTGACATTAACTTTGAGCAGATACTATACAGGTTAGAAAGAATTGTCCAAAAAAAAAACTAATTGTCATCTTAGTAACACTCCCTAATATTAACATAGAGGAAGGAATAGTTATTACTAAGACCAATGTCAAGATGTTAACTACTTGTCATCTTAGTAACACTCCCCAACATTGATATAGAAATAATATTTAAAGGAAGAATTAATATTCAAGGAAAGAAGTTAAGAAAATAACTCACAACTTTAATAATCAACAAGCTTCAAGAGCAATACCAAGAAATAGAAGTTTAGCTCCTCATTTGGAGACTAAACATGCTAAAAGAAATATAAAGAAATGCTATTCTAAACTGAGCTTAAGAGTATATAGGAATTGGTCTTTAAAAGTGAAGGAAAGGAGGTGTATTTATAGGCTTTTTTGAGGTGCAGGTCGGGTACTCGATCGAGTATATACATATACTCGATCGAGTATGTGTAGAAACTCGAATTCGATCCATACTCGATCGATATTCGAGTAGAACTCATAGCTATACCCGATCGAGTATGTCGGTGTACCCGATCGGGTATAGACACTCGATCGTGGTAAAATCTTCCCTGCATGTTCCTTTGTTTTCGGATCCGATCCGATTTGAAATTTCAACAAGATACCCGATCGAGTATAGGTGATACTCGACCGGGTATAGACCAAAAATCAGGATCTTCCCTTTTGTCTTGTGATTTTGCACCTTCCTTCCACTTTTGAGGTTCACCAACTGTCCTTTGAGTGATAGCAGACCTGTTTGAGCTCAGAATGATCCTAATCTAAATGAATTACAACTAAATTACAAACATAACTATTACACCAAAAGTGTGTAATTTCCGAAATATTAAACAACCAAAAACTAACTAAAAACGTAAACATACACATGGAAATTACACGCGTATCAATATGTCTATGGATTAAGAACTCGGTTGTTGTAAGATTTATTCAACTAGTATTGAAATACTAGCCGAGATGTTAATATGAGAAACAATAGATTAATCCAAATGAATTGGGTCGTGAGAATTTATACCTTGAGTGGTCTTAAGAGATACTTTAAGGTTGAGATGTGTGAGCTCTAAGCATATTAGGAGTAGGCCCAAAAGGCTACTCAAACTAAACCAATTCTAGGCATAGAAATTGCTTAGGGATTGAATAACGTGACTAAGAGCGGGGCTCTAGCATGTCGAAATGGTGACTAAGAGTGAGGCTCTAGCACAACGTAGATTGACTAAGAGCGGGGCTCTAGCCAATGTAGATCAACTAAGAGCGGGGCTCTAGTATAATGCAGATCAACTAAGAGCGGGGCTCTAGCCCGATGTAGACCAACTAAGAGCGGGGCTCTAGTATAATGTAGGGCGACTAAGAGCGAGACTCTAGCATGATATAGTAATATAATCGAGCGAGGCTCTACGATGGTTATTTTACGTAATAGGGTAATGCCCTATGACTACAAATAAATTTACAGGAGGTTTATGACATTCGTGACCAATACTCATGGGGGAAAGGGGGATGGACTTTCAAAACGCATATGGGCCTACGGACCGACTACTTGACTTTATTTATGAAGTAAGTATATTTTCAAAGAGGGTAACCAAAGATTATGGCTTATAATCTACTATCACTCTATTTGAGGGTCTTAGAAATTGAAACATTGATTATACTTAGTATAGTTGTCATTGTACTTGTCAAATACTTCCAAGTATTGACCTCCCCTTCATGGGGGAGGCCACCTCACAGTTTCAGGTAAAACTTGAAGGTTGCTACCATCGCTTGTTGCTTCGGGAGGATCCAAGGAGATGAGACGTGGTTCGTGCTTCCTCCGTTTCTATTTTTAAAAAAAACATTTAAATTAATGCTCATGGATATTATTTTTGAATAATTATTTGGGGGCTTGTATGCGCATGTTTGCCACGTGTGGCTTGAACACTTGTATTAATGTTTCCACTGTTTAAATGAATATTTTACATCATGATTGTTTATGGATGTGTTATGTGTGAATGGTATTCAAGACGCCTAGTATAGTATGGATGAGTTGGACTGCGGTTGGCTATTCGTACTGTACGGCGGGTTGTTGACGTGTCCGGTAGGTCCGGGGCGTGACATATTGACTTTTCTTAATCAATGATAGCATATTTTTTGTAATGTTATTAATTATTATATTTGTATATTATTTATAAATTTTATACTTTTATGAAAAATATTTTAAATAAGAAACATTTTGATATAATTTTCATATTCATAATAATTCCGCATTTCACATACGTGTCGACAACTTTTTAATAAGAAAGGAGTATTAGTTAGTACAGTAACATTAATAAATAGAGGAATGGGAGTATTCAATCTGCCGGTCATACCTTTAGGCTAACTGCAACCCGTCTCCATCAATAAATCAAATTTTCCACTACTTTATACGTATTTATTCTGTCAATTCAATTTTTACTGCAATCCGTCCACCGTCAATATATTCATCTTGCAAAGTTTTTTTTATATTAAAGTTTCATTTTTGTTACTACGTATTATACATAAATTTTTATTAATTTTTTTACGGTTGTTAAGATTTTAAAATTTCAAACATTCCGTTGTAAAATTAAATAAATTTGAAATTTAATTTTTTTGTTTTTATTTCAGACCCATTTTTAAAAAAATTAGTGAACTATGTAACAAGAATAGTTTAATCACGAGATTTTAATTTAAGCACTTAAATACATTTAAGAAAAAAATTGAGTCCGAAAATCTCTAACAGTTGAAATTTCATTTTTTTCTATATTTATATACTTCATACGATAGTATATGATATTGGTGTCATATGTATGGTAAAAAAAATTATGAATTTGATATAGCTTTTGTGAAATTTTAAATACAAATAAAGAAGTTATAATCTTTCTAATAAAAAAGTTAAAAAGATATTTTCATTTTTGTTGGGGTCCACACTCTCTCTGTATATCCCGTAGCTTCCTCTCTATTTTTTTTGTGGCTATGTTGTTCCAGCAAGGCATAGGGCGTGAATATGGGGTGCCAAATTCCACCTCCCTGGGTGCATACTGCCATCCTTCCCATTTGCCACCTCCAAATACATGGGTTGGAGGATTTTATGGAGTCAAAGTCTTAAATTTAGTTTTTCATCTATCCTGAAGGTTGCAGGCAGCCTCAAGACTTTAATTTATTTCATGTCAAATTCTTTCTTAAGAATTCGATTCGATATTGAAGTAGCTGGTTCATAAATCATAATAACATGGATCACTCAAGACATTTTAAGATATCTTCCCATATTTATTTGGCTTTTAAATCAGTGAGACACTGATCAAGGCGGGGAGTAGACATTATTAGCCAGGCCGGGAAGATGATAATATAATTAACGGCCGGCCGGGGAATGAATCAAAATGTCTTCTCGAACTGAACCTTAAACGGAACATCACTCAAAACTAAGAACCGGACACCACTTTTGTTCACAAAGATTCCAACATCTCTGCAAATGACCTTGCACGTGCTGCAAACGCTTGGGCAAAACACAAACTTGTAATCTTTATCGGACCTCTCAATCTTAAACCAGCTGCTTAACGTATTAATCCCAGGATTTCCTATGGCCCCACCGGTCTTCACGAAAGTCTGCTTCGAGGACTCATCGTAGGCGTCGAGTTTCCACACCACCTCCTTGGCGCAGATTGTCGGGGTGAAGAACCTATGAAAAAATGACATGTATATTAGTGACACAGTTTCCCCAGATAAAAATATGATTAACTATGTTTTTGGATTAAAATGTGACAACTCGAGCAAAAATATGACTAGTCACTATGTACGATTAACTGGACGAGATCACTATAAAGTACAATTATTTCAGAGTGATATGTCACTGAGAACAAGTCGACTGAATATGTCACTATTTTGAAAATTTTTAAAATAAGTCATATTTTATCTTTTTGTTAAGGCTCGGTTTCAGAAAAGGTAAATCTGAAAGGAGTCCATAAAATGAGAACTAGTGTTTTATTGCTTCTTTTTGGTGTGGGAGAAATACTTTAACAATTTTGAATATAAATTAAGTTAGTAATATTCTTGCAAAAAGGCCACCTGGTATCCACTATCCAGAAATATAATTTGAGGAAATAATAGTTTACCTTATTGAGTGCTCTGACCTTATATTTGTAATACACCGAGTTTAGAAAATTACACAGTAACCCCTTGATAATATATTATTACCTGACGTTGAGATCGGTGGAAAGCGGGACCACGCTGCCGTCTTTGGCGTTGACCGGAGTGAGCACGACGGGTATGCCCTTCTGGACTTCACTGGCCTCTTGGATGACGTCCTGTGGGCATTGGGTATTGTTCTGTTTGATGTTGGCTGGGTATACCCCGCCGCCTCTGCCGCGGAATACGGGGAGGATGAAGTAGTTTGAGCCCACAATGAGTGGCTTGCCCTTGAGGTCAAGGACGGCGGCAGACGGTGAAGTGGCGGCGGCGGTGGTGGTGGCGGAAATGAGAAGGGATAATGAGAGCGAAAGCAATGGGATCAATAATGCCTTCATGATTGATAGATGATGATAAGGCTGGGTGGGAGATAGTTCAAGTTGTTCACTGAGAACTTCACTGTCTTATACCAATAGGAAATTATGGGGTATCAAATTTTTTATTTTGTGAAGGAAGCCGTTCAGTATGGCACCAATATTTAATTTTGCACGGCAAATTGAGCTTTGGCCGGCACTGAAAACGAGTCCAGATCGGCGGCTTAAGGCCATGCTAGCCGCATTTATTTATTCTTCTGGATTGCTCGAATCGGGCAAACAAATCAACACGATGGATTTGGGGGGCGCGGGGGAGAACCATATACTACTACGTATCTACTGTAATATACTTTCATGAAACTTTCATAATTTAATTAGATTAGTTCCCCTTAACTTTTAATTTTCAATATATATATATATAGAGAGAGTAGGGATCATATGAGAATATCATCTGAGGAGAGAATTGAAAATGAATTGTAGCCATTAGATCTTGGAGGTTTATAATAATTCGGTACTCTCTCGTTAAGGGCAAATTCGAAACTTCCGCATCATATTAAATCTAACGGATTCGTTCCATAACCGTCATTAGATATTCATATAAGTTATGCTTCATTTGTTTGACCAGTCAAAGTGAACTATTTTCTCTCCACTTTGTTTTTTTTTTTAATATGTGGATTATTATCTCCACTACTGTTCATTCCAGATTTTGTTTACTTTTTCATGATCATTCTATCTTATCTCCATTACGGTTCATAAGATATTTTGTTTACGGTTCATTTGTTTACTTTTCTTAATCATTCCATTTTTTTTAAAATAAGTGAATTATTATCTCCAATAAGTGAATTCTTATATTTTACTCTTTCATGATATTTTGCTTTCGTCTCTTTCTTTAAATATATCTTCCATTTAGTTTTTCTATTTCTCATTCTATTTATTTTGATTTATCTAATTTGGGACTCCTTTATGTACTACAAAGATGTATGTCACCTTTATAAGAATTCATTTCATGTTTATTGAAAAGTGCACAAGAACTTATATGTAAGTGCAAAACATAATTCAGATTACTTTGATGCACTTATCACATTATATTCGTAGTTTCCATTATTTTTAGTTTTCTCTTTTACAAATTCAAGTGACACCAAAAGACAATGTCTTAATTAGATAATTGTAATGAAAAATTGCATTAGTTTGTGTGCTATAATATTGCACTTTTACATATATTTATAACATATACGATAAAAATGCATTTCATTTATAAGAAAGTGCCAATGTAGAATTTTACAAAGTAAAATATAATAGTACACTTTTATTTATATTAGAAATGCACATGATAGCTACTTATTTACACTCACATATGTTTATTTTCATTTTATTTTGAAATACATGGAAGTGCACAACTACAAAGACTAACGTGCAGATTAATGACTTAAGTGTAAAGGTTAACATAATAAAAATATCATTTATGTCCTTCGAAAAATCTCCATGGTTTCTTTAAATTAATGAATTGTGTTTACTATTTATAAATTTATAAAATGTATATAAAGTGCATAATTCTGTAATTAAATGTGCATACATTTTTTTCCAGCACATTTACGCCTATTCATAAAGTGCATAGTTGTTTAGCTAAATGTGCATACATTGTTTCATATGCTAACACCTCTCCATAATCTATTATAAACTTCCTCTGTTCTTAAATAAATGCAACAGTCAACATTTCACACTTGCCGAGACAAAACTTTAACCATTAATATATATAATTTTGTATTAGTAAAAAAATTAAAAAAAAAAGATTTTGAAAATTTACAATGAAACAAATTTAACAACATTTTTTTCAGAAAATAACATTGATACATAAATAAATAAAACGTAGTCAAAGTAGAACATATGAATAGTGTAAAATTTTATATGTTGCATTTATTTAAGAACGGAGGTAGTATAATTTTCGATAGAGGCGAACATTATTTTTATATGGAAAGTGCATATTGATTGAAATAAAAGTGCATTATCTTTACGGTTTAAGTTCACTATAAAAACCTTCGCAAAGCATGAAGCGAAATATGTGTAATTACATTATGCTTGGTGTTAAAGTGCAACTTATGTGTTCAGTTTGCATGGGTAAAGTTTATTTGTTAAAACTTTGTGATTTATTTAAAAGGATTTTGAATTAGGAAAATTAAAGGTTGGTTGATTGAAATTGTGCAATAAAATTATTAGTTACACGAATTGCACTATTAATAATGTTTTGTTGCATATATATGCCATTGATGATGCATGATTTACTATTATAAAAAGATGATGCATGATTTACGTGAGTAGTTTACTTGAGTAATTATTTGGGTGCTCCTTTAAATGAAAACTCCAAATTGGATGTGATAAAGAATTAAACTTCCTCATCGTAACATCAACACGTGGATTTATGTATTGTGTGTGTCACCACGTGGTTATATTATTCTTTTACCCAAATATCCTTAATTTATTATTACACATACCCTCTTATCGTGTTGGTTAGCAGCACGCGTCTTTCTTGTTTTTGTTTTGTTTAATTTAGTTCTCTTAATTTGAGCCGCACGATTCAAGTAATGAGTGGTTAGATATTGTTCTTATTTCTCTCCTTAGAGGTTGTTATCACTTGAACCTTTCCCTATATATATATATATAATCATATTAATAAATAAAGTTGTACTAAATGATGAAATCCTAAACTTGACTTATACTTCATTTTTAACACGATGATATTATATTTCATTCAAGTACCAACAAATTTTGTGGTACAATGTATAACAAAACGACATGATCCTAGTTCAAATATGAAATCACTACACTATAAATGGCTTAAGGCAACACTTCAAAAATGTTGTATTACACCTCTAATGTGTTGCTTTAGGATCAATGGCAACACATTTTCATTTTTAAAAGTGTTGAAATTTTAGCCGTTGCCATTGGTGTCTATGGCAACAAATTAAAAAGTGTTGCAACTATTATAGCTAAGGTAACATCATTCCTCACAAAGAGTAAGGCAACACTTTTTAATGCAAATATAACACATGGATACTGCAACACCTAAAGCAACACCTGAAGCAACATTTTGCACTAAGATTGTGATGCTTTTATTATTATTATTTTAAAACCATTGTTTTAGCACAAATTGAAACATTTAAAATTAAAATTGACCATTGTTCAATATCTCTTAAAGCAATTTTTAATTTCTTGAATTGCAACATGTATAATCATAACTACTCCAATTGTCATTCGTTAATAACTAATTAATTAGCTACTCTCTCATTGGTCATATGCCGGAATAATAGAACATTTTCGATCTGTTAGGCATTTAGCAAACAAGAACTTGAAAACATATTAGACAAAAAATTATACTTACGAATACAATATAATTAATTAAAATAAAGCAACTTCGATTCCATCCATTCATGTGTATCATAACAATTAATTACAATCCAAAAAAGTTCAAAAAACATCACAATTTTGATAGCAAGAGTTCTAACTATTCTTGCATCCAAAATGAGAATCAGCCTCCATAAGTCCATAACCAATGAACAAAAAAGCACATACCATCAACACCTGAAATAAAAAAAACAAGTATATCAAACACCAAATCAATTATTTGTAATATACGAAGTAAAGGAGGAAGATCCAAGTAACTAGAAACACTCAAAATCATAATGTGAGACCATTATAAACATCGTGAGTGAGAACCAGAGGTGTGCCAACGATGATGATTTAGTGAGGAGATCAAGCTTTAGTATTACGTTTTTTTTATTATTACTTTTAGTCTCTTTTTTGTCTAAATCAGAATATTTAGTATCATTTATGTCATTATTTCTACAATCATAATATGGCATTAAGAAATGAAGTATGATCTCATCATAGTTTCAAGATGGCATAACTTCTACAACAACAACAACATCCAAGCCTTAGTCCCAAATGATATTTTGGTCGGCTAACATGAATCGATATATGATATCACATTATCACCAAAAGGAAAAGAAAGAAAATAAAGATAAAAAAGATAAGCTATTATAAAAAAAGATAATATAAAAGAGATGAATATACATATAAAAGATCAAATAAAAAGGATAAAGTAATATTTATATATAAGGATAAAGATATAAAAGAAAAGGAAAAAAAAAAGAAGAAGAAGAAGAAGAAGAAGAAGAAGAAGAAGAAAAAAAAAAAAAGATGATACAAGATCACTCCTCAACACGAATACCCGCCCTCCATTTTGCTCTCTCCAAAGTCATACCATCATCCAATCCAAGAAGAAGCATATCACTTCTGACTCCCCTAACCCACGTCTGTTTGGGCCTTCCTCTCCCTCTCTTCCCTACCTCTTCTCCACACATCTCAACTCGTCTGACAGGTGCATCACTCGGTCTTCTATGCACATGACCAAACCACCGTAGGCGTGACTCCCGCATCTTATCTTCAATAGGTGCTACTCCCACCCTTTGTCTAATTGTCTCATTCCTCACGCGGTCCTTTCTAGTATGCCCACACATCCAACGCAGCATGCGCATCTCTGCCACACTCATCTTTTGAATGTCACATTGTTTCACCGCCCAACACTCCGTGCCATACAGTAATGCCGGCCTAATTGCTGTCCTATAAAATTTACCCTTCCTATAAGATAATTTGGTCCATGTGATATGTCTCCAATAAGTTGCTCAACCATCTCATTTTTTTCCGGTCCGGATGAAACGAGTTGTTCAAGCCTCGCCTACACATTAGTGCACGAGTTAGTTATCACTATTCCACAAACAATCTATAATTAAATAATTAAGATACAAATTAACCCATCTTCATAAATTGCTCACAATTTTGTACTCTGTCACATCATTTAACGAAGCATACTTATGACCAGCCTTTCTCTTACGCGTTACGAGAAACACTTCTGCTTTACTTGCTTTCTCCTTGTTTGGTTTTTTAGATTGCTAACATAAATCAATGATAAAAATTAAATCACTTTACCAAGGGAACTTATAGAATGATACTGGTCACATAAAACATAATTAAATATCAAACAAACCAATTTCTCGCGAATTTGGGCAAAACTTCGCGGTCCAACACTGTGTGTGTCCTTTACTTTCTTTCGGTTGGAAGTGTTTTTCTCAGCTTTTGCCTAATAATAGAAGTTAGCAGCAAAGTATACACAAGATATTTACTTTACTTGTCGTTGTGCAATAGAAACAATATATACCTGGACTTCTTTGCGTCCCCAGTATTGCATAACCAACTCAAATTCATCCTTTGGTATCTCTAGTGGCCTATTTTCTATCCTCTCCTCATTAGTAGAGAATTTTTTATAATGATTCTTTTTAATGTGAGCTTTGTAGCATCTCCATCTATCATTAATAGTCTTCAATACCCAAGCCTTTCCTTCATCAGATATTGTGTATTTTTCCTGAAAAAGATTACATTTTAAGCAATTCAAGGAAGAAATAACTGGACCCATATTGCTATATTAGATAGGAAGGTGGCTTTGGGAACTCTAGATTTGGATATTTTGCAAAGATAAAATTAATCCAAGTAAAAACATAGTACAAACAAGTTATTGAAGAAAAAGGCCAACCTTGCAATCGTTTTTGAAAGTCCTCTCTAGCAAAATTAACACTCAAAGTCACCTTTACAACTTAGACAATCAAAATATTTATTCTGCTATTTCAAGTAAAATTAACACTCAAAGCTAAGTCACCATACACTTCATTTATAGTCACATAAACATTCTAAAACACATAAATTCAATAAAAACTAGAATAAAAACTGAATCTGGACTGAAAACGTAAAAAGAATCCCCAACTTCTCTCAAGCATAAAGATTGAACAATTTAGGATATGCACCAAAAAGTAATGGTATAGCTCTAACCTTGTTGTGTGTATCGATCGGAGTCAAATTAAAGCATATGGAATATAAGAATCTTGATTCTCCTAGGTGCGAGAGAATGAGAAGCTCCAGTTATCAACTATTAAGGGAGTGTTTGCAATTGCTTCAACTTTAAAAAAGTGATTTTTTAAAGTGATTTGGGGAAAAGTGATTAATAGTAAAAGTTGGTAGTGTTTGAGAAAAAAGTGATTCTGAAAAAGTAAAAGTTGGTAGTGTTTGGTAAAATAAGTACTTTTTGTGTAATAGAAAAAGTGAAAAGCAGTTTAAAGCACCCTTCCACCTGCTTCCAGCTTTTAGCTTTTAAGTGATTAATTTAAGCAGAAACTGTCATTTGAAAACATTCTTTTTAACTTTTTTTAAGTCAAAAGTTGAAAAGTGCTTTTTTTAATCAACTGCAAACACTCCTTAAGAGCCAAACGGCAGATTGTTGCAATAAAAGGAAAGAAATACCATGTTCCTAATAGAAGAGCTGGCGGCAGAAGAAAAATATATTACGTAGTAGAAGATAGTGGAAGGTTGAAGAAACAGATTGTGTGGAGAAATTGTGAGTGCTAGGGAAAATCACCAATCAGAAGGAAAGAGAGCGGCGGGAAATCTATTTTTTTTTACTTTCCCTCCACTTTTTTCTTAAGACCCAAATAACCTAGAAATGAAAAGACAATTAAGTGAATATATGTAACAAAAATAATATGAAGAACCCAAACTATTAAAAAGACCACTTCGTTATTTTTTACGGGTTAGCCTCATTAGGATGTTTTCATTTGTACTTATTTTAGTTCCAGACCAAATTAGACCAGATCATATCAGATTATACTAGATCAGAGATAAATTGACTAGACCAGATCAGAACAAACCAGAAAATTCAAATCCAAATAATAAAAAATCCTTATTGACATTTGTACAAAATCAAATATTATGTGGTTGGTTAAAATATTGATTGATAAGTCTGATAAGCTAAAAATTGGGTTACCAATCAGATCAGACCCTTAAAGATGCTTTTCTATTGGAATATACAATTTTGGAAAATATTTTTAGTTGATAAAATATATTTTAAAAATTAATTTTTCATTTGATTAATTGAGTTGTTTTGGCCTAATTTAATTGCAACATGCGATCTTATTATTTATATGGTTTGAACGTCTGCTTAATACTTCATTATTTATTATATTTACATAATTTTACGTACAAGCTTATTAAATATGTGGTGTTGACTTTATTGTTTTTTAAAATGTGCTCATATTTTTGTGCTATCATTTTAGTTATCCAATTTCTTGTTTTTTTAATTTCACAGTTCACACTATATATAGTGACGTGCAACACTTTTTTTGTTGTTGAATAACTATAGTGCAACACTTATTAAAAAGTGTTGCTTTAAAGTATTTTTAACACTTAAAACCTTGAAAACATCTCTATGGCAACACATTTCATATAGTGATGCCTTACATCGAATTTCTCTAGCCTTTATCTAAATTTTTATAGCAACACTTTATAATTGTGTTGTTATAGGCCATTTATGGTGTAGTGAATCTTGATCATTTTATAGTATGAAAAAAGCGAAAATTCTAATGTAAAATCATAAACTGCACAAAGATGAGTCGTTTCTTATACGTCAAATTATGTATTTCTTTCCAAAAGTCAAATATTATTTTTTAGAATTGTCTTAATGAGTTCACAATTAGATTTATAATCCATATATGTTCACTCCTTGACGTCGGCATTGTATAATCTATTTCCAGTTAAAAATATTAATTTGAATGCACTTAACGTAACAAAAAAGACCAATGGTACAATTAATTCGACCTGACCCGATCCATTTTCATATATGTTGGAGTGCCCCTGCTTCGGAAAACTTCTGAGTCCGCCCCTGTGTTAGGCAAATTAAACTTTGTTGCGGAAGTCCAAAAGTACGTAGGCAGTGATTTTATGCGAGACAGTGGAAAATTATTTCCATGTGATAGAAACGTTACGTGACAAAATTCATAAGAAAGCTGTCACGAACGAAATGCGTAACAAAAATCCATTAACAAACAATTAATTCATTTCCCATGAGGGTCTGCCTGACTGCCTGTGGTTATAGTTGTTATTGATTTACAGGGACGGATCCAGGATTTTGAGTCAAGAGGGCGAAGTTTTTTGCTAGTGCGTGTAAGGGGTGAAATTTTTTTCGTTAGTGTAGCGGAGCGAATGTTTTTTCCATAGTGTAGTATAGCGATTTTTTTTCGCTACTATAGGGCTATGGGGCTATTTTTATTCAAAAAATGACATTAATACATACACATCCCCAACAGCATTTAAATCTATTACATTCTAAATTTAATTAGACGATGACAAATAAAGACATCAACCAGTACTTACGGAGTATTAAACAACTTCTACATTGTTTAACCTCATGAATCGGTTATTGAATTGTAATTTGTGTCTACTAAGGAGGGTGTTCGTGAGTCATGACTCATGAGAAGTTTTCTTAATATTATAATAATAGTACGCATGTGATTATTATTTTTAGAATAATATGCACCACACACACATGGTGCATATTATAATTTAATATTAGTATTAATGCTATAATATTTTGAAGTGTATTATCTACGCGATAAATTATTTTTAGAAAGCAAGAAGTAAATGAATTATGTAATTTAATGTCAATAAAAATTAATAATTTGGACTCATTTCACGTGATCTAAAAACTGTGTCATTAGAGTGTGTAGTATTTAACATCGTTTGATACAGGGGCGGAGGTACCATGACAGCCAAGGGGGCCACCCCCCCCCCCCCCCCCCAAGTTTTTTTTTAAATATTACTATTAAATTTTTTTTGGCCCCCCAATAAAATTATGAAGTCAAGCTTGGACTCCTGGGAGTTGGTCCGTGTAAAGCAATGGTGCAAGCCTGCCAGTCTGCCACAGTAAAAAATTAGGCCCAATTGAAAATTTCATTTAACCTAGGCCCTAATTCCCTTAGATTTGGGAAGAGGAGTGAAACGGACATTGAGCAGCAGAGCAGCAGAGTAACGTTGAACGTTGTACTCCGCTGCGGCGCTGCGGCCAGTGAGTCAGTCACGGCGTGACGCAGTGGGTCAGCAGGTGGCACTCTGGCTGTCCTCTGTCCGGCAGGGACGCAGGGTCGGCGTTAGCCCTTAGCAAGTTAGCAGACTAGCAGTCCATTAGTCCATGGCTCTCCGTCTCTTTTGAAATTTGAAGCTTGAGGATTGTATTTTATTTCAACTTGGAATTAGGTTCGAATCTGCTGCAGTGCTGCCTACTTCTTAAAGTATTTTACTATATTTTGAAATTTTATATTTCCATGAGTCATGACTGATTACAGATTACTCCATTTATTTTTAGATTATAGTTTAGTTTATTATCAATTTATCATACTAGTAAGTGTGTTTGTTAATTATTAGGTACCCTTACCCAATAAATCAATATGGTTAGTGAATTCCAGTAGATTGATCATTCATACAATGAATTCGTAGTTGTCTAAATGTCTAATTATTGTTTTAAAGATGATCTTAAATGGAATAGTTAAATTAAATACAATCACTCTTGTTCTTAGTATTTTATAATTTGATTATTCTTTTCTTCTTTTGGTGTCATTTTCAATTTTCACTATGTATAAGTGATATATACTTTTTTTTGCATAGATGAAAAAACAAAAGACACAATCTATTCTGGCGTTCTTTAAAAGTACGAATCCCGAAAGTTCAACATCTCAGTCCAATGTATCTCCAAACGCAGATCCTTCGAATTCCGAGAGTCGTCCTACAAAGTGTCAAAGAATTGAAATCAAAGAAATATTTGATATTCAATCCTTAGAACGTGACCCAGGATTGAGACCACCAATCTGGAAATATCCAGTAGAAAAGCAGGATGAAGTGCGTAGAGCTTACATCAAGGCCGGTCCATATCAATGTTTGCTTTCAGGGTATCCAAAAACTGGAGAAACACATCGTCGGAGTTTTCAACCTTCATGGTTTAAGTTATTTCCATCTTGGTTAGAATACTCTCCGAGTGCAGATGCTGTTTTTTGTTTACCATGCTTCTTATTCCATACTCAACATGGACCTTCTGGATCTGATGCTTTTACTATTGTTGGGTTTCGATCTTGGAAGAAAGTTAGGGATGGAAAAAATTGTTCACTCTTGGCGCATATGGGAAAAGATCTCAATTCTCCTCATCGAAATGCTGAAAAAGCTTGTGCAGACCTCATGAATCAAGAATCACACATTGCACAAAGTATTCATAAATTCACTTCTCAAGAAGTTGCTGAGAATAGACTTCGCTTGAAGACATCAATTGAAGCAATTAGGTGGCTTGCATTACAGGGATGTTCTTTTTGGAGTTATTAAGTTACAGAGCCTCATACAATGAGGAAGTAGCAAAAGTTCTGGATAAAGCTCCTCGAAATGCAACATACACCTCTCCAACATCCCAAAAACAAATTTTGCAAGTCTGGGCACTCAGGGTGAAGAATGCTATAAGAGAAGAAATTGGCGATGCAAAATTTTGCATCATGGTTGATGAGGCTCGAGATGAATCCAAGAAGGAGCAAATGTCAATTGTCTTAAGATTTGTTGATAAAGATGGGTTTATTCAAGAACGCTTCTTTGGAGTTGTGCATGTTACAGACACAGTTGCATCAACGCTGAAAGAATCTATATTTTCTGTCTTGTCTCGACATGATCTTGATGTTAAAAATATTCATGGACAAGGCTACGATGGTGCGAGCAACATCAGAGGTGAATGGAATGGATTGAAAGCCTTAGTTTTAGACGAATGCCCTTATGCTTATTATGTTCATTGCTTTGCACATCGTTTGCAATTAGCATTAGTTGCTGCATCAAGGGAAGTCATTCCTATTCATCACTTTTTCACCAAATTGAACTCCATTATCAATATTGTTGGGGCTTCATGTAAACGGAATGACCAATTGAAAGCTGCCCATGCCTCAAATATTACGCATTTACTTAGCATTAATGAGCTTGAAAGTGGGAAGGGGCTTAATCAAGTCGGTTCTTTACAGCGAGCTGGTGACACCCGTTGGAGCTCTCATTTTAAATCTATAGTGAGCTTGATGAAGATGTTTAGTGCAACATGTGAAGTTTTGCTAAATATTATTGAAGATGGAACTACACATGCTCAACGTGGAGATGCCGATGTAGCTTATGAGGTGCTCACTTATTATGAATTTATCTTCATTATGCATCTCATGAGAAAAGTGTTGGAGATTTCTAATATGCTTTGCCAAGGTTTGCAACTTCAGTCTCAGGATATTTTGAATGCAATTCAGCTTGTTTCATCAACTAAGTTGCTTATTCAAAAGTTAAGAGATGATGGGTGGGAAGAGTTAGTTGCAAATGTGAAATCTTTTTGTGAATCTGTCAACATACATGTGGTAGACTTTGATGCAATTTACGTCTCTAGAAAAGGAAGAGGTCGTCATCAACAAGATAAATTAACTGTCAGAGAGCATTACAAGTTTGACATTTTTCATGAGGTGATTGACACTCAGCTGTCAGAGTTGAATACCAAGTTTAATGAAGACACAATTGAGCTTATAACTTTAAGCACATCACTTGATCCAAAAGAGATGCACACATCTTTCAGAATTGATGACATCTGCAAGTTGATTTAGTTTTACCCACAAGACTTTGCAGAGTATGAGATGTTACAATTGAGGATTCAATTCCAACACTTTGATCATGTGCGGCAACTTCCTGATTCCATATCTGATTTATCTCAGTGGATGGTGAGAACTAGAAAATCTGACATATTTCCGTTGGTATATCGAGTGATTACTCTTATTCTCACACATCCGGTGTCTACAGCTACTACTGAACGGTCTTTTTCAGCTATGAACTTAGTCAAGACTACACTACGCAACAAGATGGCAGATGAATATCTTACTGATTGTTTGCTAGTGTATATTGAAAAACAAATTGCCAATAAAGTCCGTGTAGAAGTCATTATTCACGACTTTCGTGATATGCAAGAAAGGCGTTCTAAGTTTTAATCGCCTTGCAATTTAATTTTGTAATTTTGAATATTATAAATGAATATTGGTATATCATTTATTTTGTTAGGATATTTTTATATTATACTCCCGAAGTATGTGCTAATACTTGTGTCCAATCCCGGCCCCCCTCGTACTAAAGTCTGGCTCCGCCCCTGGTTTGATATATATTTTATGGAATCCAGTACGGCAGTACTTGTTATCTAATAAAGACAATTAAACATTACAAAACTAGAAGTTTTATATACTTGGTAATAAGTATCCTAAATCTTAAACAATGAGCTATTCGATTGTTTATTTGTTTAAATTATGTAAATTATTCTATATTTTCCTTCTTTTAAAATCTCTCAATGAAATATTACATTATGTAAGACTATATATATATATATATATATATATATATATATATATATATATATATATATAGGGGTGAGATCACATGCAAATTAGTTCTCCCATGCTAACCTACAAACTATCACAAATTGTGCATCTTTACATTATATGTACTGCATATTGAAGCTCAAAGTGTTGCATATTATTTGTACTACATATTAAAGTTCAAAGTGTTGCCTAGCATTTGTATTGCATAGAGATCAAATACAAAGCCTTCTTAATTTAAAAAGTACAAACTCATTTTGACCGTCCGATGAGTTGATCCAAAGGACATAAAGGCAAGGTAGCATTTTTGTAATAAAACCCAACCTTTTAGGGTGCAACTCGTTGCACCTTAATGTGCAACTGTTATTTTTATGACTTTATAATGTGCAATACTTTGAACCTCAATATGCAATGCAAATAACGTCAAGGTGCATCGTACAAATATTTTCACAATAAGCACACTTTGTACTTGATCTTTCCCCTATATATATATATATATATATATATATATATATATATATAGGGTAAGGTTCAAGTGAGAAGAACCCTTTGGGTGAGAAATGAGAATGAATCTCAGTCATTGGGTTCGACTAAGTTGCAGTAAAAGACACTTCATGATGCACTGAAATATGCAATCTAGTACGGTGGCATTTCTGTAAATACTTCTGAAAATTCCATATTACACGTGTCTAGTGCAACATGAAGCTATTTCAGTGCAACGCCGTCAAATATTAGTGCAAAATGAAACAGTTTTAGTGCAACATGTGCAAAATTTAAATATTACTGCAACATAAAGCCAATTTTAGTGCAACTTCGTAAATCCAATGACTGAGATTCATTCTCATTTCTCACATTAGATGCATTTCTCACCTGAACCAAAATCTATATATATATATATATGAAAAAGATCAGGTGAGAAATGCCCCTTAAAATGAGAAGTGAGAAGTAATCTCAGCCCTTTGATTTGCATCTGATCTTACAACGCAGTAAACTTATAGACTAAATATAGGAACTTATAATCAATAAATCATAACTTATAAAGCTCTCCATAATAATTACAAAAATGCCACCGCGTCAAAAAATTTTCCAGGTTTCTGTAATTATTTTTTTGCGGTGGCATTTTCGTAATTATTTTTGAGGGGCCTATAAGTTATGATTTATTGTTTAAAAGTTCATATATTTAGTCTATAAGTTTAACTTCGCAGTTCTCAGCTTAAGAGCACTTCTCACCTGATCCGCTCCCTATATATATATATATAGGAAAAAAATCCTGTCCATCCGGATGGACAGGAGCCTTCGTCCGGCCTTGGCCATTAGAGGCCCTTCCCGGTGAAATTCTTTGATGAAATTTTTTTAGCATGTTCTTCATGAAGTCTAGTTCATACATAAAGTGCGTAGTTAACTTCCAAAAATCATTTGACTGTCTTCCCGATTGAATTTTTAGCTGAAATTTAGTATGGATAAACTAGACTTCATGAAGAACATGCTCAAAACATTTCATCGAAAAATTCCACTGGGAAGGGCCCCAAACAGTATAGTTCGAACAGAGCCTCCTGTCCCTCCGGATGGACCTGGGCATTCATCTATACATACATACGTACACACACACACACACACACACACACATATATATATATACCTTTTACGAGTATCATATTATAGAAAAAATTTAAAAGGTTTGTTAGTTTGAAACTAATTTATTGTGAATTGATACATTTTTTCATGTATGGACTTTTCATGTTTGAAACTTAAAAGACTTCAATCTTTTAAGTTTATCCCGCATATTAGAACTTTTTTCATATTTTTGAAAAATAGCGAAAATTCTAACTACAAGTGAAAAATCATCAATGCCACTTTTCAAAGAAAGTGCAGTAACCATATAACAACATATCTACCTTAAGAATTTGTTCCATCACAACTTCAGAGTTGTTAATATTTCTTACTACAATTATTATATGTCTTTGACGGAGTCGGAGTTTTTTGAAATAACGACAATAGGATTGAAATAAAGATAGTGGACAAAAATATGACCTAGGTACTACCATAGCAATTTTAGTGACTATGATTATATTCATTAGTTATATTCCGGTAATACTTATTAAAAATACTCCAATTTATTGCCCGGATAGCAGGGGCACAATTTTTATATTAAGAACTAATACTAAACTTCATGGTTCTTGCCCCCTAGGCCCCTCCCTAGGTCCTCCACTGGCCTAACATGCTTCTGTACAACTTTTGAATTCTTGAGATCAAATATGTTTAGGTAGTTTCTATGGTACCCATAAGGTATCATGCCTTTGTCCACATGGACAAATGAAAATGTAGTAGTTGAATTATTTAAATCTAAATTAATAATGATAAAGTGATGTGATCAAATCAAATGAATAGTAGGTACGGTACCCCATTTTTTAGAAGGGTGCCGGAGTTGTCACCGTATCTTTATAATTTGGGAATCAAATATGGCTATGTTGGGATGATGACTGTTCATTCAAAACGGCATTTTAATTACCCGTAAAACGTGGCTAATTGCAACGTTTGAAAGCCATAACGCCGAAATAAAAACGACTCTTATATCTTCGATCGGCCTCACTGGCGTTCGGATATGATGAAAAAACATACTTAATCTAAGATGCTGGAAACGTATACCATACAGTCGGCTGTACGGCTGGCTCCGTACAGCCGGTGACAGTTTTGTAATTTTGATGAAGTTCGTGGTTTCTTGTAAATGAACATTGATGTAATTTTGATGAGCATCGAGCCTGTTCTTTTGAGTATTAGGAGTCTAACAATGAACACTAGTGATCTCTACTTCATATTTTCTAATTCGGTTTCTTTTTATTATTTTTTCATTTATACAAAATTCTTAAATTATGTTTATAATTAATTTCAATATGTGAATCTAATGTAGTATGATATGTTTGATATGTGCATCATTTTAAAATGAGTATAAAGCAGTACCAAATGAACATACATAATTTATAAAATGAGTATCAAAAAATTCAAAACTTTATTTGTGTATGGTCATTGATTTTGGGTGTTATATTTGATATGTGCATCATTTTAAAATGAGCATAAAACAATACCAAATGAGCATACATAATTTACATAATGAGTATCAAAATATTAAAAACTCATTTTTGTGTGTTCATTCATTTTGGGCATAATATTCATTTGAGTTTAACATAAAACTCATCTTGAAATATATATGAATATGACATTTTAAAATGAGTATTGCACTAATACCAAATGAGTATACATAACATACAAAATGAGTATAAAAAAGTTCAGAAGCTCATTTGTGTATACTAATTTGCGTTTAACAAAAACTCATTTTCAATGTGTTCAATATTAATTTGTTGAGTTCATTTTTTTAGGCATATGCTCATTTGAGTTTAATATAAAACCCATTGTCAATGTGTTCAATTTTAATTTGTGTGAGTTCATTTCTTTTAGACGTATACTCATTTGAGTTTGATATAAAACTCATTTGAGATCAATAGCAGCAATGATTCCTCAACAATGAATTAGACTCCCTTTGTTTCCCAAAATCAAAAGTTCAAACAGCAAAACTACGTCAGAAAAAGAGAAAAAGAAAGAGAGGAAAGAAAGATAGAGGAGGAGAGGTAACTACACAGGAGCTGGAGCTGTTGCGTTTGTGCCGGAGGAGAAGAAGTGATTGGTGAAAGGCAGCGACAAGCAGCGAACTGAAGGAGAAGGGGGTGAACAGCGATGACGGTGAGCCTGGTGCAAAGTCGGATTGAAGAAGAAGTGAAATCGAAGATGTCTGGGGCGAAGCTTTGTGCGATGTCGGAGCGTAGAAACCTGGTGCAAAGTTCAGATTGAAGAAGCGCATGCCCAATAAAGTTCGGCTGTACCGTGCACATGGTACATCCGGTGGGACCATGTATTTTACTTAAGATGCTTTCCAAATGTATCGATTTTTTTTGAGCAGTCAAATGTATCAATATTAAAACATAGATGATGATGATGCATTTTTGTGGCACGACATAATTTAACTTGGAATTAACCCGGCGTCCCGGCCTATGTATTCATGGAGTTTTTTTTCAAGAATACTACTACGTATTAATTAAAAAAATATATACCAAACTGATGTCAGGTTAAAAGTATTTACTCTGCTGGACAAACTCTGGTTAAGAAACATGGGAAAGATGGGTTAACAAACTCTGGACAAACTCTGGTTAAGAAATATTAATCTATAGATTGAAAATTTGAAAAAAAAAAAAAATCTTAGATTTAATTTTTCAAAATTATTTATTATTGCTATCACTTTATTGGTAGTTTTTGTTGCATATAATTTCTTTGTGTTTCTTTTTGTTGATAATTTTGAAATTTGTGTTTATTTTATTGTTTTTTCATGTTTCTTATTAGTAATATTCATAAATCCTAATGTATCATTTCAAGTATGTATTGTTAGACTATGGTGAAGTAGCTAAAATAAATGGAAGAAATTGAAAAAGAAACACCACCCAACAAAATGCAACAGTTTATAAGAAATAGCAACAAGATACAACATAATACAACATACAACACAAAGAAACAAAATGCAATAGAAACAAAGTAAATAAATACAACATTCCATCTCTCAGACGATTGATCCAAGATCTCATTACTTGATGGAGACATATCATCAAATTCTGAAACCCATTGAGATACTTCTGACTTTGAATTCTCAACCTCTTTGGAAGCAACCATTGGTTTCATCAATGCATATGGCATTCCCACATTGCCAAGGGAATCCAGGCCTTCTGATCCAAACTCTAGCAGAGCCTTTTTTTGCTTGAGATGATGGTTCCTTATCACAGTTCACTACCAAACTAATAAGGGAAAATTCCAAATGAGTTGACTGGGGTAGTTTCTTCATCATCAAACATGAAGGAAAGATCTTGATCTTGACTTAATAGGAACTCTGGTATGTCGTTTTGGTATCGTCACCTTGAGAAAAGTCCTCACACCATTCCCATATCCCGATATTGTAAATTGAAATTGACCACAAAAATGCAAATAAAAACGCTCGATTTCTAAAATAAAAAATGTGGGCGTTGATATATAAAATATACCATGCAAAGTGAAGTTTCAATACATAACAAGCATAATCCAGCAACGCAACAACTCATTATATGGGGCTGAGAATTGCACAAACTCAGCCCCATATAATGCGAAGAAAAACTCATTCAAAACACAGTAAATCAAATGAGGAAAAGAAGATTGTGAGCACTGAAAAAACATGGAGTAAAATAAACAAAAAATAATCTTGTGTTAGAATCAACAACATGATGCAACAATAAACAACAGGGTGCAACAAAAAAGAAAACATACGATGAAACAAAAAAACAACATATAAAAGTATTAGAATAAGCACACACAAATAGCACCAATGAAATATAAGCAAAGAGAAGCAAGGAGAGTGAGGATATAAAGAACCTTACATGATATATAACAATAACTGTTGGGCCGCGGGTATGCGGTGCCAGCAACAGCCAGTCTGCCGGTGCAATCGGACCGCGTGGCGCTTCGCATGTGCTATAAATGGGGAGGAGCATGCTACACTATCAGCGATTGCTTTTAGTGTAGCGGTAAGCGCAACGATCCACAATTGGTATCAGAGCCAAGGTCACGGGTTCGACCCCCCGGCAACAGCATGCTGTGCAGTTGTAGGCTGGCAGGTGCTGGGGGGAGATTGTTGGGCCGCGGGTATGCGGTGCCAGCAACAGCCAGCCCGCAGGTGCAATCGGACCGCGTGGCGCTTCGCATGTGCTATAAATGGGGAGGAGCGTGCTACACTATCAGCGATTGCTTTTAGTGTAGCGGTAAGCGCAACGATCCACAATAACCAAAGTCAAAAAAATTTATATTCCCGTAGTATATCCTGAATAGCCAACCATACAAGATGTACAACAGTAAGCTAAGCCAACTATCTATTCTCGACCAATAAAAAGTTGTGCATTTGCAAACAGTGACTTCTAATATCTTCTTTTTCCCATTTATCATAAAATTTAACTTCATCATAAAACAAAACAAAACACAAATAGAGAATATTTGTAGAAGAAGTGAATTAGAAAGGAAAGATGCACAATGATTCACAACATTAACAACATTTCAACGATTTAACAAGTAATGTAAAGGTTTCACCATTGTCTTAGGTTCGCTAACCAGTGGATCAATGGTGTCTCTCCAATCTTCGTACGTTAAAGCCTAGCCATCATCCAAATTAATTCTGGTCGAGGGTTTGGTGATGACGGCTAACTCTCCGACGGCATCACTACCGCCACCACAACAAATCAAACCAGCTTGGACAGGGAAGTCCTTTGCAGACATTGTTGCCAATCGTGAATGTAATCTTTTTACCCAGAAATCTCGATTTAAGGGTCTGCCATCTATTTCATTTGCGGTTGGAGATGTTCAAACTTTGGCAGAAAGACATAGTAGCCCTTTGATCGGTTATTTCTTTAAAGGGCGGCCTAGTCTACCGATTGTTCGCAAAGCCTTTGAGAGCATTGGGTTTAAAGGGCGATTCCAACTAGGGTTCTAGGGTTGTTGGATCCTAAACACATCCTCATTCATTTTGAACTGGAGGATGATTATTTGAGATGTTGGAATAGGCAGACGTAAATTGTTCATGGCTGGGTATTTTGTGGCATTTGGGGTGGTTTGGGGGGGTCGGGGGGGGGTAATTAGAAAAAGGGGAAAAATACAAACTGGCCCGAGGCCCGACCCGGACCCGGTTGCAACCCGGTCCGGTCCCGGGCCTTCCCCCAAACACAAAAGGCCTGACCGGGCCTAGGCCCGGCTCCATGCCTACTCATGCGTGTGACCAAATGGTCACAAGAGTTTCAACCTAACGTCGAGTCCCCTATTGTTCTTGTGTGGCTGGCTTTGGAAGGTCTTCTCATCCATCTTTAGGACAAGAGAGCCTTATTTGAAATAGCAGGGGTTAATAGGGAGGCCTATCAAGATTGATCAAGCCACATCAACATCAACATTGGGCAGACCTGAAGTGGCCAGGGTGTGTTAGAACTGGATTTGACCAAGGAAATGCCACAAAAGGTGTGGATTGATTGTGGCACGTATGGCTTTCCTCAGTCAATCATATATGAAAATAGACCGGAATATTGTTCATCTTGCTTGCACCTAGGACATAATGAGAAGAAATGTCCTAAAGGACAACCTACAACTCAATCTAGAGGACAGCCTGCAGTCTTAACTATAGTCCAACCCAATGGTCAGGATGCGGTACATCATGAAGCTCAACCTAAAGCTCTGCTGGACTCTCAGCTTAAAGTACATCTTAATTAGGTGAAAGATAAATGGGTACAGAAGGCTTCATAGATACAAAATAATGTCCCTAGGAAATTTACAGCATAAGAAAAGGGTAAAAACATAGTTGAAGAATCAGTTAACACAGATACATCTCAGGCCATAATGCTTCATCATTCAGAGATACAATCATCCTCCAAGAATGTAATATGCCATAGCCTTGAAGATTCCAGTGAAGATGATGTTGAGGAACTCATCATGGAGGAACCACCTGCACTCAGTTTCAAGAAACAATGTCAGGAGATTATTAAAAAGCAAGTCCCTGGACTGTCATATGAATTACAGGACTTTGATCAGGATCTACTGAATAAGGCATACTACTCAGATAATGAAAAGAGAAAGCAGCGCTCAACAAAAATCCTAATGCAGAACTGGGAGGAGATTAAAACCAAAGCAGAGATATTAATCAAACAAAAACATGCACAAGAAGAACAAGAACTATCAATCCGAGGAGGAGGAGCACACAAGTGAGGCAACTAATATTGAACAGGATGTTGAGAAAGGGGAACTTCCAAGCAATAAGGATCAACCACAGTCTGACAGGGAGGGTCAGGACAGTCTGTTGGATCCTTCAGCTGAGGAGGCAGGAGCTTTCATTGAAGTGGGAAGAAAAAGTAAAAAGAAGAAGCAGCAAGATACTGAAGCTATTCCAAGGAGAAATACCAGAAGTGCTGCTAATGAGGTTAATGTCTTACCCTCCAAATGAATTGGCTACTATGGAATTTTAGGGGTCTAGAGTCCTCCAGCTCTAGAATTCATTCCCTAGTTAATCAATGGAGGCTCCAATTGGTGGTTGTTATTGAACCAATGGTTAAGGAGAATAAGGCAGACCAGTTTAAGCACAGTCTGGGTTTCACAGATCTTCTGATGTCATCAATTAACAAAATTTGGGTGTTTTGGGATAAATATTATCTGGATGTCTCCCAGGTTTTCTGGCACCCACAATTTTGTCATTTTAAAGTGGATAGTCAAAAGTTTGAGGGGTGGGTTACAGCAGTATATGGGCTCCACACATAGTCCTCACCCAAACCAAATATATTATATAGATACACATTAAAAGCTAAGGAAAGAGCAATATATATAATTCAGTTCTCAAACCTCAATTGTCTCTTCGTCTCTTTCTTCAACTAATTACTCTGACTTGTTCCTCCCGAATCTTTGTTGCATCCGAAAGTGGTGCCAAAATATGCGGATGAAAAGAAATTCCATAATACGCTTCTATAATGACACGTGGATGTAGTATGTTGAGGCCATTTGAGATCAAGCTTTCGGCATCAGCGTTCCGATTCCCTTGGGTAGGCGAATTCTGATATATCCAGTATGTGTCGGGTTCTAAATGATATCGATCACCCTCTACAGCCTCATAACTTCCCACTAACACAACCGCATGAGTATTCAGAGAATTGCCGCCTTCACGAAGCATGCAAGATTCGACAACCCCATTTTTATCAATCCCCAAATATGGCACATCGGATTTTTCTGGGTACGACATCCGGATTTCAATAATTGCAATCACTGGGATATGAGCTCTGAATAATGTATTCATGTATGCTACATTTATCCTTGAGCGAGGTAAAGTGACTCGTGTGTTGATAAAGTGCATGATCCCATTCCATAGAGGGCAGCCAATTCTTTCTTTATTATGAGGATTGTCGTGCTCCTCACTCATAGCTTGGTTCAACAGGTCAATCGGCTTCCAAGAACGAGTTCGGGTCGGAAATTTCGCCTTCAGTGCATCTTCCCATTTATCTTTGGGCATGAGTGGGCCCGAACGCAGTTGGCAGGGAGGCTCCCCTTGGGCCCATTTGATTCTTAAATCATACTGCAGCTGTCTCGTGGTAGCAGCGAAACTACAACGATCTACAAAAAAGTAGAATGAAAACAAAGAACTAATAGGTATAAATCACTACATTTTTCTCATAGCGTATGTACTAAGTGTATATCTTCTACATAACTGAAGTGCATAACATAACAACAACATTCAAGCTTTAATCCCAAAAAAATTGGGGGTCGGCTAACTTGAATCGATACATGGTATCAGAGCCAAAAAGAAAAGAAAGATAAGAGAGATAAAAAGATAAAGTAAGATAAAAATAATTTTAGATATAAGATTAAGATAAAGAAAAATATAAGATAAAGGATGAAGAGGATAAAAAGATAAAACAAAGAGAGAGAAGTGATCAAAATGTACATATCTACACACAGAAATAGTTCAGTAGTTACATACATTTACGTTGTAGGAGAGGAGGTTGAACAATAGGAAAATCAATCCCGTCCTAAATGTACTTGGCCATGCCTATCTGCCTATCTGCCTTCCCACCGGAAACTCAGCTTCCGATCCAATCATCTAAAAACAAGGCTAAAGCTAATAACCTTTATGATGGACAAATTAAAAGTAATAATCAGACGATCCATATAAGAGAATGCTAAGGCATAGGATATAATTATCAGCTTCGAAAATAACGGAAGCATAAAGTGAAAGATAGGGCTTTGAATTCAAAATGCATTTGGAAACATTTTAAACCTCTCAAATGATAGAAAAAAAACCTTTGAGCTTTGGATCCGCCGTACACATGGCAGAACTTACTTGTTTGTGAGTACATGGATAACATAAATACCTTAAAAGCAGGTAAAAAGACTATTATAACTCAATGAATGTATTCTGATGTAGAGAAAATGCTATTATAATGTCAATTTGTTTTTCTTTTGTATTTGAAAATACAAGTGGCAGACTAGCCTTTCTGTTTTGAAACTGAATTAAATTTAAATGGGGTGCTCATATAATTGACTAATTAATAATTTTACAAAAAGAGTAAAATTTTGTTTAAAAATCAATGTTGTTAACCTAAAGCATACCGGCACACCAATAATCTCAAAGAAAAACATATAACCACACCTCAACAAATGATGCCACACCACCGTGGCATTGTTTCAACAATCACCTCAAAGCAAGGCTAAAGTTAATGCCCCTTATGATGGACAAATTCAAAGTAATAATCATCAGCTCAGTGTAACACTGTAATTGTTGGCTATTTTAATGTATATATATTGATCTAGTCCCGTGTAATTAAATAAATATTATACTTAGTCAGAGTTGCTAGCATATTATTAGCTTAGATCCTATTTTATAAGAGTTAGTTCATTAGAGATGTACTCTATTTAGTCAGAAGTCGTTTAATGAATAATTCACCCCGCCTAACTCTATTTTACTCGCATGGTATCAGAGCTTTTATTTCTCTCTCTATCAACCATTATCACTTCAGTTGTTGATCAATCATGAAGTCTAAACTCAAGTAGCACCGATTTAACTGGGAGTGCAAATCTCAATTGCATCTCATAAATTAAATGGGAGTGACCTGCGATGGTCACAGTCAGTCAAGTTGTTTGTTCAAGGACGGGGAAAGATTGTTTATCTAACCCGATCCACAACCAAGACACGGGAAGGAGAGGAAGGGCTTGATCGATGGGAAGCCGAGAACTCAATAATTATGTCACGGATTGTGAATTCAATGGATTCAGATGCTGGTCGGACCTACTTGTTTCTACAAATTGCACTTGCAATCTGGACTGGCATTAAAGATACGTACTCAAACTTAGGAAATGATGGTCAATGGTTCGAGATTAAGACTCAATTGAATAAGACACAACAAGGAGAAGCTGGGTTTAGAGCAATGACACAAGGAATATGTGAAGTCATATAGGTAAGACGCGTGGTAAGTCGCGTGTTAAAAGAACTGAAGATGCCATTAGACAAGCCTATGAAGTTGTATTGTGATAACAAGTCAACTATTAGCATTGCACATAACCTAATGCAACATGACAGAACATGTGGAAGTTGATCAGATTTTTATCAAAGAAAAGCTAGAGAGTGGAGAAATGTGCATACCTTATGCTCCGACAAGTAAACAACTACCAGATGTGCTGACTAAAGGACTTCTCAAGCAAAGGTTTGATGAAATTTTAATCAATGTGGGCATGATTGATATCTTTGTTCAAGCTTGAGGGGGTGTTAGCTATTTTAAACCATATGTAATTAAATAATTGTTGTACATAGTCATAGTTGTAAGCATATTACATGGTGTTTGGATTTGATTCTTAAAACTGCTTCCACTCTATGTAGATATTGGAGTGTTTGAGTGAAAATAAAGAAGTAGTTATGAGTGTTCAAAATTTCTCTTAGAATCAGTTTTTTAGAAGCCGAGGGACACCAACTTCTGAAAAATTGGTTCTGGTTCAACTTATGCTTTTAAAAAAGAAGCAGAAGCAGAAGAAATTCCAAACACCTCTTATTAGCTTAAATCCTATTTGTTGGTTAATTAGAGATGTACTTTATTTAATCATAAGTCTTTTAATGGAAAATTCATTTTGCCTAACTCTGTTTTACTCGCAATATCATATCATCTCACAACATAGGATCTAACAATAAGCTTTAAAAACGTAAGGTGAAAAGATAGGGCTTTGAATTCAAACTTCAAATTGCATTTGGAAATGTTGTTAAACCGCTCCAATGATTGAGAAACCCCTGTGAGCTTTGAATTCAATTTGTATAGAATCCACCAAGACACTAACAGCTAACAACATATCTCCTCAAATTCCATTATTTTCTCAATATTAATTCTGAAATAACCATTTGACCGCAAGGAAAGCAATGGACTGTTGACCATCAGGAAGAGTAACCATTCGAGGAGGGATTTCATGTACATATAAAAGATGTGATAAAACCCCTGTAATATGATTTGAAGCCCCACTGTCTATTATCCAAGATGTATGTTCAAACGTACGAGTCATGCGGCAAGACGGAGAAGAAGAACTACCGAAGGCGGCAATAAGGGACTACCACTGATCGTGTGAGAGCCCTGGCAGAGGTGCGTTACGTTCGTGGGAGTCACCTGTCGATTTTCAGGCCTATGGGCAAGATATTATTTGGACCTATGTTCAAGACAAAAACTAATCTCTAAAAATCGATCAACCAAACGGGACCCACCAGAAGTTATTCTCTTCACTTAAATCACAATTATCTGGCTCAATTTCACTATTTGCGGCTTCTGCACCTATATCACTATTTCCAAGCATGTTATGGTTTTCACTCACAAAAGAATTTAGCGGCGATTCAACTTGAGAAGAATTTTTAAGAATCAATTTCTTAACAAAAAACAAAATTTTCCATTGCCCCTGTCTTACTTAAGCCTGCCTTTTCAATCTTTTTCTCTTTTTCCCAACCAGATTCACCCATTTTATCAAACACCTTTACAATATTAAAACGAAATAAAGGAATTCAATTCAAAATTGCACAATACCAAACAAATATGAACTTACCAAGACACCAAAAATACATCATATAGATATCATTATTCATAATTCATAAATCAATAGAACATTTAGTGGATTTATTATTCATAGCTAATATAGATTGGGAATGATTTACTGGCCGTTGTCGGATTGTTTGAAGCCTTTGATGGTCCCGGATAGAGGTAAAAGTCTAGAGGGGGGGTGAATAGACTTTTAAAGCTTTTTCAATTTTGAAACACTTTTCCCTCTAGATGAGTTGATCTATAATCTTTTGAGAGATTAATAGATGCACAGCGGAAGTCTTTAACCTCTTTATACTTAGTGTGAGATAACTTTCTAGTTTAGATGGTGTTTAGACTGGTTATGAGAGGAAGTAGGCTTGGCAGTTGACTGATGAGAAGGTCACTGCTTAGGCTGCTGCTGCACAGGCAGTTTGCTGGCTGGGAGGCAACTGCTGGGTTGGCAGTTTGTAACACCCCCAAATTTCCCACCCAAAAATACTTTGAAATAATACTTTATTATTAATTTTATTTGAAAACATCAGAGTTTTGCAGCGGAAATCAAAAGGGGAATAGGGGCGTTACCGCCACACTCGGCTCTCCCCTAACCGAGTGCACAGGCTAAAACAACTTAACTCCAAAAACAAATATTCACCAACTAAAGATATTGAAAAAAATGAAATTACAATGATTTACTAATTATGTTTTCTAGCAGAAGTTCTCTCAAAATCAACTTCAACAGGATCAACTCAGCACCTGTACAAATAAAGTACAGAAAGAAAAAAAAAAAACAAAAATTAGCAACAATGCTAAGTAAGTTCCACCTAACCCTATAAAATAATATAATTTAATATTTAAAAAAAAAACATTTAGGAGGAAAAATCTTTTTAAAACAATTTATAAAATCTTCTCATAGCATAATTCACTAGTAAAATAATAGTATTTCAAATATAAGTAAATATTTACAAACCACAATAATTACAAAATTACCAAATATACATAAAACCACCAAAAATCATTACAATAATTCCAAAGCATAAATCAAACACCAAATATTTATCTCAAAATACTTATAAATGCTTATAAAGGGTATTCAACATAATTAAACCAAATCAAATCCAAAAGTAAAACCCACAAATAATTTAACAACTCAATCCAAATATAATCCAATCCAATAATCCAACAATTCCAATCAATCCAATACTTTAATTCACCACAAATCCAATCAAATAATATTCACCTCAAGTCCAAATCAAGCCAATCAAATAATCTCAATCACCTCAATCCAATCAAAGTCCAGTTCACCTCAAACCCAATCAAAGTTAGTGGAAGCCGAACTCCTACCTTAAGTGTGCACACCCCCTAAAAGGGATTCCAAGCCCTCCGGGAAGTAGGAAGCCCGAGTAGTCGGGATTTTTCTACCAACTACACTACGATTAAGCTGGGATACTCCGCTTTTGGGAAGTACCCCTGGTGGATTTAGACTTATAGCCATTACCACTCACCAATACCACATTTATCCGGATGTGGCAAACCGACACCACAGATTTCTCTGGGTGCTCACCAAAAATCACAATTCATTTTCAAAGTTCCAAACCAATATCACAACCTCAACCAAAGCGGATACAAAATCCAAACTCCACAAAATAATCCACAATGTAAAATATTAACTCCAACAAATTACACACAAATGTACCATACATTAAAATTTCACGAAAGAGCCGAAATATGGAATACTTCATAAATAGTTCAGATCTCAAATATAACCCCCAAAAACATTTCATATGATAACTCAAATACTCGAAAATATCATCCAATAACCAATACTGAAATCTCAAATATAATTTTCAATAACAATCCATGAATAATTCCAAATTCTCAAATACGAAGTATAAATTTTAAATGCTAGAAAGTCACAAAGTACTCAAATAAAATCAAATGAATAATCATAAATAGATTCACAAAGCAAAAGGTATAATTTTGGTTGACGTGAAACTTACCTCAAATCGCGATAAATCCTAGCCGAATTCTTCTATCCTCAATCTTCTCCAAATTCACCTTCTAAGAATATTAAAATTATAAAATCAATATTTTATCCAACTATAGTTAAATTCCTCTACCCTTTATAAATTTCCCTTCCTATGATTTTATTATGGCTTCAATAATGATTAATCTGTATGATAGCTTAGATGTCCATTTTGGGTACGTAGTACCATTTTATAAAGAACAATTGTTTTAATCTAGTTGATTTTATTAACATAAACGGCCCAGCTTAAATAATAAAACAACCCAGCCCAAGTTTGATAAACATTTACGTAGAAGGATAAACACAGCGTACTTTGTTCGTCTTCCTCCTCGTAGCAGGGGGGTCCGTGCGTGCGCAGACCGTTCTTCCTTTTTCAGACTAACGAGCAGCGAGCAGGTTTCTTTTCTGGCGTGCCTCCTTGTTATTCCGGCATCACGATGGCGACGGTTCGTCGGCCAGCAGCGGCACGTCCGGCGTGCTTCTATTTACCGGTGACGTTATACTTCCTCTCAGAGCCGGTGATAAGGGGAGTTACCCTAGGCAAGTGCCTAGGGCCTCCATATTTTTTTAGGGCCTCAAATTTTAGAAATGCTATTTATTTATTTATATGTATGTTTTATTTGAGAGATCATTTTGTATTTTTGATTTTTTGTGTGATTCCCACTGCATTCTTAAACGAGAAGGCACCAATTCTTTTAGGTAGATTCTATGGTACCCATAAGATACCATACCTTTGTCCACATGGACCAATGAGAATGTAGCAGTTGAATTATTTAAATGTAAATTAAAAATGATAAAGTGATGTGGTCCAATCAAATGAATGATATGTACGATACCCCATATTTTAGAAAAGTACCGGAGTTGTCACCATTCTTTTATAGTGTCATCCATCATTAAACTATAAATAAATTTAACACAAATTTAAAGTTCATAATTGAATCAGTGATGGTTTCACTCTTTTAATTTATTTAAAGTTTCAATACTACGGAGTATGTATTCTTCGTATTTGAGTCCTTAACAATATGTTGATAAAAATTTATTTGTTTTAAGTTTTAACCTTATTGATCATTGATGTTAATTTTTTTTAATCGTATCATTGATGTTAAACTTGAAAATTCACATATTCTTATACAAAATCATTTGTAATATAAAAATAATACATTTGATCCTATAATTATGTTCATTTCGGACTTCAAAGACCTTGATTGTATACCTATAGTACTGCTCTATTTTAGTAATACTTCATCCGTCCCATTTTAGTGGTGTTAACTCTTATTTTCCTTTTTCGGTTTTCCTAAAATAAGTGTTACTTTCTTCGTCTCACTATAATTATCTCATTTTTCCGTTTCCGTTCGTCCCACTAAATTTGTCCAATACCATATTTGGTAATATTTATGCGACTCTAATTCATTCTTACTTTATCTCCACTTTATCATTTCATTATCAACTACATAATCTACTTTTCTTAACAAATGCACTACCCTCTTTTGTCCCAATATTAGAAGGACGGAGGTAATACATGTGTTTTCGGAAAAAATATGTTGTCTCTAATATTTCACTTTATTATACTCAAATCTAATAAGGGGGTGTTTGGATCTGATTCTCAAAACTGATTCTGCTCCTTCAGGGAGCAGAAGCAGAAGCTGGAGTGTTTGGGTGAAATTCCAGAAGCACTTTTGGAGCTCTAATTTACTCTCAGAATCAGTTTTTTTAGAAGCTGGGAGGTACCAGCTTCTGAAAACTGATTCTGATTCTGCTTCTCCTTTTAAAAAAGAAGCAGAAGCAGAATCAGTTCCAAACACCCTCTAACAATTTTTACTTTTTCAATCAATTTATTAATAATTGTGTGATTGTGTCAAATTAAAATATGACACATAAAATGAGACGGGGTAATACTTTAGTAAAAAAATCATTGTGTACCTACTACGTATTTGGTTATACAAAACACATTATTTTGTTAAACTAGTGTTTTATGAATGCCTTGGGCCTCAAATATGCTAGAGCCGGCCCTGCTTCCTCTCCCTCTTCCGGCCACACAGTAAAGCACGGCTCAGTTGTCCTCTCCGGCGGCGGCTCCTTTTCTTCTTTAGAGTGAAACAGGGGACGACTTGCGGTGGATATGCCTACAGTCTACAGAGGCCTCCCCCGGCGGACTGGTGATGTCTCGGCGGTACTCTTCTTCCGGCTCTAACCAGGATGCCGTTCTTCCTCTCTTCCCGACAATATATACAAGGCGAATGTGTATGTATATGTTTGCGCGCAGTTTTCCGTCGATGGGTTTATGGTTGGCTTAGCCCGTCGTCGTTGATGGTGTTTTGGCAGTTCAGCGATTGAAATGATTCGCGTACCAGCTCTTTGATCGATCTTAAGAGTATTTATATGTACAGACGGAAGATTCTAGTTTCTAGGGTTACAAGGTTCATTAATACTCCTTATTTTTATTTATGCATGTTTATAAAACTTCGTTTTATAAAATGAAAATGAATGAAATGAATGTTTATAAAATTTCGTATATAATGTGTGTACGTATATAGACTTTATTTTGTTTAAACTTAAATTTGTTTCATAATTTTAATCAACACCTCTCATGATACAATTGTCACTTTGCTAAAATTTAATAGATTAGCAAGTGTGAAAATTTGTTTAAAGTAAAATTGTTTATTTTATTTTATATAAATTTTCGGAGTGTCACACAGTTGGCTGAAGGTCAGGTTACTGCTGAGGCAACTGCTGAGGAACTGGATGACTCTTGGATGGCTTTTTGTTCTGGCTTGTTATGGGGTTTGGAAAGATACGTATGGATGGGCAGTGGTCTCAGCAGGAGGGTGAAGACCAGGGTACTGCTGAGGCACCTTCTGAGTTTAAGACAACTTCTAGTGGAAAACACTCTCAAGGAGAGTGAGTTATTAAGCAGTAGGCTAAGCAGTAGAGTCGATGAAGACTACTGCTTAGGATGCTGCTGGCAAACTACAATCCTTTAGTGAGATGTGTTTGGTGTGTGCTCTGCATGTATGAAAGTAAATCAACACACGATATATCCTGGTTCAGAGGTGGTGTAATCCTCCTACATCCAGTCCCATTCTATTTCAAATGGATTTCCACTAAAGTATTCAGCCCAATACATTTAGTGCCAATCTAGCCTTGACAACTCTGGCCTAGATTGAAGGCGTTTCACGAGGAGTATAACACCACTCCAAGTTACTCAAACCTTAAGACTTTTCTCAATTGATCCAGTGGGGATCAAAAGGTACTCTATCTATCTAACCACACTATAGGATCCGAACAACTGTTCTCCTAAGTGTTTACAACAACATGAATTGATTCACGAAGTTTCTGACCACCAACTAAAATCTAAGCTCTATAAGTATTACAATGAATGATCTAGTCTAAGAGCTTAGTGAAGCATGAGTCAAAGCAGAGTGTTCAAGCACTTTTTCTTTTGCTGGATATGCGTAGTGTAATGACTGAACCACTTGCTTTGAACTCAATGACTTGCTTTTGATCTCATGCTTCTGCCTATTTTTATAGGCATCTCCAGTAGATTAATTTCCTCCGTTGGTTAAGAGGATTTAATCCTAGACGTCCAAAGTATTGTACTTGCGTCTTCTTGTGTTGGAGCAGGATAAGATTTGTCTTTGAAGGCCACTTGCTTTGTACGAAGATAACACCCATACCTTAGGCCTTTTTATCGCTGCATGCCTATTCTGAAACTCTTCACTATTCACCTATTCTGATGTCTTCTCTGTTCTTGCATTCTGAGTGTATTGGCCTTGTCTTGCAACTACACTTGTGAAGCTGAGTGCGTGAACCTGCTCAAGTAGTGAAGTAGTAAAATGTGTGACAGAATATTTTGTATCAAATAAATTTTGTACTGGTAGGATCTTTTAAATATCCTATTAAGGTAATTACCTTATTGCATTTTGTTCTTTCCAGTACAATTTAATTGGTACAAATTTCACAGTAAAATTTGTCACTTATTTTACTAATCACTTTCTTTCTTTGAGTGACATGATTAAACTTATGTACCATATAAAAACTATACTGGTTGGATTTAAATATCCATGTAAGGTAAAAAAAGAATTTACCTCATTGCATTTTATAATTCCAGTATGTTTAATTTGGTACATAGTTTTTACATTTATTGTGTCACTTTTGGATAACTTTGTATAGTTTAGCAGGTATTGTGTACAACTTAACTGGTAGGATAATAAATCCTATTAAGGTAAAAGTTATTACCTTATTGCATTTTGTGTTCCAGTTGGTTGTTCACATTTCTTTGCTCATTTAAACAAATAGATTTAACTGGTTGGATTTATATGATATCCTTTTAAGACAATACAATATTGCCTTATTGCATTTTATGGTTTTCCAGTCAAATCTATTTGTTAACAAAATAGACAAAGGAGCAAGACACATCCGGATAATTTTCTTAGTACTAGTCAACTGCAAGATGCTACAACAGAGGATAACAAAGACTACTACATTCTCCAAACCTATAATAATGCTACAATAGAGGGGGGATAACAAAAGCTTTTGGCATCATCAAAACAGTTCATCAAAATCTAGGGTCTAACAATTTCCCCCTTTTGTGATGATGCCAAAAGAAGAGTTCTAATCACTAAAACTCTCTTTCCCCCTCTTTTGGTAGCATCAGCCTTCTACTCTTGAGGCTGCCTGTCAGATGATTCTTCGTGGAAGAGTCTTCTTTTCTTCACAGCATTTATTTTAGCCAGCTTTTCTTCGAAGACTCTATTGATGAGGTCCTCAGAGAGGGCGTCACCAATAGAGTGTGTCTGGAGCCAGCTAAGTGCAAACTCTTCCTCAGTTTTGATGGTCTGTGGAGCCATCAGGAGTATGTTAATTGGAGCGAGTCTCCATGCTCTCCAGTTTAGGACTCTCTGTTTTTCTGAGTAGATAGATTCCCTTCTATGACCATGAATTAGGAATGTTTCAAGATTTCTTATGAAATCATTCCTTAACTGGGTTGAGGGATCGTTTTGTGTAGGAGGAGCTAAGGAGAGGTCGAGATTGAGTCTCTGGTTTGACATTTTGAGGAAGGCTGATAGTGTTTGAGTGTTTGACATTATCCCGGCCTGAACAGTAATAGGCCGGGATAATATATCCCAACACAAATCCCCCAGTTTCTTGAGTAGTCAGCATGCGAATCTGGTCGAGAAAATATACTCTTGTCTGTGCTCTTCCTCTGTCTTTCTGGAACCCGTGTCTTCCAATAATCATAATATATGAGTGGGCGTCTACCCCTCTGAACATAATCCGCCGGTAAGGCGCTTCCCCTCCCGACGAGGTCGGGAAAGGGGTGCTCTTCCCCAGACACGCTCCCCCTGAATGTATCAGGCGGGAGTACAAGATTCTGACTCGAGCTTTCCAACGGAGAAGCTTAGAGGTCCCTGCACATATAAATCGACGACGCGGAACTGGCAAGATATGATGTATGGGTGTATGTATGAATGTATGAGGTATGATGCATGAATGCATGTGATGTATGAATGCAATGTAAGATGTGGCATAAAGTGGTAGATCACATCGATAAACTGTACACGACTCGACCAAGGGGCCGATCGTGCTGCATAAGATGGGTCCCCTATCCGGTACGACATGGGCGGAGCCGAAGATGAACTAGACACGATGCCGCCGAGGGGCCAATCATGCTGCATAAGATGGCTGACGCCATCCTGGAGGGAATGGGCGAGCCGATGATGGACTAGACATGATGCTGCCGAGGGGCCAATCATGCTGCATATAAGACGTTCATCGCCATCCTGGAAGAGATGCGCGATTTGAACGTGAAAAGGACATGATGGCGCTGAGGGGCCGATCGTGCTGCATAAGACGGGTCCCCCATTCGGTACGGCGTGGGCGAAACCGAAGATGAACTAGACACGATGGCGGTGAGGGGCCGTTCGTGCTGCATAAGACGTTCGTTGCCACCCTGGAAGGTATGGACGAGCTGAATAAGAACTAAACACGATGGCGCTGAGGGGTTGATCGTGCTGCATAAGACGTTCGTCGCCATCCTGGAAGGAACGAGCGAGCTGAACATGGACTAGACACGATGGCGTTGATGAGCCGATTGTGCGGCATAAGACGTTCGTTGCCATCCTGGAAGGTATGAGCGAGCTGAACAAGAACTAGACACGATGGCGCTAAGGGGCCGATCGTGCTGCATAAGACGTTCGTCGCCACCCTGGAAGGTATGAGCGAGCTGAACAAGAACTAGACACGATGGCGCTGAGGGGCCGATCGTGCTGAATAAGACGTTCGTCGCCACCCTGGAAGATATGAGCGAGCTGAACAAGAACTAGACACGATGGCGCTGAGGGGCCGATCGTGCTGCATAAGACGTTCGTTGCCATCCTGGAAGGTATGGATAGGGCTGAGCAAGAACCGAACCGACCCGACAAACCCGAATTTTTTTTCGGATTTTATCCGAATGGATACGGATATCCGACCCGGAAACCCGAATCCGAAAATTGGGCCAGGCCTGGGGCGGTTAACGGGCTGCGGGTAGGGTTTATAAAACCCGGACCCGAACCGCCCGATTATCCGAAGTGCCAAAACGACGTCGTTTTGGAGTTTATATATATATACACTTATAACTCTGGCTTCCCATCCCAAACCCTATCCGCCTCTTTCTTCGATAGTTCGATCTGTCATACGCTCTATCCTCAGTCCTCTCTCTAGTCTCTTCTCATCTTCTGTCTTCAATTGTTCGGACAGTTACTCTCCTCTCGGCTCTCTCAGTCTGAGACTCTCAGACTCTTAGAGTCTCAGGCTCTCTGAATCCTATATTCCTATATTCGTATTTGGTATTTTGGTGGAAGCTCTAAGTCTTTGACACAGAAAGACAGACACACACATGCATTGAAACCTTAATCGCCTAATCGGTGGAAATCGGTCTACGATCATTCGCAGCCCTATTTGGTGGAAGTTCTTAACCTAACTCCGTAAGGTATTTGAATAAATTATATCTACGTTTCAGTTGTGAATTTGTTATGTGTTGATAAATTGATAGTATGATGATGTTGATAATGTAATTCATGCTTAATACCCTTATATATTTGACGAATGATAATGAATGTATGATGATGTTGATGTGTTCATGCTTAATAATATATTAATATGTTGTTGTCTCTAGGTTCTGCTGAAATATTTGAAATGTGAACTCTGAGAGTCTGAGTATTGAGAATTCTTAAACCGTAATGATGATAATGTAATTCATGCTTAATACCCTAATGTTTGAATGATGGTGGACTGACGGAGCCTGAGTTTTTGTTCTGAATTCTTAAGTTGTATGCCTAATGTAATTCATGTATGATTATTCATATGTCATATGTGAATGATGATGGACTGACTGACTGAGGGTTGTCTTAAATTCTTAAACATGTATGCCTAATGTTTGATTATGCATATCATTTTTTTTTTTTTTTTTTTTTTTAATCCCGGAAGGTAAACCACCAAAATCAGTGGGGTAAATGCCGGGGAACATTTACCGAGTTTTATTTATATGAGGAGGGTACAAGGGAAAGGGGGACTAGGCCAAAACCTTTCCAGGGAAGGCATTCCTTCCCGAAAAACAATCAGAAAAATTTAAAAAATAATGGGGGTGCTGATCCCGATTGATCAACTTAAAGACTTCATTATGGGAACCATAAAGGGGAAGATAGAAGGAAACAAATCTACTTACTCCTATGTTAAGCCATACACTCAAAGGATCGAGGATCTAAAGATGCCCATTGGTTACCAGCCGCCGAAGTTCATCCAGTTTGATGGGAAGGGAAACCCAAGGCAACATGTTGCCCATTTCGTGGAAACCTGCAATAACGCGGGAACAAGCGGAGATCATCTGGTCAAACAGTTCGTACGTTCCCTGAAAGCAAACGCTTTTGACTGGTATACTGACCTGGAGCCTGGTTCCATTGATAGCTGGCAAGATATGGAACGTGAGTTCTTAAACCGTTTCTACAGCACAAGGAGGGTGGTGAGCTTGCTTGAACTAACAACTACTCGCCAATGGAAAGATGAATCTGTGATAGCTTACATTGAGCGTTGGAGGGATCTTGCTCTAAACTGCAAAGAACGAATCTCTACAAGCTCTGCTATCGATATGTGCATTGAAGGAATGCATTGGGAATTGTGCTACATTCTCAAAGGAGTCAATCCAAACACTTTTGATGAGCTAATGTATGAGTATGCATATGCGAATGATGATGAATGATTGAGCCTGAGGGTTGTTCTTGAATTCTCAAAGCTGTATGCCTAATGTTTGATTGTGCATATCAGCATATGTGAATGATGATGAACTGGGGCTTGTTCTGAATTCTTAAAACTGTTTGCCTACTGTATGATTAATTGATTATGCATATGTGAATGATGATGAATGATGGAGCTTGAGGGTTGTTTTGAATTCATAAAGCTGTATGCCTAATGTATGATTAGGCATATGTGAATGATGATGAACTGAGGGTTGTTCTGAATTCTTAAAACTGTTTGCCTAATGTATGATTAATTGATTTGTGCATATGTGAATGATGATGAATGATGGAGCCTGAGGGTTGTTCTGAATTCATAAAGCTGTATGCTGAGGCATATGTGAATGATGATGAACTTAGGTTTGTTCTGAATTCTTCAAACTGTTTGCCTAATGTGTGATTATGCATATGTCAATGCTGATGGAGCCTCAATGCCTTATGTTTCAATATGAATATGAGAAAGGTAAATGAATGATGATGGAGGCATGAAGCCTCAGGCTTAGCCCTGTTGTGTATTCTGAAAGGTAAAGTGTGGAAGGTAAACATTTGAAGCCTCTATTATTTGTTGCATATTAAAGAAGCTACCTCTGTGACTCTAACACTCAAAGGAGTAGTAAGAGTCAATTGGTTCTTCTTAGTCTGTAGGGAAGAATTAAGCCTACTGCTTAACTTCTTCTGTAAATCAGCTTGCTGATTGTTCCAGACTGCATCCTTATGAACTTAAAGAATAAAAATTTGACCCTCATACATCTGTGTTTTGATAAATTGTGAAAGCTTAAGGGTGGAAGCCTAATCTACCTATGTGTACTTAATTACTTATTTATTAATATAGATGGATGGTCAAGATTGTGTTACCATGCCTGTATCTGGTGAACCTCCTCTAAGCCAGGAACCTGCAGTGGAAGCTCCCATTGTAGAGAATACTGATACCACTCAACAAACTGATATACCTGCTGTTTCTGGCCAAAAGAGGAAACCGGTTGAATCCAGGTCCAAGATATGGGAACACTTTGTAAAGATTTTTGATGAAAAGGGAGTTCTTGTTAAAGGGAAATGCATATATTGTGCAAGAGTATATTGTTGTCATTCAAAAAAACATGGCACCTCATCTATAAGAAACCACATGCTTAGTTGTCTGAAGAACACTCATTCTAAGGACACTAGGCAAGCCCTCTTAACCTTCCAACCAATCACTGCTGCTATTCCTAGTGAAGAACCTACTGGGGTTTTAGGAACCTGGGTGTTTGACCAAAATAAAATTAGAAGAGCTCTGGCAGAAATGCATATAATTGATGAGCTTCCTTTTAGGTTTGTTGACAGGCAGGGTTTTAAAAACTTTATGTCCATTGCTTGCCCTAGATTTAAGATCCCTTCTAGGTGGACAATTGCAAGGGACATTTACCAAATCTACTTAGATGAGAAGTTGAATTTGAAAAGGCTGTTTAGGGAGACAACACAAAGGGTAAGTATTACTACTGACACATGGACCTCTGTACAGAGGATCAACTACATGTGTATTACTGCTCATTATATAGACCATCAGTGGAAGCTTCAAAAAAAGATCATTTCCTTTGTCCAAGTTACTTCTCACAAAGGGGAGTACATTGCTAAGGCTCTTGAGAACTGCCTTTTAGAGTGGGGGCTGAAAAACATCTTTACTATTACTGTGGATAATGCAAGCAGTAATGACACAGCTGTAGGCTTCTTCAAGAAAAAACTATTATCTTGGGGTGCCTCTTCTGTTAAAGTCCAGTATCTTCACATGAGATGTATTGCCCACATTCTAAACTTGGCAGTTCAAGATGGTTTAAAACAAGCTGACACTTCTCTGTCTAGGGTTAGGGAAGCAGTTAAGTATGTTAGGAATTCTCCTGCTAGGCTTCAAAAGTTTAAGGACATATCTGACTTAATTGGGGTGGAAGCTAAATGTGGACTACACCTTGATGTTCCAACTAGGTGGAATTCCACATACCTAATGCTAAAGTCAGCATTATGTAATGAAAAAGTTTTTGAAGCCTTTGAGGAGAATGTAAGCAGTTATTCAGTTGATTTGGGTCTTGATACTCCAGATACTATGGATTGGATTTCTTGTGAGTCTATGGTCACAGTTCTTCAAAATTTCTATGAAATGACACTCAGGATTTCAGGCTCTCTCTATGTTACATCAAATACTTTCTTTTCAGAAGTGTCTGATCTGTTTTTGGTCCTTCAGGACTTGATGAAGTCAGATAGACCTTCTACAAGTACCATGGGAACTACTATGAAATCCAAACTGGATAAGTATTGGGGAGATCCTGAAAAGATGAACTTTTTCATTTTCTTTGCAAATGTTCTAGACCCTAGGGACAAGTTTGAGTACCTGCCCTTTCAGTTGAATGCTCTGTATACTGAAAAAAAGGGTGAGAAGTTTTTTGCAAGTATCAAAGTTGCTCTAACTGAGTTGTTTTCAGATTATGTGAGTAATTACACAGATTGTGTTGGTGGAAGCTCTGAATCAAGCTCAACTCCACCTTCTTTACTTATCTCAGAGTCAGAGTCTGCAAGACCAGTCTCTAAATTCAAAGCACAACTTAAAAAACAGAAACTAGAGAGTGGGCAGTTGGGCTTGAAAAAAACTGAGTTGGAAATTTATTTGAGTGAGGCTATTCTTGAGGAAGATAAAGACTTTGATATATTAAGATGGTGGAAATTAAACAGTCAAAGATTCCCTATACTCTCAAAAATGGCTAGAGATATTCTTGCTGTTCCCATCTCCACAGTTGCTTCTGAATCCACATTCAGTACCAGTGGTCGGGTTTTAGATTGCTTTAGAAGTTCATTGACTCCTAAAATAGTGGAAGCTTTGATATGTTGTCAAGATTGGTTGAGAAAACAAAACCAACCTTTGTCAATTGAAGAAAATATAGATGAATTAGAGAGGCTGGAAACAGGTTATTTTATTTTTTACATGTTCTTATTAATGCATATTTATTTTCAGTATGCCTTCACAGAATCACAGTCTAACAGATGTTTATATGTTTCCCAGATTTAATTAATGGGACATGTGCTGCTACTGAAAATGCTTCTGGATCTTCTGTGGATCCTTCACCACTGACCTTAATGGTTTGCTTATTTATTACAAGTTTTACTTTTAAAAGCCCTATTCAATGTTGGAATTAACAAAATGTGTTGGAAGTCTTGGTGTTGGATGTCTTCCACTGACCACAACCCCTATTCAGTTTCTGGTGAAGCTCATTTGCCCCTTTCTTTTCCAGTACAATTGAACTGCTTCTTCATTTAAATTTGTCTATTGTGATATATTCTGGTAAATCTGGTTCTTCCCATTTTGGTTATGATGAAAGCTTCCACCATATACTGAAATAAGATTGGGTTGGTATTAAATGTGGTTGGTGGTAATTTGGATTTGGCCTCCAATGTATCTTTACATAATGAGATGGCTTGAAACCTACCACTGTCCACTTTGGATGCCCCCAATCTATTTTGAATTGATAAGAAGCAATCTGAACCAATATTTAGTAACTTTGAGAGTTGTGATTGTGCATTTATTCATTGATGAAATTTGATTTGTGATTTATAAATGTGCAGGATTAAAATGTAAAATCAAATGTGTGGGACTTGAGTTAGTTGAGTACTTGTGGAGTTGTGGAAGTCTAAAAGAATGGAAGATGTCATCTTATGGTCTACTGAAAACTGGAAAATCATACCTTTGTACCTTTTTTCCAGGAAAATCATACCTTTGTACCTTTTTTCCAGTTTTGTACTTTTGCTATGTTCTGTAAACTTTGGAGAAAACTTTATCTTTTTTTTTTTGCTAAGTACTGTCTAATTACTTAGTTATTTTATATGCATGGGAGCTTGGTTTGTAATTACCTTTGTTTGGTATTTCTAATTTTTGCTAAGTACTGTCTAAGTACCGTCTAATTCAAGATGAACCAACTTTTATTTTGTATTTCTAATTTTGTACTTGAAAAGTTATGATGCAATTTCAAAGTGTTTTAAGCATAACCGATGTAACCGATATCCGAACCGAAACCCGAAAATACCCGACTTTCTAATATCCGAAAAAACCGATATCCAAACTACATGGGTTGGGTTCTATAATTACATTACAAAACCCGAACGGGTTTGATGTCCGCAGACCCGACCCGCCCGAACCCGACCCGTGCTCTCCCCTAGGTATGGATGACCTGAACAAGAACTAGACACGATGGCGCTAAGGGGCCGATCGTGCTGCATAAGACGTTCGTCGCCACCCTGGAAGGTATGGACGAGCTGAACATGAACTAGACACGATGGCACTGAGGGGCCGATCGTGCTGCATAAGACGTTCGTCGCCATCCTGGAAGGTATGAGCGAGCTGAACCGTAAATTTGGGTGTTGTCCTTCGTGTCTGATATGGGCAGCTGATCTTCATTTGTCTACCGTATCTGTGGTCCTACGTACAGACCGCTGAGCGGTGTACGCTCGGCACGCAACAGACTCCGGTAAAGAACTGGTCCCTCCTGTCTGATCTGGGGAGATGATATTCGTTCGTCTACCGTATATGTGGTCCTACGTACACACCGCTAAGCGGTGTATGCTCGGCACACAATAGACTCTGGAAAAGAACTGGTCCCTCCTGTCTGATCTGGGGAGCTGATCTTCGTTCGTCTACCGTATCTTTGGTCCTACGTACGGACCGCTAAGCGGTGTACGCTCGGCACGCAACAGACTCCGGTAAAGAACTGGTCCCTCCTGTCTGATCTGGGGAGCTGATATTCGTTCGTCTACCTTATCAATGGTCCTACGTACGGACCGCTAAGCGGTGTACGCTCGGCACGCAATAGACTCCGGTAAAGAACTGGTCCCTCCTGTCTAATCTGGGGAGCTGATATTCATTCGTCTACCGTATCTGTGGTCCTACGTACGGACCGCGAAGCAGTGTACGCTCGGCACGCAACAGACTCCGGTAAAGAACTGGATCCTCCTATCTGATCTGGGGAGCTGATCTTCGTTCGTCTATCGTATCTGTGGTCCTACGTACGGACCGTTAAGCGGTGTACGCTCGGCACGCAACAGACTCCGGTAAAGAACTGGTTTACCCCGCCAAGGTTCCCGTTTTTCGTTCACTACCTATCTGTGGTCCTACGTACTCCCTGCTAAGCGGAGTACGCTCGGCACGCGACAGACTCGTGTAAATAACTGGTTTACCCCGCCAGGGTTCCCGTTTTTCGTTCATTACCTATCTGTGGTCCTACGTACTTCCCGCTAAGCGGAGTACGCTCGGCACGCGACAGACTCGTGTAACGAACTGATTTAACCTGCCAGGGTTCCTAAGTCTCGGGTTCTATGCCCGTCCCCCTCTATCTTTTTTTTTTGTGTGGCTCGCTTGCTCTTTTTTTTAGGGGGAAAATACGTTCGTCGGTTCGAAGTGGTGCCAAATCTAATGGTGGTGGGATACCGAAACGAATATAATGACGAGGCAATGTAATAGCTGGTCATCATGCGAAGGCGATGGTCACCCTCCGGGAGGGGATTGCTGAGCCTGATCGCTAACTCAAGAAAGTCGGCATTGGGAACCGATATATAGATAATCATGATGTCACTGAGTACCCGGTCCTGATAAGAAGATGACAATTGTGTCCAGTCGGGCCGAAAAATCCGAGCAACGGCTCTCATCCGCACAGCGCGGGGATGAAACCAGTCTTCAAAAAGATAAACATGACGTGCCGAGAGGACGGCCATGATATGATAGTGTCGGGAATGAGAGGCCGGCCTGAAAGAATTAAGCAACGGTCCTCATCCGCGGGGAGCGGGGACGATGTCGGTCTTCAAATGTGGAAAACACGCCGAGCCAAGAGGCCAGTCGTGATATAATGATATCGGCAATGAGAGGCCGATTTGAGATCGCAAGCAACGACCCTCATCCGCGAGGAGCAAGAATGAGGCCGGTCTTCAAATATGGAAAGCACACCGAGCCGGGAGGCCGGTCGTGATATAATGATGTCGGCAATGAGAGGCCGACCTGAAAATCAAGCAACGGTCCTCATCCGCGCAGCGCGGGGACGAGGCCGGTCTTCAAATATGACAATGACACTGTACCATGGGGCCGGTAGCCATGTAAGAGTATCGGCCTGGGGGGCGATCAGAAAGAGCCAAGCAACGGTCCTCATCCGCGAGGGGCGGGGACGAGGCCGGTCTTCAAACATGGAAAGCACACCGTGCCGAGAGGCCGGTCGTGATATAGGGGTGAGATCACATACTAACCATTCCTCCCATGCTAACCTACAAACTATCAAAAACGGTGCATCTTTACATTATTTGTACTGCATATTGAAGTTCAAAGTGTTGCATATTATTTGTACTGCATATTGGATATTGAAATTCACAGTGTGCATCTTTACATTATTTGTACTGCATATTGAAGTTCAATGTGTTGCATATTATTGAGTTAGTAAGTTAGTATTTTAAGCATGGTTAGTATGTGATCTCTTATCTATATACTCCCTCCGTTTCTAAAAGAACCTCACACTTTCCTTTTTGGGATGTTTCAAAAACAAAGTCACACTTCCCTTATTTCCTTATTTGGCAAAGAAATCTACTCCAAACAGTGCTAAACAGTGTCCAAACAGTGCCAAACAGTGTCTAAACAGTGTTTTCTACAGTAAAGTCAATTTATTTCCTTAATAATCGTGAAGTCAAACCGTGACTTTCTTTTGGAAACGGAGGGAGTGTGTGTGTGTGTGTGTGTGTGTGTGTGTGTGTGTGTGTGTGTGTGTGTGTAGGGGAAGGTTCAGGTGAGAACACTCTCTTAGGAGAGAAATAAGAACTGAATCTGACCAACCATTAATTAGATCGTGCGGATGATAAAAGGAAATTGGGAGAAGGAAACTCGTGACCCAGGTGCACGTGCCGGAAGATTATTTAGAAAGAGTGCATAAATATCAATTATCTAGGGGCATTTACGTCAAACACTACAAGGTGGTTCGCACACACAAAATCGATTATAGCTAGAACGAATCCCTATAATTTTGAAATTCATTCTGAAAAAAAGAAACTTCCTTCTCCAGACTTCTTTTCAGTGAAGGGGAACGACACAAAAGCACACGAGTCCGAAATTGAAGGTTAATCGACGTTGAAACCCTACAAAGCGGGAAAGAAGAATGGAGAACACTACAAGATCAATGGAGCAATAGTACAAAGCAGCAATAGGGCAACAAAAGGTAATTAATATAGTATTTAAAGGATATGAGTTCGTGTGAATGCATACACAACTAGTTTTGGGGAAATTATTTTAGAACCGATGAGAATGATAGTATTGTTGTAATAGGAAAAGTATCAATGCGTATTTGAAATAGAAACAATAGTGTAATTTGTTGCACCCTACATCTTTCAATAGAACAAATTAATTGAAAGATTAAGAGCTTTTTGTGCAAAATCAGGGATAAAAATGTATGAAGAAATAATTAATAGGTTTATATAATTGATTTTAAGATAGTCCTATTGGTAACAATTTAAGAACTACAGAACTACAGAGTGTATTAAACTGAACATGTGCACCAAACCGTATCTTAAAGTGCATATAGTAGTATCTTAAGATGCATAGTAGGTTATATAACCCCATGCTCTATCTAAATTTGAAAATTACATAGAGTGGAATGACAAATGTATATAGTGTAGATGTTATGATGAAATGAATTTAAGATTACTTCGTGATGAAGGTAAAAAGGGAATGATGGAAGTATGAAGCTATAACACAAAATAAGTGTTGTGCAAATTTGATATTAAACATGTGTAATAAAATGTATCTTAAGGTGCATAAAAGTTTTTGGATGTAAAGCAAGCAAAAGAGGGAAAGATTAAGTGTTAAATGGAGACCTAAACGGGACAAGGGACTATAGGCTAGGAATGTGAAGCGAGAAAAGGAGATGCAAAACAACTGAGTGCATTGCGAATGAGATATTGTGCAGCAATCGCAACAGCAGACGTGCATCAGAAGAAGGGGGAACTTGGTGCAAATTAAGGAGTTAGCCAAAGATAAAAATGAAGGCTCAAAGCATTTAATTAAATTCCCGATCTTTAGTACTAGGCAGTTTATGTTATCAGTAATATGGTAGCATTTGATATATTTTAGATACTTTTTGGATTTTATCAACTTGTTCAAAAGTACACTATGTTTGGATTTTTTGAATTTCAGAGGGACTTAAAACCTAGATGTGGCTGAAGTTTGTATATGATATGTGTTGAGTTGAAAAGTATGAAACTCAAAAATAAAATAAGTGCAATGCAAATCTGATAGTAAACATGTGCAACAAAAGGTATCTCTGTGTGCATGAAATTTGATTGTGCAGGCACTACAAACAAAAAATTGTAGGTAATGACTATGATTAAGAGAAGTGGCAGATTGTTAGATGTAAAACAAGCATGGGAAAGATAAAGATATAAATGGAGACCTAAATGGGACAAGGGACTAAAGGTTGTGAATGTGGAGTGAGAAAGGAGATGCAAATCAACCGAGTGCATTGGGAATGAGATACTGTGCAGGAATCACAAGAGTAGATGTGCATTGGGGAAACTAAAGGAGATGCAAATCAACCGAGTGCATTGGGAATGGGATACTGTGCAGGAATCACAAGAGTAGATGTTCACGAGAAGAAGGGGAAACTGTGCAGGAGATACTGTGAATGTGGACTGTGGAGCGAGAAAGGAGATGCAAATCAACCGAGTGCATTGGGAATGAGATACTGTGCAGGAATCACAAGAGTAGATGTGCATGAGAAGAAGGGGAAACTTTGTGCAAGCTAAGGAGTTAGCCAAAGCAAAATGAAGGCTCAAACCATTTAAGTTTAGTACTAGACACTTTGTTATTGATAATATTGTAGCATTTGATAAGTTTGAGATGCTTTTGGATTTTATCAATTTGTTTAATGGTAGACTATGTTGTTTTAATTTTTCAATTTCAGAGAAATGCAATATGTGGTTGGAGTTTGTATATGATGTAACATGTTGAATCATAATCCGCACAGAAGGTTGATAAGTGTTGAGTTAAAAGTAGTGCACATAAATTGTCAACACATGCACCTTTACTTTAACCATTATGCATACACTACGGTGTTTTGATATTTGAAATATCAAAGATAGTTGAAGCCAATGTGTGATTGAAGTCTGAATATGATATCATATATGAGATCATAATATGTCCAAAAGGTTGATAAGTTTTTATTGAAATCAAAGGTTTTGTATACATATTGTCAAAATATGCACATACAAATTACTCCAATTTATAATATACGCTTAATTTATATGCACAATCTGTTAGTCTTTTTAGTATCTTTAATAGTCTTCTATTTACCCTTCCAAAAACAAGTCATGTTTACGTACTTTCACCACAGTCTATGATGTTGCTTTCACTAATTGTAAGTTTAGGTTGATTTTTGAAACCCCCTATGTTAAGTAAAACATATTTATAGACAAAAACAAAATCACGAGTTCCAACAAAGTGCTATTATGGACATTAAAGTGATAAGCTGCTACATAATATGTACAGAAATGAAATTCATCATCAACATTTTGGAGTAAAATACCAACATATGGATTAAAACCTTCAATACAATTCAAAATCCAATAATTGCTGGAGATCTGAGTAACATGAAACTTATTCGAATTACAAGAAACCGTCTCGCCTAGAAGATGAATAGTTCAATTAATATGTTGCACATGCCCTGTTGCTTAAGGTTTTGTTACGCTCCACGTATGACAGTTAAGATTTTGCTGTTGCGAACAATGTGTATCATTCATGCCACCAGAATGGTTCATTTTGTTATGTTCCCTTCTTGGAGAAACCATTGCAGAGACTTGTAGTGCAACTATAATAATAAAAAGGTGCAACACATATAGTTTGTTAGTGCAAATCTTAAAAAAGTTGCAGAGCATAATAATAAAATGACTTATGGATCAAATAATATGTGTTAGTACATTACATATTTGACAAAGTGCGTGAAAGTGCACTAGTAGTTGACTAGAATTACAACTCAGCAGCATTCAAACAAGAAAAATCTCAATCAACATAAGTATGAATGCAGATGTATAGAAACTATGTGAATTGGTATAGAATAATACAAGCACGTAAGCTACGAGGCATATTGTTCATAATTTGATTCAAGTGCTTACTAATAAGATCAATTCAATGGCAAAAAACTCAGTGTAGACTCGAATAGAAAAATGAAGAAATTCTACTTTTGGTCCTCCGAGTTTTGCACCAATTCCACATTTAGTCCCCATCTTTCACTTTATCCATTTTTGGTACCTGACTATTGTTTTTCCGACCATTTTTGGTCCATCTCTAGACATTTTTACTATTGAAAAAGGACCGTATATGGTCAAGAAAACAATAGTCAGGTATCAAAAATGGATAAAGTGAAAGATGAGGACTAAATGTGGAATTGGTGCATAACTCGGAGGACCAAAAGTGGAATTTTTTCTAGAAAAATTACAGTTAAGTATATGGAAAAATCGAATAGACAAATAAATAATTTGAAATAAACTTATAGCCATCCTTGTGGTGAAGATGATATTATTCAGAATTTCAGATTGAATAAGATTAAAATAGACCTAAAACAATCCATGACAGTGGTGTTATAGATTCAGATTAGATGCACAAGAGAGATGGAAGACGTCGAAGATGAGCAAGGAAGATGAGATAAATAAGAGAGATCGCTGATTAAAATGAGAGAAAGAGAATAGCTCATTGACGATGGTGCAAAACAGAGGAGATGTTGCCGATAAAAAAGATCGAGGAAGATGAGAGGCGGACGGTTATCAGGGAAAACAACTGTCAAAATGACCATAGTAACCTCACACGAATTATTATATTAATTTAAATGAGGGTGAAATCCAAGGATCCTCATTCATTCTTATTTCTCTCATTAGATGTTATTCTCATCTGAACCAAACTCTATATATATATACACGTCATGTCATATTTCAATATGCGAAATAAAGAAGCTGTGAGAGTAGTACGCGACGGAAGAAGATGGAATCGCCGGAGGAGGAAAAGCACTCACGGCCGAAGGAGGACTGCGAGACTGTCTTTGCGCCGGCAGAGGAGAGCTGGAGTTTCTGTCATCGGCCCAAACTGCTGCTACACGAACCGGAGTAGAAACGAACGCCGGAACCGCTAAGTTCGCCGAACTGATTCACACCGGAAGGAAATAGAAGAGCCGCCGCTGGAGGGGACAAGTACGGGGTCGATGCCGCTGGCAATGCCCTGCTGTTGCTGCCAGAAGCCTCCGTGTACGCTCGCCCGCTGGGAGTGATCGACGAGGAAGACGACCCTTAGCTTAGTACGTACGTATACTCTGTATTCTACTCCGTATTTGTTTAATAATTGGGCGGGCTATAGTTATAGCTTGGGCTGGCCGAATGAAAAAGGCAATGGACTGATCTCAGTGATATGGTGTTAACTTTTAAAGTGATTTAATTGGCTGGACTTAATTTTTAAAAATCATTATGATATATTCAAACGGAGAAAAGGGAAATATATGAATACGGCTAGGTGAATTTAACTATAAGTTGATATTGATATTAGCATTTTAATATTCTTAGAAGGTGAATTTGGAGAAGACTGATATAGAAGTTTCGGTTAGGAGTCATCACGATTTGAGGTAAGTTTCATTGCAATAAAAATCCTTTTACCTCGTAATTAATTTGAATGTTTTAATGTACAATTCGAGTAATGTATTTATGTGTATTAAATTTGAGTAAATGTTGTTCTATATGAAGTTGTTTGTACTTGATATATTGGTTTGTTATTATTGGATTTTGATACAAGTTATTATATACGTTTTTTGGGAGATTTTCTAATGGTGAATATTTTGGTGTTGTTGTGAGTAAATTGGATTTTGAGAAAATATATGTGAATTTTAGCGTATTTTGAAAGATACAAACTTTTGATTGGATTTTGAGAAAACAAAGAAAAGTTAATATTTTTAATGGTGACACTAATGTCTATAAGGCATAAATATTTATTTTGGAAAGACAAGATAAAAGACTTTTTCATAATTGGGGCACCACGGGAGAAATCTGTAGGTGTCGGGCCACCTTCACGTCCGTTAATGGTGAGGGATGGTTAGGACTACTACTACTTGAATTGAGAGCTGTGAAACAAATTAAATAAATTTTGGAGGGTTCGGTAATCACCCCGAACAACTGGGCATCAGATCCCATTTATTAGAGCAGCAGTAGTAGTAGTACCTATTCTCTTAAGGGTCTTTGAACCTAGAACTTAGGGAGTGTATCCCATTTGGAGTAGGGAGACGTTGACGTCAGAACTACTTAGACTTCATACTACTCGGAGGGCTTGGAATCCTTTAGGTAGTGTGCACACTTAAGGTAGAAGTCTAGATTCTAATAGAGGAGATGTGGTACCGAGAGCATATCGGAGTGACCGTACAAAACAACGGATCACTGGGCTCAAGAATCGAGATAACGCTTGAGCACCGCCCTTCTAAATGAACTAGGAGAATTAGCTATAAAGCTATTTTGAGGTAAATCAAATGTTTTGGTATTTTACTCTTAAAGAGTTGGATTAAAGAGTTGACTAAATATTTAATCATTTTATTAATTGTGAATTTCTTAAGTACAAATACTTGTGATATTGGTTTGGAAAACATATTTGTGGACATTGATTACGTGTTTTGTAAGGATTGTGATAAAGTGCTTAAGTGAGTTTTGAGATGGATATTTGGAGTTGTGTATATGATATATGCTTTGGAATATTTATGAGTTTTTATTACATTTTCTAATGTTGGAATTATTATGATTTGGAATATTATTATTTTACATATGAATTATGTTATGAGGATTTATTATAAACTAGTCTTTCACCCGTGCGTTGCACGGGATAACAAATTAGTAAAAAAAAATCATTATACAAATTCTATATTTAGAACGTCATATCTAAATGAAAACGATTAAACTCTTCAAAACAGTGTGTTTGGTTCGAAGTAATCCTTTATGTAGGCTGGAATCTGGTGTTTGGAATAAGAGATATTCGCGTTTGGTTCGCGTGCTTAATTTTTTCCGGCAATGTTACATTCCTTAAAAGAGAATACAGCAATGAGGTGACCGGTAATGTCAAACTCAACCCTCTCTTAGGTTATCCTACATTCCCTCTTAGATACGTAGTACTATCGTATATTTTTTCTTCTAGAAATACCCATGCTCATTAAATTAGAAGAAGCACCCTATGATTTCTTCTGCAATCACTTGTTCAAAAAAACAAAAGTTACTTTGCACTAAGACTTGGATGGGAAAATACAAATTATTAAATTAATGTAGAGAGAGTATTAAACATGTGTCAGTTTTGGTTGACACTTTTGATTACTCTAACATGGATGAGAAAAATAATACTCCGTACAATAGTTGTTAGATGAGCATTACATATTTTTACATGTAGTGTTCCAAAAAAACATACCATGGAAGTCAAGCTTTCTGTCATCAAGAGACCTGGGATCAAGGTTTTAAATAGCCGTAGCGGCAGCGGTAGCGGTCATCGCGGTAGCGGCCTGTAGCGGGCTGTAGCCGACTGTAGCGGTTGCAGCGGCGTGAAATATTTTTCAATTGCGCAAAACATAAATGTATTTTTTCACATCATTCACACAACATTTAATTTTGAGTTTCACTCCATGCATCACCATTAATGTATTTTTTCACATCATTCACACAACATATACACATTTACACATCAAACAGTTCGTGATGTACTGCCGGAAATGTCAATAGCGGGCTGTAGCGGGCTGTAGCGGACTGTAGCGGGCGGCGTAGCGGATTTTTCCCGTGATTTGGAAATCACACACGAATAGCTAGCGGGCCGTAGCGGTAGCGGCCACTACCGCGGCCGCTATAGCGGTAGCGGACCGCTATTTCAAACCATGCCTGGGATAAGCCACATATTGGCTACTGCTATAAATTGGCTATTAGAAGTAAACTACTAACCAAATCCGTGGGAATAATCAAAATCTTAAGTAGGAGAAGATAATGAGAGGTAGATATGAGTTGAGTAAGGTGAACCGGCAAAGAAGAGCGGAACTCATCCGATGTTGCAAAAAAAGAAGAGCGGAATAGACTGAAGAAGAAATAGCATACGGAGTAATAGAAATTGAAGTTACCAAAACACCCTTAAGAATGAGCGGGAAGAGACTTAGTTGGTTTAATTAATATATAGATATTGTTTTACTTATGATTGGTATGAATGTTTTGAAAAGATTTTCCTCCCAAATGTTTTGCAAAAATTATATATATGTATCAAACGTGATTATTTTATGGGGTTGAGTGGGACTTACTTAGCATTTTCGGCTAATTTTTGTTTCTTTGTTTTTCTTTCTTTTTCTGTACTTTATTTTTGCAGGAGATAAAGCTTGAGTATCTATTTGATGACGATGTTGATTCGAGAGAGATTCCGCTAGAACACCTAATTAGTAAATCATTGTAATTTATACTTTCAAGTTTTTTAGTGAATAATTGTTTTGGAGCTTAAATTGTTTTGGAGGTGATTAGCCTGTGCACTCGGTTAGGTTAGAACCGAGTGTGGCGGTAACGCCCCTATTTCCCTTTGAATTTTCCGTTGCACAATTATGATGTTTTCAAATAAAATTAATAATAAAGTATTATTTCAAAGTACGTGTTTTGGGTGGGAAATTTGGGGGTGTTGCACGCCGTGCCGAGAGGTCGGCCGTGATATGATGGTGTCGGCAATGGGAGGCCGACCTGAAAGTCGGGATGGTCTCACGGCCCTCGGCTGTGATGGTCTCCTTTAGACCCTCAGCCTCTAGGATGAAGATGCTCGTCTCGCGTCTCTCGGCCGTGATGGTCCCCTCTAGGCCATCAGCCTCTGGAGTGGAGATGCTCGTCTCACGGTCCTCCACCGTAATGGTCTCCTCTGGGCCCTCGATCTCTAGATGAAGATGAACGTCTCGCGGCTCTCAGCCATGATGGTCCTCTCTTTGATCGGCTTGAACGTCTTCGGAACTCAAGTCGAGCATCATTTAATCTTTTCACTCGAGCGCGTCGAGCGGCCTCGCCTGCACAACTAACTTGGTAACGGGCCGCACATCCCAACAGTATATATACACATATGACCATCTGCATGGCTCTCTTTTTTCAACACCTACGATTACCGGCCTATGGGTTATTGTGACCCTCGGCCTGGCTCATCATGTGGGGTTCTCGAACATGGTTGTCTGTGGCAGGACGACCATCTAGTGGTTTGCTGGACGTAGCATCTCGTGGCGGGGCCACTTAGCAACCAGCGGAACGTCTCATAAAAATAATCATTGGTCTGTTACTTTGAAAACTCAGACCCAATTTGCTCGCACTGCCCTCGAAAAAACGTGGTTGAGCGCTTTGGTGCCCTCGGGCCCCACAGGCCGCGTTTGGCACAGTCACTTCGCCTCGTGGCGCAGATGGTACTAGGGTACGATCTTCGCTCAGGCACTTGGTGCCGTGCGGACTAATGCGTAACCCCCAAATCAAAACGCGTCATCGGGGCACTACCCTCTAGAAACGGTCATCGAGGCAATACCCTCTGGAGACGCTCAGATCGCTAATCAAAGCCGATCGAGAGTGGGCCAACAGGCCCCACAAAAAATTAAATATTCAATAAAATATTGGCCGAACTAACCATCACAAGAGCTTCGCTCCGCATGATTTAATTCAGAGCATTTTTATCTCTGGTAAATAATAGTGATGTAACAGGTAATTATACTGATGTTATCCTATTATAGGTCATTCAGTTATGCTCTGATCGCTAATTAAGGTCGATTAGGAGCGAGCCGACGGGCCCACGACAACCAGTCATCTAATTTAAATGACGGTGAAGCTAATTACAACTTAGAGCATCGCTCGACATTATTTAATTTCAGGAGATTTTAGTCCCTAATAAATAATGGTGATAAAAAATACTAGCAATAATATTATTGTAAACTAATTAATTACTATCTATACTAATATAAAAGCAAAAGAATTTTGTGAATAGTATTCCCTCCCAAAAATGTCAACATCAAGCTATAGTTGGAAAAAAATGTTGGTTCACATGGTAAAACAAAAAATAACAATGGGTAAATAAGAATGCATTTTGGTGGGTCCGATAGATGAGTTCCGGTTGCTTAAAAAATAGTAGAAACAGTAAAGCAAGCATGCTCCTGCACTCCTAATGGTCAAAAAATATATTCACACTGTTCATACACACTAAAACAAATTGTGTGAATCCGGGTTATCCCACCAAGCCTAATCATTTTCGTGGCTTAGATTCATGAGAATTTTTAGCAAATCAATCCTATTGGTTCAAAGAGAGGTGCAGCTAATTCCTATTGGTTCTAAAGGGAGGTGTGAACTGTTGACATGAAATACGTGAGAAAATGTCCAAAAATCACTGTTTGAATTACTTTATTTTTATTGGTTGAATGGAGAGGTGGGAACAGTGAAACCGATGGAGTGTATCTCATTCCTAACAAGTTGCAATGCCACGCTCATCTATAAAAGAAACCGGGCATAAGAAGGATCTCTTGAATCTCTGCACGTAATTAGGGATTTGAGTCTGAAAAGAAAATACGGAGTAGGAAAAAATAACCTTTTGAGAGACAAAGGCCTCTGTCGAGAAAATAGAAGGGGTTATAATGCAAAGTCAGACAACATCCATGAGAATAGCCTCATATTCAGATGGAATCAAAGATAATAACAGCGAAACAAAGAGGCGTTTGTTTGAGGGGATGGGAGGTCTTGGTTCGGCACTTCGGCTACTTGAGTGTCGTTAGGGAGATCCCCATCGGTGACTTTCAATCATCACATCCAGCAAGATCCGAGAGATGGAGTGAGGAAAACTAATCAGAGATGGGTCTCCAGTTTTCCGTGCGTCAGAGCCGAGCGCCGTTCCTCCAGCGTCAGCGCGTGGCGGCCGATGCTGCGCGGTAGCAGACCGTTCAGGGACTACGATGCTGGACGGAGGATGTGGGTTGCTCTCAGTTCATCGATTGGAGGTCCGTCCGCCAGCACTTGCGAACAGATATCCGACCCTAGCAAGAAGAGAGCTCGAGGATGCTCTACAGGTCTTCAATCCGGCGACAATCAAACTATCGAGGCGGTTGGAGATAAAAATAGGGGAAGTCAGCAGTGGAAATTACAGGCAGTGGAGATTACAAACAGCATTTGTGTGTTAAAATCGAAAGCGACGAAGGTGGGGAAGGGAGAAGGGGAGACGTTCTGGAAATTCGATCTAGAAAATACGGAGTATACATGTGTAGTGTTAGACTGTTTGTGGAGGTGGGTATGGGTAAATCCAAAAATTCTAGAATTTGAATACGGAGTATGGATATTTGTTTTTGAATATATGAATCAATGTATGGTTCCTAATTTTCTCTAATTAAATAAACATTTCACAATAAGTGATGAGAGTGATCCGTTTCACAACTCATATTTTTGACTTGAACTAACTTTATTGGTAAATAAATACAAAGTTTACAATTCCATGCATGTAATAATTAAATTAAGTAAATTTTGATGTATACTTTATTTATTAGTTAAAAATATGAGTTATCAAACGGAGCAAAAACAACTACTTAGGGGGTGTTTGGATCTGATTCTCAAAACTGCTTCTGCTTCTTCAAGGAGCAGAAGCAGAAGCTGGAGTGTTTGGGTGAAATTCCAGAAGCACTTCTGGAGCTCTAATTTACTCTCAGAATCAGTTTTTTTAGAAGCTGGGGGGTACCAGCTTCTGAAAACTGATTCTGATTCTGCTTCTGCTTTTAAAAAAGAAGCAGAAGCAGAATCAGTTCCAAACACCCCCTTAGTACGTCATTATGATTAGATTAAATGTGTTTTGAAATCAAATGTGCTTAAAACCATTATTATTTCAAATAGGGATTCAACTCACTTTTTTGGAAACATTCAACTCATTTAAAATAGTAGGAAAACTTATATAAACATTATTTAAACATTTTTTAAAAATTTATATTGGGTAGAAAAACTTATATAAACATTATTTAAACCTTTTTTGACAAATTTATATTGAAGAGTTTTAAGGATGTTTCTGTTTGGACTTATTTCAATTTCAAATCAGAACAAACAAGGTTAGGCTTAAACGGATCATACCACACTAGATCAGATTTTGACATTTATAAAATACATATAGTCACGATATCTACCAGACTAGACTAAACCAGACCAAATAAAACCAGATTAGATCAAATCAGAAACATTCAATCCAATTAAAAACACCCTAAGAATGACATAAGTATTTTCACATATCTGCACTCCAACTTTAATCCATTTTGTATTGTTCAACTATTAGATTCATTTTTAGCTCACCTAAGGTTATTTAACAATTTTTCATTGTCTTACATTTTCCATAACAACAATAACATACACTTCTTTTAGAAATGATCATCCACCGTGCATCGCACGGGTACCGTACTAGTTCCGTAAATGAGAAAGTATATGTGATACTCTCTTTGGGTGGAGGCTCGGTCATGAAGAAAAAAGGTTGGGGTACACACTTTTTGTACACAGAAAGTGTACACTTGTTTGTCCCCCACAGACAAGTTGTCTGTCACGAAAATGGACAAACAACTCATCTCGTGACAGGCAACTTGTCTGTGGGGGACAAACAAGTGTACACTTTCTGTGTACAAAAAATGTGTACCCCTAGCTCCACCCCGGTCATAAATCACCCAAGGAATATTGTTGACTGAGTAAACTTCTCCAATAAAGCAACTAGGTACGTTACCCCCAATAATGCAGAGCTTGTCCTTCTCAGTTGAGGCCTTGGTCCCCATTCCCTTTCCACGACGTGGCTCGCTGACAACCAAGGACCAAACGGCGTGCTGTCCCCTTGCTAGCTGCTTGCCGGCGGTGGTCAAGTAAGGTCGCCGAAGGTGCAAGGACGGCGACGGAGGCCGGCCTCCAGTGGGAGTCCGGCAGAGCTTCAAAATGTCCCCTCCTTGAGCTCTAAGCTGCCATTAGCGGCAGAAGACTCATCCGGCTCGAGGTGGAGCTGCAACAGAGGCAGAGAAAGGTCATACTAACCGGTAAGGCGGATGAGTCCATTGCTACGACGTCCGCCGGTGCTCCGGCTTGATGAAAGAGCCGCATCTGGGATGATGAAGTTCGAGGTAGGCCGGAGTTCGCCCTTTACCTCCGGCTCGGTGCAGCATCGCCGCCGGGCTGGGTTGGCCATGGTTGCTTCTTCCGATTGTTTCTGGATTGGGTGTTTCCAGAACCATTTTTTTTGTTTTTTTTTTATGAAATCAGTGCATTTCGTATGAATTTTTTATAGAATACGTGAATCTTATTGGACCGATTATCACGGACGGTGCCAATGTTGAGTTTAATCCAACACGATATAGTAAATATATGTATAAATGTGTATGAACAAGCTCTTTTATTTTACGTGGAAACTCGAAAGGGAGAAAACCACGAGATTTTTTAGACTAATGTCCAAGCCCCCTCATTCTCATTAGACTCTCTTTTCCATTACATAATACAAGTATTGAAGCTCACATTAATGGAGGATAAAGTTAGCTAATCTAATCTAGAGAAGGAGGAGAAGTGGGGAAGAAGAGAGGAAAAGGGGGTAGGGGATAAATCTACCCTAATGGACCGAATGGACCGAAATGGGCCCAAAGGCTGAAATAGGCCTGATAGGCTAAAATGAACCTTACTAATTGGGCTCCGTACTACGTAAAGTCAACTCCTGAACATTAATAGGCCGGGATAATATATTCCAACAACATTAATAGATAAAGTAATATTCTGTAATAAAGTAAGAATGATTTTAAACCACACGATGTTTATCAAATAAGGCATGAGACAATTAAATAGGGACATCTCAATACGGTAAAACGGAACATTTAAAAGGGGGCGGTGGGAGTATATATATATTATTCTGTGGTACAAATATTCGTATTTATTTCATAGTAAAAGAATAACAAGTTTGCATTTAATAGTTTAGACTTCTCTCTATTTTTTCATTAATCATTTCCCGTTATCCTTTTGGTTTCATATTGCTTGATTAATTAATCCCTAAACATACCAATCCATAAAAACATCTTTCGAAAGCTCAGAGCAGGGGTGTAGATATGGAGGTCAGCCCTGACCCGTCTAACTCCAAATTTTAAAAATGTCTATCTTTTTAATGTAAATTTTTTTGAAAAATATTCTTTGTATGAGTAATGAGTCGGTTCGGTTAAGTGTCCTGGCTCTGGCTTGACTCAAATGATTGTGTTGAGCATTTGGACGGTGAGAACTATATCTCAATGGTAACTATGAGGCTATGACAAAAGACGATTCGTCGGCTGCTTACCAAACACAATCGTATAGTCATAATAAGTAGTAATGTGTACGTACATACTTTGAAGGTGTTCGCAACACATGTTAATATTAATTATTAATAATGTCCCAAAATTTAATTCATTAGGCATACCACTACCAAAAAACTTCGGTATAGACATGGAAATTCATCGGCACCGGTGCCGATGAATGGATTGAATGGTGATTCCAATGAAGTCGGGATGGACGACCTTTTCAATGAGTTGAGGGACAATGATGCTATGGAAGCTAGGGATGGGCATGCATGAAAAATCGTAACCGATTAACCGTACTAAATAATCGAAAAAACCGGTGTTTTTCTCGGTTAACTGTACCGTGTTTTTAAAAATTCACGGTGCGGTTAACTAACCGCAAGAAACAACGGTACACTGGACGGTTACGGTTTTGAAACTAAACTACACCGGTTAATCGATAATCTAAATATTACATGATTTAAATCTAAACTCATGTCACTATGCCAGTCAAGTATTGCGCGAGTCTGGGAATTGAACGACAACATGTGATGTGCATTAAACAATTAATATCAGTGAGTAATTTGGGAGAGTTTTTTCTCATGGAAAGGTGTTTTTCAAACTTATTTCCCAAATTAAGGTGCTTTTAAACTTATTTCCCAAACTATGGTAGTTTTTTGCCATGTCATCAGATTCTCACTGCGGATGCCACATCACTCATCCACATCAGCCCAACAATATAATTACATGTCATCTAATTTCAATAATTTATGTGTGCTATTAAAATATGAGTTAAGCATAAAAGTAGGGACTAAACTTTGTTTAGTTTTTGGTTTTGGAGACTGAAGTTACTTTATTTTGATTTTAGGGACTCAAACATTTTTCTATCAAATTTCATTTAACTTGTAAACATTTACTCCGTATAATAATAAAAGTATACGTATAATACGAATAACAATATGTACATGTGTACAGAGAATTACAAAAGCTAGTCAAGGTTATGTATTGCATGTGCGTACAAGGCAAAACGAATTAAATTAACTGAGATACATATGAACCGATAAATTGTTTCAAAAGCAAATTTTAGGACGTTTTTATTAAATCATATTTTCAGCTTATCAGTTTTATTCAACAATTTTTTTTCAAATACATAACTTTTAATTTTTGAATACTCAAATGTATAATAATAAAAGTAAACTAATATTAAACCAGGTAGAAGTTACTGTTTTGGTGTAATTGACTAATTGGGTAAAATTGCTAAAGAGAACTATTTGAGCTATTTTTCATACGTAGTATGTGGTATAATTTTTCTTTATTTTATTAATGAAAAATATTTAAAATTTACTCTCTCCGTCTCGTAATTATGTTCCTACTTTCCTTTTTGGGATAGTCCACATTAAAGTTCTGTTGGTCGAAAATAGGACGCTCGTAGACTTTAGGAAAGCTACGATAGACACTCAAGCAGGAAAATAGAAAGTACTACGAAAATGGAAAGTAGTTAGGGAGTTTGAGAGCCAAAATAGCATCTAGAAGTTCCTCCACTAATCTGAATTACAATCTGCCTTTTATAGGCGTATACAAATCGTAACCGTTATCGATAATAATAACTAATTAATTACAACATTAATACGAATTAAATACATAATTAAACAACGCATTAATTGCTTGACCGTTACTTTTCCCAGCAGGCAGGTCGGGCGAACTGACAGGCTCCCCGCTGGACTGGTAGATAGGCTCCAGGTTGTGGACTTGGATCCACGGGTCCAAGTTCAGGGCTTGGGCCGATTAGGCTCTGGGCCTAGTCCTATTACTCCATCAAGTTCCTACTTCAAACTTTTCCTTATTTGGCAAATGATTTACACCTAAACAGTGTCAAATAATGTTTAAACAGTGTCAAACAGTGCTCAAATTGTGCACTTCACAGTAAAGTCAAGTTTATTTCTTAATATGCGTGAAGTCAAGTTTTTTTGGAATGTGGATAATGCTTCTCTGTTGCTTTCCTACCTTTTGGTGATGAGGTATTTTTAATCATAATCTACAAGTTTGTGCAAAGAATTGTTGTAGTATAAAAATGAAGAAGTACCTATGAATAGATTTGCAACTATTTTGGATTGGAAGGGTTTATTTTACTATTTTAAACGTTCTATTAAGTTAATTTTTATTCATTTATATAAATATTCAGAATTCATATAATATTCTTTGATTATGTTCTAGAAATTGGAATATATTTCATTCTAATGTTGTTAATTTATCAAATTGTTTTTCCTCTAGTGATCTGGCGCACATGTAAAACCCCAAATTAAACTTGTTATGCTTTGGTGAATTCTAGTCTACAATAATTAATGTACTTCATATGAACTTTGGTGTTTGTGAATGTGCAGGATGATGAATAATGGAACCCAATGAACATGGAATCACATCTGATCTGTCAAGAAGTGTTCAGATACACCAATTTAAAGAACTTCTAGAGTACTGGATTTCTTATTTATCTAAGGTATGCATAACTCCATTATTTTCAATGTGTCAGTTGAAAGAGAGCCCAAAGATCAAAATCCTAATATTATATAGTCATATAGAGCATTACATAAGTTCTAATATGTGAATTGGCTCCAAAATTAACATTTATACTTGTGTCTCACATGATGCTGGAAATCCTGAAATTTAACTTAGTGTTCCTGAAATTTACTACTTTCGAGAGATATTGAGGGTGCTAACTTTTTGTAACATAATAGGGAAACTATTGAATCAATTAAGGTATTGTTAAGTTAAATTTCATATTTTGAATCCCCAATATGATGTTATTAAATGGTTGGTATTCGCAATATTGCTAATTCTATTGTGTGATGTGATAAATAGTAGTTAGCAAGTTTTCATATTCTAATTAGGATTTTTTTTGGAATCCGTAGGATAATGAAGATTTGGAAACTTATGAATTGAATGAGGAAGTATTGCCTTTGCACTACCGTGAGCATGATGAACTTGTGGATTAGGGGCTTTGAATTCTTTGCCAGCACATGTTTGGGAGTAGCTTAGGCCCGGAATTTTTTTTCTTTAGAACTTTGTACTTTTTATAGTGATTACCATAAAGACCAGTTTTTAACAATAAAGGATTATGGCAGGAGTGCAGTACTACTTTGGATTTTGGATTAATTTTATAAAATTCGTTGTTAATGTGTGATTAATATGTCATTTAGTTTGTTTTATTTGGATATAATGTGGCGTCTTATTTCTAAAATCAGCGTGCACTCACGCATATATATATATATTATATATATTAATATACACACGTGTAGTATAATGTAACTGTTACAATATTAAATTGTAACACTTCACAAAAAGTAACACTTATATCCAAATGTAACATCTTAATCGAATGTAACACTTTTTTCTTCAAATGTAACACTTTTATGCTTATGATGTGTAGTGTTACATTAGGAATCATAAAGTGTTACAATAGGTGAAATGCAACGCAAGAAAATGTAACACGCAAAAAGTGTTACATTTTCCTTAAATGTAACACTTTGTGATACTATTGTAATATTTTCATGTGTTACATTAGAGGCTAAAACGTAGTAGTGAAACCGACAGTAAAATAAAAAAATTGTAAATGACGCAATAAACTGAAATTGGCATTTATTATATACCGATGTTATTACATTATTATTAGTCGATCAAATTTAAACTATTAAACAAAGTTTAGTCAAATTTTTAATAAAATATTAGTCACATATTTATCTTTCAAAAATAATAAAGCGGTAATATTGTTATCATCATTTCCTAAAACTAATTTATCATCAAATTTCAATAAGCTTACGAAATAATTATAAGCTCATATAGTCATATGTTTGTGTGTGTCAAATGATTCTTTTTTGTCCTATCAGGGGCGGAGTCCGGGCATCGGACCTGACTGGTGCAGCACGTTTTTTTTTTTTTGGACAGAAATTTTACATAATTTTTTACTCTAAAAGTATAGGTTTTTTTAAATTTGGAGTGGGACGGGTCAGGGTTGGCCCTGCTTAGCTACGCCCCTAGTCCTATACAAATATAATGCATAACCTTACGTTTTATAATTATTTATTTGTACCATACGTATACACTTTTTTATTGTAAACGTTTAGAAATGAAATTGGATAGAGAAATGTTTGAGTCCCTACAACCTAAAGAAAAAAACTTCAGTCCCCAAAACTAAACAAAGTTTAGTCCCTACATTTACGCTTAACACCTTAAAATATAGAAAAATTTAAAGGCAAGGGGATTGGAACATGCATTCCTGCACAAGGGAGTCAAACTCCACATAATAGACAACCAATACACCAAACAATTTACTTGTTACATTACTGCTTTTTCGTTTACTTAAATAATACTTTATATATTCCTAAGAATTATTAGTCGTTCCTTTAGAGATATATTTTTCGTTCCCAAACAATTAAAATATAATAAAAACTTAATATGAGATGTTCAATTAAAAAAATTAAAACTTAATTTAAACTTATAATATAAAACATAATTTGCAATGTAATTATAAAAAAAATCTATTGGATAAATTTAATGTGACTTTGCGGTTTGGTATCAAGAATTTTTCTTATATTAATTATCAAGTTTTTTATCTTAGATAAATTTTGATGTGATTTTTTTTACATGAATAATATCCCATTTTTTAAAATTGGGGTGGTCTAAAAGCCTTTCATGACATTTAGTAATTATAAACTTTACTTAGGTTTTTATTTTTTGATTGTCTCAAATTTAGTACTTTGTGTTATTTTTTAATTGTTTCAAAATGAAGTTATATATCTCTAGAGAAACGATTAATTCACGGGTAAATATATATGCTCTTGGACTTAAAATCTATGTATTTCAAATTTCACTAAAAGTTAACATGTATTCCCTTTATCCCCTAACTTTGTCCCGTTTTACCTTTTTCATTTGTCCCTTTAAATTTTTCTCATACCATATTTGGTAATATTTTGATGGTTACAATTCATTCTTACTTTCTTCACCCTTAATCAATTTAATATCAATCATACAATTCCAATTTTTCTTAAAAGTTGTGTCACACTCCTTTGTACCAAACATAGTGGGACAGAGGTAATAACACTTTAGCTCAAATTAGAGCATCACATTTGGATTCGAATCAATAAAAATTCAAACCGAGGCTGAGTAGAGTAGAGTTGAGGTGCTATAAAGGATGTTTTAGGGAAAAAGTGTATATGATATTTTTAATTCGTTTATATTAAGTTTATAAGATGAAATTATTATTTTTAGTTAAATATCACAAACTAGGTTTTTTATTACTCCGTATAAGTTTTAATTATTTTTTTAGTTGAATATCTCATACTACCTCCGGTTTTTTTTAATCTTCACAGTTTGACTTCACACAAAATAAGGAAAGAAATTTGACTTTACTGTAGAGTACACTGTTGAGGCACTGTTTGACACTGTTTGGCACTGTAGAGACACTGTTTGGCACTGTTGAGACATTGTTTGGCACTGTTTGACACTGTTTTGATGTAGATTTCTTTGCCAAAAAAGGAAATAAGGAAGTGTGAAGTTTATTTTAGACCGTCCCAAAAAGGAAAGTGTGAAGTTTATTAAAAACCGGAGGGAGTACTTAGTACTACCTCCGTCCCTGATTGTTCTTCCAAATTAAAGTGGCACGGTGATTAAGAAAGTGGGAATTGTGTGGTGGAGAGTTGTGCAGAGGAGAGAGAAATGCTGTGAACCACAAATTCTTTGCCAAAAAAGGGAAAGTGAAGTTCTTTTTGGGACGGACGAAAAAGGAAAGTTGGGATTGGAAGTAAATTTAGGGACGGAGGGAGTATTAAGTTTTGATTATATTTGTAATGGTTTTGGAAAAAATAATATATTTTCAAAGGAACGAGTAACACACAATTATGAGATATTGCTTTATGAGACTTAAGAATATATATTACTCCGTATTTAAGTATCTAAAAAAGAAACATTGTAACAAGTAAATGGCATAGTACGTGTAGTCGTTGCATAACATGTGGGAGCTCTCCTTCCTTGCTGCAGGGACGCAGGTTACATACCCTTTGACCTCAATTTTTTCTATATTTTAATAGCACGCATAAACTATTAAAATTAGATGAGATTAAATAGTTGGGCTAATGTGGATAAACTGATGTGGCATGGCAGTGAGTATTGAATGACGTGGCAAAAAACTATCTTAATTTGGGAAATAAGTTTAGAAGTACCCTAGTTTGGAAAATAAGTTTGTAAAACACCCCTCCATGGGAAAAAATTCAAAAGTGATGGTTTATCGGAATTGGAGCTATATTATTGTTATTATTAGAGGCCGTTTGGAGCCCCCATAATGAGCTGATAAGGCTGAAAATATAAAAAACAACACCAAACACTTGCCAAATTGGCTGTTTGGGCTTATTTTTGTTGTCAGCCGAAAAAACAACAAATTACTCACTTTTTCAGCTGATTTTTATTAAGGTTCCGTTGATGAACGAATAGACCCATTTATCCTTCTATAATGTGTGAAGTTTGACGTATTCTTTTGCCGCTGCTTCATGTAGTTTCGAAAACTTGCTTGGGTGCTCCACTGCTCCGAATCAACGAATATTCTTATCAAACTCAGGTAGTGCTAAATAGCCTAAATACGTAGTATTTTATTCTTTTGGATTTAAGGAAAATTCTAACAAACTCATATATTTATGATAAAAAAATATTCCGTATATTTTATTGAAAGTGTATTTTTAAAATTAATCAACTCATATTACAAAAATATAATACTACTATCGCTCATTCGAAAAAATTCGTGTTTTTGGAGGATAAAACTTGTATATATAGATCAATATAAATTCAACATAAGAGTAAAAAATCCCATGTCATAAGTTAATTAAGCAGTCTAATAATAACCTAATCAAGCAAAATTAGTTTACTAGCAAAGCTCATACCCATATATTTAACAACACTAACAAACTAATACCCTTTATAGTAATTTTATACTCAATCAGCCACTTCAACCAATATATTACCAAACACTTTTACTTCAGGACATTAAGTCTTTATAGGCTTTTCAGCCTATTAAGCCGTTGCAGCCGTTGCCAAACAGGCCCTTAATTATTAATTGATTGATTAATCTGCCATATGGCACAATCACAATTGAGACATGACTTGGAACGCTTCACTGCATAATACGGAGTACTGGTTATCCCCCCAGGGAGTACTTTTAGTTAAATCAGGTATTTTTATTTAATTTTCATCCCACTTCCCTTAAAACATTAAAAAATCTAAAAAAGAAAAGAGTAATACGGAGTAGGGGTGGACAAAAATACCGAACCGGCATGGTACCGAACCGAACCGGTATGGTACCGGACCGAAAAACGGGGTTTGAAATGGATCTCAATTTTTTTGTCCCGATCCGGACCGTACCGGTTCTAAACCATGCCATGAACGGTTCTCATAAAATGAGAACCGATACCGGACCAAACCGTACCGAATTATGATTTAATTATTTAAATTTACATTCATACCATTACTTTGACTAGTGCCTCCACACTTTCACCGTCTATGCTAGTTCATATGAAGCCTGGAACCGGACTAATGTATGGTATAATTATTTAAATTAGTACTACTTTAGTTTATTTGAAATTTATGAATTATTTAATGCTACCTCCTTATCAAATTGATTTGCAAAATTAACTTTACTTGATCAAACAATTTCATTTTATTCACTTAATTAGGAAGTCGATTATTAATTATATTTAATATGGAGTTTGAAACTTTGAAGAGAATTAATTTAATTTAGTTTCTCAAAATGTAAATTTTAATTGTTCAATAAAGAGAATTTAACTTTAACATTGATTGACCAAAAACTATTGACTTTGCAATTTGCATATCAATTTGGGACGGGGAGAGTATGAAAATTGATAAATTATGTCGATTTTTGGAGGATGGCTAAACTTTAATTTCCGCTTAAACATTAAAAAAATGGCATTGTTTGGTATTGGTATGACATGGTACCGTCCCGTTTGAAAATAGAACCGTACGTACCGAACGGGTTGCAGTCTAAGACCAAACCGAACCGAACTGTTTGAATAGTAACGGTACGGGTACGGGTTCAGCCAAATATTGGACCAAACCCATCATATTATATTGACTAATTGGTCCTGCAAAAGCGGAGCCAAAGACCGTGCCAAAGTTGGAACGGATTAAAAATTACGTGCCAATCCATTTGGCTCGAGCTGGGTGGCTGGGAAAATTATTCCTAGCCAAAACCGAGCCAAACCCATTAGTCTAGGAATATTCTGAAGGATTCCGAGCCAAATTCCTTGCCTATAGTGATTTTTTTTGTAGTTACGTACATACTGATCGGATCACACCCTAAGATTAGGCATACGTACGGATCGGATCACACCAAGAATAAGATATCATTCTTGCTATATTTTTGTTACCCTAATTTAAATTTATACGTAACAATATTAATATGAGTCTACATACATACCACCAAATTTTTGCCATGCTTTCTTTGTCTCAGTGTTCATTATACCCTCTCCGTCCCCGAAAGAAGTTTCTCATGCCATTTGACTTTCACACACTTTTATGCAAGTAAACTTACCAGGGGTAAAGTTTATTGTTTCGACACTGTTTCGACGCTGTTTGGCACTGTTTGACACTGTTTTGCATTGTTTGGCACTGTTTTGATGTAGATAACTTTCTATTTAAGGAAATGGGAACTTAAATTAGGGACATCCAAATAAGGAAAGTGAGAACTTCTTTCGGGGACGGATGGAGTATTATTGAGACACCCATTCATTCGGAATGATTGGTTAAATTATACTCGTACTAATAATCAAATTCATTTTATATACATAAATTAAACTTGAAAGTTGAAAATTCTCTGATTAAATATTCAATTCCCTCCATCTCTATATAAATAGCACACTTTTCCTTTTGGGTTGTCCCAATATAATAGACATTTTTTTGTCAAACAAAACAGTGTCAAACAGTGTCCGAACAGAGCCAAACAGTATTCCACCTAAAGATGTGTACAAAAGCAAACATTCTCTTTACATAGGGATGGAGGGAGTACTACGTAATATTAAAAGAAGTATAAAGTTCATTGATATGACTATCATAATGTTATTCTCAAAATATATAGGGCGTACTACCTCCGTCCCTCTAAGTTTGGGACAAAGGGGTGTGGTGTGGTCTTTAAGAGAAAGTGGAATTGTGTGGTTGGTATTGAATTGATAATATGTGAATAAATTAATAATGAATTCTAATCACTCAAATGTTATCAAATATGGTATGAGACAAACGAAAAAGGTAAAACGGGACAAACTTAGGGGGACGGAGGGAGACAGGAAGTACTCATTTATTAGTATTTTGGGAAGTTTCATTCTAACTTAATCTTTTAGTATAACTAAATAAGTCATATTTGAAAAATAGACATATTTTTTAACTCGATCTATATTTTGGTATTGTATTGAGACATTTCTATCATATTTATATGCCACTGCACATAATTCTATTTTCCTATGAAGTAAAGTTCAAGTACCTAATACGCGAAAAAAATGTTTTTCAGTGAAAAATACTTAATCTTCAATGACAAACCAAAAATAATACTTTCCTCCGTATCATAATAGTTGCAACATTGGAATTTACAGACTATTCATCTACTCTACTTCGACTATATTTTATTTATTAATGTATGTGAATATTTTTTTTAAAGTATTATTGAATTCGTCTCATTACAAAGTTTCATAATATGATTTTTAAAAGTTTTTTACTAATAGATAATTAAATATAATGACGGTCAAAGTTGTGCATTGACAAACGTGAAAAAGGGAATGTTGCAACTAAAAAAGAACGGAGGAAATACACAATATAATGCAAAGATTATCATTTTTGCTAATTTTTATTTTGTGACACATACAATTATATATAAACACAAATTACACATTTACACACATGATAATTAGTGTATATTATCATAACAATTAGTAATTTTTATTTACTCTATGACTCTCTGGGTAGTAGTATAATTTTACAAACTACGTGCATGGTTTATCTTTAAAACATGTGTCATTCTCCTTCTTGAAGAAAAACTGGACCGGGAGAGCCCCTAGCCCGATACCCAGGTGGTTATACCCATTATTCTTAATGAACCCGGCCCAATAGCAAGTTGGAAAGCGATCCGATGATTGACTTTCAACGCAGTAAACAATCTTGTACCCAAGCCTCACTCTCTTGATCGCAAACTGGGCCGATATAGACTTTGGGCCTGCTGCCACGAACATCTGGTGTGGAAATTCTCCGCTCTTTAAGTACCAAGCGGGCCTGAAACGTCTTCGTTTCTTCTTCGAGGCCCAGTCCTCTTTTTCTCCGCCGGAGTCTTTTCCGGCGATGGAGAACTGGACCTTGTAGAACGTGTTCTCCCGGACGATGCGACTTTTTTCGTCATCGCCGTCGTCGTCATCTTTTATCGGCGAGAAGGTGATCGGGAATCCACGTGAGTCTTCCTTGAAGAAGGGACACTGGACGACGTCGTTCCTGGCCGCCGTGTATCCGTTGGTGTTGTAGGGTAGGCATAAGCCGAGTGGGTGTAGGAAAGTGCCCCCGGAGAATGCGTAGTACGGCTTTCCGAGCATGAGCACGTCACCGTTGACGTCAAACACCGGCGGGGAGGAGGACGGAGACGGTGACGAGATGGCGACGGAAGAGAGGAGTAGAGGTGGCAGCATGAGAAGGAGATGACCGATCATTTTGTTATTTTTGGAGTACGTATAGTACGTGTTGGTTTGCATGGTTTGTAAAGAGAGGGAGGCTAACCTTTTTATAGGGAGTTAGTTATTTAGGCAAAAATGCAAAACTCCTCTTTCTACACGTATGATGTGAGCCTTTCTCCCTTATTTTTCATTCCTACAATGTCTAACCAAAAAAACTCAAATAAGATGCAACTTATGTGCAATTGTGCAAATATAAACAAAAAATTGTACTCAGTATTATTTTGTCTATTTGAAAATTGTACTTCATTCTTCCTGTGCTAAAATGGTTTAATTTGGAATTTTACTTTTTTTTATCATAGCCTGATTTCACTCTGATTTTAAATATCAACTTATGATTATTTGAGGATCAAATTCTCCTTTGAACTCAATAGAACTGTAATCTATTTTTCAAGTATATGAATTCTAATGACACTAATTAATGTGGAAAAAGTAAGCAATAATGAATTACGAGTACTGTTTTAGGAAATTGTCCTTTTTTTAGCAAAAGGAAATTTTTATTAGGAAAATTTTATGGTGCGTTCGTAAAACGGTATGTTCCGGTACAAACCCCATGGCATTATGCGATTGAATAAGAGTTCCATGTCATTTATTATGTAGAACTGAGTAATGTATATTGCAGTTTAGTCCCTATGGTATGTAAACGTATACAATTAATGTTCCCGAGAAGAAAGAACATTGACAAAATTAAAAAATCTCCCAATAAGAATAAAAAAGAAGACCTGGGAAGAAAAAAAGATGGATGGATGATAAAACCGACATATATCTCAATAAATAATGATAATTGAAGAACTCATCGATGAATTAGCATTCAGCACAAAGCAAAATTAATAGGAGTACATAGTAAATATTATGTCTTGAGACTTGAATCGAATTTGTAGTTAGTAGGCTATCCCTTATGTTCCAACTCAACGATGCCAAATTTGTCATCTTCCCCTTACTTATAAGGTCTCTAATTAAGAAGAAGGTATGAAACCTTCAATACTTTCTGGCACTGAAAAAATGACAAATTATTTTGGAATTGAAGACACAAAAACCAGGGATATCGAATTTGCACATCGCCGAAACTCAAATATTCAGTCAATTATTTTTCACACAAAAAAGCATTGGGAGCAGACAGACTAAAAGATCATTAAAGCAGGCCGGCCGAGTTTTTGGCTGATCAAGTTTTGGGCGGAATTGCGGATTTGATTTAGGGATTTAGATTTGAATTTACCTGATACTACTATCATTTTAGTGCATACGTTAAATTGGGAATGATTTTTTCGTCTCTGTGTTTAGTTCTCCGGAACAATAATGAACTATGCTTTTTTGGGCACATGGCCATCGTGTTTGAGAAAATTCTGGTGAAATTACAATGAGTAAAGAAAATTCTCCGGAATTTCAATCCGCTATAATAAACTCCACGAAAACTGGATCCAAGCATCACAACCGTAGTGAGCAGCTCAATAAAGTTTATGATTTCCATATCTAAATTTATTAAACTTAAACAATTAAAAGATAATGAGAAGGAATTGACGAAGAAGACGATGCAGAGAGAGAAGAAGTTGCGTCTTAAGGAAAAAGAGATCACAGGAGGAAAAGGATTAACGGAAAAAGTATAGAAAATAAAAACTTATGTAATTAAAAACTAAAAGGATTAAATTGCTAGGGAAAATGGAAACTAATAATCCAACTTTTTAGCGGTCTTCTTTTAATAGTCCCACCTTTTCGTTATTCATGAATAATCCAACCTTTGCACCTCATCTCCATTCACTGGTCCCTGACCGGTTGATGACCTGTTATTCCAAGTTATTTTCTTATCTTTGCAAAATATTATCTTTGTGAAAGGTGGAATTTATGGTATAATAGTTTGGACAAAGGTTAGATTATTTATGTAAAGTTTTTTTTAACCAAGGTGACGTTGCATCATTAAACAACTTGTCCTGCTCTTATTTGTCCACCTTTGGAATGCACCAAAAGGTCCCACAACATTGATGCACTAGAGAGCTACCCTTTAGTAATATACAAAGTACTACAAATTGCAATCCGGACCATAACAATATAACATAATGTTCGACCAATATGTAACTGTGCATTTAAAACCAATTGTATCTTGTACACAAAAAATCTCACACAAGATTAAATGTACAAGGTCCAAAACGATTTTTAGTTTAATTTCTTACCTTTATCTTTTACTAAAATAAATATAAAATAAAAAAGATTGACTTTCTTATTTGAGTTTTCCATTAGTTAAATGTATATAATTATACATTTTGTGCCATTAATTAATGTATTTCTTTTGAAACTAAATCATGTATCTTTATATATAAGTATTACTAAATTAAATTCAAAAAACAAGAATATGACTTATTCTAAAAAAATAAAAATAAAAATGACATATTCATTGACTAGTTTTCAGTGACTCGTCGTCTACCAATGATTTGTCAAAAGAATAGCATATTTTTTTTTAAAGAATGACATAAATATTACTCCACAACTTTCCTGGGACAAAAATATGACCAAGATTCGCGTGGACAAAAAAGAGAGTAAAAAATTCAATCCAAATTTTCGCCAGATACGTCTATGGTTCAGCGATGGGCGGCAGCTAGAGTTGCGGGTGGTGGTGCGGCGGTTGGGGAGGGGCTAGGGTTGGGAAGGTTTGCCGAACAGGTAGCTAGCCGCTGGAAGGGTGCTAGGGATGGGGGCTTGATGTGAGTTTTCTGGCACTTAAAAAGATGTAGTAATATAGGATAAGAGTACGAGTATCATATCCACAGAGACGGAAAAAGGGAATCAGGAATTAACTAGTTTCAAAGATTAAAATAAAATAAATGCAATTGTGCGAAATTTGGATTGTTTTGATCATCAAAACGATTTTTCATTAATATAAAGCAAACACGCAAGACAAAATCCAGATAGCTATTACATATCCGATCATAAGCCCTGACTCGCTAGACACAAAACAGGCAAGAAGAAGCCTAAAATGATTGAAAGTGCAGTATTGCCTATCAAAAGTTCTTCAAAAATCAAAATACTCCAACCACACATTCTTGAACTGAAATAAAAATAAGTACTACAAAAGGAAAAATAATACGAGAATAAAAATTTTCCCCAAATTTCTTCCTGTCTTGGAGGTGGTTCCGGAAGAGGGCGAGCTGCAGTAGTATGGTAGAAAAGAATTTCAACCCCCCTGGAAAATTAATTTGAAACTCTATTCTTCTTGCACTCGCCAATTTGCTCTTGCCAATTCGCTCGTTGATATTTGCCGTTGAAACACATGTCCAAGGTGCAGAAGAAAACTTTGTCATATTGCCTTGTGTTTCTTCGCGCACAAAAATACAATTTGCACCCCACCGCCCTTGCGACGTTCCTAAACTCCAAAGAGAAAAGCCGTATGAAGCTCTCGTTCCACGAAAAACTCAGCTGACGAACGAAACTCGAATGGCAGAAACAAAAAACCCTAACAAGATGTAGGGAAGACGACCACTCCTCGAAACAATCGATAGCGGAGAAGAAAACTCTAGCGGTGAAAATCCACCCTAGAGAGAGGTCTCAATGATTCCTACTACCAGTAATCCTTATTCATTGAAAAGCTGTTGTAGGCCGATTCACGATTGCAGGCTGCGCGCGGCTTGCGAAATTTGGATTGTTGAAATAGTAAAATGCGAATAAAATATTAAACTAAAGGATTATTTCTAATTAATAACATAAGGGAACATGGATTGATTTTGGGGTAACCAAATTTCAGGGCTGATCAGGCATAATCACATGAAAATTATTTAATTGAGAAACGCCGGTGAATATTCAAGAGATATCAATTAAAATATTCAAACACAAATTAAATAAAGATCATGCAATTAATCTCTCAAGAATTTAACCCTAGATTATGATTAATCTCTTCATCAATCCCAAATCCCTAATTAAAACTACTCACAATTCATGATTGAGCAATCAATAGATTGAGACGAAAAAAATTAATTGTCATTAATTAAATAGTTAGAACTTACAAAGAATCTCACAATCTTGATGAACAAGGCTTGAAAAGCTCTCAAAAACGTAATCTAGTTCATCTCTCGAAAAGGTCCCAAATCCTCTCAAATTAACCTCTAACGCCGATGTCTGGTTCAAATTCCGGATTTTTGCTTCTAAATACAACAAATGCAAACCAAATTCGATAAACCATGACTTGAGCTAATTAAACGCTTTTACTCAAATAATATTAGAAAATGTGACAAAACTCAATCCAAACACACATCAAATGCGTGTTGAAATACGAACTTATAAGGGTTGTGGAAGGGCATGGGTAGGGCTGAGGCTGCGGAGTGCGCAGTGCGGGGTGGTAGCGGCACCTGGGCTGGACGGTGGCCTCTGGGTTTAGGTTTGGGGTGTTGGGGCAGGCGATCTACCTGGAGACAGCAGTGGCGGTGCCGAAGAGGTGATTGCCGATGATGTTGGATTGTCACTGTGTTACCGGAAAAAGTCACCGAAAAATTCTCTGGGGATCACTATGACATGGTTCACGGTGACAGTGACATTCATAAGTAACCTGAAAGTCTGAGGTGTCACTGACGAGCGATTGGTCACTATAAGGCGACGACGAATCGCTGTCGGTGGTGGTGTAAAGTTCCACTGGAAAAGGTTGTCGAAATTTTTTTCAACAGTCGTAGTGACATATTTCATAGTAAAAGTGACACAAAAATCTGGTAGTGACATATAATAATGACATAAAAATCTTATATTGACATACAATAGTGATATGATATTATTCCAAATATGTGACTTTCTTAATCACATCATGTTTTTTTTTGTAAAAATGATCACATTTTTGGAATTAGCTAATCAAGAATAACCTCACCAATTTCAAAGAATTAAACTAAGGATGTTTTTACTTGGACTGTAATTTGTCCCAGACCAGACCAGACCAGACCAGTCCAGACCAGACCAGACCAGTTCAGACCAGACCAGACCAGACCAGACTTGGATAGTTATAAAAATACAAAGAAACCAGACCTTACCAGATCAGACCAGACCAGTTCAGACCAGATCAGACCAGACTAGACCAGACCAGCAAATTACAGTCCAAGTAAAAACATCCTAAATCAACCCATTTTGGTGTTACTAAATAGGCTCCTAAAATAATATTTAACATATGAACCGCCACACATACTTCAACAACAAAACTTAGCAAAAAAAGAACTCAAAGTCACGTTCAACAAAAATTGTTTGGTACATGTTTCCATTTGAAAATTGAATTTACGCTCTGTTTTGGAAAAACAATGAGAAGAAACTTGTGGAAAATAAAAAGGAAAGAATTTAAAAAGAAGTGCAAAATAAAGACGTTTAAAATATACGGATGTAATAAATATGGGTAGAAAACAAAGATATAAAAATGTGAGAACTAATATGTAAATTGGTAAAAATTAATACGGAGCATAAAAGATAGGAGAAGAAAAATGTTAATAAAGATGATAATGCCTCATTAAATGACATGTCATGATTTCATTTGTCCATTTGTAAGAGGCACCAAAACATACCAAAATGTGAATGCACGGCAGAGCTGCCCATTACTAAACTAAAAGTCGTAAGTAGTGTATCCTTTTATTATAGGGACTAGATTGCAATTTATCATATTTAGTTAAACATTAACGATGCTAATTGCTAAACTCTTATAGTAGTCTTATCTACACCACGTGGAGGGGTTGCACCGCACATACCATATTGTGAAGGCACCATAAAATTTTCCTTTTATTAATGAGAAAAACAGGAGTACAAAGAAAAGATGAAAAATGAAACAATAACAAAAATGAATAGAAAAGTACATGAAATTTCAAAATAAAAGTACATTATTTCGTTACCAAAGTAGGAGTAATTAACCACCGCCACTCTAATATTGCCATATTAGTGTCTATCACGTAATGAAAAAATTCCACTTTTGATCTCATGACTATTTTGCCACTTCCACATTTTTCCCTTGATTTTCAATTCTACCAAATCTAGTCCGTGACCTTCAGACCTTTTCCTCTTCACCACCCGTCGTCCTTCCGACCACAACTCAGCACATTTTAACCGGGAAGCCATTAATGGAGATATATTGGGGGCATTTTAGTAAATGTATGTTCGTAAAACGGCTACCATCTAAATTAACTTCACTTAATGTGTAGTTAATACGCTGGTCTTCCTCTCCCTCAAAACCGAACTCTTCTCCCTCTCAAGCACACTTCCGTCAACTTGAAAAATCCCCAAAATCATTCAAACAATGAGGAACCGTCCGCCTGGACCGTTTACTATCTGAATGGACCATCGGCGTGAAGGAGAAGGAACAAGTGTTGAACGTCGTTCGCCAACAAATGATAGTGATAAAGGTATGAGGTTGAAATTTTTTATACTGAGTGAAGAAATCAATGGAATAGAAGTTTGATCAACTGAGGCGTATATAATTGGTGTTTCACATGTTAGGGATTTTATGTTGAGGTTCATTTGTATACTGCATGTGCTTTTTGGTTGAGATTCCCCTTCCCGATTGTCTTTAACCATTTCATAAATGAGACCAGTTCACTTTTATCTTTATGAATATATTTGTACCCTTACATTCTTTTCTTTTGTTTTTTATATTATAATTATGAATATATTTGTGCTCTTGTGGGAACCTATTAAATACATTATTGACCTAACATTTAAAAGTCATATTTAACACAGATTCAGCCAACTATGGAAACACATTTACTTTGAAGTTGTTTTATGGAGGAAGACTCAATGACATGGAAAAACCTTCATACTTGGGAGGCTCAATCCATATTTTTCATGATTTAGAGGTTGATGAGTTCGGCTTGATTGTCTTGAATGAGAAATTACAAGAAGTTGGTTGCACCCACAAGGTAACGAAAGTATATTCCTATTCACATGATTCTCTAAATCAACTAAACAATGAGGCGGACATTTGGGGGTTTGTGAATGATGGAAATGTTAGTAAGGTGGTGGAGTTATGGGTAGAATTAAAAGCCGGTGGTGAGACTGGAGATGATGATAACTTTGAAGATAGTGGTTTTGCCTACACTGAGGACTTAGAAGATTTTTCTAGAGATGAGGATGACTTTGTGTAACACCCCGGCATAGTGAGCTAGTTATACAAGTAATTTTTTTTTGAGTTAGTTAACTCGGTTATTATATGAATAATGTGATATATTATTTAACATGTCATGTTTGTTGGCAGATAACGTTGACCGGTAAGCTCATAATAATTTTAATCGAAGAAATATATACTATTTTTTTATTTAGTATATTATTGAAAGGGAAAATATAAAAATTCAGTTGGGTCACAAGTAATTCAGTTAACTAAAATAGTTATTTTGGCCCAAATAAGTTTCTTTCTTTAATTTAAAACCCTAAGAAAGAGTATTATACTCTGTATACAGAGTATATGTTTGTTTCTCTTCCACCAAAAGTAGCCGCAAATTTTCTCTTCAAATTGGGCGAAAAGAATAGCCGCAACTCATACAGATTTTCTCAAACCTGGTGAGTTGAATACGTTCGTAACTTTTAAAATTGAAGTTTTGTTTAAGCTATATTGATTTATATATATAACAATAATCCATCTGTTGCGTATTTTTCTCACAATCAGAAAGAACTGATTTTAAATTTGAATGCTAACGCATTCCAAACCTGGTTTAATGATTTCTCTCAATCAGGAATATGAATGCTAAAGTATGACATGTTTCTCAATTCCGGTTTCTGAAGTTTCCAAACCTTGTTTATGATGTGTCTAAAAAATTGATTAGCATATTTTAGAAACTTTTCTGATTTGGTATCTAGCATCAGGTCTAAAAAGAGTTGAGGATAATTAAATATTTGATTTTGAAGGGTTGTGTGCGTGACAACTTTGGAGTTGTTCTAGCATGAGTTGTTCTCATATATAAACAATTATTTTTAAAAATTTAATGAGCTGCTGCAACATGATTTTCGAAATTTGAAGATTTGTTTTAAAGTCAATTGGAAGATCACATTTTAATTTGTGTGTATAACAGTACGAATCTATATTAAAAGTTTTAGCTATGTGCTTTGAGCTAAGGATATAGCTAACTTTAGTTAATTATAATGTTAAATCTAAATAAAGATTTCAAGTAAGGGCTTTCCGGAAGACGTTATCAAGGTGCCACACTTATTTGGATAATTTGAATTCAGCTTCTACAGGTAAGTTCACTACCACCTGTACATGTTTGTTCAACCAAATGCAAGAAAGAAGTCTGGTTGATTTTTAATAGAAAATTTAGACTATTGGCTATTATGTGAACTATGTGAATTATGTGATGAGTTATTTTATTTGCTAGATTAAGTTATGTTTATTATCTGGCATAGTCAAGATTTGTCAGTACTTTTGTTTTCAGATTTAATGATATTTTTAGTCAAACGTCACCATAAAAAGAACTAATATTTAAAGTGAAAGATCAGGTGATATGTACTCGGGAACAAGTTCCCTCAGTTTATCAGTTATCAGCTTATCAGTTTCAGAAAGTCCGATATGTTTAGTGGGTCGCTCCCCTGAGCTGTCGGATTGGCGCCTTTGAGTACATATCACGGGCCCACAGTTAAAATTAGCCACAAAGAGTTATACAGAAAGTTTAATGAGATCTCTTTCAGAAAGTTTTACAGAAAGTTGTTTTTGAGATCTCTTTCAGAAAGTTTTACAGAGATGTTTGAGAAAGATATTTTGAGATCTCTCCAGCAGTTTTGAAAAAAAAAAATATTTTAGAAAATATTTTCCTTTGAGATCTCACTTCGAATGTATTTGTGAAGTTATGTGTTAGTTATTTGTTCAGTGCATGCTTATAGCCTAAATTTATCTATTGATAAATTGGTCTAGACTTCTGGATATTTTTGTGGAGCCATAGTGACTTACTAAGCGTAAAGCTTATCAGTTTTCTTTCTTCGCATGTACAGATACTAAAGGTAAGGCCAAGGCCTAGGAAGATGATGAGGGAGTGGAACGCGTGCCAAAATGAGTTAACGGGAACGACCTTGGCAGTATCTAGCTAGTTATTATTGTATTTAAGTATAGTTGTTATAATAAAGTAATTATTATTATTACATTATTTTATTTTAAAGATTTGAAGTTTGAATAAATTCCTGGATCCAGGTGGTTGTCACATTTGCTGGTGATAACTATATTTTATTAAGTTTTTAAATGTTAGTTATATTTTAGTTATGTTTGAGTTTTTATCAGGGTTATTTTCTTAAATAGACGGCCGTTATATTGCAATTATTTTTAAAAGTAATAAGTTAGTGTAACGTATCCTTTAACCCTGAGAGGGGCGTTACAAGTTTGGTATCAGAGCCCAGGTTGTTCCGTAACTTCATTTGTCACCGTACACGTGCTCGTCATCTTCCAAGTAAGTACTTACTTATGTTAAAAGTCATATAGACCAGAATATAGTTGGGTGTTGTTGGTAGTAGTTAGATAGAAAAGTCAAGTAAAAGTAAGAGTAAAAAGTAGTCAACTCGTAAACCTTTGTGTTGTTACGAATAATTCAGATTAAATTTTTCGAGCTCCTATACTCTTGAGTTAGGTCTTCTATTCATTTAGGAAGTACTTGTGACTATTATCTGAAACACCATCGTTGTAGTCACACCTCTCAAAATCACGTATTTGCAGTTTTTCCATTTTAGCCTATGTGGATCTTTTATAGAAGATATTTCTCATAGCGGTTACTCGGGATTAAATTTCGAGTTAATTTAAAAAAAAAAGTGTCATAGTCTTTATCTTCTCATGATTGAGTAAATGAATTGTCACAACCACTGCTATTCCAGCTGTTTTTTTTTTATATTGCTTGTAGTTTATTTATTGTCTAAGTCTTGTTAGATTTTTTTTAAATAAAAAGAATAATAATAAGTTTGTCTAATATTTCTTCTAAAGCATCACATGTAATTGAGTTTACATGAGTAAGAATTTTCATAAGCATACAAATCAGTTTGTTATGTATTTTTATTCATTTATTAATTAATTTTTTTAATGCCCATGCTAGTTACATTATCTAATTATATTTTTGTCAAAAAAAAAAAATGAATTATAGGTTATATCTTAAATTGTTTTGTGTAAAAGATTGAAACCTCACCTTCGGTTTCGAAAGCTCTTAAATAGTAGTTTCAAATGTTTTATCAAATGTATCATAAGTGTCATGATTTTCTGAAGTGTTGAGCGTCGGTATTTCATGTTTAGAATCTTGAGTTGCTGGGAGGGCCCCTCATCAATTTGACGGTTCCAATAGGAGATACCGGTGGTCGGACACTGCTTTAATATGATCAATGGTCAGATTATATGTTGTCTTTAAGTTGTAAATGCTTATTTCAAAATAAGTTTTAAAGTGTGTTGATTAATCAATTAAAGAGTTTAGCGATTAATGATTAATCACATGGCAGTGATTTCCTCAAAAGTATTTTAGAAGAAAGTTTGAGTTTTAAAATGTCTCAAAGAAATCTTTAGAGTATTCTCAGCTTTTGGCACTGAGATTTAAACAGTGTTGTACATTCTTTTTACAAAGGTTTTCCTCATTTTCTTTCCATTTGGTTACCAAAAAGATATTGAGTCTCACTACTTAAATTCCTTTAGAAGGATCTGCCGTTAAAGTCTTTATACGTGATTCAAAAGTTTTTAGTATTATTAGATTCTTAAAAGTTAGATGAGAAGATGTGAGTGGAAGGATCAAATTGAACCACCAGTCCCTGGTGAACCATGTTTTATGACCCGCTGCACGCGATATAGGGATTTACGAAGTGTGTGTCAATCCAGTATGATCCAGAATATGAAGATTTCAATAGAATAAAGAATATGCATTGATACCATCGAGCTCTCTTATAGCCATTATGTACGAGTATTTGTAGACAGTTTTACAATGAGCTCGTGCTGGTAGTTGGTATGCTCCTTAAGTAATAGAAGTATGTTATGAGTTATCAACATCTCAAGGCCTTGAACCCTAACAGTCGAGCAAGTTGTGCTGTGTGATTTTTGATTGAGTAAATTAGTGTTTGTCAAATTGAGAATATATGAAACGAGTAAGGACCTAACTACGAGGTTAGATTTTATTCTCAAAGATATTAGTGTAGATCCTTTGATCGTTCAATGAATTTATTATTTCTATCTGAAATCGAAAGTGCAAAGTTAAAAAAAAAGTTTTGCAAAGTAATATAAACCAAGTATCGAGTTAGATGATATGGCTGTTAATTATTATTCACTCTTATGAGAAATTTTGTATTAGTGGTTGGTTGCTTTATTAGTTTAGAAATCTACAAAAAAAAAAAAAAAAAAAAAAAAACTTTACCACTATAAGAGAGCAATATTTTCAAAAGCAAATGGTTAGGAGATAAACGTTTAGAAGGAACTGTGTTACTGAAAGTTTGTCAAAAAAAAAAAAATGTCATCTGCTTACCAACCGTCAACAGTAAGTTATTTTTAGAACATGAAGTCTAGATATTTTATTTTTTTTCCATATGAACTAGTTATTTGAATATAACGCATTTTGATTAGTGAAGAGATGAAGGATATAAAAAAATGTTACTTTCCTTAATTCTTCTATAGCTGAATGAGGAAGCAAAGATAGAATTCTAAAGTAATTATTGAAAACAAGAGAATGTCTGTTGTCAAGTATTTTGTGTCAGACATTCAGTTATGTGTTTGACAATGTCAATTTTTTTGTTAAACATAACATTTATGGTGCTTTGTGCTTAGAAACATAAAAATTTGAAACTAAGCAAACAATTCCTTTTAATGTTGACATTTTAATGTTAACCCACATACTGATTTTTAGAGGGAGTCCAAGAAGATTTTCCACTAGATATTGAGGCTATTAGTTTCAATCAATAATTTGTATTAAAGGATTTAAGGAGACTGATCTGATTACGAATAGTTTTTTTGTTCAAGCTCAAATTTTATGATAAAAGGAAATTCTAATTACAAACTAGATTCAGTTTTCATGACCACATCAGCATACTAATCAAGTAAGTTAAATTTCTGAGTTCTAGAAATATAGGACCACAGTAGGGTCTTTCTGTTTTATGAAAAGATAAAGATGGAAGTTTAGTAGTTTAAAGCTATTTCAAACCTCAAAAAGGATTTTCTTTTTAAATAATAGGGAAGTCAAATTAAATATTAGTAGACTCAGAAGTGTAATATTGAACCAACCTTGATGTTTAATTTTACTTTGAGTAAAATTCTTAAAGAAAAGCATCCGTTTAAACTCCCTAGAGAAGCAACGCTTCCTTTCATACTAGATGCATACTGTCTCTGTTTCTCTCCAAAGAATCTCAGTTCCCCTTCTCAAAATTTTCTCCTCTTTCAATCGGCCGAACCAAGCTACTAATTGATTTTCGGATTACCATCTCTAACTAGTGAAAGTTTGTTCTCCTCGATAATAAACTGGTTTCAGGTATTAATTTTCATAGGCTGTCCTTACAATTCTTTACTTTGCCTCTTCCTCTAATTATGTTTTGGCATGAGGAAAGTGTAAGAACTATTTTGAAAATCCAATTGAAGTATAAGAAATCTATGCTCCACAAAGTTTAAATTTTTCTACTGTATTGGGTTAGTTCTCACCGTTTCAAATGGTTAAGTCTTTTATAAAGCAACGCCACCGGTTGTTGTCTTCTTTGAAGGCAGATCGATTTCCCTAGTTAAAAAGGTTTTAAGTTGTTTAACAAATTAGAAGAAGCTTGATACTTATGAAAGAAAATGAAAATTTTGATAATGCATTGTCTACTGCATTAGAGACATGGTCTTATTTTGTTCTACGTGGAGGTTGATTTCAAAATATGGATAGTTTTATTGTGGTGTGAAAGCATATTTTGACAGATACATAGTTGATTTCTTAAAGTTTTAGTCCTGGAATCCGTGCGGGCAGAACCTCAAACTAGAGTTTATATTTTAAGCCCCTAATGATGTTTTAGTTTGGAGATTTCTAATTTACTATGGTCTTTCTTTTCATTTTAATAAGCAAACAAGGCAAAGTAATTAATGTACATATTTTACGTTGTGAGCTTGTGAGTTTGTGTTGTAGTGTTAACAGAAAACATGAGAGTATTTAAGCAAGTTTTCTTACTAAGGTAAATTATGAAGTTGTTGAGATCTTTATGCAGTTTTAAGTATTAGTATGTCTCCCCAATAAAAGAAACTTGATCAGATTGGTAATTAGAAGAAATGTCAGTTTGTTATTGGAACATTAAAGTCTCATGCTCATGTAACTTTGTTAAAGATATTAAGCTATTATAGATCCACCAAAACCATGTCAGAAGTCAGAAAAGAAATAATGTGAGACCTCGTTATCCCAAGTTGTTCTAAGTTTCGAGGACGAAACTTTTATAAGGTGAGAGGGGTTGTAACACCCCGGCATAGTGAGCTAGTTATACAAGTAATTTTTTTTTGAGTTAGTTAACTCGGTTATTATATGAATAATGTGATATATTATTTAACATGTCATGTTTGTTGGCAGATAACGTTGACCGGTAAGCTCATAATAATTTTAATCGAAGAAATATATACTATTTTTTTATTTAGTATATTATTGAAAGGGAAAATATAAAAATTCAGTTGGGTCACAAGTAATTCAGTTAACTAAAATAGTTATTTTGGCCCAAATAAGTTTCTTTCTTTAATTTAAAACCCTAAGAAAGAGTATTATACTCTGTATACAGAGTATATGTTTGTTTCTCTTCCACCAAAAGTAGCCGCAAATTTTCTCTTCAAATTGGGCGAAAAGAATAGCCGCAACTCATACAGATTTTCTCAAACCTGGTGAGTTGAATACGTTCGTAACTTTTAAAATTGAAGTTTTGTTTAAGCTATATTGATTTATATATATAACAATAATCCATCTGTTGCGTATTTTTCTCACAATCAGAAAGAACTGATTTTAAATTTGAATGCTAACGCATTCCAAACCTGGTTTAATGATTTCTCTCAATCAGGAATATGAATGCTAAAGTATGACATGTTTCTCAATTCCGGTTTCTGAAGTTTCCAAACCTTGTTTATGATGTGTCTAAAAAATTGATTAGCATATTTTAGAAACTTTTCTGATTTGGTATCTAGCATCAGGTCTAAAAAGAGTTGAGGATAATTAAATATTTGATTTTGAAGGGTTGTGTGCGTGACAACTTTGGAGTTGTTCTAGCATGAGTTGTTCTCATATATAAACAATTATTTTTAAAAATTTAATGAGCTGCTGCAACATGATTTTCGAAATTTGAAGATTTGTTTTAAAGTCAATTGGAAGATCACATTTTAATTTGTGTGTATAACAGTACGAATCTATATTAAAAGTTTTAGCTATGTGCTTTGAGCTAAGGATATAGCTAACTTTAGTTAATTATAATGTTAAATCTAAATAAAGATTTCAAGTAAGGGCTTTCCGGAAGACGTTATCAAGGTGCCACACTTATTTGGATAATTTGAATTCAGCTTCTACAGGTAAGTTCACTACCACCTGTACATGTTTGTTCAACCAAATGCAAGAAAGAAGTCTGGTTGATTTTTAATAGAAAATTTAGACTATTGGCTATTATGTGAACTATGTGAATTATGTGATGAGTTATTTTATTTGCTAGATTAAGTTATGTTTATTATCTGGCATAGTCAAGATTTGTCAGTACTTTTGTTTTCAGATTTAATGATATTTTTAGTCAAACGTCACCATAAAAAGAACTAATATTTAAAGTGAAAGATCAGGTGATATGTACTCGGGAACAAGTTCCCTCAGTTTATCAGTTATCAGCTTATCAGTTTCAGAAAGTCCGATATGTTTAGTGGGTCGCTCCCCTGAGCTGTCGGATTGGCGCCTTTGAGTACATATCACGGGCCCACAGTTAAAATTAGCCACAAAGAGTTATACAGAAAGTTTAATGAGATCTCTTTCAGAAAGTTTTACAGAAAGTTGTTTTTGAGATCTCTTTCAGAAAGTTTTACAGAGATGTTTGAGAAAGATATTTTGAGATCTCTCCAGCAGTTTTGAAAAAAAAAAATATTTTAGAAAATATTTTCCTTTGAGATCTCACTTCGAATGTATTTGTGAAGTTATGTGTTAGTTATTTGTTCAGTGCATGCTTATAGCCTAAATTTATCTATTGATAAATTGGTCTAGACTTCTGGATATTTTTGTGGAGCCATAGTGACTTACTAAGCGTAAAGCTTATCAGTTTTCTTTCTTCGCATGTACAGATACTAAAGGTAAGGCCAAGGCCTAGGAAGATGATGAGGGAGTGGAACGCGTGCCAAAATGAGTTAACGGGAACGACCTTGGCAGTATCTAGCTAGTTATTATTGTATTTAAGTATAGTTGTTATAATAAAGTAATTATTATTATTACATTATTTTATTTTAAAGATTTGAAGTTTGAATAAATTCCTGGATCCAGGTGGTTGTCACATTTGCTGGTGATAACTATATTTTATTAAGTTTTTAAATGTTAGTTATATTTTAGTTATGTTTGAGTTTTTATCAGGGTTATTTTCTTAAATAGACGGCCGTTATATTGCAATTATTTTTAAAAGTAATAAGTTAGTGTAACGTATCCTTTAACCCTGAGAGGGGCGTTACACTTTGATTTTGAAGACTTCATTTGTAAGCAAGATGTTAACTTTTCTACTCATGGAGGGGTACATAGCAGTAGTGAAGGAGAAGACACACAAACTGAAGCTTGAATGGTAGACCTCGATCCTAACTTGTCTGATGATTGTTCCATACACGATTATGATTCTGATTCTGAGAAGTGGGCTAGATTTTGTGCCAAGAGTGATATGAAAAATCCAACCTTTAAGATGGGCATGACATTTCCCACCAAACAGGAATTCAAAGAAGTTGTTGGAAATCGTGCTTTTAAGATGGGTAAAGAGGTCAAGTTTGTGAAAAATGATAGGGAAAGAGTTGTTGTGGAGTGAAAGCATATAGGCTTCCCATGGAAGATGAATCTTAAAAAGGTAATCAACTCTCATTCTTGGAGGATTTTACAATATCATGCCACATAGGAAGGTTGCTTTAGGGTCTATCACAACAAAATGGTGAACTCAACCACGATAGCAAATAGGTAGTTTAAGGAGAATCAAAGTCACTCAAATTGGAAAACCAAAGAATTTAGATGGTGAACGCTTCCATTTGAGTGTGAGGCAAGCTTATAGAGCAATAAGTAAGGCAAGGAGAAAACTGAAAGGTGAAGAAGAAGAAGATTATGTCATACGTGGATGAAATAAGGACCAATCCTTTGAGCACATGTGTTGTGAAGTTGAGTGAAAATGTTGAAGTGGATGGGCAACAAATATTTCTTAGGATGCATATGTGCTAGGAAGCCTCTCGAGAAGGTTTCAAACATTGTAGACCAGTGTTTGGGGTAGATAGGAATAATCTGAAAACCATCACATGGGCCAGCTATTGTTGAGGGTGAAACTAGGAAATTTTGGGATTGAACCTTTTGAAGAGGGATGCTGACATCACAGAAGCCAATGGGCATGTTTTTACCTTAATGTCAGACAAGCAAAAAGGCCTAATTCAAGCTGTGAATGAACAACTACCAAGTGTTGAACATACATTTTGTGTGTGGCATCTCCATGGGAACATGAAGGCTGCAGGATTTAATTACAAAGCCCTAAAAGATTCCCGAATGATTTTTTGGCTGAACTTTTTTGTGGATAAACTAGACTTGATGCAGAACATGTCATAAAAATTGCATCTAAAAATACCACCGGGAAGGCGGCCAAACGCCGCCGTCCGGACGGCGGTTCCTGTCCGGAATTCCGGACATGAACATTTGTGTACATGTATATATGAATTTATTTTACTTCTACTCCTATGAAATTCACAGTTTTATATTATCATTACTAATCAGTTAAACAGTTGGTTTTAAGTTCAAGTGGTTAATTCCATAATAAGTACTCCTCTTCTCCATTGTCTCTATTGGTTGTTGCTGTACAAATACTTGAGAGAATACTTTTGATTTGTTTAAGATGACAACTTCCAGTTTTACTTCTACCCCTATGAAATTCACAGTTTAATGTTATCATTACTAATCAGTTAAACTTTTGATTTGTTTAGAACAATATTAATTAGTTGTGTCATCATCAAAACAACATACATGTTAATCATCAAAATCTAGGGGACCTAACAAACTAGACCAAGATGAATATAATATGTGGTCCTGTAAATATCGGGTGGTCCCCGCTCGCGGTGTGGGCTCCACGTGCATTTCATTATTTGCGTAAAAATAATAACAAAATATTACAACCACGTAAATTCATTAACCATTTCTCAAGGTTCAATACAGAATTTGGTAAAAGTAATTGGACGGTGTTACACATATCTTGAGAATCTCTTATCCAAATCATTCGGAAGAGGTGTCATTGGAAATCTCTTGAAGAGATAATTCATATGAGCTGTGTTTATGGAGAAGAAGAATAGGTTACAACTCCAAGAGAGTAGATAAACTCTCGGAGTTAGAATCTGGATTTCCTAAAACAGTGTGTTTGGTTTCTAGTTTTTCCCTTGATTGTGTATAAACCATATGGCCAAATAAGAGAAGTTTTCTATACGTTAAATGTGTAGAATAGGGTCTTTATATGGTTATTTAATCGTTTAAAAGGTTGGATACTAACATCGACATCTAATTGCTTATATCTTCAAGGTTAAGCATTGGATTATCCAAATGATAAATTCATGATTTTTATGGATTTTGATGCTTAAAATTTAATAAAATATGGATTTATATTGAGTTAATTGAGATATTAATGAATTTTTATGTTAAAATAGGTATTTCTAGCTCATGAATGGATTGTATGGATATCTAAATGATTATTTATATTCTGAAATGATCAAGGGTATAGTTGCCACATATCTAAATGTTGGGGCATAGCTAATATGAATGTTTGAATTGATAGGAATATCTTAGTAGTATTTAGATACTAACTTAAGATTGTTTATAATTGTTGATAGAATTGATCCAAAGATTTGGATTGTGTGAATTGTACTTGAATATACTTCAAGTGGCCAGATTGATAAGGTATGAAACTTGATTTGAGCTAGGGGCAGTCCTTAGGGATGACCCTAAGTGATTTGATTTTTATGATATGTTACAGACATAAAATGTGTTTAGGATTGTGTTGTGACGAATTGTTGTTGAGTAACGTGAGGCGTGGCATTGTATGTATTATTGTTGGGCAACACATATGGATGCATCATATGCATTTTTGCTAGGCAACACATATGATTGTGTAGTAAAGAATTATTGTTGGACAATACAAAAAACTAGCACCATATGCATTATTGTTGGGCAACACGTACGAGTGCATCATATGCATTATTGTTTGGGCAATATGTATGGTTGTTTGTTGTTAATCATCGCAAGGCGATCGAAAGTATTGACTCCTTCGATGGCATCCCACTACCATTTCAAGTTGAAGCTTGAGTGGTTTACATTATTATGTTTTTTTATGGATGTAGTATGTGTGAATGGTATTCATGATGCCTTGTATACTTCGAATATTCTTGATCTTGGTTGACTTATTCGAATTGTACGTCAGTTGTTGATGTATTTAGATAGTTCTGGGGTGTGACACTTCTAGAGTCTTTCAAGAAGTATCCACAATCTTCTCTAATCTTCTGGAAGAATCTAGATAACTCTACATTTCTTTTGAGTGTATGTTCTTCCACACATTTCGACACGTTTCTAGAGGACTTCACACTTCTCTAGAAAACTTTACAATGTTCTAGAATATTTTACACTCTTGCACATGCTTCTAGATAATTTCACGTCTTATTAGAAAGCTCTAGACTATTCTAGATAATTCAATACTTCTCTACACACATCTAGAAAATTCTAAATATTCCCGCGGCATTCTAGAGTTCAAATTAATTTCTCAATTAAGGAGGGAATCCAACAAATCTCCCCATGCCGTCTTAATTGAGAAGTGGCAGTCAACCACCGGGCCAATAGAAGCCTCACATTTTGACTCACCGGTCTTCAGGAGTGTTTGGGTTTGCTTAAAAAAAACGCTTTTCAGCTTTTGGCTTAAAAAAAGTTAAAAAGAGTGTTTTCAAATGACCGCTTCTGCTTAAATTAATCACTTAAAAGCTAAAAGCTGGAAGCAGTTAGAAGGGTGCTTTAAACTGCTTCTCACTTTTTCTATTACACAAAAAATACTTATTTTACCAAACACTATCAACTTTTACTTTTCCAGAATCACTTTTTTCTCAAACACTACCAACTTTTACTATTAATCATTTTTCCCAAAATCACTTTAAAAAATCACTTTTTTAAAGTTGAAGCAATTGCAAACACTCTCTTCACCTTACATGGGAGTTGCCTCCCCTCAAATAAATGATATTGTTTGATGAAATAATACTACGGGTACATCTTTTAACAAAAAAAATCATACTCTATACATGTATAAATATTTATAGACAAGGAGAGCTCGAATTGGTTTTCATCATACGATAGTCTAAATTCCATTGAACCGGTCAAACTAGCATACATGAACCTCATTACACTGGTACATAAATAAAACCACAATATAAGAAGTCGTCTCTTTTAATTTATAAAATTAACTGTATGTGAATGATGGTACGTCGTTACATTATAAAGGTTCCAAAATCCAAATCCAAAAGAAATATAACAAAACCAGCTGATACAATTTACGTATAGTTGTACGCTAGTACAAAGCGAAAGGTGAACAATAAATTAAACAAATTATTATTGTATGCCGCATGTTTAAAAATCAAAAAGCAAACTTCAAAAAAACACGCCACAAATTCGATAATAATTAACTCGATCAACGTACATATATTACTTATATGTTATTAATTGTAGCTTAATTAGCTAGCTAACTTGATGATTACTGGGTAGCTTGTTGTTGACCACTTCGGGAAGGGCTGGAGCCTGGTGATGGTTGTGTACGTGTGTAACATTATTAGTAAAGTAAAACTGGGTCAGATTGACACCCAGCCCGATACCCAAACGGTTATACCCGTTTTGCGGTATCAACCCGATTCCGTAACAAACGGGCGTGGGCGGAATCGGAATCAGCACACAGTATGAGATCTTGTACCCGCCCAAAACTTTCTGGATCTTAAATTCCTCCGCTTGACTCTCGGGGCCTATTGCCACGAATTCCTTGTTTGGGATCTCGTCTTCTTTTATGTACCTATAAAAAAATTCACATTCAAATATTGATAAACTGTAAATTTAGTTACGTAACTTTTGCATTTTTGTAATCATATAACTTCGCATATTTAGTTCTGTAACTAATCAATTTGTACATATTAAGACTTTTCCACAGGAATGTAATATTTGCGACTGAAAAATTGACGTAGACAATGTGTTTCTCTTAGAAAATGTATTTTCACGTGGAAAAGTCTTTCACATAATGTGTGTTAGAATTTTCTTAATATGTATTACCAGAGATTTTCATCGCTACAGTTTTGGCTAATGGCAGAGGGGAAGCTGATGTGGTATGGAGTATCTTCTCGGACGATGGTGTCCTCGCTCGGGCTGAGGGGAGAGATGGTGATGGGCAGGCCGATGAGGTTAGTGTAGAAGGAGGGGCACTCGATGACATCATCGGGGCAGTCGGCGTTGTCCACGAGGCATAACCCGTGTGCCTTGGGGAAGAGGGTGGAGAAGACGTAGTATGGCTTCCCGAGCTTGAGCTCCTTCCCGTCGCTGCCCAATACTGGCTGTGAAGGGAAGTGTCTTAATGAAAAGGCTATTAAGGGAAGAAAGGACAAGAAGAAGAAAAGAGATTGGATATGATGAAGGTTAAGAGCCGTCATCATGTTTTCAATTCGTGGTTTATTTATTAGAAGAGATGGATATTGCCATATTGGCTAAGGTAGATTCCAATTTATAGGGAAGAAGCTTGGTAGCTAAGGAGATAAATCATATATGTGCTCCGTACTCACAATTCATGTAGTAGCCAGCAATGTTTTTCTACCCAAAGATGGTAGAAGACAACATACTACCTATATGTAATTACCTATATCTCAGTAATCAGTATTATACTTCACTTTTTATTAATTGCAACACCATAAGGTTTGCATAAAAACTAGGGAAAATGGAAACTAATAATCCAACCTTTTAGCGGTCTTCTTTTAATAATCTCACCTTTTTATTATTCATGAATAATCCAACCTTTGCACCACATCTTCATTCACTGGTCCTTGACCGGTTGATGACCTGCTATTCCAAGCTATTTTCTTATCTTTGCAAATCATTATACCATAAATTTCATCTTTCACAAAGATAATATTTTGCAAAGATAAGAAAATAGCTTGGAATAGCAGGTCATCAACCGATCGGGGACCAGTGAATGAAGATGAGGTGCAAAGGTTGGATTATTCATGAATAACCAAAAGGTTGGATTATTGTAAGAAAATCGCTAAAAGGTTGGATTATTAGTTTCCATTTCCCCGATCGCTAAAAACTATTGTAACTAAAAAATTCATAACTTTCGAAACATCACTTTTATTTTCTTTATTAATACGTAATCATGTATAGCAAAGTGGTAAAAAACATGCAATTCATATTAATACGACTACATATACTTTATTCTCAAAATAATACTTATTTGATCCTATTAAATGTATAAAACTTTCCGCATTAGAAGTAAATAAATCCTATATATTTTAGAGGGAAAAATGATAGTGGTTTATTTATGTTTTAGTCATATATAAGGAATTTTCTCTTTAAATACCACTGAAATCTAATACGGAGTATATCAACTACGTAGTATATGACTTTTCGATCCAATGCATATTCAGAAGTACTAGCACTGCCAGTGGTTTTTCAATGGCGTTTGTGTCAAATGTTTTATTACACTCCCTCCGTAACGTAAAAACCTTTGTATTTCAAAAGTAGGTAGATTAAGGATAGTGAAAGATAATATAAATTGTTGAGGATATGATGGGAAGATCGTTGAATAATGTGATGGAATGAAGGGTAAATCCAAAAAAAAGTAATTGTAATAGTGTATTATTTTCAAAATTATTGAGGATATGATGAAAAGATTTAGAAATGGGAAGATTTTTTCTTTATGGACGAAAACAAGAAAGTGAGGAGATTTTTTTGTTACAAGGGAGTATATATAGCTTGTTGAGTTAGCTTAGCTTATTGTATGTGAGTATGCGATAAAGTTAGTTGTTTTGTAAAAAAACATAAAAACATCTCCATTTCAACAATATGTCGAGGCAGATTCGGACATACAAAAGCATGCATACACTATCAAAATACTATTGCTATAGTTAAAACATACATACGTACGTTCCATTATTAGACGTTACCAAGTTTAAGTTAAGTGTGAAATAAGAAGTGAAAATTTTATAGTTGAGATTTGATTAAGAAGTACAAATTAATCGCTTTAATGATAAAATGACAAAGTTTTAGGAATACATGGAAAAGAGAAGTCGTAAAATAAAATAAGGTGGAGGGAGTACGGGATATCGATAATGTAGAACATGATTGAAAATATAAAAGGGAAGTAGGAGTCGTGTCCTTTCAAAAAAAAAAGTAGGAGTCGTGTGTTATTTAGTATATGATCGGAGTAATAATACAGAGATTGAAGGACACTACTCACACTACTACTATATACGGAGTATTTTATTACTTTTAAGTTAAGTATTTGTAATAAACTTAGATTTCTAATGAGTAATAAGGTGTTTTCTTTTGGATTGCCAGTTGTCTCATATCAAACCAAATCAAACTTTAACAGACTAGATCGAATCAGACTTAGACAAACCATATCATATTTTTATAGTTATCAAATACTCCCTCCGTCCCGGAAACAAATTCTCATTTTCCTTATTTGGATGTCCCAAAATAAACTTCTCATTTTCTTATTTGGCAAATTATCTACATCAAAACGGTACAAAACAGTGTCAAACAGAGTCGAAACAGTGTCAAAACAGTCAAATTTACCCTTCAGTGACTTTATTTTCTTAAAACGTGTGAAAGTCAACCCGGAAACTTGTTTTCGGGACGGAGGGAGTACATGAAATCAGATATTTACCAAATCAGGCTAGTTCAGGTCAGACCAAACCAGACTCAAACAAACCAGATTATATCACTAAATTTCAATCCAGAAGAAAACATCTCAACTTTCTGCATTGATGTGAGTTTTCTCGCACTTGAAAAGATTGTAGAATAGTGGTGTAAGTACGAGTATCGTCTCCACAGGGACGGACAAAAGGGAATTAAGAATTAACTAAATTCAGCGATTAAAAATAAATAAATAAAAATGCGTCGTGCGAGATTGGTTGGTTGAATAAAAATTAAACTAATGCGAATGAAGGATTAAAAAAAGATTTGGTTTTCCTTAATTAACGACGAAGGGAACAGGGATTGATTCCGGGGTAACCAGATTTCTGGCAGATCAGGCCTAATTACATGAATTTAATTTAATTGAGCCTAGCTAATCATTACTAAGTTCTTACCGCTCTCGCGGCGTAGAGTACAATAATTTAGGGGACCAGGCTGATCTCTCATGCGACAGGATCCTAAATTATTGCCAAGACGAGCGAGCTTACGGCCCCTTAATCGCTACTAATCTCTTAGCGAACGATCAAGTGTGTGTGAATGTGTCCTAAAACAAATTAGATCTCTCTTAATTCACTCTACATGCAATTGTAATTCTAGCTGCAGTCTAGGTTACAAAAGATATCAGTTAAATTATTCAAACACAAATTAAACGGCATTCATGCAATTAAACCAACAAGAATCTAGCCATCAATCATGATTAACCCCTTCATCAACCCCAAATCCCTAATTAAACTACTCACAATTCATAATTGAAGAATCAACAGAATTGAGATGAATAGAAATAATTGTCATTAATTAAAAAGATGAACTTACAAATAATCCCAGGGTCTTGGAAAAAAATAGCGTAAAAACGGTGTTAAATTCGTCCCTAGGCCTCTCCGTAATGTTCGTAACGTCAAAATATGGGTATGGGGGTCTTATTTATAGAAAATAGATGAGTTTGGGCTGAACTGGGACTAAAAAAGGGCTGAAATCCGCGTCTCGGGTGTACGCACGATCGTGCGTACCTTGCCACGCACGATCATGCGTAGCAGGCAGATTAGTTGCCGCGTTGTTGGCTGTTACGCACGATCGTGCGTCCTTTTACGCACGATCGTGCGTCCGTGCTCTTCAGCCTTTTTTCTATTCCGAATTTGACAAAACTTCCTTCATGAAAGTTGTAGATAATGAAGTCCTATATCCACCCCAATTTGCCGAATGTGATTTGAATCATCCAATCAAGAGATATGACTAAAATGGTGGAAGGTGTCATTCTGAAATCGCAGCAGAGATCATCTGACTTCATCATCTGTTTTCACCTTGATCCTCTCAGATTCTCGGAATGATGTCTTCATATGATTTGTAGCCCTTGAAGTTGGCTTTCATATGGAACTTGAATCGTGTACATTGGTTGTTTCTACAAAGAGATATGCTTGAACGATTGACAGAAGGTCATCCTGATCGTCGTTTTCAAGCTTCATTCATCTTCTTTTGACCCCGTAGCCAATCTTAGAGCTCTTTTTCCTTCAAATCTTCATCGTGAATCTTCCGGTGACCTCCAAATCTATCAAATGATTCTCAAATGCTTCTCAAATCATCCCGATTGTTCCTCAAGTGTCAGTGCCGGGCTCAAATTCCTTGATTTTGACTACAAACAACACAAAACTCGAACCAACGCCCGGTAAACATAACTTGAGCTAAAATTGAGACTTGTAACACCTTAAAGCTAGGAAAACCATCAAAATCCGATCTCAACACGCATCAAATACGTGTCTAAATACGGACTTATCAGATTCCCCCACACTTAAGCCTTTGCTTGTCCTCAAGCAAACTGAACAACGGGACTTACGATAATCACCACACGGAATTTAAAATAGTTAGCATGCACACGTAGTTAAATGGATATTCACAGGACAAACAATCTAAACCAAGAAAATTCTTCCCTAAACTACAACTTTGTAGTATAGTGGTAAGTATTCCCGCCTGTCACGCGGGTGACCCGGGTTCGTTCCCCGGCAACGGCGCCAAAAACTGATGTGAGTTTTCTCGCACTTAAAAAGATTGTAATATAGTGGTGTAAGTACGAGTATCGTCTCCACAGGGACGGACAAAAGGGAAATAAAGATTAACTAAACTTTAGCGATTAAAAAGAAAGAAATAAAATAAAAAATGCAATTGTGCGAGATTGGTTGATTGATTAAACTAAAACTAATGCTAATGAGCGAATAAAAAAAAAGATTTGGTTTTCCTTAATTAACGACGAAGGGAACAGGAATTGATTCCGGGGTTAACCAGATTTCTGGCAGATCAGGCCTAATCACATGAATTTAATTTAATTGAGCCTAGCTAATCATTACTAAGTTCTTACCGCTCTCGCGGCGTAGAGTACAATAATTTAGGGGACCAGGCTGATCTCTCATGCGACAGGATCCTAAATTATTGCCAAGACGAGCGAGCTTACGGCCCCTTAATCGCTACTAATCTCTTAGCGAACGATCAAGTGTGTGTGAATGTGTCCTAGAACAAATTAGATCTCTCTTAATTCACTCTACATGCAATTGTAATTCTAGCTGCAGTCTAGGTTACAAGAGATATCAGTTAAATTATTCAAACACAAATTAAACGGCATTCATGCAATTAAACCGACAAGAATCTAGCCATCAATCATGATTAACCCCTTCATCAACCCCAAATCCCTAATTAAACTACTCACGCCTCATAATTGACGAATCAAAAGAATTGGGATGAATAGAATAAATTGTCATTAATTAAAGAATTGAACTTACAAATAATCCCAGGGTCTTGGAAGAAAATAGCGTAAAAACAGTGTTAAATTCGTCCCTAGGTCTCTCCGTAATGTTCGTAACCCTCAAAAGTGGGTATGGAGGCCTTATTTATAGAAAACAATGATTTCGGGTCGAATTAGGACAGATCGCGGCCAGGCACGGTGCCAGGCACGACCGTGCCTGCGACCGTGCCTACGGAAAGAATCCGTTTTTTTCGCGTCCAGGCACGGCGTGCCTAGCTGCCAGGCACGACCGTGCCTGGCCTCCAATAGCTCGTAGTTTCGTTTTTCTTCAGGCACGGCGTGCCCAAGTCCAGGCACGACCGTGCCTGACCTTATCCTTCACTTTTCCTTCGTTTCCCTGCTCCAAACGCTACCGGATGCCTACGAGGTCGATCCAAATGCTCTTTCTTCATCAGAATTTCGTCGTGAATCTCCCGGTGACCTCCAAATCTTCCAAATCTTTCCCGAACGCCTTCAAATCCTTCCCGAATGCCTCTCAAGCGCCGATTGCCGGACTCCAATTTCTTCAAATCAACTCCAAATGCAATGAAACTCCATCCAACGCCTGCTAAACACAACTTGAGCCAAAATTGAGACTTGCAACGCCTTAAAGCCAGGAAAACCATCAAAATCCGACCCGAACACGCATCGAATGCGTGTCTAAATACGGACTTATCATGCATTATTAACACGCATATTTTATAGGCACGGATATGAATTTTTAAATCAATTATGGCATGGTCAAAATATCCTTACGTAGTTACGTACGTAGTTTTAGCCTTTTAGTTGTTTTTGTGTTTAACAAGGATAGATAATTGGGTGTCAACTGTCAAGTCTTACATTAGGTTAGTTTGTGCATCATTTATGGGTTGTCAAAACAATTTAGACTAAATATCTCTCCCTTCCTTTTTAATTTGATGATCCCATCCTATTCTTTTTGAGTTTAAATGTCAAGAAAGTGTTGTATATAATCCATATAAATTTACTTTATAGTATTATTCATTCTTTTACTTTTACTTTTATGATTCATAACAAGAGAAATATAAATATTAATTTCTTTAATATTTTTACCACAATGAGAAACAAAACTATCATTCCGGAACAGTTCAAATAAGAAATACAGAAGCATCATCTTTGGTTGGGACAAAAGTAGTACGTTTGTAACATTTATAGGACTAACAAAACATGTTTCTCGTCTATATCCATATGGATCAAATAATGTCTTTCTAGGGTAATATTTGCTTGTGTACAATTTTTAGAAAAATCTTTGCATTAGAATAAGACCTTTTGGTTTGTACGTAAGGTTGTTTATCCACTCCAAGTTTGCCCCAAAATAACGTTATACACCTGCAGTGAAACCAAATACTCCGTATAATGGACAGTTGGTTCAACGAATTCATTTATTAATTAACGCTAGATTGTACCAGCTGGTAGAAAAGTACTACCTCGGTCACGGTAGACTTTGCCAAGTGCAAAGTAGGTGAGAAATAAGAATAGTAAAAACTGTGTGGTTGAGATTTGTATAGAAGAGAGAGAAATGTGCAGAACCACAAATTAGTTGCTTTAATAAGAAAGTGGCAAAGTTTTCTGGGACAATCATAAAGGGAGAATTGGCAAAGTACAATGGGACGGAGGGAGTACTTCATTTGATACTGTATTTTTCCATTCGTTTGGTTCAATACTTTCAATTAGCCCTATTTTTTTAAAGCAAATTAGCCCTAATTTTTGTTTTCGTCAATTCAAATACCTATACTCCATATTGGATAATATATTTGCTAATGTGAAAATTTTCATGACTTGCAAAAATTCTGATCCGTAACGATGGATCCCATGTAAAAGAGACAAATATCACGTACCCACTAGTTAAAGACCCATTATTTGATTTAATTTGCATGCTTTACACTGATTTGCTTCAAGTATTGGTCCAACTAGTTTATAGAAAAGAATGTTTAATCAAAATATAATTATATAGTAATTGAAAGAGTGACATCTAATCTAGTCTTCTACTCAATTTATTGATGCTTTAAAGCTCTACAAATCATAAATTTAACTCTGGTCTCGAAGTGTACAAATGATCGAGCGTTTTTGTTTATAAACTATGGAGTAGTACTCCGTCACATGATAGGTCTATAATAGAGAGCTAAGCAACTAAGTCAGTCTAGTCCAATCACTCATCAACCTATTAAGCCCTCAAATAGTTAGCGATTTTGTACTCAGCCCTAAATAAAAAATCTTGTAAATACTCCCTTTCAAGCAATTGAATCGTTTTTTATCTGCTTCATCTATTGGTTGTGGTAAGACGATAACTTTCTCGTGAGAAGTTACCATGAAGAATAGGTAAAAGGGCTTGATTGATTATTTTAAAAAGGTCAATAGTAGGTATTATAGATGTATTTACAGGTCTTCTAATTTATAAGTCTAATTATAGAATCGCTAATAGTTCAAGGCATATTTGCCCCTTTTCTCTCAAATATATGATCTGATGAGTACATTTGGTGATCAAAATGTTTGTGATACACCTCTGCACTCTCTTAAGAAAGGTAAATACGTGCATAACCAATAGAGGAGGCCTTCGTTAAGCTATGCAATACCACAACACCAATGGCGTTCAGATCATCCAATTATCATTTATCACCAAGGCTCTCGTTACTTGTGATTAGACACTGCTTAGCTTTAATCATGGTTAAACTCTCATAGAGATTTTGACATCAATTGTGATTCAAAAAAATTTGGGAAACCATGACCAAAAATAGATACAGTATATACTAATAGTCGAATAAGTTATATTGGTTCCTCGTTGACAAATGGAGCAAAAAAACTTTTAAGTTACTTATTTTCTCAATTCAAACTATTTATTGAGTACAAAAGGTGAACAACATTATTCAAATGATCACTTAATTCTCATACACATCTTAGTACACACCGAAATCTTGATTCAAATTTCAAACGAGACTTGATGAAAACAAACAAACACTCCAAATAAAGCTTAATCAAACATTTAGCTTGTGCACGAATAATAACGTAACATGAATGGATATATCGTTACTCTCGCAAAGAAGTAGCCTAATAAAACTTAGGCCAACTATTAATTTCACTAAGGAATCATAAAACTTCCCCATTACATTCGACAATCGACTCTATATGCTTATATAAGATTATACGGCCTTAATAACACCTCCATTTAAAACAAAATTTAGACCAACTATTAACCTTATTGTTGTTGTTATCATAACTATAATTATTACTCCGTATTATTATACGTATTATTATTATATATAATTAACCTAGCTAGTAGGTGGCGGTATTGTTGACGGCGGTGACGTTATTCTTGAAGAAAAACTTGACCGGTTCAAGGCCCAGCCCGATACCCAATCGGTTATACCCAAAGTCCGGTATGAACCCAATGTTGTAGCAAACGGGTGTCCGCGGTATAGGAATGACCACGCAATGGACGATCTTGTATCCGAACCCGACCTTCTGGGCCTGGAATTGGATTGCGGGCCCTTTTGGGTTTGTTGTGACGAATTTCTGTAACGGATTATGGGCCTCACCAAAGGTCCAAACGGTTTCGTTGCTAACGTTTCTGTTGACGGAAAATTTAACGGTGTAAGACACGTTCTCCCTGACGATTGGATCTTCCGTGTCATCAACGGCGGAGAATATGACGGGGAAAGCGTTGACCGCCTCCTTGGACTTTGTGGAGTTGCATTGAACGACGTCGTGGGGATGTGCCTTGGGCTCATTGTTGTTGACGTTGACCAGGCATAGACCCTCCAGGTGGAAGAACGCGGCGGAGATGGCGTAGTAGGCGGCGTTGAGTTTGAGCTCTTTCCCGTCGGCGTCCACCACCGGAGGGGAAGTCGGAAACTGTCGTGAAAAGACAAAGGGGACTAACAATGATAAGCAGAGGAAAAAGAGGGGGGAATATAGCATAGGAGTATTCATTTTTTTAGGTGACTAATTTGCTAAGAGTGTATTTATAGAGAGAGTGTATTTATAATTTTGGGATCCGTTTGCTCTAGGTCTGGGACAGGTTCCTAGAAAATATGAAATTTTACTAAGAGTTCGGTTCTTATAAATTATTTTATAGAACATCAATAAGGAATAGAACCATTTTTAATGGTACGGTTCTTGTCATTCAACAGTTCCTAGTCTTTAAAAATTTCTTAGAAATCACCGTTAAATTTGTGCAAAAAAGACATTAGACGTTTGAAATTACAATACAAATATGTTGAACATCATTTCAAACCTCAAAAGTTGAGTTTAAAATATAAATACATAACAAACCGCAAATTTTAGTAAATAAAACATAACAAGATACGTAGTATTCGCTAAAGAAGCCCAAGAGAACCGGTTAAAATGAAAAATAATTTTAAATAGTTGAATAACTAAACTAAAATGGTGAATGTAATATAAAAATAGATGAGTAAATATACATTAAAATATATATACTAATAAGAAATACACACACACACACACACACACACACACATATATATATATATTATATAACGGTTCCTTAACGGTTCTAATGGTTCTATGTATTTTTTTTCAAGAACCGAGAACCAAACCATTAATAAAAAATAGGAACCGAACCATTAACAAACAACTTATAAATTTTGGAACCGAACTGAATCGGGTTATAACGGTTCGGTCCGGTTCGGTTCTCCGGTTCTTGGTTCCAAAGTGCCCGCCCTAGTTTGCTCCACGTAAATTTAAGAAAATCAGTGTTAGAATAAAAATTAGATTAACGTGGGTCAATATAATTGAGTGTTTGTAATAGAGTTGTGTGTTTTAAGATGTTTTTACTTGGACTGGAATTTGTTGGTCTGGTCTGGTTTGGTCTGAACTGATTTGGTCTGGTCTGATCTGGTAATGTCTAGTCTATGTGTATTTTTATAACTATCCAAGTCTAATCTGATCTGATCTGGTGAACTAGTCTGATCATGTCTGGTCTGATCTGGGACTGACAAGAGTCGAAGTAAAAAACATACTTTGAATACCTTATAAAAGAAATAGCCAAATATCCAAAAATACTCATTATATTGTAGAACAGGTTGGTGTGAAAAACAGTCAGAATTCTTTTAACAATTAAAATGGTAAGTCATGGTTATTCAACTCGCCAACATACTATCACAGATTCACAACACCACGAAGTGAATAAATTGACATTTTTCATATATTTATTCAATGAAATGGAGATAAAAGAATGATGCAAAAAAAATCTGAATATGAATAAAAACTTAAGCAATCCCGAATTTTGAGTAATTGAGTATTATGTCTTAAATTAAATAGGAATGCATTACCTTCATTCAAAATTTACCGTCATATTTCATACTAGCTTTCAAGCCCGTGCGATGCACGGGCAGATGTAATTTAGCTAATTTGAAATTTGATTTCTTTCGGATTATATGTAATGTGATTTAAAAGAAAAATAAACTTAGTCTAATATAGAGCATGTTTGATAATACTAAAATAAATTGAATCAACTTATTTTACTCAAATTGATTAAATTATGACTGAATGAGCTAAATGAGTGGAATCATGAAAAAATATGTAAAATATATTCCATTTGTGAAGCCAGAAAAAGATTATATGAAAAATAGTTAAATTGATCTTCTACATAAGCATCTCGAGTAAATATAATTGCTATGAACCCGATTTTAAACGTTTAATATAATCTTATGAAGATGGATATTCACAGAAATTTAATACGGAGTATATATTAAGTAAAATAGTCTAAATATAGAGCATGTTTTTTTAAATTGTAAGCCTAAACGTGTAAACGTATACTATAACATTGAATTGTTATAATGGAATTAAAATGTATAATTCTAACACATAATTCTAAGCCTAAACGTATACTATAACATTTAATTGTTATAGAAATTAAAATGTATTATATTTTTGGCTAAGAATACCTGTCATATATAAACTTAGCCTAAAATAGAGTCTGTTTAATATAGTACTTTCTACGGATTTTTGTTTCCATATCAATATGCAATCAAAAATAGAATCTAGCTAATAAAAATAGAAGGTACAAATTAACTAAATAATTACTACGTAATATATATAATGACATGGCGGGATTATGTGGCGCTTTGTATGCTCTTAAAAAGTTCCTCTTTTATATATATATATATTGATTGTCGCACTTGAAACATGTCAGTGTATTATCGTTCGGAGTATGTGGTAGCTGTCATAACAAAAAGTAAATTTCAAACTTAATAATAATTACTTCTTTTAATTAGATAATAAAAATATAGCACTTTACTTTAAAATTATTACTCAACATTTTTACTCTTAATTTTGAGGAAATTATTATGACCCATTTATAGCAACTCCAACAATTGGTGAGCCAAGAATTCAATCATTTCATTTCCCATTATTTGTTTATTTTTCTTTTACTTCTTCCCCGAAAGTAACCAACTACCCTGTATTGTTGGTACAACCTGTTTTCCAATATACTAGTAAACATTTTGGATACGGCAATAAAGGTGTGTTCATAGATCATAGATGTGAAAAAAACTAAATTCATACTATAGCTGTGAATAGATGAGTATATCATAGATGTGAAGAAAAAAACTATGTACCACAATCGAATATTATGCCAAAAACGCATAGCTAAAACAACTATTCAACTAAGGTTCCGTTTATACTATCAAAATATAAAAACTAAGAGCCCATTTGGTAACGCGAAAATCAGCTGTTTTGGCTGATTCTGCTAAAATTTATGAAGTTCTGATTGAAGTGGCTGCACTGGCTGATTCTGCTGATTTAAGAAAAACTTATTTTTAAAATATATTATATTAATAAAATAAAGAAAGAATTATATGCAAAAATAGCTAAAATGGTCATCTACAGTAACTTCAGCCAATACAGCAGAAAAGTAACTTCAACCTTACTTTTTCTGCTTATTACACAATTCAGCGCGCGAAAGTAAAATTACGTGTTTGGTGAAAAAGTTAGCTGATAAGCCTGATAAGCCGAAAAACAGTGTTGTCAAACCGCCTCTAAGAAGTTGTTCTCTTCACCTGATATGAATGTTTCTTATCTGAATTTTTTAAGTTCTGATCTGATCTAATCTGAATTTTTCTGATCTGATCTGATATAAATCTTTCTGATCTGATCTGAATCTTTCTGATTTGATCTGAATCTTTCTGGTCTGATCTGAATGTTTCTAATCTAATCTGAATTCTTCTGATTTGATTTGATCTGAATCTTTCTGATCTGATCTGATTTGAATATTTCTATAATTGTAATTATAATTATTATAACTATAATTGTAATTACAAATATAACTTAAATAAAATTATGATTATAATCATAATTATAAAAAATAGAATTATAATTAAAATTAAAATTAAAATTATAATAATTATACCAATTACACTAATTATAACTATAGATACAATTATAAATGTAATTATATTTTTAATTATAATTAATTATATAATTATTATTGTAATCATAAATATAATATTTATTTCTATAATTACAATAATAACTATAATTATAAATCGAAATATAATTACTCCATATAATAATAATTACAACAACAACAACAACAGCAACAGCAACAACAGCAGCAGCAACAGCAGCACCACCAGCAGCAGCAGCAGCACCACCACCACCACCAGCAGCAGCAGCAGCAACAACAATTTTATTATTAATATTATTATTATTATTATTATATTATAATTATTATTCTTATTATTATATTAATATATTATTATTAATATTATTAACAATAATAATTATAATAGTAATAATTATAATTAATATAATAATAAAAGTGATAAATCATGTTTGAATTTTTCTGAACTGATCTGAATGTTTCTGATCTGATCTGAATGTTTCTGATCTGATCTGAATGCTTCTGATCTGATCTGAATCATTCTGATCTGATCTGAATTTTTCTGATCTGATCTGAATAAAATAAGAATAAGGAATAAGTAATAAGATTAAGACGAAGAGAACAGCTTCTAAGGCTCCATTTGGTATTGTTTTTAATAAAGTTTTACTCAAACTTTAATAAAGGTGTCTCTAGACCGTTCTATTCCGATCACTGAATATACTTCGTAGGGTTGTACACGAACCGAATCGAGTCGAATAGTAGGATTTTGTATTTCTATTTGTTTAATTTTTTCGAATACGAATTCGAATTTAAATATGAATCGAATATTAATTTCGATTTGTATTTGTATTTGTTTAACAATACGAATAGTTAACGAATCTTATACGAATATCGAATAGATTTGAGCATAGGTTATATATTAGCTAGTCAAATATCACTTAAAATTAAATTTCCTTATATTTTTTTATGTTGTAAATGTACGCTATGATTTAATATGTGCTTTTAGAATTTAAATTCAATGGATGAATGCATTTTTAGATTGTGCATTTTTAAATATAAATCTATTTCAAACTTTTTGAAATAAACACTAACACACACATATTAGAAATTACACTTATAATGTGTGAAATAAGTTGATAATTGTATATATCAAAGTCAGACGACTCTATTTTTATTCTGCAAATCAAATACATAATTATTTGTATTGTATTTGAAAGACATTTGAACCAAAAATCCGATTTGTATTCGTATTTATACTCTGATTTATTACAAATGGACTTAGAATCTGTATGCGTAAATGTATATGTGAACTACACTTTAGGGTATAACTATCTTTTAAAAGTTATTATAGTGTTATTACTATTATTATTAATATTATTATTACTAATATTATCACTATTATTAACCGAATATATTTGATTAATATTTGAATCGAATACACTGATATTCTTATTTGTATTTGATAACAAATCGAATCAAATTTAATATTCATATTTGTATTTGTATTTGAATTTTCCGAATTCGAATCGTCTTATACGAATTCGAATCGCGAATCCAGCACAAATTATTTGATTCGTTTACCATCCTAATTACTTCGTAAGTTCGTATATACAACCTTAACCAAAACTTGTTATTGTCAATCGTAGTGGTCTCGCATTTAGAGAATTCAGAATTGACACTAGTTCATCTTCCTTCTGGAAACCGCCCTAGGGAAACCCTATGAGACGAGTTTCTGGACGATAATCTTCTGACTTCTTTTTCTCAGGATAGTAACGGATCAAAAGTATTGCTATGTTGCCTCTTTTTTCTATCTTTTAGGCCTTATATTTTGGCCTGGCATCTTCTTTGCCGAGAATTATGTCCGGCTCGAGTGAGTGTGTATTGTTTTTCTCCTAGCAATGTATAAATGTTGTGTTTTCCTCGTTGGTGTAACCGATGGGGTGGTTCATTATTCATGATTGGCAAGATAAGTTCAACTTAATTCTTCTGAAACATAAATTACGTGTCTTGCTCATGAACCACCGCCTCAGTCGAAGAAAAAGATAGCTCTCAACTGGATCTCTTTTTTCAATGGTTGGTCAAACTGGTGATCGTGACAATTTTTGTTCAATTGAGTTTCCTTTGTTGGTTGTTGTCAAACCAATTCTCTCTTCCAGTAGCTGTTGAAGCCTGATTATTTAGAGTCCGTTTGGTAGAACGAAAGTCGGCTGATTTGGCTGGTTCTACTGAAATTTATAAAGTTATGGCTGAAGTAGCTGCATTGGCTGATTCTGCTGATTTAAGAAAAAAATATTTTTAAAATATATTTTATTAATAAAATAAAGAAAAAATATATATGTAAAAATAGCTAAAATGATCATCTACAGTAACTTCAGCCAAAATAGCAAGAAAAGTAAGTTCAACCTTACTTTTTCTGCTTATTACACAATTCAGCGCGTGAAAGCAAAAGTTACGTGTTTGGTGAAAAAGTTGGTTGATAAGCCTGATAAGCCGAAAAACAGTGATTCCAAGCTGCCTCTTAGTTGTAATTTTTTATTCTCTCTGAGGAGTAGCAAGTAGGATTAACAGTCTGGAAGGATTCATTAGATCTTTTCCGTTCTATATCTCCTCTCATTGTAACCTTAGGCTATTCATTTTCTTGTATTTTTGCTATCAGTTAATAATAATTTAGTTATTTCATTTTTCAGAAAGAAAAAACTAAGTACGTAGTAGGGATGGACCTGGACCGAGTCTAGGTCAAGCCTTGGGCGGGACTGGGTCAGGGAAGTGGAGGCCCGGTACCGGCCCGGGTGGGTTCCGGGACCGGGGCGGGTCTTGTATATGTTTTTTTTTTGTTTTTCTTATTTGTTCCTACCCCCGCCCCCGCCCCGCCCCCCCGAACCACCCAGCTATCACCCAATTGACCCAAATGACCCAGTCCATTCGGGGAAAAAAAATTAGGCCCAGACCGGTCCACCAAAATGCTTACTCGTAGCCCCCCCCCCCCCCCCCCCGGTTCGCGCCTAATGGACCGGTCCCAGTTGGCGGGCCAGGCCAGGCGAACCGGTCTCGGTCCAACTAGGGCGGTTAATGAACCGAGCTTTTATCGAACTATTCGAGTTCGAGCTCGGTTTCGAACCTAACGAGTCGAGCTTAACGAGCTTACGAACTCGAACCCGAAGTGAGTTTAAAGTTCGAAAAATTAATCGAGCCGAGCTCTAACATAGTAGTATTCGGCTCGGTTCGAACTCGAGCCTATCGAACACCCTGAAATAATAAATATAATTTATATATGTCAAAATTTAAATATAATTAGTATGATTTTATAAATTTAAATATGATTATTAACGAACCGAACACTTGTCGAATCATTCGAGCGCGAGCCTATTAACGAGCATCACTTAAAATTTTAAATTCAGGCATATTTATCGAGCTTATCGAGCGCTCGATTCGAACATCGAACGCCTATCGAGCCGAACACGAGCCATATTTGTAAAGTTCGCCGAGCTTCGAGCTCGAACCCAAACACCATTAATTCCTGATCGAGCTGAATTCGAGCTTTGATGTTCGGGTTCGGCTCATTAACAGCCCTAGGTCCAACCGTAGTACGTAGTAGTGAGCCAAGTTTTCAATCAGACTCAAATAAAACCTCATATCACTCCATTTTTATGGCAAAATCTTATATTATCTTATGCCAAAATAAAATGGAGTAAGATGAACAATGGTAACAAGTAGATAAAATTGTTAGTAATTTTGAGTCTTTGACTCAATCACCCACAAACGAGTCGCTAATCATATACTCCGTACTACGTAATAGTTAGGCAAGTTAAAGATAGAACGGGCTAAATCAATTTCCAGCCCATTTTGCAATTTCCACTACTATACCAGTTATTAAAAAAAATCTCAAATTAAAACACCTATCTATTAACGAAAACAAAATTATGTTACTCAATTTTGTTTCTAATTCCCATGTTAATTAGAATTAAGGGAGTGATTACCTATTCTTAAAACATGTTTTTCAGCTTTTAGCTTGAAAAATCTAAAAATATTAATCTCAAACAAGTGTCTGTATTTAAATAACACTTTCAAATTAAAAGCTAAAAGTTTAATGCTCTAACTTTTTCTTTTTCCAGTTGTATTTTCAAACATTACAACTTTTACCAGTAATGATTTTATTAAATACTCCCTCCGTCCCTTTTAAATGTCCCGGAAGAGGGTGGCACGAGTTTTAAGAAAAGTGAGTTTGTGGTTGATATTAATTGATAAAGTAAGAATAAAGTAAGAATGATTTTGAGCCACACAAACTTTACCAAACAAGGTATGAGACAATAAAATAGGGACATCCCAATATGGTAAAACGAGACATTTAAAAGAGGACGGAGAGAGTATTTGTTTTAAACTTTGATAGTTTAAAAATAAATATATTTTCTTGGCCAAGCTACGACCCACGAATTCTTTTAAATTTACCAAGTTCCCATTTGTTAACATTTGTTAACGTACAATTTGACTAAACGGAGGTGAGAGTTTATCTCTCTAAAGCTTCGGAGCTCTCTAGGGCGGTGGCCGCTAGGGTTTCGTTTTCCGATTTTGAATCTTTCGAAGATCGGCGGTACTGGTGCGGTAAAGATGATCGAAGGAGGTCGACTGCAGACGGAGATGACTGGAGTCGTTAAGCAGGGGATTATATTAGAGGACAATTTCACGCAGATAAGGAGAGCCGAGCAGTGCAAGATACGGACAAATTGGCGATTGTTGATGTTGACGAAGGGGCTGTCAAGTTGGAGGTGAGCCGCTTTGGTGCAACATCTGCCGATACAAGAGTCCGGCCTCCTCCAGAACCACCACCAAGGATTGATCGACGCGGTTTGGAGTTTGATTATTTATTTTTTCTTCATTTTAATTTCCAGGTTAAGATGTTTGTGTGTTGTTCTATTTTATGTTGTAAGACTCTTGCATTAGGTTTGGGGGATGAGAGGCCTGCGGTAATCGTCATTGGCTTTAAGTTGCTCAATTCAAGTCTAGCGAGTTATACTGCTTTTTTACAGGTGGTTAACTCTCAGTCTCGGCCAAGGGCGGATGGTTACATGTGGTTCTTTTATTATCCTCTACTCCTGCCGAATGCTATTTTTATGAATTAAGCCCTCTTCGATCAAAAAAAAGTTCCCATTTTGTCATATATTGTCACATGGGATATGTATAATATTTAAATAAATCTTAATATACCTCATTTAAGATGGGAAATATATGTTATGTTTTGTTTCCAATTCCCCTAACGTCCATATGAATACTATTAATTCTTTTTCAGTTTTTTAGAATTTGAGATGAAAATTAATATAATGTGCATAACTCCTACACCATAACACTTTTTCGTCAACACCCATCCGATGCTCATCGCCTATACCTTGGCCCGTTTGAACCAAGTAGTCAACGGGGACCCTCGGTACGTGGGGACACTCGGCAGACCCCGGGCATGGTCTTATGCCTATCTGGGTCAGATCACAAAGACCTCAGCTAGGACATCCAATATAATTGGTGGGAAAGCAGGTATATTGGCGGGAAACGCATTAAATGCACCAGTTCTGTAAGATTTAGTGGTTGAAAGGTTAAATCACTTATGATTATCCACATCATCACTATCACCTACTTCATGATAATATAAATAATAGCATTTATTTCATTTGACAACTTATATTCACTGGCTATAATTGAGACGCTCGGTTCAATTTTCAGTATGGTGTGCTATATTTGTTCGTTATTGCTAAATAAGAATTCAGGTCACTTATTGTCTCTCTCTCTTATTTGCTAAATACTTGTGCCATTTGACTCACCAAACTTACTAAAATACTCATTGAAACCCACGTGTTGGATTCTTGGAGTTAGAGGAATTAGGCTCTGTTTGCAATCTCTGTTGATAAGTGCTTTTGACTTTTTTTTTAATAAAAAAGCATTTATTTTACCAAACACTACCAACTTTTACTATCTCGGTTTTCGTGTAGAATCTATTTTTTACTTTTTCTATTACACAAAAATCGCTTATTTTACCAAACACTACCAACTTTTACTACTAATCACTTTTTCCCAAAAAATGCTTTTATTTAAGCATAAGTGGTTGCAAACAAAGTCTTAATCTGGAGAGAGAGTTTTAAGTAGGGAAAGTTCCCGAAATGGGACTAAAAAAGTTTGAAAATTCCAAAACATGACAGTAATTAGTCATATTTTGGGAATAAAAACATGGAAGTCCTATTTTGGAATTTCCAAACCTTTTTAGTCTCATTTTGGGTAATATCTCTTTTAAGTATAGCTTTTATAATACGTGATAAAGGGCATATACAATCATATCAAGGTTTTCATGAAGTGTACTTCCGTCATAAAGGTGTTAAATGAAATATTTGTCCCAGACTGATTACGCATAAAATAATAAAGTGAAAATATAAGTGACTCTTTCCGGGAGATGAAACTTGAGGTATTAACAATTAACATAGTACTGAATACAATCAAGTGAGCATTATTGCACTGTTCAAAGTAAAACACCAAATATTCAACCTATAAATTTAATTACAACGTGTTGTTTTGATTATTTTATTCATTTCTATTGAAAATGTTACTCTGTGATGTTAAAAAAATCAAATTTAAAATGAAATTAAACGTTTTAATGGGCTAGTAACTAGATAACGGACTGGTCCATGGTTATATTCAGACACTTAAGGAGGCCTGGTACTCTGGTAGCCTGTTGTAACAAGTCGGTGCCGGTTTACATGCCTAGTTCCAGGAGGACCAGGACTGCTCCCAGAGTCCCAGTCCGACTCAAAATAGTCAATCCTCTTGTTTTCTTTAAAACACATTGAACATGCATTTGGAATTATACATTACTGTTTCCTTAATGATAATATATACATTAAAGATGTTTAAAAGAAGGCTAAAGGGTCAAGTAGGTACTTGAACTGCTTTAAAGTGTTCAATTAGCCCCTTATATAAGAGGTTCTGCCCGGCCGTCGCTAATTGGGGCGGTTCCCGGTGGAATTTTTGGATGAAAGTTTTTTAGAATCTTCTTCATTAAGTCTAGTTTACCCATACCAAATTTCAGCTACAAATTCAACCGGGAAGGCAGTCAAATGATTTTTTCGAATGTACTGTACTGTTTAACTTCACGGTTATCTTCAAAAAATCATTTGACTGCCTTCCTGGTTGAATTTTTAGCTGAAATTTGGTATGAGTAAACTAGACTTAATGAAGAAGATGCTCAAAAATTTTCATCAAAAAATTCCACCGGGAACCGCCCCAATTAGCGACGGGCCGGGCAGAACCTCCTATGTAAGGGGGCTAATTGAACACTTTAAATCAGTTCAAGGGCCTATTTGACCTTTAGCCTTAAAAGAATAGTATTATAAAACTGTTCAAAAAAAAGAATGTTACAAAAAATATCACAAAAATTTGCAAATTGAGCAGCATATTTCATCTTGCATCTTTTTGTAAATATATAAACAGAAAGATCAATTTTTTATTTTGCTTTAGATTACCTTGTACCGGTACTAAGGAAGAGCCTCATTGATCGTTGTCATCGGTAAGAGTTGCATATCTGTCCCTCTTCATTGATGGTGTCACATGCTTCTTCTTCACTAATTATATTTTAAGAAATGGAAAAATAAGTCCATCTACTTTTACTAATAAGTCAATTGAGACTACATACTTTTCGATCAGTCAATTAAGTCCACAAAGTACGAAAAATTAACCAAATTGTCCATTTGGTCGGTAATCAGTCGGTTTTTCCGGTCAGATCGTTCAGCTAGTTTTTTTTTATTGTTTTCCAATTTTTTATATTTTCTTTTCCTTTTTCTTTCTGTTTTTCATCTCTTTTTCTCTTTCTTTTTTCTTCCTTCTCCTCCACTCCCAATTACCCAGTCTTTCTCCGCTTCCATTCCGATCCCTGCTTTCTTGTTTCCGGCCACCTGCAGTCCGTTTCTACCATCTCCCCATTTCTGCCGCCCCACCTCCGAACCACCACCACGACCTCCGCCACCCCGTCCTCCATATATAGCCGGCATTGAAGCGACCTCCAACCGCCCTGACCTCCGTAAACGCCGCACCCGACAACCACCTCCGCGGCTTCCACCTTCGTCTCCGCCACTGGAGTGACCTGCAACCTCCCCGACCTCCATGGCCACCACCTCTGCAACCTCTCCTCCTCCGCCGGTCCGCCCCTACGGCCCTACCTCCGTAGTCCGTAGCTTCCCCCTCCGCCACTCCTACCTCCATAGCCGCAGTGGCGGAACCAGCCCTAGGATCTTGCAGGGGCACATATTAGGAAAGGGAAGGTCTTCGGCAAGGCAGGCGGCTTGCCCGGATCCTGAAATTTCGGTCTCCGGCAAGGTACGTGGCGGCAAGAGGAAGTGCCAAAGAGGTTGCGTTTGCTGTCCATGCCAGAAGAGGATGCAACGCTGCGTTCTCGGAGCCTCGGAAGAGGTTACGTCCGCCGTCTAGGTTGTTCAGGCTTGTACGCAACAGAGATCTCTGACAAGCGACAAGGTGAGCGGATTTTTATTTTATTTTGTTTTTATTATTTTGTTTTTTTTAAGGTTATCATAATTGTTACAAGATTTCCAAAATACAAAAGCTTTTTAGTGGCTAGAGAACAATAATAAATGTTGATATGCAATATGACTTTATTATCCGTAAATGCTCACAACCAATAAAAAAAATTAGTTCCGTTAAAAAGTTCCAACTTTTCTTATTTGAATGTTCTATTTAAAGGTTCCTATTCCATATTAGAAAACAATTTACTCTCTTTAATTGCACTTCTAGTCAATTTTTTCTTTCATACTCATTACATGTCAAGTTTCACAATTTCCCTTCCATAACTTATCTCTCTTTAATTATTTTCACTTTACATGTTTAATTTTTCTAAATTTTCTTTTTTATACAAATTACTTTATTTAATCATGGGTGTAAAATATAGTAATATTTACCCTCCGAAACCTTCCAATAGAACGGAGGGAGTAAAACATAAAACAAATTAATGGCACAATACTCCCAACCCAATTTCAAATTTATGGCTCAAGACCCATAGTAGCAAACACTCTTTATGACTCAGCCATTACGCGTGTTTATCTTGGAATAAAGCATCCAACCAGCAGGAGCCAGGAAGCAACGTATGAAACCAAGTCGCATAGCATTGTGCCGCATTCGTATTCCAATCATGGGCTCACCGGCCAGGATGTCAAACAACATGGTGTAGCGTGGGTATATATATAGTAAAGAAACCGGATGGCCGGAGGGGCTTGTGCACCTCCGGGCTCCTTAATAGTTCCGCCGCTGCATAGCCGGCACCGCCCCAGCCGTCTTCATAGACTGGTGGATCCGCCCAGGGGAGAAGATTGAATGACTAAGGTAAGCCAAGCTCTTGGTCGGGCGACGGCTAGAGACTAGAGTTGGGCTAGGCGCAGGAACCAAGAAAAGAATAATAGAGGAAATAGAAAAATGAATTAAAAGAAAAGTTATAGGTAGAAAATACGGAGTAATAAAAATAAGAGCCAGCTGGACAATTTAATCGGAAAATTGAGTGATTACCGGTCACATGGACGATTTGGTTAACTTTTGACACTTCATGGACTTAATTGACTCATTTAAAAATTAAAAGTATATGGGCTCAATTGACTTTTTGATAAAAGTAGATGAACTTATTTGACGGTTTTCCCTCTAAGAAATGTACTACGTATTAAATCCTAGTGACTGACTAATTTCGGATTTGCATGGAAATTAAATACCAAGTCTAAAAGCATAGCAGAGGCATAGTCATGGACTCGGTTCGGGCCGACCAGCAAAGGAACCGGCCCGGCCCGCTACTGTGCAAGACCAGCTCGGCCCGGGAAACCGGTTCTAGTACCGGGCTTAGGCCCGGCCCAACGGGGGTAACTAGGGGCGGCTCCAGGTTATGAAAAAGGCAAACCGGCCCGGCAGGTTCGGGTTTGGTTTGGGCCCTTTTTTGGGATTTTTTGGGGTTTGGGCTGGGTTAGGTGGGCTGGGCTGGGTGTTTGCGAGGGATTTGGGGGGTGGGAGTTGAAATAAATAAGAAAACACAAAAAAAAAAAACGGAACCGGCCCGAAACCGATAGACCCTCGGGTCAGTCTCAGGCCTTACCCAAAACCATCCAAGCCCAGCCAGGCCCAGGCCCGAACCAGGCCAAGCCCGATCCACCCCTACACAGACCACATAGTTTAGGTTATAGGGGGCTAACCGGGGCAGGTACGGGTCTGGGATATATGGAACCAGCCCGGCCGATTCCGAGCCCGGTTCGGGCTTTATTCTTTTTTTAAATTTTTTTAACTTTCCGGGTTGGGCTGGGTATTTTGGGCCATTTGGGCTGGTTTGGGGGTGGAGGTGAGGGAGGGGTCGGGGGTTAATTAGAAAAAGCAAAAAAAAAATACAAATAGACCTGAGGCCCGACCCAGACCCAGACCCAAACCAGATCCGGGTCGGTCCCAGTCCCAACCCCAAATCCCAAAAAGCCCGCCGGGCCTAGGCCTGACCCAGCTCGAATCCACCCCTACTCTGATGTAGCAAGTAGGTGAAACAGTAAAATGTATTTTAGGGAAGACGTGCATCGGTGCATGCATGAAGAGACTAAGCAACTCTGCAAGTAAAACTGTAAAAGGCGCTACAAAAAGAAGTTGACAAGAGAAAACGCTCAACAAAATCAAAGAAATCTTCCAAGATAAGATGTCCAGAGGCCTGAAATACTCATCTAGGAAATGCGCCCGTTTTGGCTAGACAAAAGAAAACGCTCAGCATAACCATAGTAGACACTCTAAGTCCATTTTTTTCGAGTACATGCAAAATCCACTTTAGAAATTCTCATAGTGAGACGATCTAAAGATAAAGACATAGTTTAAACAGACAAACTCCAGTTCTTGTACATAGCTCAAAATTAAAAAAGACCATAAAAATGAATATATTACTGCCACATCGGGCTAATGAATCCTCAGGAAAAAAGTCCAGGATCGTCAAATCGAGGTTGTTGCACAACACCCGACCTTAAATTATGGAGTAAGGCAAAGAAGACCTAGGTTCCATTTGGGGCAGAGTCAGCCTCTGTTTCCATTGGTTCAGTCTCCATGTGCGCTTCACCAGTCGCATTTTCATTTGCATTGGGGTTTGGATTGGTAGAGCCGCCTCCGTCCTGCTGATGATGGACCTCACTATCTTGGGAAGTCTGTGGCGACTGTGGTTCAGTAGAAGTTGTAGGTTTGGCTGCGGGTTTTGGCTTTGGCTTTGTCATTATCGGCCTGCAAAACCTGTGGAGATGGTTGTAATAAACAGAGGACAAAAATCAGCAAATATTATGGCTCAAAAAAATAATGCAAGGAAACTTTTTTTGTTTGGAAAACAAAATGAGTAGCTTTAAACACATAAAAATATACTACATTTCTATTTTAATCATAGATAAAACTAAAAAATTGTTTAAATGTATATTTTTTATTATCTCGGCAAATTTTCTTTACGTTCAAATTTTGCTCTGTTTTCCTTCCTGTTGTTTTTCCCAAGTATTTTTGGGGTTCTGAAGAGAGACCCCAAAGGGAAATCTTGCACATTCCATAAGAAATTTAAATAACCACACTAACGCTCAAAAGATGACAGAATTATTGTTTTTTGAAGGAGCGTGAGGCAATTAAAAAGAGTACCTGTCAAGTGCTTCAGCCTTCTTCCTGATATCAGAAGACAGTAGAACAGGAGTGGCATGTTTGGGAAGCCCATCTTGTTGCTCCCTTTTCTGTCTCAACCAAGCTTCAGCTTCAACACACTCGCTCAAGACCTGTTTGACAGTGCAGACGCATCCAATTAGAGACGATCAATCTTCATTCAAACAATAACCTTCAGCATGACACGTCTAGTTAGAGACAATTTTAAACTTTAAATAATAACCTTCATCTGGGCTAATTTGGAGGCAATAAAAAACGGCATAGAAACTTTTCAATGTTTGGTTTTATTTATGAAACAAAATAAAATAGAGTGACAGAAACAGACAGAAAGAAGCACCAAGAACAATGATTTTCATATATTTGATTTTACATAGGAAATACGAGAAAACAGGAAGATAAACTTAATAAGCACATATTTAATAAATGAAAATGGGTACAAACAAATATCTAGAATTGATATATTCCGTATTAAATTAAAGCACTTTTTCCCCAATGCCCATATTGTGTTTCTTTACAAACTCATCACTACTTTCTACCCAAATTCCAAAGACACTAAGGATGAATTTAATAAAGAATGAAGGGAGAATGCAACATTTGTTGCTCACCTTCTGCTTCTCTGCTAATTCAATGTGCTCAAACTTAGCATCATTTGACACAGCAGCCTCTCTGAAACTGTTGATGCAATGATTTAGTTGATCTATGATAGTTCCCCTCTCTGTGAACTCCTTGTAGCGCTCTTCAATGGGATCACCTTGCTGCAAAATGTAAAAGATTATGTTAACATGGGATATATAAAGTCATCTGTTTCACAGGGTTAGCAAAATAATCATATAATGTCTCCCATACCTTTTTAAGCTCTTCAAGTTTAGAAATATAAACACCTTTAGTTTCATCCTCTCCATCTTCGTACAACCAGTCTTCCACTTCTTGAAGTTTAGCAATGAACTGCTCTTTTTCTGAATCAAGTACGAACTCTTGATACTTATCATTGAGCTGGAAAAAGTTTAAAAGGGTTCCGCACATGTGAAACATTCACTTAAACATAGAGGTTTTATTTGGAAAAAGATCTGCAAGGAAACCATAAAGTACCTTGTTCCTCATGTCATAAACATAAGCTTCTACAGCATTCTTCTTGTCCTTTGTTTCTTCCATTACACGATCCTGCAATGCCATTTCATATTCCTTTTCAACAGCCTTCTGAACATCAGTTGCGGACAATGCTCCATAAACCATTTCTGAGACTGGTACATTTGTTTTCTTAACCTTTTTCTTGGGAGCATCAGTCTATAAAGGAGAGAAAGGTCAACTGATTGAGAAACTGGAAAGGTGGGAGCAGCTTCAGTACAAAATACATGAGGAATTACAGCACAGACCTTAGTATCTGTCTCCATTTGGACAGGGTTGTCCCCAGACTCAGGGACAAGATTCTCAGGAGCAGAAGAATCTGAGGTGCCTTTGGCATCTTGCATGTTCACATCAGTTCCAGAGGAATCAGTGTGAGATATATCATCAGTTTCCATTTTGGCCGACTCTTTTTCTAGTTCTTTTGCAACTGGGACTTCAACTTCTTCTTCTTCCAGAAGCTAAAGAATCAAAACCAAACAAAAGATCAATTCAATTTACTAGAAACTAAGTAGTATTCACAATGCCAAAAGAAAATCCATCCTTACTGTTGCTGAGTCGATAGAAACAACACCATGCAGATTTAGACGTGCTCTGATCTTGACCCTGGAGCGTTCCCCACCAGTTGCACATTGGAATGGACCAATCTATCCATTAAAGCAAAGACAGGTAATGAGCTTTTAAACTTCGCTTCAGATTATGTATACTCAATTACACACTACAATGATCAGGGAGAAATAAATTAATACCGTATAGGTACTTATTTTTGGGGGTGCTTGCAGTTCACTGACATCAGCATAGTTTACATCAACTTGGAATGTACCGGATCTATAGAACGTCAAAGATTTCAAACTTGGGATTGGGTTCCCCTTTTGGAAAACAACAGTGCTCTGCGAATGTTCTGCAGCTCCATTTTGAGCATCTGGAGCGGACCCTTTCCATGAAATAGCTATTGGGAAGGGGAAGCTCTCATTGACCTTCATCCAACAAGAAACAACGCAATATTAACTCATAGCTAAGAATGTTATGGACTATAAATCTTATCAAAACTGAAAAAATCAAGAATATTTTACCTGAAAGTCTCGCACTTTAAAAGTGGGACTAAGGATAGCACACTGTAAAGCACAGCCTTTAGCAACACACTCACTTGCATTCATTGTACGTCTAGGCTCCTTGCCAAAGAATTCAGTCAAAATTTTAATGATTGCAGGGACTCGTGATCCAGAACCAACAACCTCAATAGCATGGAAGTTTTCCACAGTAAGTCCAGCTTCTGCAAGAGCTTTTTCTAATGGCTTCTTCACTCTTTCCAATATTGGCATACTTATCTGCTCAAATTCATCTCTTTTGATGAATCCCCTGACATCCTTTTCATCCATCAGGCACTCGATATTCAGAGGTGCCTCAGGATTTGCACTCAGAACTTTCTTCAGCTTCTCACATGCAGCACGCAGTCTAAGACAAGCCCTGGCATTCTGGAGGACATCAATCTTATATTCATCTTTGAACTTTGAAGCAAAGTGCTGGAAAAGGGCTTCATCAAAATCTCTACCACCAAGTGATCTATCAAATGAATGCGCTAATATCTTCAACTGACCTTTCTTAAAGGCAGCAATACACACTTGCATGCTAGCATGTCCAATATCAACAAAGGCTACATTCAGTGGGTCAGTTTCGGGTAAGTCTGTCTTATAGATGCCATAAGCCAAAGCGGTGGCAGTAGTTTCATGGAATAGACGTAGTGGGTGAAGTCCAGCAATTGTCGCGGCATCAATTACCGCTCTTCTCTGCAGATCAGTGAAATATATTGGTATCCCAATGCAGCAATCAACTACTGCAGCATTGAGGTTCTTCTCAGCAATGCTCTTCAGATTTGATAACACCATCCCAAGTATCTGGGTGGGTGTGAATGTCTTCATTTCACCCAAATATCGGGAATGGATCAATGGGTATCCATCCGGTCCAGCAGTCACAGAGAAAGGCAGAGACTTGAGATCTCTTTGCAATTCCGGATCCGAAAATTGGCGTCCAATCAATCTCTTTATCTGAGAGATGGTACTCTTTGGGTTCATCATACTAGATGAAGCACCAGCTGTACCAAGGAAACGTTGCTTTTCACCAAAGCAGACAATGGCTGGTGTTTCCCTCTTTGATTCTTCATTAAGTACAACATCAATCCCCCTCTGTCTAGCAACTGCGACCACACCACTCTCATTCCCAAAGTCAAACCCTACCACGCTCATTTTTGTAGTGTGCGCTTGATTGTACAGTCTAGCAGATCAGAAAACCTGAAATGATATGAAACAGTTAATTACCAATAACTTAAACGATATGAAACATTTGAGTCCGTAAAATTCACTTCTGATCTCAATATAAAATATAAAAGCTGGACCGCCTGGGGTAACTGTTCCAGCCTGACAATGATGACGCCACTATGACATCATCATGATGTCATCACGGGATGGTGTGATACGTGCTCACAGTTAATCTGCAGAATTGGGGCTCTCCTCCGTACTAAGGCAACACTGAGAGCAGATTGGTTGGTCATTAGATTACAGCTTATTACAACTCCTTAATTTATAAAATTACTCATCGTTTAACTGAAATAGAAGATACAGAACGAAGCTCAACAACACCATCTGAGCTTGATCTATCCACTGCCGATAAGATGTAAATTGATATGTACGAACAAGCAAAACAAAATGCGATCAAATAAGATGACAGTTAGTAATAATGAATAACCTCGGGATACTAGATGAACGGCGTGGTGGAGAATGCGTCCAACCTAATGGGAAGATGAAGCTGGAAACGGAGAGAGCAATATAGCGTACGACCGTCTGGCTGAAGATGAAGCGGTAAAGAGAGATGCCGGATCGGCTAAATTGGTACACAATCGGTTCTAGGTCATTCCAGATCTTGCGAATGTGATTTTCTAATTGGACCGGATCGAATACCGTGGGCCAAAAACTATGAATCATTTAGAGCCCGTTCGTAACCTTTTTTTAGAGAAAAAAATGACTTACATTCAAATCTACAAGGGAAATGGTCAGATAGGGCTCCGAACTTGAAAAAAAATGTCAAATAAGACCATATTTAGGATGCTCTGTCCGGCCGACGCCATTTGGGGTGGTTCCCGGTGGAATTTCTTGATGAATTTTTTTTAGAATCTTATTCATTAAGTCTAGTTTATTCACATCAAATTTGAACTAACAATTCAATCGGGAAGGCATTCAAATGAATTCATGAAGATAACTGCGCTTTTAACGGTACAGTTATCTTCAAGAATTCATTTGAATGTCTTCCCGATTAAAGTTTTAGTTCAGATTTGATATGAGTAAACTAGACTTAATGAATAAGATTCTCAAAAAATTTCATCAAAAAATTCTACCGGGAACCACCCCAAATGGCGTCGGCCGGACAGAGCATCCTAAATATGGCCCTATTTGACATTTTTTTTCAAGTTCGATACCCTATCTGACCCTTATCTCAATCTACAAATCTACAATGTTTGATGTACCCACTCTTATACTCATCTTATACCCACCATATCTGTGAAGTGTTTTTTTGTCTGTGAACCCGATTCACATACAATATTTTGTTTGTGCAAAATATTGTCTGTGAACCGGGATTCACAGACAAAAATAAAACATTTCACAGACATAGGTGGGTACAAAAGTAGAGTGGGTACAATCATATAGAGACCGTTTGGTAACACTAATTTTTGGCTTATCAGGCTTATCAGCCAACTTTTTCACCAAACACGTAACTTTTGCTTCGGTGCGCTGAATTGTGTAATGAGCAGAAAAAGTAAGGTTGGAGTTACTTTTCTGGCTGTATTTGGCTGAAATTACTGTAGATGACCATTTTAGCTATTTTAACATATAATTTTTTCTTTATTTTATTAATAAAATATATTTTAAATTTTTTTTCTTAAATCAGCATAATCAGCCAATGCAGCCACTTCAGGCAGAACTTTATAAATTTCAGTAGAATCAGCCAAAACAGCCGATCTTCGTGCTACCAAACGGGCTCATAATCCAATCAAGAGTGTTGTTGTTCTTGTCCGGAATTTCCTGAGAGGAGCGCCGTATGGCCTCCGTCTTTTGGGACAGTTTCAGGTGGTATTTTTTGGTGAAATTTTGTGCATGTTCTTCATGAAGTCTAGTTTGTCCATATCAAATTTAAGCTAAAACTTCAATCGGAAAGACAGTCAAATGATTTTTAGAATTTAATTGTGTCATTTATATACATTTAAAACGCAATTATCTTCCAAAAATAATTTGACTGTCTTTCCAGTTTAATTTTTAGCTAAAATTTGTTGTGCATAAACTAGACTTGATGAAAAACATACAAAATATATTTCAGCAAAAAATACCATCGGGAACCGCCCCAAACGAAGGAGGCCGGACGGGGCTCCTGTCCAGACTGTCAACAGGAATAATCCTCTCCAATCAAACAATAGGATTCGTAATCCTCACTTGGGCAGCTGTAAACCAATCATGATCGATGATATATTCTCGTTATTTATCATATGTTGTATTTGCCACATTTCAAGAGTAAAAAAGCATTATTGTAGGCGTAACACTAAAGACATCAATAAAAAACAAATCAATGTTATTAAACATAGTGCTAAAATAAGAGCATAAAAATAATAAATAAAATTGGTGAATCCCCCATATTTCTTCCTGCCAAATCACTCCACGATGATGATTCAAGAGGGAGAGGACCCTCAATCTTCCTTCGCCCTCGCTCAACCCTTCTTTGATTGACAAATATTTCACCATCTTATATGTTAACACAGTACCCATTGAGGACCACTCGGGCAATCCTCCTTCCCGATAACTCTCATTCACTTCTGGTAGTAGAAGATTCACTCCATCGTCGACCACCTCCTCCAAATGTAACCGCCCATAGCGATCAGTGAAGCCCTGATGTGTGTCCATCTTGCCGAATGCGCCGTCCGGCAAAAGCATGAAAACCATCGAAATAATAAACCAGCAACCGCTATCAACTAGAGCCGTACTATGGGAGAATCAACCTAGAGAAGACAAAAACACAATAACCGAACAGAGTTGGCACCCTTCTCAACACCAAACGTTGTGGAGATTCCTAGTGACGATGAACACTAACCCCTAGACGTAGACTAGGGAACTTCTTATCTACTCCTCGTCTGCAATTTATAACTTAAACTTAGCTGAATCGGTCGATTCTACTCAAATTTATAAAATTCTTACTTACGTGACTAGATCGCCTGATTCTTCTGAATTATTGAAAAAAATTGAAATATATTTTATTAACAAAATAAAGAAAAATTATATTCAAAACTAACTAAAATTATAGTAGGTTGTTTTCGGGAAGGGGGGGTTGGATTATTGATAAATTTATAAAAATTCATATAAATTTGAAAATTAATGTAATCATAATAATATAAAAAAAGTATAAATATAAAAATAGATAAATTAATTAAAAATATTTAAATACAAAATATTTAAAAAAACATAAAACTGGGAAAATAAAGTGAAAATATATTTTAAAAATAGAAATTTAAAAACATTTTAAATAGATGTAAAGCATGAAAATAATGTCATAACTAAACAATGTTATTTTAGATTTTTAAATATAAATAATTTTATCAAATATTTTCATAAATATTAAAAATTATTTTCATAATTTTAAACATAGAAATTTTCATAATTTTATCTACATTTCTTAAAATATTAACAATTATTTTGGAGTTTTGAATATAAAAAATTGTTATTACAGGACAAAAATTGATTAAATGACCAAATTCATCAATTGTTAAAGTAAGCGTACTTGTGTGATACTTTTTTAGTATAATAGCTTAAGTGATTGAATGGAACCAGTAGAAGGTTTTATTTGACCATTTTTCCTAATAAATATTGTTGTGTATGTTGTTCTTGAAAATTGTACAAAAAGGGATTGAAATTTTTAAAAACAAAAGATTGAAAAGACTAATTCAGACTATAACTTAACTAACTATGTTTTTGAAAAGAAATGTCGTATATGTACCAACCATTCACACATAGTGGCACATAGTATGGGGGGGGGGGGGCAAACTCCTATTACGATTTTATCATATATATTTCATAAATAGTCGATCATATTATATTCTAAAATTAACTATAAATGATAAACTATTTGTTTGATAACAATATAATCTCATACTTTGCTTTTCAATTTTGAATAAATGACATTTCTTAAAAAATGTATCAGTAGTTGATGTAACCTCGCTTTCCTAAGAGATTTATTAATGACATAAGTGTATATACTTTATAAAACACAATGTTAATACAAATGAATTAAATGAATATGGAAGATCATAGGCATTACTTGAATTCACTTGGTGTACAAATGTACAATTATATTATATATAAAATAAATCAACATACATTATGAGTGCAAATACATAATTGTAAACATTTTATTGATTATTATTAAATTTGAAATGTCCAATGACTTTAAATTAGTTAAAGCTTTTGAATGAAGATAAAAAATAAAAAGATTTAGCTTAAGTGATTTTAAAACAATTTAGTAGTTTTAAAAGGACAGAATTAATATATTAATAAATAAATGTCAACTCAATCAAATATATAAAAAGATGCAAGGACAGGGAAAGATAAATAGTGACTCAATCATTAGTTAGGAACTTAAGATTAATTAGTATATTTTTAATTTCGCTAGTCCACCTAGAAAATATTCAGTTTTGAATAAGCCTATTGGTTTATATATACAAAATTTTGCCATATAAAAGATCAACGCAGAGTGATTGAGTTGGAGTTGATAGGGCAATTCATCACTTAACTTCCATTTGGATTTGATCCTACATAGATATATTATTGATTTTGTAGAATAAAAAGGGAAAACTAATTTACCTAATGTTCATCGTAATAGTAATTGCATATTTATCGATTTATAAACGAAGAATTTTCCTTTTCATGTATAAAGAAGTCAAAAAGTCTCCATCCACCAGACAATAATTAAAGTTGAGCATACGATTAAATGTCACAATACTAATTATTAATTCAAGTAGAAACTTCGTTAACTTTATTTTCTATTCAATTATAATATGGATATTAAAGTATACAAGCAAAGATGTTGAATATTAACATAGTAAAAAATGATAAATCAAACCTTCTATTTTCGTATACCTTTGCATTAGGATTTGTGACAATATTCATGTATATTGTACATTGTATATGCTTCCATGACATTTAAATATTTAAACAATAAAATATAATAAGTCAAGAACGAATAATTCTAAGTTGTATTTGAAACCTAGTCTATATTAATTAATATTTATATGATGTAATAACAAAGAGATCAGATGATTGTTTTGTTTTAAAACATGTAACCCTATCAAACTTGTGAGATGATTGATAGCTTGAAGAAATTTCTTTATTGAATTGTTTGTTGATTTTCAAATGTGTTACTTTGAAGTATTGAAACCTAGTTTTTTTTTTAACCGGTAGATATGCTACACCACCAGTATGGAAACATCATTATAATATTTGTCATTCAATATTGAATATGATATCAATAGTTTTTACACTCATATCTAAGTGTAGTTTTTATTTTCCACCCTTTTTGATAGGATTAAATAAATCATATTTTACGAAAATATATATATATCCAATCCTATTTAGTATTTTATCTATGTTTTAAGAAATAAACATAAACACACACACATATGACTAAAAAGAGATTTTTAAAACAAATGCAACCTCTTAAATGTAGTGATTATAGTGGTAATTTTAGTAATAGATATTTGTGTTTATTTGTAAGCATATAACTATCATAGTTCTATACTCATAATGATTAAGGACGCTTTTATTAGGAAAGAAAATTCTTGATCTGGACTGATATGGTATGATCTGGCCTGAACTGGTCTGGTAGATGTGTGGTCTTGATGTTTTTTACAACTGTTGAAGTCTCATATGACTTGAAACTGAAATAAATCTAAGTAAATACTATTTTGTCAAAACAAAGGCTAAGATTAACAAAAGTGGGAATCAAAAGTAACAAAGACCGTGATAGTATATTGCGCTTTATTAGCTTTTTTGAATAATACTTTGGCTTTTGCTAGATGATAGAGTGATCCAGCTCTAATCCCTAAATAAAAACATCCTAATGAATTTAATAGAGTTGCTTTGCGCACCCCTACTATTACTTTACGTAACTCCAAGTAGACTAGTTTACCCTTTGACGAAGTATTTTATTTATTAAGAGTGTGTTTGATTGACTCTTTTCTCAGTTTATTATCGGGCTTATTCACCAAACACGTAAATTTTGATATTACACGCTGAATTGTGTAATAATAAGAAAAATAAGGTTGATTTGGGTAAGAGTAAGAGCTTCACATTTCACACGCCACACTAGCAACTTAATTAATTTCAAAACTGATCCTTCATCCATTTAGTTTGGTCCCTTGTAGCAAATTAAACTATTCTTATTCATAGAATGCTATACTCGCAACTTTTTCATTTTTATACTACTTTTTTTATAAAATACATAAAATTAAATATTTTTTTGTGATCTTTCTTAAGACACTTATATTGCATATGTATTTTGTTTTTAAATCTGATATGGTTTGCCTTCATCAATTTTTGTATGATATGACATGTTGTAATACAGTCACATAAATGTTTGGTGTGTGTGTGTGTGTATCTTTGCTTAGATAATAAGAGCCAATTGATGTTAACATGGTCCTTTTTCCGTTAATTTCGTCTGCATTTACTGCTCATTCCCTCAAACTTACGCGTTCAGTTTTGGGCACGACATGGCGGCACACCTTTCCATCCTTTCAATCTTCCAAAGGGTACATTTTCAAATCTCTTTAATCATTGTTCTAAAACTCGCTAGGCGCTAGTCGGGCGGTTGAGGGGCGCCTAGCGCCTAGGCGGCCGACTAGGCCGATTTTTTGGCCGACTAGGCCGATTTTTTGGCCGACTAGGCCGATTCGGCCTCTACGGTTAGGGCCGCCTAGGCCGCCTAGGCCGATTAATCGGTCCGCCTAGGCCGATTTTTAGAACAATGTCTTTAATTTCTCCAATGTGTACAAGGTAATTCGTTTTCCGAAATTACTAATTTGATTTCCCAGACTTGCGATAGAATGGTTTTCCGAAATTGCTAATTCGTTTGTCATGGTTGCAAGCTCTATGTCTACAAGCTTACATATCATCTCGGCTCCTTCCTGAGTCCACCTCGTTTACACCTTTCGTAAACAATAGTTTATATAGTCAAACATTTGATGAATGTCTATTAACTATTCGACAAAATGCACTAACCACATTTAGAATTTAGGATTTAGTTGTCGACATACAGTGACTTCTTCAATTTAAAACACACTTAATAAGAAAAAATTCATATATTGATTTACAATCCTAAAATTTTCATCGTTTTTTACATGTGCATTTGTTTAGATTACTCATGCTATTAATTTTCAGCACACACAAAAATAATATACCTAATTTGGAAACTTACTTTTACAATCAATTGATTTCACACATGTTTATCTCAAATAAAAAATTCACACAAAACCTTTCTTAAGTAATCACACAAAAAACATGTAATTATTTTCAGCACACACATGTTTTTTAAAGCAAAGCAAAATACTTTTCTGTAAACACCCTGATTCCTTTGATGCACAATGCTATTTAGAAATGGTTGTCTTGATGGAAAATTATTATGGGCATGGTGTTTTTGTTGATGGTACCTCCTTCATGAAGGAGATGAGCACTTAATTCTCTTAGAAGAAAGCCCGACCACATGTTTCACTGAGCTATCATTGTAACTGAAGCTATATATAATATCAATTTTTTTCATACAAGTTGCTTTGAAGAGCAAGATCTTCTTGATGTGGGAAGATGTCACTGAAGTACTTTGCGGTGTTGAAGGAATCGACAAGTGAGGTGTTGTAATCATTAGGGCAGTTTCTTCCATGTGACGATTTGCATTGAGTGCGCAACGAATCACCTTTTGTTAAGTACATCCCAGAAAAATCCATTATGCATATTCAATTGCACAAACAAAAATAACTTCAATAATGAGCATAACACAATCTTCATCTTGCGACTGCATAGTAGCTTTTCAAAGTAATCTGACATTTGAAAGAACACAATACAACCAAAACATATCCAAGAAATGGAAACCTACCATTAAAGAAAGTAAAATTCAATTATTTTATTTGATGAAAATGTGAAATAAGTAACATGAGTATCAATCAAGCATTTCACGTGTTGATGACAAATTTACGATAATTCAAAACAACTAAAAGAAAATCAAACTATCTACTTGTGCTTCCTCCATCCCTATTGAATGTTTTTGTATTCTTTAACCCTGCAACAGTGAAGATGCCGAGTAACCTAAAGGTTTTGGTCATAGCACTTTTGTTGAAGGTAATCATGAGGAGACGTTTTTCCATACATCACTGGGAAACACTTGCGCTTTTGCTTATATGGAGTATGTATTAGGGTGAATGAAGTGTGATCTCTGCCAGAAGGATCTATTGCTATTGGACTTCCAGTGACAACAATAGCGTATTTGTACACACTGATTTTTGTTATTGTTCCATCAGTGGCTTCAGTTTACAATGAATATGCCTAGAAGAGCCAATAATATGATACCAGTCATCTTCACAAGTTTTTATGTGGTTATGTTGCAATATTCAATTTTCTTGGAATACTCATATCCACCCTTTTCAAAGGACCTGATAGCTTGGACATTTTACAAATTACAAGGACACTCAAGGGTGACTGTTTGGCTCTGATACCATGTTAAGACCCGGGGTTCCATTCTAAAAGGTCAACCTGATAGGAGGAGTAGCTCATTTGTTAATATAGCACTTTGTTCATCCAAATGTTTCCGGTGTGGGATATTTAACACCCCTCCTCACGACCAGACACTTCGTCTGGATCGTGCAATCAATCATTTTTTTTCATCGGTCCGTTTTTTTCATCCGGCCGTTTTTATAATCGTGTCATCATTTTTCATAAGGGGCGCCACACCATGGATCAATTTGGCTCTGATACCATGTCAAGACACGAGGTTCCATCCTAAAAGGTCAACCTGATAGGAGGAGTAGCTCATGTGTTAATATAGCACTTTGTTCATCCAAATGTTTCCGGTGTGGGACATTTAACATACTTATTTTTACACCACGTATTAAAGTTAACACACATTCATTATAAGTGGTAATGTACATCACATCTATTATATGAAAAACTCACTCCATTCAAATCATAGGAGTATTGTAGTCTTGGAGAATAATACAAAGAACAAATAGGCTGACACGTTACTATCTTCAACAACAATAAGAAAGTAACCAAAAATTGCATATTTATACCTGTTAATAAATTGTCTTAACTCACAAATTTAAGGTGTTTATTTGTCCTTTACAAATGATTTTTGTAAATGGCAACTCACTAAAACCAAAGTAACTTGTTACTCTTCCTACGTAATTAGAGGTCTAACTTTTTATAACCATTAAATACGTAACGAAATTGAATGCATTTATTAAATATCAACAAATTTATAAAGTTAAGCCACTTGGTTGGCCCTCCACTAATTAATCCATTTTTTTTGTCGGGGAACACCTTACCTGTTTATTTAATGGGAAAAAAAGTACATGGTAGGGGGACATTTTGCCAAAACCTACCGACATTACACAACATAAGGGTAGCTAATTGCATCAAATTTGAGAATACCCTGAAATTTCGTATAAATGTTTGGGCTATTAGTAATTAAATTTGCGTTAGCCGCAACAAAATAAGTCGCCCTATTACAAGATTTCTTAATGTAAGAATAGTCAAAATGAACGTAATGATAGATTTCTGTAAAGGCTTAAAGGTTTGCTATCGCTGTCCACCTTGGGCTTTCGGTTCCTTGAATAGTCTTGAGTACCTGTAATCTGTCACTCTCAATAATGATGTTAGTGTACCTGTTATCATGAAACAGAATTTTCAGGCTAATAACAATATCACAAAATATGGAAGTGTAGTCAGACTGATTATGAGTGTTGAACTGGTAATGTATCAAGTGCCCTTGGCTATCCCGAATGATCGTTCCAGAAATAATATTCTCATCCCTTGTAGTTCTGATGGCAATGTTAATTCTGATGAAGTTGGCATGAGGTCTAGCCCAACTAAGAACTCAGTTGGTATGTTTTTGAACTTTCAACTTGGGTTTAATAATCTGGATGTCTAAAACGGGGGCTCAGTGGCTTTGGTGACAAAAGGTTTGGCCCAACTAACATCCCGAATCTCCTTATTGATAATATCAATAGCCTCAGAAATTAAAATATCAGTATCATCATGAATGTACATGTTTCCTCTTTTCCAAATAATCCAACAAATGTAGATAGCAACCTGGCTATTAAGATTTTCAAAATCATCTTTGGCAGTGAACCCGTGATTTAAAACAGAATTTAGAGACTCACTATTATGATTCACGATATTAAGAAGGTTACTGTAATGGGTCCAAAGTTTCTTGCTTAAATCACAAGAGGTATAACACTGGTCTCTTGTATCAAAGTCATTGCAAAAGGGACGTTTAAAGGGGCCATGACTGCCAAATAGGTGTAACTTTTCCTGAAAAGGTTGCAAGTTGTTTATCACCTTCCACATGAAGAAAGAGATTTTAGTAGGAATGTTTTTATTCCAGATGTTCTGAATGCTATTGTGAATACTTCTGTTAGGTCTGATTTCCTCATAGGCACTCTTAAAGGAGTAGGATCCTGCAGGAGTAAGGGTCCAAACCATAATGTCATTGGTAGAAGAGAAGTGATGAATAGTATTCTTGATGCTATTAAGAATGTGTTCAGGCATCATAGTCTGTATCTCTTGAAAAAAAGAGGGGTGGTGATAGGCCTCTTTGACAGTAATTTGATGGTGCAAAATCCCCTCATTGTTGGAGTGGTCCTTTAGCCTGCCAAATTCAGACCAGTTAGAATTCCAAAAAGAAGACTGACCATTACAAATCACAAGAGTAGTAAGACTATCAAAATCATGCTTGACCTTAGACAAACCTTTCCACATATAAGATTTACTGGGGGTTTTAAGCTTAGAAAACCAAAGCCCCCATAAACCAGTGTTATTGGCGGCTTTCCATAAACACTTAAGATAGAAGCATTTTTTTAATAAAGAAAATATTCCTGAAGCCCAAACCATTTTCGTTAACAGGATAAGTAATCATATTCCACTTTCTCCAGATATGACGTTTATTAAAATCAGCATTGTACCACAAAAATCTGGAGCACTTTTGTTCAATAGTTTGAAGAACAGTTTTCGGGATAATAGCACTGGCCATATGATACAGGGGGAGAGTGGTGAGCACAGATTTAATGAGGGTAATACGACCACCAGGAGTTAAAATTTATTTTTCCAACCAGCCAACTTTTGGTCAACCTTAAAGACAATGTTATCAAAGTGGCAAATCTTAGGTCTTCCTTGGAAAATATTAGCACCAAGATAAGTAAAATGGAAAGAACCTTTCTGGATACCAATTTTTTTTTTCCAGCATTCTTAATGGTGGCTTTAGGAGCATGTTTACCACAGATGTAAAAACTTTTAGTAGTATTAATTTTCTGACTATAGAGCTTTTCGTAATCATGGATGCAAGCATTCAAAGATGTGAGAGATCTTTTACCCGCATTAGAAAAGATAACCAAATCATCCGTGTAGCTGAGATGAGAAACAATAGGTTGCTCAGGATAAGTATGAAAAGGAATGCATTTACCTTCTGAAACGTATAGGGGAGAGGGAACTTCTGAAACGAGAATAAAAAGTATAGGGGAGAGGGGGTCACCCTGTTTTAATCCCATGTTAGGCTTGAAAAAACCGCTAGGATGCCCATTAATTAAAACAAAAAACCAAGTGCTCTCAAGGTTGTTGTGAATGAGGTTTATGAAGTGGGGGTGAAAGCCAAAAGCACGCAAAATATCATAAATGAAACCCCAAGTCATTCTATCAAAGGCTTTTAGCATGTCAAATTTAAGTAAAATGATGTGACCTCTATTTTTATGATCAATGCAATTAATCATCTCTTTGAGCATTAAAACACTATCACTGATTTCCTTACCTTTTTGAAAAGCTGTTTGGTTCTCACAAATCAACTTAGGAATGATGTTGGTCAATCTGGTTGTCAAAATTTTTGTAAAAAATTTGCAAATAAAATTACTTAGACTAATTGGTCTGTATTTAGAAAATTGAGTTGCATTTTGCTCTTTAGGAATAAGGAAAATCAGAGTGCGACCAATAGATTGGGGGGGGGGGACCCCACACATATATTCATTGATAGCCTGCAAAAGGTCCTGTTCAATATTATGGTAACAATTTTGGTAGAATTTACCATCAAAGCCATTAGAACCTGCACATCTATTATCATTGAGAGAGAAATCTGCCTTTTTAACTTCCTGGGAGTTAACCGGAGCAATAAGCAAGGCGTTATTCTAGTTAGAGATAGACTTAGTAATGACCTTAGTAATATACGTAGGGATAGAAATGTAGTTATAATCATTGGTACCAGTCAGCAAGTTTTGGAAGTATTTCACTGCTTCCTCCTTGATCTCATTTTCATCTTCTATTATGTATCCATCATCTTTAGTGATTTTAGTGATGGATAATTTTTTATGTTTGGCTTTAAGGGTAAGATGAAAAAAAGAAGTATTAGCATCTCCCACCTTTAGCCAATTTATTTTTGCCTTTTGCCTCAGGAAGATCTCTTTCAATTTAATTAGCCTAATGTGATTGGCCTGGGCCTCCTTAAGAAGAATAAGGTTTTCATCCGAAGGTTGGTGCACCAAATTATCTTCAATGAAAAAGGTTTTTTGTTCCACCTCAGTAATTTTATCAAAAACATTTCCAAAAACATTTTTGTTCCAGGCTTTGAGATATTGCTTCAACCTTTTAAGTTTAGTGTGAAATCTGTACATCCCATAGCACTCACACTCAGTATCCCAAGAATTGGAAATTTCTTGTAAACAAGAATGATGAGTGAGCCACGTGTGTTGAAATTTAAAAGATTTTGGTGTAGCGGTGGTTTTAAACTCCTTAAAGAGGAGGGGATTATGGTCAGAAACAGTTTTTTGAAGAATCTGGAATCTGATGTTCTTATTAAGTTGCATAAGCTCATCTGAGACCAATACCCGATCGAGTTTTTTCATAACTAAACCATTCCTTCTTTTACCCAACCAAGTATAGGATCCCCCTTCCACATGGAAATCAATTAAGGCATTGGTGTTTATAAAGTCATTAAACTCAGTAATATCATAGGTAGTTGGAGTAGAGTTACCCTGATATTCATTTAGATGAGTGATCGTATTGAAATCACCTGCAATTATCCAAGGTGCAGAGGTGTGGGTTGCTCTAAGCTGAGTTAGTTCTGTCCAGAGGAGCCTTCTTTGAATCATGTCATTACTGCCATGAACAATACTAACCAAGTAGGGGCTGAATCCCCATTATTAGTAATAAACATTGACATATACTGGGTGCCTTCATGAACAACACAAACATTGTTATCATTATTCCAGAAAATCCAGAATCTGTTTTGGAAATGAGCAAAAGCATAAGGAAAGTGAAGCATCTTCTTCTTTTTTGTTTAAAATTTTTTGTTGTATTTTAGGTTCAATGACGCCAATAAAATTTAAGTTGTGTTTTCTTTTCAAATGGTTTAGGTTGTTCAAAGATTGCTCTTTTCCCATACCAAAGATATTCCAGAAAAGAAAACTAATCATAAGAGTTGGGTTTGAGAGGAATTTTTGGACCTTGTTTCATAGGGGGTTACCCTATTAGACTGGGTCTGGTTGCTGAGTTTGTTCCTTTTGTTTATGATTTCATCTTCAGAAATAGATCCATTTAGATTTTCTCTAAAGGCCTCTATTTTAATGTCAGATTCTTCTTCTCCATCACTGGAATTCTGCTGCACAGAGAAATGATTACGCATAACAGTTTCATTATGAGTAAGAGAGGGTCCAGTAGAGGGGGGTGGGATGGGATTGGGTTGGGACTTAATCTTATCTTTGTCAGGTGAGTTGGGGTACTCAATTGGCGCCTCAACATTATCAATACTGTCATCAGATTTGGGCTCCATAGAACTAAGGAAGGGAGCAGTAGTGGGGGATGGGATGGGATTGGAAGAGGGGGCGGTATCAGGGGGTGAGATGGGACTGGGAGAGGGGCAGTATTGATGGGGGTGTGCCCATGCTTATAAGCCTCCATAGTGTCATTGACTTGCCCAAACAGATCTAAAGGGGGGAGGGTACCCTGCAGTTTATTTTGGGCCTATGGGATTTGTTCCTCTATTTGTGTAAGGGCATCCTCAAAATGTTCTTGAGTGTCATCCTGGCACTGACGAAATTGAGTAGTAATGTACGTGAAGTCAAGGAGTAAATAAGACATTAACTCTTTCTTTCAATGTATATATGTGGCCACTCGTCTTTAATTATAACATTATTGTTGTTGTTGTTGTTTGTTGCTATTTCCCTTTATAAGATTCAAAATATTGTTGGCTCATGTGATGTGAAAATTCCCATAAGACTTGAGGAATTGGCATATTCCCATGGTGCATGCCTTTTCAAGTGTAAGTATCAAAATATTGTAGTTCAACCAAATGAATGCTTATTTGTTTCAGTTGTGTGATCAAACGTCTTTTGTGTGCATGTAGTATAAACCGAAACATTTTCCAGGTTTAACTTACGGGATGAAGCAACGAAGATTGTGCTTCTCATTTTTGTGTCTAGAAAAATTGTCCTGACAGGAGAAAATGTGAGGCGTCCCCCCACTAGGATGCTTTTAGTTACTTTAATGTGAGATGAGAACATGGCCCACCATTACTCTATTTTGTTTGGTGCACAGAGAAACATACACTGCTTTTGAGAACATATATCCTGTCCTCACAGAGTTCACAAAGAATCAGCAATGGTATGCAAGACTATTCCCTCTAAAATGTGTATTCTCTGAGTAGCACCGACCTTTTCTATTGACTTGTATATATGCTCAAATTTTGCCTTTTTTTCAACCCTTCAGAATTGGAGACATTTTAGGGTTATCATATATTCATATGTATATTGTGACTCTCGGAGCATGGGAAGCGATCAGTGGTGTTTATCATGCAAGCTGACTTTTGTATTTGAAAACATGTCTCAAATGAAATCTTTATAATGTTTAGGATTATAAAATGTGAAATGTTGTTTGTGCGGTGATGTCTTATTAGCAATTTGGTTTTTTTAGCGTGGGGATTATGCTACAAAGACCAACTGACCAACCATTGTCCGTCATTTACAGCGTTGGATTCTGTATTTCTGTGGCGTCTTCTTGTTTTGTTTGTTTGTTTTTTGGAAACGGCTTATAAATGTTATCACGCCAACTACTAACAAAATCATATCAAAAAATATACAATATACTTAGTTTCCAATAAATAAAATGCATTGAGCATTTTCTCAATCGCGCATCGCGCGTGTACGAAACTAGTATATATATATCACATACATAGTCATCTTAATTTACAAAGTGCAAATTAATCATAACCATCCATTTCAATGAGATCAACTGTGTATTAATTTGGAAGAAGCTAAAATTTCTCCAAAATAGCTTAACCGTATGGAGTTAGAGAAAAAACAGGGATTACTTCCCTATTTTAGAGGCCCAATGAATTGTTGCCATTGATTTTGTAATTTTGGACGGATGACATGAATTTGTATTTTGCACCGGAAGCATGTTTTGTATCCGATCTCAACCACACACACACACATGTATATACCAATTTCTAAATATAGTCTTGTATGATATGGTCTAATCTATTTATGTCCGATATGTTTAAATTTAATTTGCACTAGTTTGATACTTTGATCTGTGTAAAATCAGTCCAATTAACAAAATCACATGATATTGATGGAGTTTGAAATGACCCAGTCACGCGCTTTTGGAATAAGTCAAAGAATAAGTCTAATCTATTTATTCTGAATGGAGTATATTATAAGGTTGCATGGTTTGACACGGTTCGATGATACGCTAAACCCGTCACCATACCGTAACTATTTAAATGGCGTATGGGTCGATTTCAGAATTAAAGTTTGTTAGTACAGTCATATTTCTAAGGATGTTTTTACTTGGACTGTAATTTGTCTCAGACCAGACCAGACCAGACTAGTCCAGACCAGACCAGACTAGTTCAGACCAGACCAGACCAGACTTGGATAGTTATAAAAATACAAAGAAACCAGACCTTACCAGACCAGACAAGTTCAGACCAGACCAGACCAGATCAGACCAGACCAGCAAATTACAGTCCAAGTAAAAACATCCTAAATGGCGCGGTGCTATTTCATAATGATACAAAATCACATCTCTTTTTAAAATTGTCTCATAATAATAAAAAAATGTTTAACATAAAAAAAATTTAAAAGCTTCTATTCATAAATATCATCAAGGTTTTGCCATATTTTAAAATGTTAGGTAAATAATAATTTATTTGTCTAATCATACGATGACACATAAAAGAAGTATGTTTAAATTAAAACGGAGAAGATGTTTTTCAAAACAACAATAACACAAAAGAAGAAGTTCAATTGAAAACTAGAGCCCATTTGGTGACTCTGTTTTTCAGCTTATCAAACTTATCAGCCAACTTTTTAACCAAACACATAACTTTTGATTTTGCGTGCTGGTTTGTATAATTATAAGAAAAAAATAAGGTTGTACTTACTTTTCTGGCTGTATGGGCTGAAGTTATTGTAGGTGACCATTTTAGCTATTTTTTCATATTACTTTTTTTTGTTTTATTAACAAATTACTCCGTATATTTTAAATATAATTTTTTCACAAATCAGCAGAATCATTCAATAAAGCTACTTTAGACCAAAATTTAATAAATTTCACCAAACAATAATAAGGAGTATGAACCATATACTTTTTTGTGAAAAGTATCCCAAAACTTTTGTTAAAAAATGTAGGGAAAAATAATTAAAATAGCCCAAACTTTGAAGGGGTGTGAGGTAAGCACCCCAAACTTCCATGTGTTATTTAAATACCCCAAACTTTATATAAAAAGTTATATTAGCACCATAGTCATATATTACTACCTCCGTTCTTAAGTAAATGCAACATATGAAAGTTTACACTATTCACATGGTCTACTTTGACTACATTTTATTTATTAATGTATGGATATATTTTTATGAAAAAAATATTGTTAAATTTGTCTCATTGTAAAATTTCAATATCTAATTTATTTAATTTTTTACTAATATAAATTTATATATATTAATGGTCAAAGTTGTGTCTCGGCAAGTGTGAAATGTTGATCGTTGCATTTATTTAAGAACGGAGGAAGTATTTTTTTTCAAAAATGTTAATTTTTTATATTAATTTCATAATTTAAAATATTTTAGCATTCATGAAGATACAATTAACACTCTAAACTTCTATTGTAAAATAAATATTACTCCCCCTCATTCTTCATAATTGCAACGTTTTGAATTTGCTAATTTAAATTATGCAATTAACATCATAAACTTACATTTTTTAAACAAATGATACATGACTATGGTGTTAAGATAACTTCTTATATAAAGTTTGAAGTATTTAAATTACATATGAAAGTTTGAGGTGTTTATCTTAGCTCCCTTCAAAGTTTGGGCTATTTTAATTATTTTTACAAAAAATGTATAGAAAAGTGGCACGACCAAAACTAATAAGGAGCAGGACAAGAATGTCTAGGTTTGAGAAAGATTGGTACGCCCAAAACTGCATTATTTTGGGAGATCGTCCGTTTAATAAATTTAACAAGGCAAAAACCCTTGACCCTCGAAATTGGCGGTAAAGTCACACATGAACTGGACATGTTTAGGTTTGAGAAGGGGAGCAGGTACCTGATTGTTTGAGCAAATACTGCACTTTTACTTCACCTTAGAGATGCCGACGTACAAAATAAGGGGAATTGAAGTGGACTTCCCCTTCGAGGCTTACGATTGCCAGCTTGTTTACATGGAAAAAGTCATTCAATCACTTCAAAATGTATTACTTGACTCTCTTTTCTAGTTATTTATTCATTCATTTTGTTCTTTGTCGTAAAGTGTCGTGCTTTACGAAAAAATATTCCGAGTTGCCCTTCATCTGAAGCAACCGATTGGGAATGGTTAATTGTACCAGAGAATGCCAATATGTTAAACGGGTGACAATTTCTTTGGAGATAAATTTTGGGAATGAAAACTGTTTAGAAGCAGCAATAAAATTGATTAAAGTTGAGCAATTTAATCATTGTTACCGGTTTCTTGAGAAAACAAGTCATTTTATTGGATAAATGTAAAAGTCATAGTTGGATAAATGTTTCATAACATCAATTGTTTCTAACAGGGTATGTCATAGTAATTAAGTAAGGGGTTTTCCTGTTGGGCAATCCTAAGGAAGCCCAAAAAGAAATAGCCACATCCACAAGAAACAATACCTCAACAACAATTGCTGTGCTCACTACCAATGCCATTATTAGCCTTTATCTCAACACAGAATTACCATTTTTTTTATTGTTACCACTTTCCATTACTTACTGGGGAGTTTTGTTTTGAAAATTTGATGTTGCAGAAATGTAATGCACTATTAGAGAGTCCGACCGGGACTGGAAAGACACTTTGTCTCCTTTGTGCCACATTGGCTTGGAGGAAGAGTTTGGGCAGTTTTTCTGTGCGCAAGTGTGAAAGAAAACGTCAGAGTGGCGGCTGCCAGGAGATGGGTGATAATTGTTCAGTATCACAGTCTGAATCATCAAAATTGCCTGCTATTATATATACATCACGCACTCACAGTCAGATTAAGCAAGTGATTAATGAGTTGAAGAGGACAAACTACAGGTCAGAGGCTCAAAACTTTTGAGTGTGGTCTTATTGTCTATAACTTTACAATTAATTTGCTTTTATAGTTTGTGAATATTCTTCATCCTTAGTATCAACCTTTCAAATAGTTTATCTCTGGCATTTTAAAACTAAATTTGACCGGATATTATGTAAACTGCAGGCCCAAAATGGTTGTATTAGGATCTCGAGAACAATTGTGCATTCACGAAGAAGTAAGTTTATTGCGTGGGAAAATACAGAATAATGCCTGCCATTTGCTATGCAAAAGAAAGGCAAAAAAGTATTGTGCCCATTTTCCTCGTGTCACAGGTATGGGTTGTACTCTGCATTCAGTTTTGCTTACTGTGTACACTTCCAAGTCCCAAGTCCGAACTGACAAACCATCTTCACACTTTCCTATGACTGTGCCTAATACTCACTCATTCCCTCAGGATGATTTTCTGCATATTTTCTTAATGGTTGCCTCTCCATGCTTAAATGCATCAACAACATATGCAATTATTTTATTATATATGGTTGATCACTAGTTATAACTTGTGAATCCTACGCGGCAACACTATATTTAGTTTTTATATATTAAGAATTCAATATTTATTTTGCCTTGGTCAGTACGTTTGCCCGAACATTTGCAGAGTTTGTGAAGAGAAATCCTACTTTCGGAGATGAACCTATCGACATTGAGGATTTAGTCAACATTGGAAGGCGCAATGGAACGTACGTTTTGCACAACCTTTTCCGTTCATGCTGATAGACCTTTACAAGCTAATAGACCTTTACAATAGCTCTTCCACTTTTTTAGGTGCCCTTATTATCTTTCGCGTGAACTCCACATGGATGTTGACATCTTATTTGCGCCTTACAACTATCTTATTGATCGAGAAAACCGGAGATCTTTGGGTATTGAGTGGTCAAACAGTATACTTATCTTTGATGAAGCTCACAACTTGGTATACTGCTGCTGTCTAACACCGGAGTATATAATTTTTTATTATGCACTTTGTTATGGTTCATGTCTCAACACCTAGTATATGTCATTTTACAAATGTTCTCGTTGTGGTCTGGCCAGATGAGGGAAAATCTTTTTTGCCAGTCATACACGTAGCACTTGTTAAAAATAGCATGCACAACTATAACAAAGAACATCAATCTTCAAGTGTATCATCAAGTATTCAATATATAGTCCTTTTTTAACATGAAATTCACATGGGTGAAATTTAGTTTGGACATATAACTATATTTTTTCTTTTTTAATCGCACAATAGGAAAGTTTATGCGCCGATGCAGCCTCTTTCGACATGCCCGCAGGGCTTTTGACAGCTTGCATCTCTGAAGCAAAGAACTGTGTAGACCTTTCCATTGCGAGGAGGGAAATGTCAAGTGACAAATCATGCAATCCAGATAACTTTGCCATTCTCAGGGGTAATTAATTCATCATGTAAAATATTGATCATGTCAACATGCTCACCAATGCTCCAATTATGATCTGCTGTTTTTGTTCCCAACAAATTGACAAGCACACTTACATCTTACAGCACTTCTTTTGAAGCTTGAGAAGAAAATTGCTGACATTCCTATTGGTTCTAAAGAACTCGGCTTTACAAAACCTGGGCCTTACATTTTTGAGTTACTTGCTGATCTTAACATCACTCATCAAACAGCCAACATGCTCATTGATACAATTGAAGAATCAATAGTACTTCTCCAAGAAGGTAGGTAAGCCTCTTGTCTAAAGAGTTGATATACGTACTAATTAACAGACCAAAGATCTAGCATATGTAACCAGCAATTTATTTAGCTGAATGAGATAAAGGGACTTGTTTCACATCTCCTATTGATGTGTGTCAATTAAAGAAATTGTTTTGTGTATACCAAAAAGAGTTTCTATATACCAAGATTTTGTTTATTTAGGTTTGCTTTGTTTGGAGTGGTTATTTATGATATTCAAATCATTTCTCTTGAACGGCAGTATTTGTTCCTTTGGACCGATGCAGGTGTTACTGATAAGGAAGGAGTGCACATGCAGCATTGTAGACTGGAAAGCATAGGCGAATATCTTAGGATGATTTTTAGAGGTGCTGGCAATCCTCATGCCAAATACTACCGTGTAAGTTGACTAAGTTCTAAGGTGTACTACATCATTTACAGCCCGGTATTGTTTCTGCAGTTTCCATATTCTTTATATTGACTAAGTTTCCTTAGGCTTATAATTTTTTTGTAGGTTCATGTTCAGGAAGTCGAAGGAAGTGGTCATGATGCCTATAAAGGTATGCCAAGGTTTTCTTTGGTTGAATTGATGAATGTTAGCTCTTGGACCAGATGAATGTGAAGATATTCGTTCCATACTAAATTACTAATATACTATTTTCATTTTTATTCCTCCTTTCTGAAGTACACCCTTAAATAATATGCTTGCTACTTGTTCTTGATTCTTTCTAAATACACTTATTGTTATTTTACATTTCATTGTTTTGAATGCAATAATCTTCCACTTATAATGCTCTTTGAATGAGTGCCTAGGGCGATTTGGAAGGCTGTAGCCTGCTTGGCAATTTTAATATTCTGCCTTCGAAAAGGATTTAGCTTGTGTCAAACTGAATATTTGAATTCTCATCCTTTGTAAGGCTCAATATATTTTTTCTGCAAAAAACATTCTGAGATAATCCGTGCAAATTTCTGTTTGTATTTATCATTACTTCTTTAACCGCGAAATGCTCCACTTATATTTTTCGTACAAAGTTTCATCTTTCACACAAATTCTCTACAGAGGATCTAAGCAATTGCTGAACGCTAAAATTGTGACTTAATTTTACCATATTATAATATCGTAAATGTTCTAATATGTGTTAATTAAAATTATGCTAATCAGCAATTATATAGTACTATTATTATTATATTATTACTATTATTATTCTTAATTGAAAATATTCCAATTACTCCATATTATATTGCTACTACTATTATTATTACTAATTGCTAATTATTAATGTAATTCTTATTTTTTAATGGTTACGAATCATTAAATTTGTGATTGGGTGGTAAAACCAAGGTGACAACCTTGCTATTATATATTATTATAGATAGATTAAAGATAGATAGATAGATATATAATATTCCATTAATTTCTTTTGCTGCAGATAAGGCATCTAGAATGTTAAGTTGGTGGTGCTTCAATCCAGGAATTGCCATGGAAGAGTTCTCCAAATGGGGTATTGGATCTATTATATTGACATCAGGCACACTGTCTCCATTGGATTCATTTGCTGATGAATTAAAGCTGCAAGTATCTTATACACTGTCCTTATATTTTCTTACATCGTAGTTTGTCATAATTGATTTTCTTACAAGTTATTACTTCCAACATTTGCAGAGAATTCCCCATTCGTTTGGAAAACCCTCATGTCATATCAGAAGATCAAGTATGGGCAGGGGTTGTACCTGTTGGCCCATCTGGTTACCCTTTCAACTCTTCTTATCGAAGTCGTAATTCTATTCAATACAAGATAGATCTTGGCAATGCCATTGGTATGTCTGCCTGTTACTTGTTTATGGTGCCTTACACATTTTCTTATATCGATTTGACAATTTCCCACCTTTCAAAACTGAGCTGTAATGTGCCTATCTGGATTGTGGACATCCATGCATGATCTTTTAGGGTCAGCTTGGATGGAGGTTTTCTGAGGGTTGTGGATGGGGTAGAAGCGTGTGTATCTTGGTATATGTTTGAGATTTTATAAAAATTGATGAAGTAACATAATGGTGATGATTTAACATCCCAATTACCCTTTGTTTGTTTTAAGAGATATTCTATATATCAAGATTCGGACAAAGCATTCCCCTCCATAGTCCATCTCAACCAACCTTTAAAGAGTAGAGTATCTGTTAGAGATTGTATTTGACAGAGTTATTGTTTATTGAACTTCTGTGATCCAGTCAACTTTGCTCGAATCGTACCAGATGGACTTCTTGTGTTCTTTCCATCATACTATTTCTTGGACCAATGTGTTGGGTGCTGGAAATCAATGGTAAAGTACTATCACATATATGGAAATAATGATGTTCCTTTTTTATTTTTTGGTGCTTCTCTGGTTTACATTGCCAGATACTGTATAGGATAACGGAAACCACACAAGTTCTAGTACAATCTGGGAAAGAATATGCAAACACAAGCTACCTGTTGTGGAACCAAGACAATCTGCTCTCTTTCCTTCAGCAATTGAAGTAACCAAAATACAACCTCGATTAAGTTATTAGATCATTGTGATTGCTGACCTATAATAGTGACCTTACTTAGACTCTTTTCTTCTTTTATAAAGGACTATATGTCTAAGTTGAAGGACAAATCAGGTTCTGGAGCAGTGTTTTTTGCAGTCTGCCGTGGAAAGGTACATATACCAATATAGCATACAACTTGATTTTGAGTTTTTAAACTGGATAAGTCACCTATGGCAAATCGTTTCAAAACTTATTTGAATTTCAAAGTGTTAATGTATCTCTGGAACTACTAATTTTAGAGCGTGATTATTTAGTGTGATTATGGTGCACTGGTAAAGGTTTTGCTGTGTGATTGAGAGGTCACAACTCACAAGTTCAATTCTTGGGAGCGGCCTCTTGTCAAAATGACAATGGAAGGCTTGCCTCCTATACACTCTTGTTTTGGGACCCTCCCCTTCACCCTCGCCTTGTGGGACGTCAATGTGAACCTGGTTGCCCTTTACTTTTCGGAATATTCCCCTCTACAATCACCTTTTATGATTACATAATTTATGGAATAGGTGAGTGAAGGATTAGATTTTGCTGACCATGCTGGTAGAGCTGTGGTGATCACTGGCTTACCATTTGCAACAACAAATGATCCTAAGGTTTGTCTTCTTTCTCGTTGCTCCTGAAATTTATGAATATGCCAGTTGTTAATTTGCTAAGGGCAGTTGCCCTTTAACCTTTTATCTCATGATTTCTCCGTAATAAAGTTTGCGACATGAAAGGCATCTTATGTAAAACAATGCCACTATGCGTTTCACATGAATTTATAAATTTCACTAATTTTACATAATGACTTGGTACTAAGACTTTCATGCCACATGCCTAAACATATGTTTAATAAACCGAACCGGACCTGCTAGGCATAGTTGTCACGGCGTCGCCTAGTCGCCGACTAGGCGTCCTGGCGATGGAGAAGGGTCGACAGGGGAGATCGACTCGCCGGAAGAAGACTAGTCGCCTTTGGCGTCGCCTAGGCGTGAATATGTCGTCTAGGCACAGTCTTGGCATCATGCCAGGGGAGATTTGAAATCTCAATAAATTCGTTTTTTGAAGCCCAGCCCTAAAGAACAATCCTCGACTCTCAAACTCGAAGCTCAATCGATGACTCCTAAAGGCGGAGCATCGCTAGTCGTTACTTCTCTGATTATTTGTGCCACTGTCGGAAGGTTGAAGACGAGTAGGAGATCTGTACTTGATGCGTTCCTGCGTCACAAGGTTGAAGACGACGTGCGCTCTTCCCAGCCTTTTATTTTTATCGGTTATTCATCTTATCACTTTAGTCTTTATCAGACTTCTTATTCCATTATATATTAATATTAAATATTAATATTAATACTGTGTACCCACTAAGCAGTATACCCACTACACTTTTTCATGGTTTAATTTTAATACTCCGTATAATATATGTATATTTCATACACACTATACAGTATGTATAGATACACACTACAATATATATTAGCAATGTATATCTTGTATATTAATAAATTAGATATATAATAAATTAATAAATGTGGCATATTAATATTGAAATTAATAACTTGTATATTAATATATAAATAAATTACTAGACAATATACAATTGCATTCATAATATATCATGTATAATCTATAACTAAATTACAAATTTAAAATAGTTAAATAGAATGTCATATTATACATAAAATATAATTGTATATATTGTGCGACAAGTTGCCTAATTGTCGCCTAGGCGATATGGCAGTTGGCTGGCGCCGCGACTCGCCTTACCGCGGTGAACCGGCCCTTTACCCGGTCCGGTTACACCCTGACCCGCAAATACACTCAAAACCGGAAAAACCCAACAACCTGCTCGAACCCGGACGGAACCCAGCCTGCTGGAAAACCGAAAACCCGTTATAGCACCTGGATTCCAGCCCATCACAAAACTCCGCAGTGAGGGGGAATCGATCCCTAGTGACCCGCTTGAGAATATAGCATGAAGTCCAACTTACCAATGATCCTTGTTGCTAACAAAAGCAAATTAGTAGTTAGTATACCCATCTCATACGGAGTAAGTTCATACCTTTTTTACAATAAATTATACGGAGTAATGAATACATAGTAAATATAATAGTACATATCAATCCTATTACGTGTAAAACATTCTATTATAAGTTAAGATCTTATAAAATACTTTTAACATTTTATAATAAGTGTATTCTCCAAATTTATTTTTGAACAAAGTATGTTATACATTTCAATATTTACTATAGAAATAAAATCAAATGTAAATATTTTATAGAAATACTAAATAAGTATTAAATAATTTTACTGGTTCAACCAGGTCTATAATTATACCCGTATTTTAGAATATGATGAATGTGTGAATATATTTGAATATTATATACTCAGAAAGGTTTTATAATTTATTTACAATACTATATTTAAATATTCAAATATTTTAAGCCTAAAAAATATCAAAAAAATATTTTTTAATATAACAAAATTGCTGAGTAAATATTATTATTATTATTATTATTTTATCATAGTGAAGACTGAAGAATAAATGTTTTAAACTTTTTAAATATATCAATACATGTCTATTACTATAAAATTTTATATAAGAGTTGACCGGGTTTTACGGTGTTAACCGGATTGACCCGCTGGGTCTGGGTTGACCCGTGACCCGATTATTCAACCGGGTTGCTTCCCGGTCCGGTTTTTACAACATTTGCCTAAGCTAGTTGGGAGTTAGGTGCTAATAATTATGAAGATTGACCTTTAAATGTCTATCTCACTCCTTTACCTTTACCCTATTATGAAGTATCTTAATTGTAATACATAGCTATTACTCTCACCATCCCATAAAAGAATCTTGTTTCAAAATATTTTGTTGTCCCAAAAGAACCATGTTTTATTAATTTATCTAATGAAAAAGAAGAAATACGTCAAAGCAAATTGGAGTAACAAACAAGTTTAATATGATAATGGAAAAATTGATAAGAATGCTCCCACCTTTCACTGGTCTTCTCATAATAATCCCACCTTTACGTAATCCAAAAATAATCCCACCTTTGCACTTCATCTTCTTTCATAGGACCCTGACCTATTGTTGACCTACAAAGGTGGGATTATTTATATAAGATTTTCAAAAAAAAGGTCCAATGAAAGAAGAGGGGGCGCAAAGGTGGAATTATTTTGGGATTACGTAAAAGTGGGTTTATTATGAGAAAACTAGTGAAAGGTGGGATTATTGTTATCAATTTTTCCTATGATAATTATAGTTCATCATCATTACCCTAGTGCCGCAAAGGCTCCCACCTACGGTGGGGTAAAGGGAGTTGGACGTAGACAATCTTACCCCTGCACTAAAGCATAGAGAGACTGTTTTTGGATGACTCTTTAGTGAAAATTGCATCGAAAATTGCAGACGGACTGTTGCTTCATAATAAAGAAGCGCACACAGCTTAGTGAACCATTTTGTTTTATTCCATCATATTGCCAAGCCAAAAAATAGTGAATCTTTGGCTCCATTGCAAATGATGTAGAATGGAAATTATAGTTAAACTATAAAAAACATAAAAACAATATGTACTAATCATTTATGACATACAAAATTACAAATTTTACCTTGCCAAAGATTAAAATTTGTACCTTGTTCAGTTAAGACTCTTTTGTGAGACCTAGGGAGTATAATACATCATGGAATGTTCTCCAATCTTCTACTTTTGTTTCTGGTATGTTATTCAGGTTCGTTTGAAGCGTGAGTATATGGATCAGCAAGCTCAATCACAACAATCAACATCAAAGGTATTATTCTGCGACCTAGTCAAGCAGTGATGTTTTTTCTTAATTTTCTTTTCTATGCGTTTTCTTTTCCCTTCCTGCTTCGGTTATACTAGATGGTGTTCCACAGGGCCTTACTGGAGGAGAGTGGTATAACCAACAAGCATTGCGTGCTGTTAATCAGGCTGTTGGTCGTGTCATTCGACATAGGCATGACTATGGGGCTATAATTTTTTGTGATGAAAGGTTTGCAAACTAGTCTTAGCATATACCTGCATTTACTATTCTGGAATTTGTTTACTCACCCTCTAATTTAAATAACACTTCTAATCTGAAACAGGTTTGCTAATCCAAATTATCTAGCCCAAGTATCACGTTGGATACAGCCTCATATCAATGTGTGGTTTGCAATTTGTTTGGCTTTTTATTCAAATTCTTAGTTTGTATTTCTCCATAATAAAGCAATGCATTTGTTTTTCATGTGCAGTGTTACTCCAAATTTGGTGAGGTGGTTTTCTCACTCACTCGTTTCTTTCGAGATGGAAGGGTATCTGGCCCAACCAAGCTAGATCTCATGCGGTCTGATTCAAGGGGTAAATTTGGATTTTCAATTTCATTTTTACCCTTTTAAAAATGATTCAATATTTATGAGGTGCTTAGGGAAGCTAATTCTTTGTGTTTAAGGGTAGTGATATGTGCAAAGTTTTTATTGCATCTGATTAAAATATACTTGTTTTTTTTTTTTGCAGAAAATGTCAATAGTGTAAAAGACTGCAAAGCTCAGTTTGATATTAAAATTTCGGGCACTCCGGTAATTTTCCAACTTCTTTCTTTGCATGGTATTTTTCTTTCAATGTGAGGATGAATATCCAACTTATTCCTTTGTCTGCAATGATTAGTCCTTGCCTGTAGTTCCTGCTCACAATGGGATACATAGCAACAAAAGTATCATTAATCTGGAAGAAATAGTCCCTGCCAACAGGTCATCTCTAAAGTCCGAGAAGGTAGTTCAGAATTTGACTGTGGAACAGTCAAGTAATTTGTTTGAATTTGAAAACAAATTGTTTGCCGCTTTGCGGAAAACACCGGTAGCTGGCCATCATAAAGCGGATGATTTGATCAAAACAACCTTGTTGGATAAACAGTCTGATGAGGCTAGTGAACCTTGTCCTTCAAAGAAGCCTAGATTGGTTATAACCGGACCTGATCGGATGGGTCGCTCAGGGCAAGCCATCAAAAGTTGCAATATGTTGGATGGTGGGAGTTTAACATTATCTGGACCTCGAGAAAAGCTACCTAAAGATGAGATAGAGTTACAAACAGAGGTTGCTTTATCTAGTAGCCATGGAAAATTGTCTGACTCTGCCACATCTTCTGAAAATGTGGAAGACAAAGGATCCACATTTCTTGTCCAGGTGAAAAATCTTTTTGTTTAATCCACACCAAATGGAAATGATTAAGGTTTTGGTGTACATAGGGTCTTGCTAGAAAATACTCCTTATGCTCTTATTTTCTGTCTACATCATTAGAATCACACATATTAAGAAATTTATATGAAAGTATAAATTAAAGGGTATTCACCACATATTACTAAAATGATATTCATGGACAAAAATATAACGAAATGGTCAGTGCCAGTGCCAGCACTGTCACTGCACTTGCGGAATTTGCTTACTTAGCTTAGGAGGTTACATTTATGAATTATGATCATGACTTTTATATTAGTAATATATTTGTCATTATTTTTTAAATTAATAAAAAATACGTATCTAATGTGTTAAATCTCTTTTCATGTTTTTCAATGTGCTTGGTATTTAAATTTGAATGAACATTAAAAAGAATTAACTAACTGGCGATCCATACATTTAATAAGGTTACACATAAAGGACCATAAAAACATCAAAATGTAGGATGAATGTAACCAAGTAATTTATTTGCTGTTATTTTTTAAAGTATCTTTCGTCTAAACAATTTGCTTGCCCGATTACCCTTTTAACAATTTAGTGTTGGTTTCTTCAAGTGAATTATAGTATCTTTTTTCTGAATTGTCCATTCAGGTGCGTGAGAAGCTTAGTGATGTAGAGTACAAAGAGTTTATTGGTTATATGAAAGACTTGAAGTTCAAAGCAATGAAAATTGGGCAGGTTTTGGAATCCATTGCAAGATTATTTTCTCTCCCTGATAGGTTTCCTCTTCTTCACAGGTTTGGATACTTCTCAATGATGGGTAGTTAAGTTTTTTCAAGTATGATCAAGTACTAGCTAGTAGTGGCATAAAGAAGATACATCAAGCTGACATTACAGACTTATCCTGCAGCTGATTTCTGTTTCATAATAGTTAATACTAATACTGTACTGGACTTGATCACTTCAGCCGATGAGATTACGATTGATTATTAAACAAAAATGCCACTACTGCAAAGCCTTGTTAAAACCAAATCTTTCAGATTATTTGTGGGATCATGGCTTGTTCATCTACGCATAAAATGACACAGAACCTTCAACTTTAATGAAAACTAGTACGCTATATCATATAATCTGTTTACTACTATATAGTTTACAAAGCATAAAAATAAAATAGTTGATTACAAAAAAACATCTTTTTAATTAAGTGGTTTTATCATACCTCTGCTCTTTATACATATATCATGCTCTTGAATTGAAAAAGGTTTTGGACTTGAGTTTTTTTTTTAATGTGCTGACAGGTTCAAAGATTATGTCCCTGTCAAGTATCGGTCTTTATATGAGCAGTACCTAAAAAGGGCGTGATTCGTGTTACTGCCCTCAACTCTCTCAAGCAACGTGTGATCCCAGATTGGATTACAAATATATTTTGAATTATGGAAATTCCTACCTTGATTGCAAATCCAAGGGTTCAACATTCTCTTTTAGATTTTCATCCTTGAAGGGAAGTTGCACCTCTCTAATCTCTAGCAAGGCATTGTTTGGGTGCCATTGTTAGCCGATTTTGCAGGGTTATAGCACCGAAAGATCCAAAACAAGTAATGGCCGTTATCAGTGTATCTTGCACTTAATTTAAAAGCATAGTTGTAGTGAACCTATTACGGTGATTATTTATTTATTTCTTTATTATTAGGAGCATAGTTTTTCTATTTATGTACTACAGTTTTGAACCTTTGTGTAAATCACATGTAAGTGCAGTAATGCACTTTTTATATATTTGGTTTCTATAATAGATTTGTTTGTTTTTCATCTCATAAGTAACGTGACCGTACTAGAATCATGATTAATGTACTCCATGTCAGTTAAAGTTCTGTCTCATCTTTATCTGCAGATCCGATCTCTCGTGACTTTTTGGCTGGAATTCCACCGGAACATACCCTGAAAATGGTGATCAGGTTGACAAAGGCACTTCAAATGAACTTGTATGGTTTCTTGTCATTCAAGTTCAAATAACAAAGGAGGAGCTCTTGCCTGAATTCCCAGTTGAGATTCCCATGATGTTTCAACCTTTCTTCCGTCATTTCTTGAGTGGATCACTTGAATTCCTCGTACGGGGATGAAGCATATGTTAAAACTGTGATGGTGTCTTCTAGACTTGATGAACTTTCACCGTTGCAACAGAATAAAAAATCATCAAATGTCTTTTGGATCACATCCACAAGGAAAAATGGATTCCGTGTTGGGTTCACGTGCTTTCTTTTCTATTTCTTCGTTTTTTTCATTCAGATAAGTGAACCTAAAATCCTCAAATAGAAAACGGTTGACGTCGGCTAATGTAGCAGCGAGTGTCTTGTCTGTCACCGGCATCATTGGAAATGGCTAATGGTTGTGTGACTTGTGTCTTTGGCCGCCTACATCCTTTGAGGATCCAATTTGTGGAAGATGAAATATTTGGTTTCTTAATCTTGGAGAAGCAAAGGGAGAATGTTTTTTGACAGGGTTTTGTAGGTGTAGACATGTGTTATATCTCGAATGAAGCTAACACCCGTCGGTTGTGCCTACTTCTACACGAAATTTGGACACATTTTGTGTCACACGTCTAGCTGCCCGTGTACATAGCTTTTGAATGAGCGTCATGTGTACAAATTTCGTGTACAAGTAGCTTTTTTAACACCCGTATTGGCATGTGAATATGTGATTATATACTTGTTCCAATACTTTGATTCCTATATGGCATTATTTTTAAGTTATATTTTAGGTTTACTTTTTACCATTATAAAAATAAAAAGGTTACCAAATTTTTCTCAATGTATCCATAACTTTTACAAATACAAAATGAACATATTTATAGAAATTGTTTTTTTGAATAATATTTATAGGAATTGTTAAAAATGTATGTTGGTAAATATAGGAGTATAAATATGAGAATGTTATATTGTTGGGTATGTTAGATTGATAAGAATGTATTCAATTTATCCTTGTTTGTGTTTGGTTGAGTCGGGAAATGTGACATTAATTTATTTGGTTGAAAGGTATCCTATATCGCATATTTGGTGAAGTACTACAATGCCTTTTAAATATTTTCTCTTAACACAATAAATCTATTACAAGTGACATCTAAAGTAATTAAAATTAAAGAAAAAAATAAAATATCTTAATAATAAATAAAATTTAACTAATTGAATTATTTTTAAGTAAAGTATGTGGGAAAAAACTTTGTATTTAGATGTATGGGTTTATTGTCATAAGATGAAGAGAAAATATGGTGGAAAAAAATTAGCCCCCAATTGAAGATGAAAGAGTTGAAAATAAATTAAATGAAAAGAGATAATTAATTGAGAGTATTTTCAGAAGAAAAAATAGGTCATCCCTGAGGATGTTAGATAACCTAAGACATGGGTGGGTTTAATATTTCCCTCCATATTATATCCCCAGAGTGACAAAGAATGTGATGAAAAAGGAGCAGGGTGAGGAAGAGGATGTAGTATTGTTGGTCCATGCGCCTCCTGAACACCATGGAAGAATTGTGGCCAGGGTTTGGAAGACGTCGCTTCAAGATTGGTTTTGTCCATATGCGGTTTATTGCTTTATACTTCGTATTTCTTTTGAGTCTTATATATTACTTTGTTTTTGGTTTGTTTTTGTTAGTGTTTTTTTAGGTGCTTATTGCCGTTATTTGTCTCGAAACTCCCTATGTTCAGGGAAAACTTTCACTTTGTTTTGGGTGGACTCTTCGGCTATTTTCTGTTTGTTGACGTGGTAAAGAGTACGGTGAGTTTAAAGGTTAGAAGAACTCTATGTTGCCCGTTTGGTGGTCCGATTCGCGCTGCTTCTTTAGAGGTGCCTGTCTCAAAATATGGATCGTAGGACATTTATTGAGTTTAGATGGATTCTGTTAGAAAATAGATGAATTTTGAGTTATTGGCTGGTTGTAACTGCAAACCGTTGGTTAAATTAATAATCCCTCCGTCCCTTAACAATTTGTCATCTTTCGTTTTTGGGATGTCCCAAAAAACTATCACTTTACTTTATTATGTTCCGTACCGGTCAAACTTTACAAAATTTTAAGGGAGGTAAGGAGTATAATTTGACGCCTTTTCTTTTGAAAATGTGCTTGTACAAATTACTTTTCTAGAACAAAAACTGATACTTGTGAATTGTGATTTTTTTTTGAAAGAGTTATATTTTATTTTATATTTCGGAGGAATGGTGCAACATGCAAATATAGTTTTAGAGATGTGAAAAGAGAGAACCGAGGATAAAAAGGCGGTAAGCCGCTAAGCCCCACAAAACATCTCTAGTAATCCTTTTTCTCATTTTTTAAATAATAAAACTAATTTCCATGCAAATTTTACAATCTCGATCAATTTTCTCATTAATAGAGGTAATATAATGGAAGACAAGAAGAGGGATGCAAGGAGGAAGATTATGGCAAGTGGGTTTTGATTATTTGTCTTAACGTATTATTATATTAATCACATCCGAAGAAAAGAGATAGTTAAATGCCTATACATTTGTTCGATCTTTAATTATTAATTAATTAATTGATTAGCACTCCGTCTTATTTACTACTTTGATGATGTGCAGCATATATCTCACCAAGGCCAATCGGAGAAGAAGATACAAAAACATTCCAAACGCGGCCTTAATCGTCCGATCTCCCTAAAAGACATCAACGATTGTGTGATATCATCGGAGAACGTGCGGCTGGGATGTTCAATAACGATCGCGCTTGTCGTGGTCGCGTCTCACATGAGTGTAACCCCTCATGGCGGCATGGCGAAATCTAACAGTGGCATCGCCTCCAGGCCGCTATACATGCTCATCCTAACAGACGTCACTGTTGTGGTGGCTCGTCTGCTGATTCCCCAGCCGAAAGAAGCCGAAGAAAAGGGAGAAGAAGGAGACGATGGATGGAGAGGAGCATTTGTAGTTCTGGAAATTGGGTTGGTTGTTTATCAGGCATTTCGGGCTCTCTTCATTGACTGCAGCTTTTATCTGGTTCTTGTTTTATGTCTTCTTTCTTTCTTGTAGTTCATGCCACTTCTTATGCCTTGTGTTAAAATAAGTAACATAAAACTGAAACCATAATATTAAGGTTGAATGATAAGTTGGCACAGAACAACCCTTCTCTCTTATTTTTCCATGCATCATTCGTATGCATGTGTATATATGTATAATACAAGGGGAGGCCGAGGGGGAGTTTGACCTTGTTCATATTGCATGGACCATGCACTTGAATGGAATAATATAGTCTATCTATTGGGATTATATTGAGAAAAGTAACTGGCCTAAATAAAAGTAAAACATACTCCATAACACTTAAATTTTTTGTCCTCAATACTCATGTTCTAATTAATTAATTAATTAATTAATTAATTGTTCCCCTAGTTGTCTTAAGGAGTTGGGGGGACTGGGGGAGGGAGGAGGATACTTTGAAAGTATATTGTTGGAGGGGAAAAAGTAGGGGTGGACTCGGCCCGGGCGGCCCGGCCCAGAGCCCGGTGGGCCCACCGGTTCGGTTCGGCCCGGCCCGGCTGCTGGGCAGTTCGGGCCCGGTTCGGGCTGATTTTTAATTTTTTTTTTTTTGAATTTTTTTTAAGTTTTGGGTTGGATTAGGTATTTTGGGCCATTTGAGGTGGTTTGGGGTGGAGGGGTTGGGGGTTAAATAGAAGAACCAAAAAAAATATATATAACCGGTTAGGCCCGGCCCGGCCCGGTTTGGCCCGGAACCGGAACCAGAACCGCCCACCGGCGGTTCGGGCTCGGGCCCAACTTTCCTGGCCCGAGGCCCGGTCGAGCCCAGGCCCGAACCGGGCTCGAACCGGCCCGAGTCCAGCCAACCATGTAACCGGCAGGCCCGGCCCAGCCCAGCCCAGTCCAGCCCAAGACTTGAATTTTGGGATCTTCCAGGCCAGCGATTATTTTTCCTACCTTAACAACGGAAAAATATAACCAGACCGGGTCTGACCCTGGACCGAAACCAAGACCAAACCTCCCAGGAGTCCCAGGTACCCAAAACCAGCCCAGAACCGGATTGTACTGGCTTAGACTTGGTCTTCCCCTAGCACTGACCAGGTTCGCACCTAAGCCTTCTCCCCCCTTTATAAACTTAACTCCCAAACATACCCTTAGACAACCAGGTTAGTCCATTGGAAGCAGGCAAGTCCTACGGTGGTCGAGACTCAAGATGGCGACCGGAGTTTTGTGGTGCAAATCTGGATGTCAACATCGTCTGCTGGATGAGGATCCACACCTCTGTTGAGCTCCTTGGGTGATCACAACCAACAATGCGCTACAGTGCTACACGGCTAATGCAGATTGCAAAGTCAAAAAGATGGTTATATATCAACTCAGCTATATGGAATGCCAACTATGGAACCATGAAAGGGATAGAACTATGTACTTACAGGTGCTTAAAAATACAGATATCTGACACAAAAACATGTAAATATGCATTCATATATATCAGAATTAAATTTGGCTCCTTTGTAACACAAAAATCTCTTATTAATCCAAAAACGAGGACAAACTGAAAAAGATGCTTGTCAAAATAACAAATTGTAAATGAACATAGCCTTAAGTAAACTACAGTAGCTCCGGTTCCTTCTAATCGTTTCAGAACCTAAAGCCCCTTTCAGTTTAGGCCACCAAAGTGCTGGCAGTTGTAGACTCACTGCAAATTGAATGAAACAAAACAAATTTCAGTGAGAGAAAGTCATGTGACATTTTGGGAGAAACATTACGGTTAATAATTGTCAAGCCTAAAACTACAGTGCCTTTCAGGATGCACATAAATTTCACAATGAAATAAACAAACAATAAAACTAAATTTATGTAAAAAAATCTATATCTTTCTTAAAAATTACTCCGTATAATTTAGTTTTGATTCCTTAGCTCCTTCCCGATAGAAAATAAATTTTATATCACAATTTCTAGTCGAAAAAGTCTCAATATATCTAGTGTTTCAGACATAATTATTCACTAGTCACTACCTCTACATAGTTTCTATCTGGTAGTGTATACATGCACTTTTGATTGTTATATGGTAGGGCATTAAGATGTAAGATATAAAAGTTAACAATTATTAATATAAAATTTCAAATAGGAGTCTGACATATCTACAAATCATAATACCTTGTAAAAGCAAGAAGTTGTGAGAAAAAATACATAATATAAAATTTTAAAAGCCAAATGGTCAGTAAGGCTGAGTTTGCCACAGACAACAACCACATTACCCCAGTGCCGCAAAGGCTCCCACCTACAGTGGGGTAAGGGGGTCAAACATACACAGCCTTGCCCCTGTACTAAAGAAGGGAGAAATTGTTTCCGGATAACGCGTGATGAAAATCGCGTCGAAAATTGAATGGACTGTACTGACTGCTTCAAAACAAAGAAGCGTAGACAGTTCAGTGAGCAATTTTGCTTTATTCCATCACATTCCCAAGCCAAAAACTAGAGAGTCTTTGACTCAATTGAAAATGATGGAAAGAGTTTGCCTCAATTGCAACATTGGACTTTTTCACTATTCACGTGTTCTACTTTGACTCTATTTTATTTATTAATATATTATAAATTAAATTTTTTAAAAAAAATATTGTTAAATTCCTCTCATTTTAAAGTTTCAAAATCTATATTTTTTTAAATTTGTTTACTAATAAGGTATGAAAGATATTAATGGTCAACTTGTGCGTTGACAAACGTGAAAAGTGGACCGTTGCATTTGAAAAAGAACGGAGGAAGTATCAATGCTATAAAACTCTTTCAGATTCATTTAAATGTTGTTCTGCCAATTAAAACTGAATCAACTACTACCTCCATCCCATTTTATGTGTCCTACTTTGATTTGGCACAATTATTAATAAAGTAGTTGAAACGGTAAAAGTTGTGATTGAGATTTGAGTATAATAAAGTGAAATATTGTTGACCACATATTTCTCTCCAAAAAAAGTAAATGTGACACTTATTTTGGGACAACCCAAACAGGAAAGTAGGAAAGGTAAAATGGGATGGGGGAGTTAAATATAATGAAATTTAAATAGCATACACCAAGGGGTAAATTAGATGTATTAAAATTTATCTGAAAGATTCTATAAAATGCGCCAAATAAATAGATAACCTTTATTATACTGCATAATGCATATGCGATGGAGGTAAAATATGAGAACTTTGTGCAGTAAAGGAAACCCAAAACATACCAAAGAGACATACACCTGAATAACCCTTAAGGTTTGAGAAGAAAAGAAAAACAAAGGATGATTTAGAACTAAACCAGATACATGAAAGTGAGAAGAGATGTGGAGAAATCTTACTATTTCCAAACAGGGGGGAGTTTCTTGGTCTTCTTGTAGTAGCGCGCAAGGCGATGAATCCTGCTCTCAACAAGAATCAGACGGAACTTGGAGTCTTTGTCCTTCCTATTCCTCTCCAAATGCTTCCTGATTGCAACAGCCTTCTTAATCAAATGGTACAGATCCTCTGGTATCTCGGGAGCCAGACCTATACACAATTTTCCAAAGCCACCAGCATTCTATTATTATACTATCAAGCAACCAAATTATCCTCCAGATATTTGTATAAAAAATTATTACCATGTGCCTTGAGGATGCGGAGAATTTTGCTTCCTGTGACACTCTTCACTTGAGCAATTCCATGTGAATCTCTCAGAAGAACACCGATCTGCGAAGGTGTTATACCTTTTTTTGCAAACTTGCATATGCTCTCTTCCACCTTAGGTCATCAAAATTAAATCAAGGGTCCATCTTGAAAACAGAAAATGATATAGAAGGAAGGTAGGGAGGCAAATAAAGATTGAAAGGAAGAGAAGAGATGTGGGGGAAACATCTGTTCAAGCTTACTTAATTTAATTGAATATTTTTAGAATTCTTAGTTATTTTTTCATGTTAAATAAATACTAATCCATCTGAATAGATATAGAGAATGACACTTCTTAGCATTTTTGTTTCTTTCTACCTAGCATTTTCCAAGTTCCAAAGGCCCTCAAGCTTTTTAAAGTGAAAAGAGCACTAAAGCGAGAAGGTGAAGCTCTGCTTGAAAGTGAAAGCGCAAAGCCTTGCTTTCTCACAAAAATGGACACATAAAAATACAAATAAAATATATGAGGTCAATAAATAGATGATACAAATCTCATCGACCAATTTTTATGAATGATGAGTATGACGTGTAGTTTGCAAAGAGTGATTCCTTGGTACCATCCACTCCAGTACTAAGTTTAAAATCATCTGCTTCATGCACTATTGTAAAAGTAACACTCTTAATCCATGCACTGACATAGTAAAATGTGTTCATAATATTTTATATTATCTATAAGAACTGAAGATACTGTTATTTACTTATATTCAATATATTCCATTTGAGTATAAAATACACTCATGCAAATATACTATAATCTGCCAAAAATAAAAGAAAAAGTGAGCGGCTGCTAAACTTAGATACGGGATGGAGATTTCACTACTAATTTACTAAAAGGATGAAATAGAAACTAATCACACCAATTCATTCTGATGTCTATTTGATAATTGTATACTTGATAAATATTAGTGCACACTATAGGTTATAAGGTTCAATATATTTCATTTCAGTGTTTTTAAGACTTTAAGGAATTAATGGAGTAAACTAGATTCATCAAAATCTTTTATCTATTTGGGTAGCATTATACAATCTGATAGAAAGTAATGAGTGGTGTTTTGATATGTAGGGGGGAAACTTTAAAGTACCTGGATTGTTTTACAATTTTATAATTTTCAAAATTAAAAAATCAGATTTTAGCTCTGACTCTAAAATTAATTTGAAGTTCTTGCTTTCAAACATTTTATTGTCCAAAAACATTTTATTGTCCAAATAAACTTTCAGCCTTACACAATACAATCTATGCACATAGTTTATCTCTTAAAACATAACAATGAAAAGAATTATTAAAAACTCCTCTTTATGTGAATCTTTTATGTTTTTACTTTTCAGTTTCAAACTGTTTTTTACAATCATTTGTTTGTTTGAATATGTTTGAATCTTTTTGTTCTGTCTATGCAAGCATCTTCTTCTATTTATGTAATTGTCAATATGTCATCTTCTCCAAACATATAATTGAAGCAAAAAGCTTAAGTGAAGAAGCACTGAAAAACTACAAGTGAGAAGTAGAGTTTCAAAGAAGAACTTTTAACTTTAAATTAACCTAGAGATGCAAAAAAGGAATTAAAAGAAGAAGAAGAACTGAAAACAACAAGTGAGAAGTAGAATTCAAGAAAAAAGATTAAGCTTTAACCCTAAATTAACCTAGAGATGCAAAAAAAACTTCAATGAAGAACTGAGAACTACAAGTGCGAAGTACAATTTCAAAGAAAAAAATCAAGTTTTAACTTTAAATTGACCTAGAGATGTCGAGCCAGAGAGAGCAGCAGAAGCTTAAAGTTCTGGTGTTTGGTATTAGAAAAGAAAGTAAATTTGAAAAAAAAGGTTGATTGGTCAGATTGCGGTTTTCATGAAAAGAACTAAAAAGAGACACTTTTAGAGTTTAAGTGAAGCATCCAATGCACTCAAAAAAGACGCTTTCTCATGCACCATAGCTTAGTAAAAGCTAAGCCCTGAATCTTGGCTCACTAGCGCTTTGGCTCTGAAGTGTGCTTTTAATAAGTCTGATAGCTCTAAAACATTGAAGTTTGAAATTATAGATGTCAATAAAAATGCAAGTACTTTTGGAGTTTATGGATCCATGAAAATGTTGCTGAAAGGAAACACATCCCATAATAGTTATCTTAAGTGCATCATTTTACTGGGAAGATAAAAGGTAATAAACTTATATTAATGTATAATCCATGCCTGGCTGCTTAAATGATTTCAAAGGCATACATAAGTTCAGGTTTCTTAGTCCTTGTATAATAGAACTACATAACTGAAAAAATTTACAGCAATTACAGGAATCTAAATTCTTAGTGTTTGGTCATTACTAAATACAGGTGATCACCACTTATCTTTAATTGCCCAATGATGAAATTTAAAAAAAACGTAGGTATTCACCAACTACCATTAATGGCATTAGCTTTACAATATGCAAAATTAAAAACTTTTACTCACTTCTTGCGCGGAGACCTTGAGCCAAGCTGGAGGAGTTCTCTTGTAAGGGGGGCATGGAGCTGAGATACCCTTACTACAATCAATAGAGCATGTAAATCAGTCAACTTTCGATTATATCTCTCCGATAAATAAAATCGGCTGAGAAACATAGATATGCAAAAAACAAAACAATAATTACCCGCGACTGTGCATACGACCCATGGCTGCTGCGGCGGCGGTGGCGGCGTGACACTCCTGATAATTGTTACAAAGGCACAGATCCGGTAATATGAATAATAATTGAAAAGGCTAATGTGACATTCTTCTTATGAATGTTAGGAGTTGGAAACAAATAAAGTGAAGCCATACCTATAGGAATGGAAGAACGACGACCCGAAGTCGGAGGCAAATGCCGAACTCAGTGCGACTGCGGAACACTGCGAATGGAAGCTTATACCGTGGCTTCTAGGGTAGAGTTATCTATAACCTGGGCTTATGTTGGATATTATGTGGCCCAATCAATCTCTATGAATAATCTATAAATAATTAGGAGTACATTTTAAAATGAAAAATTTCCGGAAATAGGACTAATAACATTTGAGAATTCCAAATTAGGATTGTTATGTCTTTATTCTCTAAAATGAAGTAATTACTAATTACTGCCAAGTTTAAAAAAAATACTACTCCCGTCGTCCTAAATAAACTTTCAACTTTCCTTTTTCGTTCGTCCCAATTAAAACTTCCACTTTCCATTTTGGGTAAAGAATTTGTGGTTCACAATTTAAATATACAACTATGAAAAGTTTTGTCATATGTCATCTTCTTAGCAACTTATTTATCATAATATTTTAGACTCTTCCTATTTTAGAATCATGTAATCTCCTTGTCCCATTGAACTTTGTTTACTTTCTCCTTTTTGTTGTCCCAAAGAACGTTGTCACTTTTTCATTAAAGTAATCAATTTGTGGTCATGTTCATTTTTCTCTTTTCTATACAAATTTTAACCACATAACTTTTTTCGATTCTCTGTTCTCGCCTAATTCAAAATGTGCAATGTCCATTGAGACATAGGTAGTATATTAATATGTCTTGTTGAGAAAAATGACATGTTTAATAGGACTAAAACATGGCATTTTTAACTAAAATGTGCAATGGCATTCTCTTTTCTCAACATAGACATATTAACATATTAAGTGAGAATGACACGCCCATTGAGACATAGGTAATATATTAAGTGCATTCGTAATATACAAATTTATCACGCCCATTGCTGGTTTCACTCTATTCGCGTTAAGAGAATGACAAAATTATCATCGAGACCCACCTTGACCTCCACAAACTCTTGCCGATGCTTGTTGTTATTCCTCATGAGAACAAAGATAGAAATTGGCAACATTGTTCCGACAAAATGTTGAGGATGAATCCCAGCCGTGTTTGACAGTGGAGCCGACAAGTCAAAATTCATGTTGTAATTAGCGCAAGCAAGAGGTGGTGATGGAGGTCATTGAGGCAATGGTTAAGGAGGTAAGGGTAGCTAAGGTGGATCACTGTGGATGGCACAAGGCCACAAAGGTTGTGGTTATGGAGCTTGGGCGGCAAGGGGCATGTGGGTGTTGAGGCATGTAGGCTAGGTGGCAGAGGTCACTCTTGAGGAGATGGTCCAAGGTGGAGTCCACATAGGCGGTTCATATGAAGGGGGAGGTATAAATGAAGGAATGGAGGAAAGAGAAAGAATGGAAGAAAGAAAGAAAGGAAATAAGAAAGAAAAGGGAAAAGGGAAAAGAAAAGGAAAAATTATAAATAAATAGTAAAAAATGTCAGTTAGACATCCACGTAGACCATCAACTGGGAAATCAAACGATCACATATGTGTTTCACTTTAGTACAGCAGAAAAATCTTTTGTACACATTAGTATTGTTGTACACACATATGTGAATGCTTTCTTTTGTCTTTCACTAACAAAACGTGTTTTGTCTGTGACAGACAAAAGAAAGTCTTCACAGGCGTGTGCACAAGTGTGTACAACAATAAAGTGTGTAATCAAGAATTGTTTTTAGCACTTCGTAAACTTGATCGATTCACTTAAAAGTTAGATGACTAAATTCACTTTTTTTTAATAAAAAGGTACAAAGACCGGCTATGGGGGGGCACCTAGGCAAATGCCTAGGGCACTGAGATATTGTGGGGCATCAATTTTTTTAAAAAATTATTATTGTTATATATTCAAGGGAAAGTTCCCAAAATTAGACTAATAGAGTTTGAAAATTCCAAAATAGGACTGCCATGTTTTTATTCCTAAAATAGGAGTAATTTTTTTGAAAATCAAATAACATATATTTAGCAATCAAACCGAAGCAAGTTCACAATACAATCCGGTGGAGTTCCCACCCATAAACAATCAGACTCCGAATCGGCCCGCTGAGCCAAAGTATGAGCAACCCGATTCGCTGATCGCTTCACAAAATGGACACTTAAATTAGCAAAACTAGCTATCATATGTCTAATCTTAGCAAAAATGCTATCCTCGTAAGCAATACCATCCGAAGTTGCAATCCCCTGGACCACTGAGAGAGCATCGGATTCAACAAACACACTTGACCACCCGGCCTGTCCTGCCCAAATAACAGCCTCTCGAACTGCTAGAGCTTCCGTTGTACTAGCCGCAAACCTTCCCCGCACCCATATACTTCTTCCTGCAATAAAAGAGCCTCGTTCATCTCTTGCAACCAGCTCCATTCCCCGCCAATCATCTTGCATATGAGCCCTTGCATCCACATTAATCTTCACAACTCCCGCCATCGGTGGTTGCCATTTGTCCAGCTCCATATCTCCTGCCCGACCCCCTGTACTGCCAGGAGCTGTTATCGGCCTACTGCACATATGAAGTCGTGCCTCCTGCCAACCAGACACCAAGGCTTAGCCCCGGGCTACTACGCCCCTCCAGTTGGAGGTGATATTCTTCCAAGTTTTATCATTTCTTGATTTCCACAGGCTCCAACATATCACCACAAACATCTCAAAATCTTTGTTAGAGCATTTACTACTAACCTTGTTGGCCCATTCTCCAAAGCAGGCAGCCCCTACTTGCAAAAAGATTTGGTTTCGGCTCCTCCAAACTTCTCTTGCTAAAGCACAATCCCGGAAAACATGCATCATGCTCTCCCTTTCTTGTCCGCATACGGTACATATCGGCCACACCGGCACGCGCCGCTGGATCAGCCGCTCCTTTGACGGCAGACAATCCGTGCAAACCTGCCAGAAAAAAGTTTTCAATTTAGGTGGTAAGTTTAGCTTCCAAACTCGAGTCCAGTCCGGCCTATTCTCCACATATGTAGCAAGCTTCCTGTAGCAACTCCGGACCGATTATTTTCCATTTCTCTCAGCCGCCCAAATCAATTCATCCCCTCCCCGAAAGCCCTTTAAGGGTATGGCCGAGATAGCTTTGCAATCTTCCTGCTGAAAAATATCATGTAAAATATCCTAATCCCAGTCGTTACCACTCTCATTTATTAGTGAGTCCACCTTTATATCTTCAAGCTCACTAATAATACCATTCGCCGCTCGCCCCCCATTTTTGGTAGGGAACTAGGGATCCATTTATCCTTCCAGACCCTAACACTAGATCCATCCCCTATCCGGCAAATCAGCCCCTCCTGGACCGTAGGCATGGCCGTAATTATACTCCTCCAAATAAGGGAGGGATTACTCCCTACCCCCGCAACCAGAATATTACCCTTGGGATAATATCGAGCACGAAGAACTCTACTAACAAGCGACCCCGACTGTTTAATAAGGCGCCACACCTGCTTTCCCAACATAGCAATATGGAAAATATGCCATGTTTGAAGTCTGGTGCTGCCAAAATATGACAGTAATTAGTCCTATTTTGGGAATAAAAACATGACAGCCCTATTTTGAAATTTTCAAACTCTTTTAGTCATATTTCGGGTAATATTCTCTATAATCAATATTTAGTACTCTGTCCTCGGTAATACTGAAAAAGAAATACTCCACTACGCAAAACTTGAAGAAAAGCAAAACTTGTACAAAGTAAGAAGTATATATATTTGTCACGTGGCCATTATGAATGAGTAATACAAAATTTATAAACTACTGCAAAAACTATGAAATAGTTTTACTTATCGGTAAATTCAATCTATTTTCTTTAATGAGTACAATTTTAGTAATAGCTACATATGTTTTACTATATTATATTCAATATAATTTAAAATTGATTAAGAAAAAGAAAACAGCATTCTTAATTTATACACTATGAAATATTCAGAATTTTGTAATAGGAGTGATTATGAACTACAACGATAATGTTTCAAAAAATATATAATAATTTGATACTTTGAATCAACTACTATATACGGAGTACATAATTAAGGTGTAAAACATTACTGACTAATACCGCATGAAAATACAATTTTAGTTTTTGTCTAGGATACCAAATCAACTAAAGACAACCCTACTTCAAATGGTGGATCTTTTAGAGTTGCACATCATAAATACAAATTGAATTTTCAACATGGCACAAGGTTCTATTTGATCACTTGATCATGAATTGGACACTGTACTCCTTTCGCGATTGTTGAACCTCACTAGATTGTAGCAAACTACTACCAAAATTATTTTGCAAGTGAGGTGATTTATATAAATTAGAACATATTTTTTTTTACCTCTAATACTAGATGTACTAGCAGATGTCATAATAATGTGCATCGATTATGATGATGATGATGATAAACAATACGAAATGAATGTCGATCATGCAAAACGAATGTTGTAAACTTTACTTATTTATATTTTGCAAATAACATAATGTGAAGTTCTAAGATGGATTGTACATTATTTGCTCAATGTTTTGATCAATTCAACAAATCTAAAGCCTATATAAATCTCAACCACTTGTTATTAAATTCAACTCGCCAAAGCAAAGATCTAGAATGGTATAACCTCTCCCGTTTTATGTATCAATTTAAACATTAAAATTTACTCTTTAAGAGATGGAGTGCTCTTCTCATCAGGCCGGCCTGACGGGCTGCTCCGTCCGGCCGAGCCCGTTTGGGCACCTTCCCGGTGGAATTTTTTGATGAAATTTTTTGAGCATGTTCCTCATCAAGTCTAGTTTGTCCATACCAAATTTCAGCTCAAAATTCGATCGGGAAGGCATTCAAATCATTTTTTGAAGTTGACTGCGTCAAAATATACATATAAAACTGCAGTCAACTTCAAAAAATGATTTGAATGCCTTCCCAATCGAATTTTGAGCTGAAATTTGGTATGGACAAACTAGACTTGATGGGGAACATGCTCAAAAAATTTCATCAAAAAATTACACCGGGAAGGTTCCCAAACGGGCTCGGCCGGACGGAGCAGCCCGTCAGGCCGACCTGACATGAAGTTTCCTCTTAAGAGATGTATTCAAATGTCTTTTATTTTCACAAATAAATTCTCATTGCAAAATGCAATCAATTGCACAAAAATAATATGCAACCCTTCATGTGTTCAAGTTGAAAATTAAAAGGCAAGTATGTATTAAACCTTTAGATAACATCTAAACTTTTGTAAAATATTCAAATGTGTACAAACGTGACAATACTTTAAGCTTCGGCCTCCGCAATATAGATTTTTAAAACTCCACCCCCTAAGGCCCTAACATTATAATTCCGTCTCCGCCACTGAAGGTATCCAACCTTTCCAATACTATACATTTATTATTTGTTAGTAAACAATTACGTGACAATCTTGTAAACTATGTCAACCCCTAATTTCCACTTCCTAAGATAGGCACTGGCCAATCCATGCCTCCAAGGTTTGACCACACCAATGACATTGACTTCAATTAAGTGGCTTTAGTTTCGCACTTTTTTTTAAAAAATATGAAATGAATGAAATTTGAAATGAAAAGTTAAAGTTAGAAGAGGAAAGTGAAAAGGGTAATTAAAAACTTGACCACCCATATTTATTGACCAACTAGAAAGTATAAAGGAGTAGAAAAGGGGTAATCAACTTGACGAACCGTATTTATTGACCATTTCTAAACATGTGAGCACGTATGCAAGATATTGAGGAATATTATTGGACCAAAAGTTTATTCACTTAAAATATTCTTATTATAAGTGAGCGGGCTAGACCGCTAGAGGGCCACACTATAGTTGACACATCCAAATTAAATTTGAAAAAACTTTTATAATTTTATTACTAATGTAAAAGGTATCAAATAAAAAATTTATAAAAGAAAATCTTTAAACCACGTCAACACTTATATGGAATTTGTTACACCACTACTTTTACTAATATAATATTATAAAAGTTTGTTAGTATTAGAATATATGCTTAGTTATATTATGAATTATGAATATCCATGTCTATGCAATAGCTTATGCATAATTATATTATAAATAAATATTTATGCAATATTTAATTTTTTTCTCTCCAACCATCTAAAAGTGAGAACGATAAATATGGCAGTTTTCTATAAGAAATTAAACAATTATGCATTGACACACATAATTACATGTTGGCACAAATATAATCGTCTTAAGAACAAACAACTAATGTCTAATCAAACACATTGATTTTCATGTCAAAATGTAGACGGGCACATAAACCTACACAGACGGGCACATAAACTAATGTTTGTTTGTGTGCACAGACAATTGTTGTCTAGAGTGTACAAACAATAGTTGTCTGTGTGAGCAAATTACGATTTTTTTTCAATTAGATGTTTCTCGCGAAGACAACAATTGGTGTATGTATCCAAACACTTGGGCCATATAACAAGCTGAAAACACCATGCTAGTGTTTGGATATAAGGAATTGAATTTCCTAATTCAATCCTAGAATCTAAAGCATTGGAATTTAAGTTACCTTTACAAAAAAAGAGAAGATGATGATGGAGAGGTGTTTAGGGAGGGAAGGACCAAATCAAATATAATTTATATGGAAAATATGGGTACCATATTTTGGAGAAAAAAGTATTAGTTCTGGATGGAGAAATTTCCCTTGTGGAAATTGCAAAGCTATTCTTAAGGCCAAACGATAGTGATTCTTCTCGGTCGAGTGAAAGGATCATCTAAGGTTGAAATTTGAAACCAAACAAGCCCCATATTGAAACTATTAATAATGCTTTTCATGTATTTACACGAACAAGTAAATTGAGGAGACAATAGTTCGCTCTAGAACCAAGTAATGAGATAACCTTGTTGACATAACTACATTGAACAGTCAAAATTACACAGTAAATAAATACTCACATTGTTTTTTGAATAGCTCTCCACTCTTAAAAATTATGAACACTTCAATACATTGTAACACGAACAAGCTCTTACTTCTGTTGTTAGCAAGCTAATGTACAACAGTCTTTAAAGTCTTGTACATAGCTGAACACGCACGAGAAAATTCTGACATTGCCCGAAACAGTTCAGGCAGGCCGGTTTTCAAACTGGTAAGCGACTTCTCGCTGACATGGATGCATTGCCTCTGGTAGTTCTCCTCCTCCTCTTTCAACCTATGCTTCAGATTTTCCAGCTGCACCTGTCGTTCAATTACAGCACTATCCTCTTGACCACCCCCTTCTTCGTCTGCCATGTCAGCATCATTTGGTGTCCTCCTTTGCATATACTTGTGATACCAATCCTCGTATTGCCTTGTCTTCTTCGTTAGCTCCTTTCTCATCTCATTACACCTCTCCCTCAGCTTCATCTCCTCCGCTTGGTGCTGCACCATGGTGTTAACAACTGCAGAGAAACTGTATATGGCATTTCTGGCAAGTTCATCCGGAAGCTTTATGATCAGGTCTTCCCAGGCAAGGAGAAGGGAGAGGATGGGAGGGTGTTCTGGCCTTTGTGGAGAGGAGACCACCTTTTCCTTGAGATTCGTGTCGATGGGAATGAGATTTAACTTCAACCAATTGTTTAGCGCTTTAATATATTCCTTCTGGTGGCTTATCATCTTCTCAAACTGTGTGTGCCACTCTTGCAATACCACTCCAAGCTGGAAAGTGCGTTCATGTAGGTGCTCACTTGTTTCTTTGGGAGATTGTAGCATTTCTAGAGACCTTAGAGCCAGAGAGATATGTGATTGTGTTTCGTGGTGTCCTTTCATCGTCTCCCACATTTTAGCCATACTGAGGAAGAAGTTACAACAAACTAGTAGTGTTCAAGTATTCAAGCAAATAAAGCTGGAAATTCTACTAGGTTATGCTAGGATAATACTAGTATGATTTGAGTCAAATCCTGTGTTTGGGAATTCAAAGAACTTTGCATTTGGAATTGGATTTCACTAAAACCGCACACTAATTAAAAAAAATCAATCTATTACTACGTAATAATTTTGAATTCCTTCAAAAGTAAAGGTAACTTAAATTCCAATGCTTTAGATTCTAGGATTGAATTAGGAAATTCAATTCCTTATATCCAAACACTAGCATGGTGTTTTCAGCTTGTTATATGGCCCACATGTTTTAGATAGGAAAACACAATACAGACACTGTTGTATGTAGAGTACTAACTGCTTCTAAAAGTTGATTCACTTAACACTGTGTTTAGTAAATCTCTTTAAAAGGAGAGGAAAATAAGAAGGGAAAATAACTTTTAGTTTCATTTCTTAATACTACCTTTAGTACTTGCCTTCAAAACAAAAAAATACTACCTTTAGTACTTGAATTGAGCTAAAATATAAAGTAAAGCAAATAATTGTTTTATACTACGTATATATTTGGACAATTGATTTCAGAGGAAAATAAAGTTATAGACTCATAGTGGTAATAACTTATACCATAGTAGTACGTTATACAAAATTCATAGGATACAGAAAATATATTTTAAAATTTTGAAAATTGGAATGAAAAGGTCTCTTTAATAAGGATCTAGAAACATAAGAAATAAAGAAACTAGATTATACCTAAGGGAGAAAGGAAAGAAACCTTAAGAGTCAGGCATTATGAAGTATGAAGTTATGAAGCATAAAAACTTACCCGTCAACAAGTGCATACAGTTTTGGAAAAAGTTGATCATCACGTAAACGGTTTATTTCAGAAACAGTTGAATCCATAGATTGCATGTCGACAATGTATCTGGTATGCAAGTGGCTCACTGTTGCCTTCATCTTCTCTAACGCTTCAGTATTCGTCCCACGCTTCTTTAACTTATTTAGTGATGCTACCTTTTTTTGATACTCAAGTTTCATTTGCTCCCCCGCCTATGCAACATCACCCGCATGTACAAATTTTAAAATTCTGAATGCTAAAAGAAATGCTCTGACCAGAAAAAATCCCACTTTTCATACCCAAGGAGTATTTGGCCATAGGCCATAACCTCATTTTAGTCCTTGACTTTCAATTTTTCGACTTGTGGTGCATAATTCTGGATTCATCGCGACTTTTGGTCCTTTCTTATCACTTCGGCAAAAATGAACCATAAAACTGAGTGTAAGTTGGCTGGTTAAGTGATAGGAAGGACCAAAATTGACAATTAATCCATAGTCGTGCACCAAAAGGGACAAGAAATTTATGGTTGTGTACGGTGTACCGAAAGGGAAAAAGTAGGAAGAAGGTGACCAAAAACGAGAATGAACAAATAGTAACCAAACCAAAAGTGGAGGATTTTTTTTATGAAGAATGCATAGGAACTTTAGAGCTGATTGATCATACCTTCACTTCATCATAGAGCTTTTTCTCCCATGCTAGCATCTTGTCCAGCACAGTTGCATGAGTTTCATTTTCTTCAGAATCAAAGTCATCCTTGGCATCATCTTGGTTTATCATACCTTTGAAGGACTTATTCCATGTGATGACGCGCATGACCTTGGTAGCATGATCAATATGCCCTATCAAGTCAATTGCAGAGGATCATATATTAGCATTATGCTGCAAGACCCATTCCGTCTCTTAAAGCACAAAACATTTCCCATGAACTATATAAATTTTACAGAAACGACACCTTGGGATATATTTCCCACAATAAGAAAGGAAACAAATCTTTCTACCAATTATTAACTGTTTATGAAAAATGATCATTATGAGACAGAAGAAAAAGGACATAATATAAAATTCATGCCATCATTAATTATCACTCCCATCTTCAGACAATCTTTATAGAAATCTCAGCTTTAGACAATCAATGTAGAAATTCTATAATGTATATTAAAAAACAGGTCTAAATCCTTATTGCCAGGTAAGAAAGCTTGCAACTTTAAGACGCTTCCTTTGAAACAAACCGCAACGAACTAATGTTGGGCGTAACTGAGCCCTAAAAAAGTTCTCTGAGTTCAGACTTGCCCAATACTAGGGTTTATTTATTCATATGAGTCAATGTCAGACATTATTTGACAAAATTGCATCAAAGTTGAATACTTACATCAAAGTTGGATACCCTAGTCATGGAAATTGAAATATTACCTTTCGGATCAGCAAAGTTTGAGTGATAATGCAAGCGAGTTGCCTCTAGCATCTTAGAGACTTCATGGGCGCTTTCTGAGGCCCGCAGGAAATAATCATCCAGGTTGGAAAATATTTGTTGCAGCGTGAGTTTCCTATTACCCTCAGGTTGAGATGGAGCTTTAACTTTTTTCACAACTTTTGTGGAGGTTGCCGTCTGAGGAGTTTGAGGTGGCAGCTGTGGCGGCTGCACCTCTGCTCTCTCCACAACCTCAGTTGCCTCTTCTTTCCCACTCCTCCTCTCTCCCTGGCCATAGCTAAAACCATTTTCCCTTCTTTGAGCGTCTTCCTCAAACATCTTATGTTCATGCTCCGCTCTTTCAAGTCTGTCCTCATCCAAGTCCGCCAGAGAGTGTCCAGTGACGTTACCCATAGTACTAAAAAAATCCCAATCGTGGAGAGGATGAGGGGGTGCTGGATGATTGCTCTGTAGCGGAGTGTGGGGTGGAGAGGGTGGTGGCAATTCATCACCATCCACTGTAGAAACTGACCGCCTGCCCCCAATTGCGCCATCGCCACCACCGATTTTACGGCTGCGGCGCTTCAAACTGTGAACACTTTCACTCTCAATGTCTTCCTCCGTCTCCTCGAGGATCGTGTCTTCGCCCCTCAGGTTGTTGGACGCCGGTCCGGAGATCTCCGGCATGGTGGCAGCGCGTTGCAGGGAAGACGACGAGAGGAAAGGAAGAGGCGGGGGAGGGAGCGGGACTTCAAATTTGGAAGTAGAGATGGTAACCGGAGCTCCGGGAAGAGATGGAGACACGGCAGAGACGGCGGCGGCGGAATCCGAAGAGAATTGAGCTTCGGCGTGTGCGTAATCACTGAGGGCGGCGCCGGCGTTCTTCAAGGAAACAGCGTAGCTGGAGTGAGCCGCCGCGAAAGCATTCCGGGCAGTCACCGCATCCTTCATGAACTGCTTCCGGTCCCTGCATCGGCTCACCGTCTCTTCGTTCTCGATCTTCGATTGCGCACAACCCATCGGATTTCCGACCTGATGCTATCAACTAAAAACACTACATATATTTATATGCTTGAAAAAGAAAAAGAGGATTCCTGCTTATAGAGAGATTACTGGAATTTGATATAATTAAGCTATTGAAAACCCAGAAAGACAGCTAATTTAGCTTTTGTAACGTCTGAAAACCAAAAAGTAGTAGTAGGAGACAAAACCACAAAAGTGAAAGGGGAAGCCGGAAATTTTCCAACGGCGTCGTTCGAATTGTTCTCCCGGGGACCTCTGCTCCGTCAACTTTTTAGGCTGTGTTTGGAAATGGGAGATAGAAAGAAAGGGTGATCAAGTATTGTACGTGATTTTTTACTGGAAGTATTGTTCGTGAAATTGTGAAAGTTGTGAACAGAAAAGGTGAAATGTGCAAGTAATAAAGGACAGAGAAAGTAGTTTTTTTCACCAAAGTAATTGCACTGTCAACAAGTTCATTTGTTTGGTGGAAATTACGTGGTAATTAACATACGGAGTATAAGAGTATTACCCGTTTATGACTATATGGCATATATGCATTTGAATGCATAGCAATTAGCAATGGAAAGTAGCTAATTTCAAATTTAAGGTTCTAACTATGTGAACGCACTACATTGAAAAATTACCGTATCACTTTGGATTTTTGATAAATAAATACTATTTTTGTCTTTTAAATGCAAAAGCTACATCATGATTAAGTAAAGAGGGTCATTTTTGTGTTGGATGTTGAATAAGCTAATGAGAAAACAACTATACACAAGGATAGTGGTACCATTACTTTATAAAAAGGATAGTGATACTATTTCACACAAAATCACTCTCAATGATATCACTACCATCATTGATATTGTCTTCCTCGATGTTTGAGTTACATGCATCTTGTGTAATGACTTTAGAAAACAGGTAGAGTGCGCGACTTTATTAATCTTTCGGTCCATTTTTCACACTCATCTTACTATCCTCTTTCCTTTTGTTGTCGTTGATATGTGCAAGGCACCTCTGCCATGCAATAGAGGATTCAAATCCATTTTGAAACCTAAGACACATTTACTTCATGGGTTACTAATAGGTGATTATTAAGATTCATGTTAATAAGCGGCGCATAAAATAAGCAGTGTTATAAGTTAATGTTTACTTCAAAAGATTTAAAACACCGTTTAACGTTAAAATGTCCAAAATGCCCCTATATTTAAGCTCACAAACATTCATCAACACAGGTGTATGATATAATATAATATAATACCAAGTATAATATAATATAATATAATATAATATAATATAATATAATATAATATAATATAATATAATATAACATAATATAATATAATATAATATAATATAATATAATATAATATAATATAATATAATATAATATAATATAATATAATATAATATAATATAATATAATATAATATAATATAATATAATATAATATAATATAATATAATATAATATAATATAACATAATATAACATAATATAACATAATATAACATAATATAACATAATATAACATAATATAACATAATATAACATAATATAAGATAATATAATATAATATAATATAATATAATATAATATAATATAATATAATATAATATAATATAATATAATATAATATAATATAATATAATATAATATAATATAATATAATATAATATAATATAATATAATATAATATAATATAATATAATATAATATAATATAATATAATATAATATAATATAATATAATATAATATAATATAATATAATATAATATAATATAATATAATATAATATAATATAATATAATATAATATAATACTCCCTCCGTTCTCTAATAGATGGGAGTATAGGCTTTGGCACAAGATTTAAGATGAAATTAATAGGGGTAGTATAAAAGGTGTAGTGGGTTGTGTGTAAAGGAAAAAGTAGGAAAGAGAATGAAAAAGTAGGAAAGAGAATGAGGGTAAATGGGTATATTTATTGAAAAAACTTACCAAAAGTGGAAAGGGGGACAACTAATAGAGAACATCCCAAAATGGAAAGAAGGCCAACTATTAGAGAACGGAGGGAGTATAATATAATATAATATAATATAATATAATATAATATAATATAATATAATATAATATAATATAATATAATATAATATAATATAATATAATATAATATAATATAATATAATATAATATAATATAATATAATATAATATAATATAATATAATATAATATAATATGTGGTGGTACCCCATACCCCTAAACCCCATCCCTACTCCTACCTTACACCCTACCCCCAATTCCACACCCTTGACCCCTACTCCTTCCCCTACCCTTACCACGACCTTTACCCCTATTCCCTACAACCCCTCATACCCATACCCCTAACTCGTAAGGATGGGTCGGGGTTGGGGTGTGGTCGAGGTAGGGACAAGTGGTATGGGGTAAAAGGTTAGGGGAGTAAGGGGTTACCGGAGTGTGTGGGGGGGTATTGTCGGGGGTATAAGGGAAAAGTAGGGTAGGTGTGGGGTCAAGGTAGGGGCAGGTGGTAGAGGTTAAGGGGGTAGGGTGAGGGTAGGGTAAAGGGTGGGGGTGAGGCCTTACGGTAGGGGGTATAGTGTAACACCGTTCCCAAATATATTTACTCTTATGTAAATAATGTATTGGACCTTATTAAAGGATTAGTGAATTTACGAGGTTGTAAATTTTTATTATTTTCTTTCGCGTGAATAGTAAATTTGCACGTGGGACCCACACCGGGAGCGGGGGCCGCCCGACTCCCCCGAGACCATATATTTTATTCATCTTGGTCAAGATAATATTTATATAGTGGTGGATATTTTATTTGGGTCGTGGAAAGGCGCAGGGTTGACCGATCGGGAAAAAGAGGCCCAATTACCGGTACCGACAATTTAACAGATAACAGCCCGAAAATAAATTTCGGAGGCTTATAAATTAAAGTTGGGGAATGTACATTCATTATACATGTCATAATGAGTAAGAACACATAATATATTTTATTTGACCCGATAAAATAAAATATATTTAAAACAGTCCGAAAAATACAACTTTCGGGACCAATTGTACACTTCGGGACAAAAAGGGTTGACCTCCCACTTGAGTGGGGGCCAACCCACGATTTTTCCACTCAAAATTGAGGGAGGGTCGGCTGGTGCATGAAGAGAACATGGGAGGAGGATGTTGATAAGAAGGGAATGGCATCAAAAGTACATAGGTGGACCCCCATTCACTAGTGGAAAAACGCCAATTAGAGGCGCTTTTAAGTTAAAGCGCCTCTATTAGTCGAAATTTTATTTTTTAATATTTTTTTACAGAATCGTGCGGCACTTCTTATAATAAAACGCCTCTAAAATATCCCGGAATTATATTTATATTTAAAAAACTAAGGAGCCATGCGACGCTTCTTACCCAAAAGCGCCTTCAATTCGTTTACGTTTTTTTTTTAAAAAGAACCGCGCGTGCGGCGCTTCTGGCTCAAAGCGCCTTGAATAAAAATAAATGGGCCGGAAGGAAATTGAAGAAGCGTGCGGCCCAGCTAACCCTACCCTGCCCATCACCCACAACGTGCTATTGCGCGCGATCGAGATCTGAACCAGCCGCGGCCCGTCGCCCACAACGTACTCCCCGTCGTGGACTCTGTTGCCGCCGTCGTCTGCTCCCGCTAGTTGTGAACTTCTCCAGCTCGCCGTCAAGTACTTCTGCCGCTCGCCTCTACATAGGTAACTTTAATTTGTTTTTCATTCACTTTGTATTGTTCTTCTTATGGTTCTAAAACTCAGAAAAATTGGCTGCCTAGTCGCCGCAAAATCGCTAGGCGTCAAGCTATTGTAGAGATTTTCTATTTTCGGTGCTAAAGTCGCTCTGCCGATTAGTCGGCCGCCCAGCCGGAGTAATCGCCTAAAATGGCCGCCTAGGGTATACATATTAGTCGGCTCAAACCTTTGAGAAAAATAGGGTATGGCCTTCAAAATCTGCTTTTCTGAATTTTTCTAAATTCCTGCCTCTTTCTTTACTGCCCTTTGAGGAAGGTGTACGAAACTTTCTACTCTTCACCCAGTCCACTCAAACCTAATACAAACCTTTCTTCTTTTGGATGGAACGGTGGCCATAGTTGACCAGTGAGCAGTCCTCTTCTCTTCCATATCCGAAATTCCTTCTTCCTTGAGTGTTGAATCAGCGGCTCCACTCCCCAGCGTCCAGCAATCCAGGTAAACATGAGCAAGGATGTAATAGTAGTTCTGGGAATACTACGGAGTAGTTAATTTCAATGTATTAATCTGCATTATAGTTGCTTTGTTAGTAAGATAGTTCTGAAAATATGTGTTGATTTTTCTTGAGATAGGGTACTTAATTGAGATAGTTTGTCTACATGAGCAGAGATTGGCTTATGAATTGAAAAATTTGTAGTAAGGAATTTGAAATGCAGTTATGGTGTTTGATAAAAGTCCTCAAAGAAGTAATGCAAACTTTAACTCATAATGTTGTAGTTTAACTGTTTTAGGAAATTGAATAGTTTACTTTTCATTTGCTAAGCATTCTAAAATGATTTTAGAAAATAAACTTACTGTTTTACTTATGTTCTACTCTCAAATTCTGATAAATAGTCATAGAGGGAGTGGTCCTGCCATTGCTTATTCTGCAAAATTATAGTTCGGTCATTTTATCTACCATATGAATCGGAATGATCAAATTTTTGATTGTTTTGTAGCAAACAATAAGACACTCACTTTTAATTACATGTACTTCAATAGGTGGATTTCATTAAATTTATTTAACTTATTTATAATTTAATTTTTCATTATTTATCTTATATTTATTCTTCTTATGTATGAACATTTTTCAGGTTTGGAATTCAAGAAGTGAACCATATACGACGGAGGAGTTTAATGATATCAGAAATGCGTGGGCTAGGTTTTTGTAGATGAAGTTATGAATATGTAGTGCAATTTTGAACATGAATCAAACTTGAATGTAATTTATTTCTACTGTGATACAAATTTCAACTACTTTTCTAGTTTAGTTTGTGTGAAACAATTCTATCCGTATCATGTTATCCAGGATTTATGAATGAATGTGTAGTTTTGGCTGGTGATTGATATGTAATTATGTAAATAAAACAGGTGATATGATGTTTTAAAAAATAATATTAAAAAAAACAAAAACAATTGGAGGCACTTTTTTAAACACAAGCGCCTTCAAAACAATTTTCGTAGCAGACTTCGGAGGCGCTTCTCAAAAGCGCCGCACAACGTTTAAAAATCGGCCAGAAAAAATGAATATCAGAGGCGCTTGTTATTAAGGAAGCGCCGCGAAGTTTGAAAAAAAAACGCGCGTGCGGCGCTTTTCCAGTCAGAAGCGACGCATATCATTGAATTAAATTAAATAAAAAATAAAGATTAGAGGCGCTTTCTGGCTAAAAAGCGCCTCCATTGTGGATTTGCGTCACATTCGCTGGAGGCGCTTCAAAGCGCCGCGCGTGCCCCAAAAAAAAGCGCCTCTATTTGGCGTTTTTCCACTAGTGATTTTTGCACTCATTAGATCAATGAGACAAAAGTCCATCCCCATCCCTCTCTCTCCTCCCTATCTCGGCCAAGACACAGCAACCAAGAGCAAGAAAAATCCTCATCCCCCTTCCTCCATTGTTGAAGAAGGCTCATCAAGGAAGAATCACCCAAAAAGGAGCTAAAGTGCTAAAAGTGTGAAATAATTAAGGTAATGACCTTATTATAACTTTTCCTTTATTTTTCTTCTACCATATGAGATATATATCATGTGAAGGATCCTTGAGAGGATTCTACATGTTATAAGTATGGATTTATGGGTTGGAAAGTGATTCTATGTCCAAGAACGGACTTAGAAGCCAAAACGACCGGTTCACCGGAAAATAACCTTTTTGAGGTTATTTGTATTAATATGGGTTTTATGATTATAAAACCTTGTTAGGCACTTGTAAAGGGTATTTCAAGTGATTTCACGAGTTGGAAAAAGTCGCCGGAGTTGTCGCCGGAGTTGACCAAGTCGCCGGAGTTTCACCGGAGTTCGACCAAGAAGGGTAGAATTTCTCAACGCTAGTTCAAGGTGAGTGGACGGCTTAATATCTTATAACTTTTGGGTTAATTATGAGATTACCTAAATAAATGTTATATGTGTTCATAATGATGTTTAAAAGATATTTAAACATGTGATTAGCCAACATTATTAAGTTGTATGAAAAGAATTAATTGTTTATGCATGAAATATGATATGAGGAATTGTATAAAATGCATATTAGCTTGAAGTGTAAAAGAAGCACAAATGAGTATTTTTAACTTAATTATATGATGATTAAGTTGATAGGTACAAGGCTTGAATTGGCGGTCAACGACAACGTTGACCGATGGATAATGGATTAGTTAATATCGGTTGATATTAGTTAATTATACATTTATATAATTGCATGGCTTTGCATGGATTGTGATACATAAGCCTTATGTATTGAATTAGTTATGAATGACTAAATATGATATAGACCCTATCTAGTGTGATATGTGGTAAGTCATAGGTCGGGTGGAGTACCCAAGGATCGGGCGGTTATCCTCAAAACTCGGTTATATAGGGTGGAGTACCCAAGGATCGGGCGGTTATCCTCAAAACTCGGTTATATAGGGTGGAGTACCCAAGGATCGGGCGGTTATCCTCAAAACTCAATTATAGGGTGGAGTACCCAAGGATCGGGCGTGTATCCTCAAAACTCATAGATTACATTTAATGATCTAGGACCGGGCGGTGTCCTTATGATGATTTATTTGAACAAGGAGGAGTTCTATACACTCATAGGTATATGGGTGGGTTGGGATTTAAGTCAAGGATATTGGCTACTATTATTTTCCCAAATAAACAATGACCTACGGGTCGGGTATTTCCAAGTGTATGTATACTAATATGTATTTCAAACTTGGGGAAAAGACTATACGTATATGTATCATCCTATGTTTGGGTCTTATACTTGAAACGCTAGTTATTCTATATTTAGCCTGCTACTCGCTCGGTACTTGTACTGACCCCTTCGGGGGGCCCCACCATTTTCAGGTTGAAGCTAGGGCTTGCTACCTGCACCTTTCTACGGGTGACATCAAGTCAAGGAAGACGTGGTTCGTGCTTCCTCATTTCCTTTCAAATGACTAAACATTGCTCATGGATATTTTTATTTGCTATAAACTACTTTTGGGGCTTGCATGCCCATGTTGTTAGCCGGTTGTGGCTTATGACTTACCGTTGAATATTTCCGCTATTCATTGGTTTAAGTGTGATGTTGTTATGTATGTTTACTACTGAGTATGGATGGTTTATATTCTCGAACGCCTTGTGTAATTAAGTGAGGTTGACTCGCGGGTGACGTCACTTGATTATACGGCGGTTGTACACGCGCTTGGATTGCGGTCTGGGGCGTGACAATTAAGTGGTATCAGAGCCATCTCAGTTCTAAACTTTATAATCAACCTCTCACATGAGATTTTACAAAAGAGTTTTTACCGAAAACCATGGGCATTGTATTTTGACGTTTATGGGACTATTGGAGCTTAAGTTGCAAGGCCTCTAATTGTTAAGACGGTACCCTTAACAATTGGTATGGTGGTGACTTGGGCCAATACGTGTCTGTAGCGTTCTTCCGTCAATTGACATTCACATTTATAGGAGTCTAATGACTCATCCATATTTCTTTCAGAAATGGAGGGCAGGCGAATGCGGACCAGGAACAATCCGAGGGGGCAGGCGCCGGTAACATCCCAAAGGGGAAGCCGGGCTGCATCTCGGGGTTCAAGAGGAGGCCGTGGAGGCCGTGGAAGCCGTGGAGGTCATCAAGCTCAAACTGTGAGTGATGGCCATGTAAGCTCGGTGTATGAAACCAACACCGAGGACTATGACTCAACCTACGTTCCGGAAACGGAGCATGAGGAGACCCCGTATGATGGGGGTGACACATACACCGATGATGACGACGAAGAGAGTGATGCCAAGTTCGCTCAAATGGGCGAGTTGCTTGAGTGGTATCAAAAAGAAAAGCTGAGGAGAGACCTTAGGCGCCAAGCAAGGCGTGGCTCTCGTGGTGGTTCGGGTCAAGGGAGTCGGGGAGCTTCCGTGGCCACCCCAGCGGCGCCACAAGGTGGGCATGAAGGAGGTTTTGTGGTAAGAATCTCCAAATACCTCAAGGAGGCTAGGGCCTTGGGGTGTAGGTCCTTCGACGGCACCGGCGACATTACCGTTGCCGCCGATTGGATCAAGAAGGTGAAGGATGCATCGAGAGACATGCATATTACTCCGGACGTGAAGCTAACTGTCGCTTCACGGCTACTTGAGGGGATGGCTTCTACATGGTGGGAAGGTGTAGAAGGGAAATACCGTGGGGACATCTCATGGGAAAATTTTGAGCAAGAATTTTATGCTCAGTACTACTCCGATTTCGAGGTTAATGTGAAAAGGAGGGAGTATACCAACCTCAAACAGAAAGAGGGTTGCACAGTTAAGCAACTGGAGCAAGAGTTCAGGACCTTGGCTAGGTTCTTACCGGAGTATGCGATCAATGAGGACCGCATGACTGAGCACTTCTGGGATGCCTTACTCTTGGACATCCGAGACCGTGCCACGTATTCCCGCCTCATGACCTTTAGTGAGGTGGTAGAGCAGGGCATGCTTGGAGAGGCCCAGTGGAATGAGAGGAAGGCAAGGGAAGCCGAAGAGGCGAAGAAGAGGAAGTGGAATAATTCGGGGCCACCCGATCATTCTCGAAGGAACAACCACGGGGGTGGTGGTGGTGGCGGTGGTTCATTCAAGGCGCCGGCTCCACCGGCGAAGAAGAATAGGGATGCGAGGTGGCACGGACCTAGGCCACAGAACTCGGGGCCACCTAGATGTCCCAATTGCTCAAAACAACACTTTGGGAAGTGCAATGAACCACCGAGGTGTTTTAAGTGCGGGAATGCGGGCCATATGAAGGCCAATTGCCCTCAATTGATGCAAGAGAGTGCCTCGGGAGCTGGGGGAGGGACCATGACGGGAAGAAACCGTGCGGGCCCGTCAAACGGAGGTACGGGAAGAGGCAACGCATCCACAAGTCATGCCGCGTCCGTAAACCAAGGCGGGACCCAAGCACGAGTCTACGCGATGACCGAGGCGGATGCGAGAGCAAACCCGGACTCCGTTGCAGGTAATACGCGTATTCCCATGTATTTCTAGGTTTACTTTGATCATATACGTCGTTGGGATTGAGTGCGGGCCACCCCGGGGTCGAACCGGGTGAGTTAGGCCGAATCGGGCTGGAAACAGCCACTGCTGGCCAGGCACGCCCGCAGGCACGCCGTGCCTGGAATCGTGCCTGGAAGGCAGTGGCACCCGAAGGAAAAAAAAAAAAAAATTGGGCCAGGCACGGCCGCAGGCACGCCGTGCCTGGCGTCGTGCCTGGAAGTCAGTGGCGTCCGAAGAATTTTTGGCCAGGCACGGCCGCAGGCACGCCGTGCCTGGCATCGTGCCTGGCCGGCAGTGGCCAGCAGGGTGAGTTTGTTGCACGCACGGCCGTGCCTGCCACCCAGGCACGCCGTGCGTGGACCCCCAACACCCGAAAGTTGATTTTTTCGCCCCGTTCTTCTACGTTTGGACCCCCGTTTGGTTCCAAACATTTGTATAAACCTAATAACATCCTAATGATGTGTAAAAACATTAGAAAATGTATCTTACATGGTGTATAAATGTAGGAACATTAAAGATCAATGGTAGATGTGCGAGGATCCTCATCGATACCGGGGCACAACGCTCATTTGTGAGTGAGACGTTCGCCGAGGGCCTTGACGTGCCATTGACACCTATGACGCAAACGTTGCTAGTCTCCACACCGTTAGGGGACGATGTGGAGAGAAATCATTACTATCCATCATGTGAGGTAGAGGTGACGGGTCAACCCTTGACTTGTGATTTCGTACCTCTAAGCATGTTGGAGTTCGATGCAATCCTAGGAATGGATTGGCTTGAGAAGCACCATGCTCGAGTAGATTGCTACACCAAGGTGTTGGAGCTCGAGGATGATCTAGGAAACACGCTTTGTTTCGAAGGAGATCGGGAGAAATCTAATGGTTGTATCATATCCGTGATGAGAGCACGAAAGATGATGAGGAAGGGATGCCACGCATACCTTGCTTATGTGGTAGACGATACGAAGAAAGAAGTCGACATCAAGGATGTTCGAGTCATGTGCAAGTACCCGGACGTCTTTCCCAAGGACCTACCGGGGCTTCCACCCGATAGAGAGATTGAATTTGTAATCGAAGTGGAGCCGGGAACCAAACCCATTTCGATTCCTCCTTATCGAATGGCACCGGCCGAACTTCAAGAGTTGAAGGTCCAACTACAAGAACTATTGGACAACGGGTTCATCAGACCCAGTCATTCACCGTGGGGAGCACCCGTACTCTTCGTGAAGAAGAAAGATGGTACACTAAGAATGTGTATCGACTACCGACAGTTGAACAAGGTCACCATCAAGAACAGGTATCCCTTACCTAGGATTGATGACTTGTTTGACCAACTTCGGGGGGCAATAGTGTTCTCGAAGATTGATTTGAGGTCGGGGTATCATCAGTTGAAGATCAAGGAGAGCGACATACCTAAGAGTGCATTCCGCACTAGGTATGGTCATTACGAGTTCCTTGTAATGTCATTTGGTTTAACCAACGCACCGGCGGCATTCATGGACTTGATGAACCGGGTGTTTAGTGAATACTTAGATCAATTTGTGATAGTATTCATTGATGATATCTTGATATACTCCAAGAGTGAGGAGGAGCACGAGCATCATTTGGGGCTTATACTTGATCGACTAAGGGAAAAGCAACTCTTTGCCAAGTTCTCTAAATGCGAATTTTGGCTCAAGGAGATTGGTTTTCTCGGTCACGTCATATCCGGTTCGGGCGTAGCTGTGGATAACGCCAAGATAAAAGCTATCATGGATTGGGAGAGACCCAAGAATGTGAAGGAGATACGTAGTTTCCTTGGCTTAGCGGGATACTATCGTAAATTTGTTGAAAAATTCTCCGTATTGGCGTCTCCATTAACGAAGCTCACAAAGAAAGGGGCCAAGTTCATATGGGACGACAAGTGTGAGAAAGGGTTCCTTGAACTGAAGAAACGACTTACCGAAGCACCAGTCCTTGCCCTACCCATACAGGGGATAGGGTATGACATTTACAGCGATGCTAGCATCCAAGGGCTTGGATGTGTACTAATGCAAAACGGTAAGGTGATTGCCTATGCTTCTAGGCAATTGAGAAAACACGAGGTGAACTACCCTACTCACGACCTAGAGTTGGGGGCGGTAGTGTTTGCATTGAAGATTTGGAGGCATTATCTCTACGGGGAGACGTGTCACATTTATACTGATCATAAGAGCTTGAAGTATGTATTCACTCAGAAAGAGTTGAATATGAGGCAGAGGAGATGGATGGAGTTGATCAAGGACTATGACTTGATCATCGACTATCATCCCGGAAAGGCCAACGTAGTGGCCGACGCACTGAGCAGGAAGAGTACGTCAGGGACGTTACTTACTTGTCTGCAGGCATTGAGGGCGCGCGTGGAGGTGTCCACGTGCGGGACTCTCATTGCTCAATTTGAGGTTAGGCCCACCCTATTGGGCGAGATTAGTCGAAGTCAAGCCATGGATGAGGAATGTCAGAAGATCCGTGAAAGGATCCTTGAAGGACCCGTTGAGAACTTCCGAGTACGTGATGACGGTCTATTATTGTTTAAGGATCGTGTATGCATACCAAAGAATGAGGAACTCCAAAAGTCTATACTGGAGGAGGCTCATTCTTCAGCTTACGCTATGCATCCAGGAGGTACTAAGATGTACCGAGATTTGAAAGAAAGTTACTGGTGGTCAGGTATGAAGAGAGACATCGCAGAGTATGTAAGTCGATGCCTTACTTGCCAGCAAGTTAAGGCAGAACATCAGCACCCGGCAGGGCTTTTGCAACCACTCACCATCCCAGAGTGGAAGTGGGAGCACGTGACCATGGACTTCGTGGTGGGGCTACCACGAACAGTGAACAACTATGATGCAGTTTGGGTAGTGGTTGATAGGCTCACCAAGAGTGCACACTTTTTGCCTATCAACATTACTTATCCTCTTGAAAGACTGGCCAAGCTATATACGGAGGAGATTGTGAGATTACATGGAGTCCCAATATCCATTGTCTCGGATAGGGATCCACGATTCACATCCCGATTTTGGCCAAAGTTTCAGGCATCTTTGGGAACTAAACTGAAGTTTAGCACAGCTTTTCACCCACAGACCGATGGACAGTCCGAGCGGGTGATACAGATTCTGGAAGACATGCTTAGGGCATGTGCTTTGGAGTTCCAGGGAAGTTGGGACAAGCATTTGGCCCTAGTGGAGTTTGCCTATAACAACAGTTATCAGGCAAGTATCGGCATGCCTCCATATGAGGCATTGTATGGGAGGAAGTGCAGAACACCGTTGTGTTGGGACGAGGTTGGCGAGGCCAAACTCGAAGGGATAGAGCTGGTTGAGATCACCAAGGCCAAGGTGAGGATCATTCGGGACAGACTGAAGGCTGCTCAGGACCGACAGAAGAGTTATGCTGATAAACGGCGGAGACCGTTGGAGTTCGAAGTCGGTGATGAGGTCTTCCTAAGGATTTCTCCTTGGAAGGGCATCATCCGATTCGTATCGAGGGGGAAGCTTAACCCCCGATACATAGGCCCGTTTGAAATCCTTGAAAGAATCGGGGCCATGGCTTACCGTCTCAAGTTGACGCCAGAACTTGAGAAGATACATGACGTGTTTCATGTATCAATGCTCAAGAAGTACATACGAGACCCATCTCATATTCTTGAGAAACCACCGGTAGAGATCCGTGAGGACTTGCAATATGCGGTGGAACCAGTGAAGATCGTTGGGCAACAAGTGAAGAAGCTTAGGAATAAGGATATTCCTATGGTAAAGGTCCTTTGGAGGAGTGATCGAGTCGAAGAAGAAACATGGGAGACTGAGGTCTCAATGAGGGAGCAATACCCGTTTCTTTTCGATTAGACACACGGATTTCGGGGACGAAATCCCAAATAAGGGGGGGTGAACTTGTAACACCGTTCCCAAATATATTTACTCTTATGTAAATAATGTATTGGACCTTATTAAAGGATTAGTGAATTTACGAGGTTGTAAATTTTTATTATTTTCTTTCGCGTGAATAGTAAATTTGCACGTGGGACCCACACCGGGAGCGGGGGCCGCCCGACTCCCCCGAGACCATATATTTTATTCATCTTGGTCAAGATAATATTTATATAGTGGTGGATATTTTATTTGGGTCGTGGAAAGGCGCAGGGTTGACCGATCGGGAAAAAGAGGCCCAATTACCGGTACCGACAATTTAACAGATAACAGCCCGAAAATAAATTTCGGAGGCTTATAAATTAAAGTTGGGGAATGTACATTCATTATACATGTCATAATGAGTAAGAACACATAATATATTTTATTTGACCCGATAAAATAAAATATATTTAAAACAGTCCGAAAAATACAACTTTCGGGACCAATTGTACACTTCAGGACAAAAAGGGTTGACCTCCCACTTGAGTGGGGGCCAACCCACGATTTTTCCACTCAAAATTGAGGGAGGGTCGGCTGGTGCATGAAGAGAACATGGGAGGAGGATGTTGATAAGAAGGGAATGGCATCAAAAGTACATAGGTGGACCCCCATTATATTTTTGCACTCATTAGATCAATGAGACAAAAGTCCATCCCCATCCCTCTCTCTCCTCCCTATCTCGGCCAAGACACAGCAACCAAGAGCAAGAAAAATCCTCATCCCCCTTCCTCCATTGTTGAAGAAGGCTCATCAAGGAAGAATCACCCAAAAAGGAGCTAAAGTGCTAAAAGTGTGAAATAATTAAGGTAATGACCTTATTATAACTTTTCCTTTATTTTTCTTCTACCATATGAGATATATATCATGTGAAGGATCCTTGAGAGGATTCTACATGTTATAAGTATGGATTTATGGGTTGGAAAGTGATTCTATGTCCAAGAACGGACTTAGAAGCCAAAACGACCGGTTCACCGGAAAATAACCTTTTTGAGGTTATTTGTATTAATATGGGTTTTATGATTATAAAACCTTGTTAGGCACTTGTAAAGGGTATTTCAAGTGATTTCACGAGTTGGAAAAAGTCGCCGGAGTTGTCGCCGGAGTTGACCAAGTCGCCGGAGTTTCACCGGAGTTCGACCAAGAAGGGTAGAATTTCTCAACGCTAGTTCAAGGTGAGTGGACGGCTTAATATCTTATAACTTTTGGGTTAATTATGAGATTACCTAAATAAATGTTATATGTGTTCATAATGATGTTTAAAAGATATTTAAACATGTGATTAGCCAACATTATTAAGTTGTATGAAAAGAATTAATTGTTTATGCATGAAATATGATATGAGGAATTGTATAAAATGCATATTAGCTTGAAGTGTAAAAGAAGCACAAATGAGTATTTTTAACTTAATTATATGATGATTAAGTTGATAGGTACAAGGCTTGAATTGGCGGTCAACGACAACGTTGACCGATGGATAATGGATTAGTTAATATCGGTTGATATTAGTTAATTATACATTTATATAATTGCATGGCTTTGCATGGATTGTGATACATAAGCCTTATGTATTGAATTAGTTATGAATGACTAAATATGATATAGACCCTATCTAGTGTGATATGTGGTAAGTCATAGGTCGGGTGGAGTACCCAAGGATCAGGCGGTTATCCTCAAAACTCGGTTATATAGGGTGGAGTACCCAAGGATCGGGCGGTTATCCTCAAAACTCGGTTATATAGGGTGGAGTACCCAAGGATCGGGCGGTTATCCTCAAAACTCAATTATAGGGTGGAGTACCCAAGGATCGGGCGTGTATCCTCAAAACTCATAGATTACATTTAATGATCTAGGACCGGGCGGTGTCCTTATGATGATTTATTTGAACAAGGAGGAGTTCTATACACTCATAGGTATATGGGTGGGTTGGGATTTAAGTCAAGGATATTGGCTACTATTATTTTCCCAAATAAACAATGACCTACGGGTCGGGTATTTCCAAGTGTATGTATACTAATATGTATTTCAAACTTGGGGAAAAGACTATACGTATATGTATCATCCTATGTTTGGGTCTTATACTTGAAACGCTAGTTATTCTATATTTAGCCTGCTACTCGCTCGGTACTTGTACTGACCCCTTCGGGGGGCCCCACCATTTTCAGGTTGAAGCTAGGGCTTGCTACCTGCACCTTTCTACGGGTGACATCAAGTCAAGGAAGACGTGGTTCGTGCTTCCTCATTTCCTTTCAAATGACTAAACATTGCTCATGGATATTTTTATTTGCTATAAACTACTTTTGGGGCTTGCATGCCCATGTTGTTGGCCGGTTGTGGCTTATGACTTACCGTTGAATATTTCCGCTATTCATTGGTTTAAGTGTGATGTTGTTATGTATGTTTACTACTGAGTATGGATGGTTTATATTCTCGAACGCCTTGTGTAATTAAGTGAGGTTGACTCGCGGGTGACGTCACTTGATTATACGGCGGTTGTACACGCGCTTGGATTGCGGTCTGGGGCGTGACATATAGGGGGTGGGGTCGAGGTAGGGGCAGGTGGTATGGGGTAAAGGGGTAGGGTCGGGGTGGGAAAGGCCAGGGGTAAGGGGGTGCGGTCAAGGTAGGGGCAAGTGATAGGGGTTAAAGGGGTGGTGGGGGGGAGGGGGTACAAGTGGGGCGGGGGCGGGGTATGGTCGAGTGGTAGGGTACCCGTGGGAGTAGATGGGTTAGTCGGGGCGGGGTGGGGTCGAGGTAGGGGCAGGTGGTAAAGGGGTAGGGTAAGTGGGTGGGGGTGGGGTAAAGGTAATGGTCGGGCATAGGACAGGGTAAGGTTGATGGTAGGTGGGTGAGGGTGGGGTAAGGTATGGTGGGTAGGGGGTGGGAAAAGGGGTATCGGATGGAGGGGTAACAATAAGGATCAGGGCAAGGAATAAGGGTAAATTCGGAAACTGAAAAAGTTTAAAGTGCCGTGTAATTAAAACATGTAGGTGGTATGCTTAGTAAACGGCACTTTAAGTATTTCTTTCGATTAGTAAGCAGCTTAGTTTGTACCGTAAAAAAAAGCAGTTTAGTTTGCGTGTTTACTTCACCTGTTTTACTAACCTAACTATGACTTTAACAGTGAAATAAACACCTCCCCAGTGTTTAACCTGTGACACCGCACCCGGATGTACTTGAAGTTGAAATTCAGTATGTATTTGAATTTTTCTAGCGAATGATTTCGTGTAAAAGAATGATGTATTTAATTAATGTGTGATTAATTAAATTATTTATCGGGTCCATAAGAATGGGAATGGGCTAAATAAAGTGCCAACCAATGTTGACAAAAATATTTGGACAAACCCGAGTATTATTTTGGCCCAACCTGCCAAAAGTTAGACGGAATAATTGGGAAGAACTTCCTACACCCACTTGGAGTATTCTATGAACTAATTTGACTCAAATAATAAGGGAGGGAGGACCATGCATGGTGCTTGTGCGTACATGAAGGGAGAGGAAGTCTCCATGAGACAAAAACTACACCCTCATGACCCCATCACCAAATTATTTTGGTTGATTGACTAGGTGATACCTCTCCCCTATCCTCTTGCATTATTCGGACAAACCAAAGGAGGAAGGAGCTCCAGGAGACTCTCTCACATAGTCCATAGCTTGAAGGTAGCAAGAAGAGAGGAAGATCCAAGAAAAAATAGCTAGAAGAAGAGGTAAGAACACAACTCTTATCTTTTAACTAGTTTTGTCTTGTATGATTTTTAAGAAATCATATGGCGGGTTAAACATGAAGTTCTACACGTTATAAAGTGGTGGTATTTAACTTAGAAGAGTCGTGGAATCGATAGGAGTTGAAACCGCCGGAAACCGCCACTTAAAGGGAGCTGTTCGTAGCTGCAGACCACGAAAGCCGCCCACCTTTTGCAAAAGCCGCCCCGCTTTCGTCTGCTGTCCAGATTTTCCGCTTCTAATCGGTTTAGAACGGGGATTGATCGAAGGGCTTGGCAAAGACAACTATTTCAGCACTTCATAAGGCGAGGATGGCTGACTATATTGCTTATAATCCTTGAGTTAATTTCACAAGATTACCTAAGGTAATTAAATGTGATTTTCATGGATTATTAATGATTAATAATGCCTAAATGAAAATATTATTGTTTATGAATAGAAGATGCATAATATACAAATTTATGAGTAAATGGTGTATGGTTATGCATTATAAATATGATGGTATGATGATTGTATAAACCATGAATTTTTGTGATGAAATATACTTTTACTTCATGTATAGAAATCATGAATGGATAAAAGTGATATTTTTGATATTGAGATTAAATTATATTTGGATTGGAAAATCAATTGAAATAAACCTTATGACTATGGATTAGGAACTTGGTTGTTCTAAGATTATCTGACTAGTATTGAATTACTTGTCGGAAATGTTAGTTAGAAAAGTAATAGAACAAATCCTAAGGGCTTGGATTGCGAAAGATGTACCTTAAGTAGTCTTATGAGATGCTTTAATGTAGAAATGTGTAAACGTTAAGTTATGTTAGGAGTAGGCCTCAAAGGCTACTCATAATAGGGAAACTCTAGGCATAGAACTTGCTTAGTAAATTAGTATCGTGACCAGAGGAAGCCTCTATCACGATAAAGAATGACTAGAGGAAGCCTCTAGCATTAATGTAGAACGACTAGAGTAAGCCTCTAGCGTAATGTAGGATGACTAGAGAAAGCCTCTAGCATAACGAAATGTGACTAGAGGAAGCCTTTAGCACAACGTATGTAAGGTGATTAGAGGAAGCCTCTAACACCAAGTGGAGTGACTAGAGTAAGCCTCTAGCACGACAAAACGTGACTAGAGGAAGCCTCTAGCATGATGAACTAATATGGATGGGCGTGGCTTGAAGTCACGGGGAAAGGGTTGAACGTTTTCAAAGTAAACATGGGTCTTCGGGCCGACTACTTGACTTTATATATAAAGTAAGTATATTTTCAAATAGGGTAACCAAGGGTTATGACCTATAATATAATATCACTCTATTTGAGGGTCTTGGAAATTGAAACATTGATTATACTTAGTATAGTTGTCATTTTACTTGTTAAATGCTTCCAAGTACTGACCTTCCCTTCACGGGGGAGGCCACCTCACAGTTTCAGGTAGGGGATAAAGCTTGCTATCAACGCCCGTTGCTTCGGGAAGCTCAAGGAGAGAAGACGTGGTTCGTGCTTCCTCCGTTTCTATCTTAAAAATATTTAAATTAATGCTCATGGATATTATTATCTGAATAATCATTTGGGGGCTTGAATGCCCATGTTTGCCACGTGTGGCTTGAACACTTGTATTGATGTTTCCGCTGCTTAATTGAATATTTTACATTATGATTGTTTATGAATGTACTATTGTGAATGGTATTCAAGACGCCTAGTATAATATGGATGAGTTGGACTGCGGTTGACAATTCGTACTGTACGGTGGGTTGTTGACGTGTCCGGTAGGTCCGGCCGTCCGGGGCGTGACATAACCACTAGTCAGAAGTAGATGAGGGTAGCGGCCACTATTCTAACACTTCATACACAAATGTATTAGACTAGTCATGATCTTGTTTACATTGTTTTTTTTTTTTTAAATAAAATGCATTGTGTGTGTACTCCGTATATAATTTAGGTTAAAAAAACTAGGTTCAAATGAAAAAATGATTTTACAAGATAAATGAGAATGAATCTGGACCGTTAGATTGTATTCTATGAAATTTAATGTGCATTAAGCGAAACTAAAATTTGCATAATGTGAAATTGAAATGTGCAGTGCAAGAGTACCACACAATGACATTATGTGAAGTTGAATTATGCATTAGGTGAAACTTAAATGTGCATTATGTGAACCTGAAATATGCAGAATAAAAGCTACAGTGCGATGACATTTTTGGTCCTTTTTATTCTGCACATATCAATTTCACGTTATGCACATTTGAATTTTACCTTTTGTTCTGCACATTCAGTTTCACCAAATGCACATTTCAGCACATATTATCTCTAAATATGAGTAAAAGTAAAATTTTAAAATATGAGCACCATTTTCTCTCAAAATAAAAGTAAGTATATATATATATATATTTGAAAATAAATTATTTACTACTGTAAAACTTATTTACAAATTAAATGTGTGATTGAATGTTATGGGAATGAACAAAACATCATGATTATTTAAACATAAAAATTGAAAATAAATTATTAATTACGGAGTACTATAATCACTATATTTAAATGTGATATTTTTATCAACATTTTATTTAATCATAATTATTTTAAGAACAATTATACTCAAGAATAGGGATGACAATGGGGCGGGTTTGGGGTATACTCCCCCATCCCCCGCCCCATGTTTAAAAAGTTCCCTCCATCCCCACCCCACCCCCCGTTACTTCCATCCCCGCCCCATCCCCGCCGCACCCCGCTGTCCCCCACGTGTGCCCGTGGGTGCCCCCATTTACATTTAATTTATCGTATTTGTATATATTATTAATCCATTATATATAGGGTGCGGTTTCAAGGAGAACGATACTTAACGTGAGAACAGTCACATTTAATGCAATATGATACACAATAGAGCCCATCTAGTACACATTTGGACTTTTTGCTCAATACAAGCTAATATAAATAATCACGGTGTGACGATGGTACTGTTGTAAATATTATGCTTAATACGAAAAAATGCATCGTGCGAGCCTCATTGTGCATCACATTGGAGTAAATGTGGTGTTCTCCCGTTATCAAGTTAAGCATCGGTTGCATTTGATCTTAAATCTACACACACATGCAAACTCAAGTATGGTGTTTGTTAAAAGTTAATACGTAGTATATATCGCCAATTTGAATAATTCTTCAATTTGAATAAGTTCTGTAAATTGAAGACTGTAAAAGTAAAAATATAAGTAACATATTATCATCATGTACGTCGTTCCAAAATTCTCAACAATTATAATACAATTAATTACATACTACATATAAATGTGTGTGTATATTTATTTACTCACTTTCTCACTCTTAGAACCCATATAACATTTATGATAAATATTTTTAATCAATACTTATTATTCTAATATAATATGGAGTATGTATTAATTCATTAACCATAACACTACAACGCGCGTATCCAATTATGTATGTCTATATGTATATGTATTTGTATATTTATATGTATATGTGTTTGTTACATATTACACACATAGTATAATTTAATTTAATATGTTTGTACATTATTTATATGTGTGTGTGTATTAGAATATATATATTTATAACGGGCGGGATGGGGCGGGGACGAGGCGGGTGTAGCAATTCACGTCCCCCGCCCCATATTTTAACGAGGTAAAAATATTACACTCATTCCCGCCCCGCCCCAAGCCCCATCCCATCCTTCTCCGGTAGGGCGGGTTCCCCACGGGTCCCCGCCCCCATTGCCATCCTTACTCAAGAACCCTTATTGTTAGATTATTTATTGATTTTCAACAGTGTTGGGCTTGTTTCCAAATTAAACATTGTTAGATTTATATTGGAGCCCAAACATTTCTCCATTTCTATGATTTATTTCCGCAAAGGGAGTACGCTTTGAAACTTTCACCTGCGTCACTCCTAATCGGATCTCCGTTCTTCCGCATCAAGACAGGAGCCTTCGGCGAAGCCTTCCGCATCTCCGTTCTCCAGATCGGATCTCCGTCCGCTGACAGCCTTCTGCTGTTCTCCACTTCGTCTGACTACTCCCGCTTTCTCTCATTACTGTGCGCATATTGTTGGGTCATACATACACATCCTCAGGTTTGTAATTTATTGGTAGTTGTCTTCCCTTTACAGCCTGATACATTTCAAGCTTGGGTTTAACAGTCCCTTTTTATGCTTTCCCTTGCTGCTTTCGCTTGTCTAAAGAGAAGAATTAAAGGGGAAGCCCTTCTGCTTATGCCGAATTTTAGAAGGCCTTTTTATCCATTTCTTTATGCTGAAGGAGGATTGGAATGACTATTTAGCCAAAACCCGTAAATATAAAAAAAATGTATAAATTATTGGGTTAATATGAGCATATGTGGTTATTCGTGGTTATTCTATGAAGTGTTTTGTTTCCCAGTCGCGATTTATGCTTTTTTTGCTGATTGAATCTCCAAACTATGAAATATTGTCAAACTATAATTAAGTCTTGCTTTATTTATGAATATACTCTCCATTTTCTAGATCCTGGCAAAAAAGTTTAGATCTGATCTTTTAGCAGGACTACCTTTTCGAAGATGTTTATGAAACAGTACAGATATTCTTTTGATGTTTGAGATAGTCATCTGTTTTTCTAAAATTCCCAGGAGTAAAATATAACAAACCTTTTCAAATAGGATTATCATTGTTTTCTTCTCAAAATAGGACCCATGCATATTTAGGTAAGTTTTTTTAATTCTTCTAATAAGACTAAATGATTTCTATTTAGGGAAGAAAACATATTTAGTCCTATTTTAGAAGTTGACCTATGTTTTACTTCTATTTGGAGCAATTTCTTTTTAGTATATTACGAAGTAATGTTTAGTACTGACTAATACTGTTTTTTAATTTGCTTACTTTCCAGTATCCTTTTTGTTATCAGGACTATCTATTTATGTCACATTAAAATATGTGTTTTTTATTTTTTATATTATAATATATCTTCTTTTCTCCTAAGATATATATTACTCCGGATTGCTTAGGCAGAAGAAACGTTTATGCAGAAAGGCATCGTTGGCAAAAAAAGTAAACAATTTTAGTCCTATTTATAGAATGAGAGTACTACCTGTTCTCTCACCTTCATTCTTTGGGTAGGGATAAATTTCAAAAAAGAGAATTATGTTATTGTGAACAGTGAAGTGAAGTGAACCATAAATCAAGTTCAACTAATGTTGTAGTAAGTAATTACCTGTAGAATTCATCAAAAACAACAAAAGACTAATACCCATTCAAAAATTTGAAATCAATTTGTCTTTTTGCAGGGTGAAAAATGGCAGTAACATCATCTACCACTCTATCATTTGGTTTAACCACATCTATTAGGCCCAAGAATGGTCTAGTCTCACAATCTAAAGCCCTAAATCTGAAGCTGAACTCTACTAAGGTCTGTTTTAGGAGTTTTGTTGGACTCAAGGCAGCAGACTCGTCATCTACAATAAGCTGTGAGTCATCATCATCATTTTTTGGGAGTGAAAGCATCACAGCTCTTCTACGCAAACCCTCCTTCACTGCGAAGGCCCAAACAGAAAGGAGAATCTCCGTTCAACAGCCCCAGGCATCATACCGAGTGGCCATTCTCGGGGCAGCAGGCGGCATAGGTCAACCACTAGCCCTTCTTGTCAAGATGTCTCCACTAGTCTCAGATTTACACCTTTATGACATAGCAAACGTCAAAGGGGTGGCGGCAGACATCAGCCACTGCAACACTCCTTCACGTGTGTCGGATTTCACGGGACCATCTGAATTAGGAAACTGTCTCAAAGACGTTGACGTGGTCGTCATACCCGCTGGTGTTCCGAGGAAGCCGGGGATGACACGTGATGACCTGTTCAACATAAATGCAAACATTGTGAAGACGTTGGTCGAGGCTGTAGCTGATCACTGCCCTGGCGCCTTCATCCACATCATCAGCAACCCAGTCAACTCGACAGTCCCGATCGCAGCAGAGGTTCTGAAGCAAAAGGGGGTTTATAATCCCAAGAAGCTGTTTGGTGTCACAACTCTTGATGTTGTAAGGGCAAACACTTTTGTCGCTCAAAAGAAAAACCTCAGGCTCATTGATGTTGATGTCCCGGTCATCGGGGGTCACGCTGGGATTACAATTTTGCCCCTCTTGTCGAAAACAAAGCCGTCCGCTTCATTTTCTGACGAGGAGGTTGGTGAGTTGACTGTGAGGATCCAGAACGCGGGGACAGAAGTTGTCGAGGCAAAGGCAGGGGCAGGGTCCGCCACACTTTCTATGGCCTACGCTGCTGCAAGGTTCGTGGAATCTTCGCTGCGTGCTCTTGACGGGGATAGTGATGTGTACGAGTGTGCTTTTGTGCAGTCTGATCTCACAGAGCTTCCATTTTTTGCATCAAGGGTCAAATTGGGAAAGGATGGTGTTGAGGCATTGGTCCCGTCTGATCTTCAAGGACTGACGGAGTATGAGGAGAAGGCCTTGGAAGCCCTAAAGCCTGAGTTGAAGGCCAGTATCGAAAAGGGGATCAAGTTTGCTCAGAAATAACCACTTGCTGCTTAGAATATTATGCTATTTATTATTGCCTTACTGGCCAAACATATACAATTATTTTTTGGGAGTGCATTGGGACACAGTTTTGCAGACAAGGTGAGATTAATGTCTTGCCTTTCCCCCTTTTTGATGTTTGGTGGATAATAATACATTTTCATGTAATCATTAGTGTGCCAAACTGTTGAAACATTCTCCTGTTTGTTGTATGTTTTTTTCTTTTTGAAGGCTCACTTGGTCAGCACCACTTTTGTATGAGACCATCCATCCTATGAAAAAAGGAGTGTGTCATTTTTTTCTGTTTTATAGACTTCAACTTACTTTCTTTTTATAAACTACAGCAAATCAACCGATGGCTTATTTTGTTATCGTGGGCTGTTATTATTATGGAGTACATTTCTTTTGTAAATAATTATTATAATTATTTTTAACTAATTTAAGCCTATTATAACTTAATCTATCTTTTGTTTGTCCCCATAAACTCATTACTTTTTCCTTTGGTTCAAGTCTTCAGTATGATCTCAACCGGTGAGGTGACTATGAAAATGTCTTGATTTGGCTCATTAAGTATTTTTGTAGTTGAGGTGTTGTGATATGTGGGTGGCAAGTTGAGGCTGAAACTTTTCTAAAATGGGTTAATGGGCTAAATAAGTTCTTTTATTATTTAAAACCCGCCATTGAAGCCTTTTTGATGGCAAAAAAAACTTAAACACATTTACTCTTAAAAAAGAGTTGCTTGGGCCAACTAACCAGACAAACCCTTCTCTATACCTGGTCACATGTTGACATGGATGTTTAACTCTGTTTTTTTTCTTAATTTTTTTGTCTTCTGCTTTTTATAAAGTTGGACCGATGGGATTGAGTTGCATATACGGATGTAAGTGAAAGGCAAGGTAAGGAATAGGAAGTTAGGAACGATGGCCCTTTGATTTGTACAGATCAGATCTAGAAGACTAGAACATGTAAATGTATATTTGTGTACATTCAATCAATGAATTACTACACTGATCATGACCCATGAATTATATGGTACATTTCCATCTACCCATGCATCATCTTTATTTCATCATATTTGGTCTGATCTTGCTGCTGCCAACCTAGCTATAAGATCATCATAATCCGGTAGCTTTGGATGGATGTGTGCATTTGGATTCCAACAAGTGTCAATATTATATGAAGCTGCTCTAAGATGACCACCTTTTGGTGTAGTTTCACCTCCAGCACTCGAACCAAAATCTATCGATCTTCGCTTTGGCAACACTTTGCTGCACCCACATTCTTCATCTTGTTTATCTGAAGCACCCTTCTTCTTGCTGTAATGCTCCAGCAATTTGTCCAGCTTTTTCTCTTCATGGTCACCATTCGCTGCCTCTCTTACCTTTCTAACTGATTTGGGCTTCACTCTCTCCTCTTTGTCAACCCTATCATTTTCAGCATTATCCAAAGTGCCATTCTTTTTAGGTTCATGTGGTTTAGTGTATGGAGGAGGGACTGACTTGTAATGAAAGGGAACCTTCAAATGAGCAGATTCGTTTTCTTTATTCCTATCATTAGCTGAAAGAGAAGTCTGTGTATTGTATTTGTTTGATTCATCATCTTCCCTTTTCTCCAATTTTACATCATAAGTTGCTGGTGGCGGTGTGTATAGCTTTTGTTCCAAAGCCTTTGAGTTCCATTCTATGTCCCACTCTGATGCTATGTCTTGAAGTAACTGAAGCTTCATGTCCTTGCATGGTATCTCTCCCTTCAGCTTTTCAACAAACTAAATACCCAAAAAGAAAACATTTATATATAGAGGCTCATGTCATTAATTCTTTAACAGTAAAATAGATTGATTAATGTTGAATTAAAACTACCTCTTTATTGACGAAAAAATCAATGGATTTCCCATATCTATCAGTGAATATGGTTCTGAGATCACGCAATTCTGGCAAGTCAGCAAACCTTGCTGCTGCAAACATCAAAGTTGATACAGCTTCCTTGCAATCTTCAGGGCACTCTCTGAAAATTTATGTTTATATTCATACACACATACATTATTATTTGCTTCAACATATTATAACGAAAATATATAGCGGTGCTTTTTGTATAATTCAGAGAGATCAATCAATTAACCATTTTTGCCACAAATTTAGCAAATACAGCAGGTTAAGTAGTTTCAGCTAAATTTAGCATTAACCAACAATCCAGCTGTAAAACTTAAAACCTCTTGAAACGGATCGGTACAAAATTGGCAATGAATTGCTTAGCAACAGAGGTATAAAATGAATGACATTGTTTCCAAATATGCCTAAAGATATGATAGAAAGCACACATGTGTATATAAGACGATTGGTCATAACAGCTACTCATAACGAAACATTTTATATACCCCTCTTTATTCATGACTGAAAGATTGCCAGAGATCTGCTGACAATACTGCTCCAATAAATCATAACACCTTGATAGATTGAGTTCAACCAGAAGTCCTTCAGCCTGTTTCAATAGTATCATACACAGATGTAATTAGATGCTAATTAAATCCAGTCCTTTATAAAATAAAAATAAAAAACAGATCCCCAGATGCTATATATATATGGAGCTATCAACTTAATGAAAAGATAAAAATTGAAAGAAATAACCACAATAAAAGAAGAAAAGCAAATTTAAAACATGCAGTATCATCAGATTGCAAATTTCAATGGAAAGAGGAAACGAAACAGAACAGATTCAAACGAAAGCAAGACCGGAAAAGCATACCCTTCCATATGCATTCACATCTAAGCCCTTCATGAGAAGATCGGCAATATCATTGTTGAAATACTTCTGCATTGCATTCCTCTTTTTCCGTATCAAATCTACCCGAGTCTTGGTCATCCTGATTCCCGTCTTGCTACAATAATAACAAACCACACAAACATCAAATTAAATCCATACAAATCAAACTAAAAAAACAGAAAATTCCCCATAATGGCGTTTATTCTCAGCCATTCTTACCATTTAGAATAGAACTTTCCCTTCAGCCAGGCGTCTAACATTTTGTGTTACTTTCTGGGATAACCTAATGCACAATAATATTTTACACAAGGGAAGGAATTAATACTCAGAGTTACACTGTTACAGAGATACTAGAATTGCGCGATAGGAAAATGCAGCCTAGCAACGAAAAGGATCAATCCACTTTGAGACCTCTCCATGAAAGAAAAGAAAGGAACCTTATAATACAAACCGGTAGGAATCGACGAAGAAGAAACCGCGAGTTTGAGCTGTGATCGAAAAGCTTCAATCAACTTGTGGAAGAAATTTGAAACAGAGACAGAGTGAGAGATGAAGTGAATGAATGGAGTTATGGAGCTCTAGCTAGCTGGCGGAGAAGCGGCAATGGAATGTGTCCGATCGCCGCAGCTGAGCACCGTATATTTATGGAGAGAAGAAAGCGAGAGAGAAGCGGAATGGAAATTTCAACAGAGAATCTTTGTGAAGAGGGGGGAGAGAGAGAAAGAGGCGCGAGTGGGAGGGAGAGAAAGACGAGAGAGAAAGCAGGGCTCTCCGCCACGTCAGCGCCCCACTTCCTTCCTGCACTAATTCACCACAACTGTCTTTCCGTGAATTTCCGAGGATACCCTCGTGATTTGGGACGATGGGGTAATTTAAGCGGGAGGGGGAGGGCAGAAAGAGAGAAGACCCGCTTAATTAGGTTCCTTATGGAGCACGATTGCGAAGTTGGCGGAGACGGGACGAGAAGCCGGCGAGCTGTTTGTTGGGATTATTTGCACACTTTCTGTCTTAATCATTATTATTAGTACCTTTTCTGCACTATGCTAATCACCATGCGATTGACATCGTTTTAAAAAAAAAAACAAGGCATTTCAATCAACACAAACCTAAATACATGATAATTTTATAGCCGTTTTGATATCTTTTTATATCATATATTCATTCATTGTATCATTATTTTATGAGAAAATAATTAAAATACCCCAAATTTTGAAGAGGTGTGATGTAAGCATCCCAAATTTGTATATATAATTTAAATAATCCAATTTTTATATAAAAAGTTATTTTAGTATCATGGTCATATATCATTTCTTTAAAAAATGCTAGTTTTTGTTGTTAACTTCATAAATTAAAATATTTTAGCATTCATGAAGATACAATAGATATTCTAAACTTCCATTATAAAATAAATAATACTACCCCACTCTATATAATTGCATCATTTTTAATTTAATTTGCTATTTTAAATTATGCAATTAACATCATAAATTACATTTTTGAAAAAAATAATAATATATGACCATGGTGCTAAAATAACTTTTATATGAAGTTTGGGGTATTTAAATTACATATGAAAGTTTAAGATGTTTATCTCAAACTTGTTCAAAGTTTGGGGTATTTTAATTAATTTTCCCTTATTTTATTGTTAATTTTGTGTTTGTGTGGGTAAGATTAAGGATAGTTTAAACACAATCTCAACAATTTGAGCATATTTTTGGCGTTTTCTGCCTTTACAAACAAGCTCTACAAATGCCAAGCGTTGAGAGGGAATAATGTTTGAGAACAGAGGGAAGAGGGAGGAGCATTGGAGCAATAGAGTATAACTTATTTATTCCGCGCAAAATGCTCAGGACGAACAACTATTTATCAAATGACGTTTTCACTATTACGCTAAAAGAATTAAATTGTATATTGAGCATATTGAAAACACCATTTCCCATTGTATATTGAGCATATTGAAAACACCATTTCCCAAACACCCTATGGAATCAGGACTATATTGAGCATATTAACAAAAACACGTGTTTTCTTTGTGTCATGATTCAATAAGGTATTTCGTTATTTAAGCCCAACATACAAATTATACATGGATACACATGTTGCAATTTTTGCTATTTGAAAAGGTTGTCATAATTCTGCTATTTGACTCTAATTTTGAAATAATCGAATTAAACGCATGAGTTCACATAAAAAATATATCAAAATTTGAGACTTTACATCTGAATATGAATTCTGATAGGATCGGGCATGATATATTTTTCTAATTAATTGGATACAAAACTAGAGTTGTAAAATGCAGGGCCGATCTTCACTAGAGTTTTGAGGCATTTCATCTTCTCTTTAACGTTTTAGTGATCAAATCCTTTTCATTTTTCATCCCTAAAAAAACTTTTTTCATTTTTCCTATTATTGAGCTCAACTCATTACTCCGTATTAACTTATTCACTTTTGAATTAACGTAAATTCAAACTTCTCATGAATCTACCATTAGTAAAATGTGGCCCTGATCTAAGTTGGATATATAAGAGGTGTCTGGATATTTTTTTTGTATTATAAAACTTCAAGATTTGCTTTTACTCCTTCAGAGAGTAGAAATAGATGTTGAAGTGTCTGAATGAAATTATAGATGTACTTCCAAGTGCTCTGATTTGCTTTTAATACAATTCTTCAAAAGTTGGAGGACAATTTATAAAAAATTAAATATGATATACTTTTACTTTTTAAAAAAGAAGTAAAAGCAGAATGATCGACTCCAATCACCCAAATATGAAATATGCACCCCAAACCAATCGTATTAAAAGTTGTTGCCATGCAATTCTACTTATACTTTTCTTTGAAGGAACTTAGAGCATCTCCAATGGTAAAATGTGCACGGTGCACACGTGGCATGAGAAATGACCACATAAATATTAGTAAACAAATTTTTTCTCTCCTTATTTGAATGATTTTATACAGTTTTGGTAAGTTTTTCTCCACAATGTCAAGGAGACCGTCTAGATGTTGACATTGTTGTTGACATTGCAAGGAAAAACTTACCAAAATTGTATAAAATCATTCAAATAAGGAGGGAGATAATTTATATGCTAATATTTATGTGGGTATCACTCATGCCACATGTGCACCGTGAACATTATAGTATTGGAGATGCTCTTATACTTTTTGTTTAATTACTTATTTATGGTAACTATAATCAATTAATTTAACAAACTTAAATGTATTGAAAAAATTCATTGGAAGCAATGAATAATAAATACTCCGTATAATAAAAGTACTCCGTAGCTACAATGTTGAAATGGTGCCCTCTTTTTTCGGTGACAAAAAAGTATACAAAATAGAGCTTTGTTGTTACCTGTATTGATTGATTGCAAAGTCTTACTATTTTGCTATTTTTGTCACATTTAAACCATAGAATAATTGCTATTGCTCCGTACATTTGTAGGAATCCCACAACAGATTAAACTCTTACTTTATGAGCCATTTATTATTAAGGTTGTTGTTTTGGGGGATGGATTAACAATATGGAGGGAGAACCGGAAAAACACGTAACGCGAATAGGCAATAGGTGGATGGATATATGCTAATTACTTAGCTTTCTTTCTTTTGGTTTGCTTCCATGCCCCACTCGATCGACAGCTCATTACAACATTCATTCAAGACAAGAAAACTCTTTTAGATTGAAATTTCCTGGTTTGATCTGATCTGATCTATTTAAGTCTGGTAAACGTCTGGTCTCTATGTATTTTGTAACTATGAAAGTCAGGTCTGGTCTGGGCTGATCTGTTTAAGTCTGGTCTGGGACTGAAAACAGTCGAAAAAAACATCTTTAGTATGAACCAACTCAGCACAAACCGGACATCCTATCTCAAGCTCCAGCTCGATTGATAATAGTGGCCAGTGCACAAATACATTTGATCTCCGTACTTTACGAGGTTATATATTCAATTCAGATCGAGATCAAAGAAAATTGTATGGACTCATAAGGCGTCGAAAATTGTATGGACTGACTTCTGTTTCATAACAAAGAAACACAGTTTAGTTTAATATTTATTTTGCTTTATATCATCATATTCCCCAACAAAAAGTTAAATATTGTGGAGGTAGTGGCCCATTTAGGCTTAGGCAGCCCACTTCCCTTGTGTTGGGCCCGTTTGCTGCGTCCTTAGCCCCGGCCCATGTTGTTATCGGCTTATCGCTAGCCCTTGTTATAGAACGTACACTCTTTTAGGGTTCCCCCTTGACCCTCGTACTTAAGCGTCTTTTGTCTTATTTGGGACTTGAGGTCTTCGGTTTAGATAAAGAGCAAGTTTAGAGAGAGAGACCGTTCAAACAATGCTCTCTTCTCCTTTGATTCTTTCATGTTTACTCGATCTCTTTGTGCTTATTCTCTTTCTCTGTGGTGTGCGTTGAGATGGCTAGGCTGGTCTGAGTGTGATCATCCCGTTCCCTGGTGGTGCTTGGTGTGAGCTGTTTGAGTGCGGTTTGAGCGGAAGCGGTGAAAACCTGACAAATATGACTTCATTAAAAATGATGGAAATTGAGCGTTCAATATATGAGTGCGAAAAATATGTTTCGAATTTGATTCGAATTATTCGGCAAATGCTTGATTCGGCAAGAATAAAATTTAGAATTAAAAATCGTACCATGGACCATTAAATTTACAATTCATCCTATGTATCAAACTGCCAATATCCTATACAGCTATAATTTATTAGTGTTGAGGAAGTGACCTACTCAATTTATTAGTGTTGAACAAGCGACCAATTCAACTGATTGGCGACTTGCTCTTCCTTATGGGAATTTCATGGAGGCAATTTCATTAATGTATATCCTAGACTAGGTAGTCAACTCCCCCAGACCCCCAGGGTAAAGAAAACTAAAAAAATGATGCGCATTAATAATATATTAGCATTTTGCTATAGAAACTTAGTGATAGAGTATATGGGCTCATGCTAACACCATGCACACATACTCATAGATATGAAAACAATTCAAGTAGAGAAATCAGACAGTCTCCCTCAACCTGGCCTCTTTGTGAGGCGATGGTCCATGAAAACGAAGTAACTAGAAACAACGAAACTAGACCACAGACACATCATATGTCAGGCAGACATCGATCGGCCCGTACAGGCCCCTCGGCCTCCAAGCACCTCATCCTAGGTCACGTCGTCCAACACTCAACAGATGGTTAGTGAAGCCACGTGACACGTACTCTTGCACAACACGATATTTGCCTACAAACTAGCTTACACATATAGATGCATTTAAATACTCCTTGAATAGATGTTAACGATTGGATGATCATTAATACATCATATAACTTTCTTTCCATACTTAGCTCTCTCTTCTTTCTAAATACCATTAATTAATTGTATATATTCCAGTGAGCTATCACTTAGCTTCAAAATTATTGACCTAAAAACTACTTTACCTGAGAATGAATATCCAACTTTAAATACGACTCATATATGCGAGTTTCATGTGTGCTCTCAGACTCACACAGTTTGTTAGATTCAAATTGGGCTCGAATTGCTACTATTAAGATCGTGGTTTCATTTCAAAATTGGGCTCCAAAGGTAGTGACTATTTCATTTTAAAAGTACTACATGATTTTATATTCGTAGTATACATTAATTTATTACTAGTATTTTATATCAAGTTCATGTAAGATAAGTACCTCAACGCATCCTTTGGCTCAAATCGAATTTTGCAACTTTGGTTTGATAAATGAATCAAATAAATTTTGACCGCCTATGTTAAATCATTGAGGTCAACTAAACAATAAATCACAAGATTTTACTATGACACTGTTTTCTGTTAAAACCTAGGTTCTATACAGAGTCGTTTAATGAATTTGGAGAGCCTGTTCCAAACATAAAATCGAGGCCTCATATTCATATAAAGAATTAAAAGAAAAACTCAATCTAAATACTTATAATGAAATCAATTTGTTAAAACGGGGTTCCATTCTAAAAGGTCAACCGTACCTGTTAGGAGGAGTAGCCCGAAGCTTAATATAGCACTCTAGTGCTTCTTAATTTTCCGGTGTGTGACATTTAACACCCCTCCTCACGACCAGACACTTCATCTGGATCGTGTCGTCATTCATTTTTTCATCAGTTCGTCAATTTTTTTTTATCGTGTCGTCATTTTTCATAAGGGGCCCCACACCATGGATCGATTTGGCTCTGATACCATGTTAAGACCCGAGGTTCCATCCTAAAAGGTCAACATGTTAGGAGGAGTAGTCCGAAGCTTAATATAACACTCTAGTGCTTCTCAATTTTCCAGTGTGGGACATTTAACACAATTGAATACTAATCAAATAATGTAATAAAAATTCTAAAAATCACTTAATACATGATATAAAGCAACACAACTCATCACTCAATCAATTTGAGTAAAACATGAGTAACAGAAAACTTTATGTTATTGATTACTACGTAGTATTTATTTATATTATTACTATGTAATACCAATAACTTTTTTAAAAATGGGCCCCCAGAAATCAGGAGATCATGTTTTGTAGAACATGTTAAACATGCCAAAAACCGGCTCTGTTCTATATTAAAATGTTAACATATTGGTACCAGAAATAGCCTACAAATCCCATACCCCGTTGTAATTAATATACTTACTCCGTAATTTGTACAAAACCGTGTGAATGAGCAACCCATTTCAACCATAACATGCAGCTCTAGAAGTGCACCCTAACTATGTACTACCCAGTACCCACATCCCTCAAAAATGGGTTCATTTATTAAGAAATACTCTGTAGGATAGCGTGTAATTGTATAATTAGTATTAAATTGAAAAAGTGTAAATAAAAAAGAATGTATTGTAATCACAAACTTATTATTCCATCTGTCCCTAAAAGTTCTTCCATAGAACAAATGACACATATTAAGAAAGTGAGTATTGTGTGATCAGGGGCGTAGCCAGGGCACTGGGCTAGACTGGGCCAGTACAAAGAATATTATTGGAAAAAAATTTACACAAAATTTTTTACACTAAAAATATTGACATTTATCAAATTTGGGGTGGGCCAGGGCCTAGCCTGGGCACCCCCTAGCTCCGCCCCTGTGTGTGATAGAGAGTTGTGCAGAAGAGAAAAATATGTAAGATTGTGTAAACATTGTTGTGAACTACAAATTTTTTACCAAAAAGGAAAATTGAAGTTCTTTTTGGGACGGACAAAAAGGAAAATTGAAATTTCTTTTAGGTATAAAGGCAGTATAGATAAAATAAAAGGAAATAGAGGTGAAGGGAGTGTCATTTATTAATTTCTTTCAAAATACCTGCACGCATCTAATCTCACTATTTAATCACCGAATGCGCTTACATAAACAATATTGTAAAATGTAACGCTTCCCCATTATCATATACCATCCGTTGTTTTAATCGCAACATGTTGAATTTTACACTATTCACATGTTCTACTTTGACTACATTTTACGGTATTATTTTACGAAAATTATTCGATATTATTTTTAAAAAATATTGTTCAATTCATCTCATTACAAATTTCAAAATCTGTTTTTTAATTATTTTTTTACAAATAGAGATTAAGGTATAATTACGGTCAAAGACGTATGTTGACAAATGTGAAATGTTAACTGTTGCAACTAAAAATGAACGGAGAAAGTAATTATAATTATAATTATAATGTATATGAAACTTTTAGTTTAACTTATCAATTGCGTATTTGCAAGACCAAAGGTTAGCTAGATGAAAAATGATGAAGTAGTTTTATGGAGACGTAACACGTATCTAGGAGCCATATATATATGTTAAGACCCGGGGTTCCATCCTAAAAGGTCAACCTGATAGGAGGAGTAGCCCGTGTGTTAATATAGCACTTTGTTCATCCAAACGTTTCCGGTGTGGGACATTTAACACCCCTCCTCACGACCAGACACTTCGTCTGGATCTGTTAAGACCCGGGGTTCCATCCTAAAAGGTCAACCTGATAGGAGGAGTAGCCCGTGTGTTAATATAACACTTTGTTCATCCAAACGTTTCCGGTGTGGGACATTTAACAATATATAATATATATATATAGATAGTATCGATCATGTTATTTTAGAGCTCTTGATCGAAACCGTATGTGCTGATTGCGGAATCCTCTATTTGAGATGGTTCTAGTGATTTTTTTGATGAAATCTTTTAAGAATATTTTCATGAAGTGTGGATTAGAACGTACGGTGCATTTTATATATAAAGAGCGCAATTCTTTCCAATAATTTAGTAAGTGATTTTCTAATTAAATTTCAAACTGAAATTTGTGGACAAAATGTCATTATACCAACCTAATATATACAAACTCTACTATCTATGTATAAGACACGTATGCATATCACCAATCAATGTGCTGTGAGTGGGTGTGTGGTGCAATTTTCAACAAGCTAGTATGGACTTCATAAAGCCAATTTCATCTCTTAAGTTATGATCGAATTCCTCTCTTAATTAGTATTAAGCCAATCATGTCAGTTGGCTTATTTCATACGGAGTATGACTCATAAAGTAAACACTTCTTCGAACCGGTGGCTGATATGTGAGAAAACCAATCCAGAAGTAACAAAAAAAAAGATGCACATTTACGACGGAGTATTTAAATCATTGGAAAACTCCTTTTGTTTTCTTGTCTACTAACACCTCAGAATAATGAGTTCAGATAAAGATTTAAAAACAAGTCTAACTTGGTTACAAATTCGCAAGTTTCCATCCGAAGCCAAATTTAAACAGGTTACACAAGATCAAATTAAGCAGATTGTGACACTTATAAAATACGCATAAATAATACTAGTATATGTCAGTCTGGACTTAATAGTAGATCAACTTAGATCATACACACTATAAAATTTTAATCCAATTTAAAACATTCTAATTCTTAGAAATAAAATGTGGTTAGCAGGCCCAGTCTAAAGTGTGTAATTTCATTGGGTTTGTAGCCTGTTTTGTAACTCAATGATAATTATGTGCAAATTACCTGTATAATCCACATTTGTGCCTCTCATATCATTTATATCACGATTACTTCACTACAAAAAAACAGCGTTATAGTCACGGATTTTAGTCACGGATTTGGTCCGTGACTAGTTTAGTCACGGTCTAGTCACGGACTAGTCACGGAAATTTAAAAAAAAAAATAGTCACGGTCCTGACCGTGACTATGACCGTGAGTATAATAGTCACGTCCAACTATTCATGTTGGCGAGTATAATAGTCACGGCCCCGGACCGTGACTAGTCCGTGACTAAATTTAGTCACGGTTTGTTGGACGTGACTTCAATTTAGTCACGCCCATTAAGTCACGGATTTAGTCACGGCCAGCGACCGTGACTACATCTGTTAGTCACGGAAAAATTGAACTGCTGTCCGTGACTACAGGCGTGTTTTTTTGTAGTGCTTCTTGTTTTCATTTTTAACTTTTCGATTTTCAATTATGTTTTCTTATTTCAATTTTAGAACAATACTCACACTACGGATCCAGACATACTAAATCCTTCTAACGCAAGGGAGTTTCTGGTTGCCGGCTAAAGACAGAGGACATGGAGATCAAAGTTACTCGGGTCAATGGAGTTGAGTTTCGATTACTTGTCCCGGTGTCATCACGTAGCCAAGCGATTGATCTGATGGCCAAGCGATTGATCTGATGGCCAAGCGATTGATCCCTAATCCCTTTTGTCGTTGTAAGCTCACGTCTTAGATATGGATTTGACTGGATCTGTTGGTGGCTAAATTCGCCTGCGGAGCCTGGTGGAGCTTCACAATCTGAATAGAGACGTCTTAGAATCGGAGTTCGCGAGGGTGAGGAACTGCGTTTGAGGCTTCGGTGCTACAATATGACCCCAAATCCGTTCACCGTTCACGCCACCATTAATGGCTTTGCACCTCAACGTGTGAACCGAAACTGGACGGAAACGTAGTGCAGGTACGTGAGAACATCTGCCAGTGAGGTCACAACGAATCAGAGATTGAGGTTTGGAGATTGAATAAGTGGAGACCTGTGGCGCTGGAGGAACGAGCTGCGGGAGGAGGCGGAGTTCATCCTCGGGATTGTCCGCAGGTGATCGTTGCGTCGGTCTGCACCTGTGCTGCGAGTTCGTCCTGGTTAGATTTGTAATTCCTGATATGTGTTCAATTCTTCTTTTTATGCATCTTAACAAATGGAAACATAAATAAACAAAAAAAAACAATATTAAACAACAATAATTCAAAAGTCATCAACAAAAAGAAACAGGTGAAACAAAAAACAACAATAATTGATGTTGGACCTTGTACTGGGATTAGTTGCTTCCAAAAAAATTGAGAAGTGTATTTCATCAGGGAAATTGGTTCCAGTGAGGCAATGATGATGGATCCTTGGTGATATGCAAAAGAAACTCTTTCAAAAATGCAAAAGAGCTAAACTGAAGTGAAGTGACCTAAATTATGTAGCTAAACTCACATCCTTGCATTTCGACTAATAAGGTTAGATGTTTATTGGTTAAATTTGCAGGAAAGAGATATATGATCTAATCAAGTGTCATATTTGCTATGGATTTTCAGTCTTTATTGCTAGTCTTTGGGTCTTCCATGTTGTTTGGCACAATAGTTGGATCTCAAGCAGACCAACCGGGAGACTGAATTCACAGCGTATACATAGATAAGTACTCACTCTTATTTGTGATGGATTTACACTAAATGTTTGTGTCATTCTTGTCAGGGGTCGAAAGAGAGCTTGCATTACTTACATACTCTGCTGCATCACGAAGCATTCCCTATTTCCCTTCATTACAAAGTCCTGATGTTGGGTCGGGCATATCTTATTCGATATTGCCACGTCTCTCCACTTTTCATCATTTGAGTCTTCGCTAGAAGCAGAGCATTTTAAATGAGGGTCCTTGAATATTACATCTGATGAAATGAAGATAAGTCACTATGAAGTTTATGTTCATACATTATTGGCATCATGAACTGATGAGCACATTAATTGATCTTGACTTGGTTGTAAATGACATTTGCTAATGAATATGTTGTAGTCCTGGTGCAAGCCTGCTATGATTTAATTTGCTTAGACTGTGTACCAATTACTTGAAAATTTAAAGTTATTCTGTTTTCGTTTTCATGCATGTATTCGATCTTAGTTCAGTTTTTTTTCAATACCTTTTCAATAGTGGATGTCTATAATGTACCTAATATAATGTATATGTATGTGTGTGTGTATGTGTGTGTGTGTGTGTGAGATTATAAAGTTTGGAAATAAACCGTCACAAGAAACATGAATAAACAATAAAAAACAAAATGTGCAAAATTTAGAAACAAAAATAAACAAAAATCATAATATGTTATTTTTTCAGCTTATTTTTTAGTATTTTAAAATTCTCATAGTTGATATTCACTTTTGTACGTTTCTCCCTAGTTTATTGTTTTTTATTTTATTTTAATATTTTTTAATTTTTTAATTTTTTTATTCATATTTTATACGGAGTATTTTTTCAACTTTTAAATTTTTCTTTGTGTTTGATATTTTAATATTTCAAAGTTCACATAATATTTATTGAGGTCTAGATCATTACATTGTTTATCGATTACATTAATTTATGATTTTTTAAATTTTATTAATTTTTATTTTATTAATCTTACTTTTCAAATTTTAATTTGGACTTTTGAATAAATTTCATATTTTAGAGATATATTTATTTTTATTTTTATGAATTTTTTAATTTGTATGTATTCCCATTTTAATTATTTTTACTATTTTGTAAATAAATCTAGTTTGTTTACATATTCAGAAAAGTACGGAGTATTACCTTATTTTACATTTCTTGTTTATAATTTTTACGTTTTTTAACTATAAATTTTATAACGATTAAAAAAACTATAAATTTTATAATTAAACATTCAAATTTGGTTATACTTTTAAGAGATTACATTTTATTTTCTAGTTTCGTAGTTTTAATTCTTTGTACTTTTATTTTACATATTTCTGTTTTTTTTTTTTTTAATTCAGGTTCGTTTTTTTGGATTTTTTTTTATAGTTTTTTACGTATATATTACTAATATTAAAGAGGTTTACAAAAAAGTGACCAGCCTATCGAACACGTAAGGTGGGTAGCGAGTAATGTAGGAAAGACCTAGTTGCCCTAAAATTCTAAAACGGTTACTTTCCAACTTAATCTTATAAATATAAGGCGGTGAACAGAGACGGTGACTCCTTTGTTTATAAATTACTTCGCATTAATTGAATAAGACATAATTTTGACTATTTGATTCATTTTGGGTTTCCGATGATGAGTTTGAACCGGCCAGAGTAGAAAATAATTTGATAGTTACTCCAAGTAATGATTTGATAGTTACTCCAAGTAATTTAGGGTGATAAATGAATAGGAGGCATGTTTTGGGTTTGCGGTTGTACATGACTTTGAATTGGAGTAAATATACCATATAGTAATGATGATATTGGAGTAATGAGACGGTAGGAATTCCGAGAGGAATTCTGAGTAACTTAGGACGAGCAATGAATAGAAAAAATGTTTTTGGGTTTGAGTAGATAGTAATGATATTGGAGTAATGAAACGATAGTAATTCTGAGCAACTTAGATTGAGAAAGGAATAGAAAACATGTTTTTGGGTATGCGTGTGTGAGTCTGAATTGGACTACATAGTAATAATATTTAGTAATGAACCATGACTAAGCTCAAGTAACTGAAGCAGAGAAATGAATAGAACCCATGTTTTTTGGGTTACTGGTTGTGCGCTTAAAATGGAGTAGATAACCATGAGGATAATTTTACGGGAGAAGGAAACTGAAAATTAAACCGTAGTAACCGGAAAGTCAAATGAGGAATAGTTAAAAGGGTTTATATTCATTTAATTGATAGTCATATTTTTGTTAATGAGGTTTAAACTGGTAATATTTGTGTAATTTTTTCTTTTTATTTGCATGTTTTCATTTTTATTATGCAAGTTTAGAATTTTATTAGACTTTGAGCTTTTTTCCTTTATTTTGTAATTTAAGTTTGAATTAGTGTTTATATTTTTACATTTTCCTATTTAGAACTAAATTTATGTAAATAATGCACAGAGAATCTAGCCCTTGTAAAGAGTCAAAATGCACGTGCAGGGGTGAAGATATGAGAGCATCTCCAATGCTAAAGCGTTAACGGTGCATACGTGACATGAGAAATAACCAATTAAAAAATAATAAATACAATATCTCTCTCCTTCTTTCCACGATCTTATGTATTTATGATAAGTTTTTGTCTGCAATGTCAATCACAATGTCTACATCTAGACATTGTGCTTGACATTGTGAAGATAAACTTAGCAAAATGATGTAAGATCCTTTAAATAAGGAGAGAGATATTGTATTTATTATTTTTTAATTGGTTATTTCTGATGTCACGTATGCACCGTTAACGTTTTAGCATTGGAGATGCTCTGAATAGATCGAGCTTCCAGTACCGAGGTTTTATAGTAGCGGGCTATTTGTGAAAAGAAAAGCTTACTTAGTCTACTTTTGAAAGAAGAGTTGAAGAGTGATAAAAGTTAGTGATACTGAGTATTATTTTCACTTTTATGCTCACTTGTGTAATTTCCCCGATAATTATTGCTCCTTGTTGACATGGGCTTACTAAATTATTATGTAGAGGAATTTGAGTTCATCACAAAAACGAATAAGAATAATACAAACTCGATTGGATTTTGTTTTGTTTATTTAATAGCTGACAACAAAGGAAAACTTTGGAACATCGATGGTACGTTTACGTGACTAATGCGAGAACGTAATTTAAATGAACGGTAGCTAGTAGTTTAGTACTAATGATGTTTTCTTTTAGACCGAAATTTGATGGTCTGGTAAATGTCTGGTTCATGTGTATTTTATAATTACGGAAGTCTGGTCTGATCTGGTCTGGTCTGGTCTGAGACTGAAAACAGTCCAAAAGAAAACATCCTAATTCCTACTCGTATATACGGAGTAGACCTGCACTAATACGGGCTCGGGCTCGGCCTCGATTTTTTCTAAGCACATGTCCAAACCGTCCATAAAAGTAGTCCCTACTGGGCTGCCCGGCCCAAGAGAACTTTAAAATTTTCAAATTAATAATATTGCAACGTTTTGAAAATTATTAATGTGTTTATACTTTATAGTGTTTGTAGGTTTCTCACCACATACATAGAAGATATTTGCTACAATTTTTTAGAATTAATGAGATCCCTTTATGTGAGATTGTACTAAAAGTAGGCTTGTTTTTTGCACCGGTCCTTTCTCTTACATCAAATGCAATTATCTAAGTTCTTTTTTAATTAGAAGGGTAATGTAACGTAACTGTGTATTCAAATAAAACTATGAGAAATACAAGTAATTCAGAAGAGAAGGCAATAATATGTAATATGAAGCATATTTATAAATTATACGGAGTAATAGAGTATCATTCAAGCCAGTCATTCTGGAAGTCAATTATGTAGTACTCCGTATGAGATATTGAGATATACTCCATTAGGTTACGTAACTTATGTTGTTATGATTGTAAATTAGGAGCATATATACGCAATTACGCATCCAAAAGCAAGGCCGGGTACCGTGCTTACATATAACTTATAAGAGATAATCCGTATAATTGTTTGTTTTAGTTGTTTAATTACAATATCTTGATTATTTTTAATTTATATGGTCAACTTATGATAGATTTTACAGTATAATTTGCCGAAATGGTTGGATATATATACACAAGCGCGGTTTATGATGTTTCCTTTTGGACTGTTTTTAGTCCCAAATCAGACCAGACCAGATCAGACCAAACTTGGCTTCTGTAGTTATAAAATACACAGAGACCAAACGTTTACTAGACCAGACCAGTTCAGACCAGACCACCAAATTTCAGTCCAAAAGAAAACATCCTAAGGAGATCGAAGCCTTCAATATTCAATTGATCAATTCCTCGTGGTCGCCGGTCCGATCCGTCGCCTTTTCATGAAAGTAACCGTTCGGACATCGAATTTGATGTTCCTTGATTATTTGCTCCTCCTTATACGTACGGTAACGAATAATACCATCGAGAATTTGTATTCCGCCGCCGCTCATTAGCTTATTGCTCTCCGCAATGGTAAACGGATGATTCATCCCATTTTGCACATGTGGCGACGGCCCATGTTGGTAGTCAACTGAGCTGCCGTAACATTGTTCTTTGCTTTGTTGGTCGGAGTTTACCGGCTTGAAAGCATCGGTACTATATCCCGCATGCCGCATATTGTCATCAATGAAGTGACGACCATTGCCGCGGCCGCCGCCGATGTGAGGGATAGGCTGCGGGTTGCCAACTCCCGCCACCGCCACCGTGTCGTACTGCAGTGTTTGGGCAGACCACATATAATAGTTAAAAGAAATTGTTCAAAATAGGACTAAAGTATAAACACAATTTTAAAATAGGGATAATAAGTATGTATGATTTAAAATTTTCTGTAATATTTAAAAGTAAATACTACCTCCGTTGGTTGTCCACTTTCAATTTGGCACGATTATTAATGGGAAAGTTCCCGAAATAGGACTAAAAGAGTTTGAAAATTCCAAAATAGGACTGACATGTTTTTATTCCCAAAATAGGAGTAATTACTGTCAAGTTTCGAAAATACTGCCATGTTTGAAGTCTGGTACTGCCAAAACATGTCAGTAATTAGTCCTATTTTGGGAATAAAAACATGGTAGTACTATTTTGGAATTTTCTAACTCTTTTAGTCCTGTTTTGGGTAATATTTCCTTATATTAATAAAGTGGTTGAAAAGTAAAAGTTGTGGTTGAGATTTGAGTAGAATAAAGTGAATTGATAAGAACCACATATTTCATCCAAAAAAGGAAACAAGACATTCATTTTGGACAACCCAAAAAGGAAAGTAGGACAACCAAAATGGGACGGAGAGAGTATTTGGATTGGAAGTAGGGTTGGGCTCCTCACCAAGTGAATGCTCCTAGATGAGCCTTCCTCCGAGTATTTGGCTGGTTGGTTCTTCTTGCCAGCATTACGGAACGTGATGCCACTTTGAAGAACCATTTTTGACGTTTTTTTTTCTTCCTTCGAATTATACAGAGATCTAATTTTGGTGAATTTATAAGGTTGGTACGTACTTGGATACCTAAAGAAGACGAGAATGAAAGAGACTTCTTTGCTAATTATTCTTCTCATTAATTGATGCTCCATTGACTGGTCGTAATATTATACAAACACCCACCTAAGCTTATACATTTGGTATATATTCTTCTAGGAAATAAAATTCCCAATTTAATTACTTTAATAGTATGTCAAACCTAGGGGCTGAACACAGATCTGAGATTTCTCGTTCCGTACCGAGAACCGTCCCGAACTGTACCAGAACCGAGCGTACCGAACATTTTAATAATATGGTATGGTACCGGTTCTTAGTGAGAACCGTCCCAAAACCATATTGAACCATACCGTCCCAAAACGTCCCATAATGTCCCAAAATAATCGCTATAGAAAATAGTATATTAAGAAGTACTCCCTCCGTTCCTAAAAATTCTTCCCGGTTTGAATTGGCACGCCTATTAAGAAAGTGGAATAAAGTGGAAATGTGTGGTTGTGGTTGTGTGAGAAAAAGGTAAAATGAATGTGAGCCACACAAATTGTCCAAAAAGGGAAAGTGGGAAGAATTTTTGGGAACGGCCCAAAAAGGAAAGTGAGAAGTATTTTTGGGAACGGAGGGAGTATATTATATATTGGTATTATATTAGTTTATTAATCTACATTTTGATTACTCAAAACTTTGGATCCCAATACAATTATACTAAATTTTAAGGAACACTTAAACATACGGGTACTAGTAAAGTAGTAATAACTATGAGGAAAGAAAAGGTCAAATAAGGCATTCTACTATTACGAAATCATCACATAATTAAGGTCATGTACTCAAATAAAGAAAAAGGTCATGTACTCAATAAAGTGTCATATAAATACGTCTACTTATAAAAAGCAATTGAATGAGTCAAAACGGCCCGTTGACAACCTCCTAATCCCGATTTTAGCTGGTGCATTGTTATTTTTGCCTTGTATTTAAGCCAACCCTGGCCAAATATTTCACGTCAACCTTATAACCTATTTTAAAAAGATAGCCAAACATACGTTGAAACAGGGATATGATTACGAGGTTGTCAATATAGGTCATTAGGACTCATCCGATTACTTTTCATAAGTAGACGTACTTATATGACACTTTATTAGTACATGACCTTATGCGATAATTTCATAATAGTAGAAGACCTCATTTGACCTTTTTCTCTAACTATTATAAGGAACACACTTAAACCTAGTTAGTATTATGTCAGCGACCTCTTCTCTACTACTCTACATCCTTCCGACCTTGTCGCCACTCGTCATTCTCCAACCACATCCCTCCCATGTCAGTATTCCTCCTCGATTGGGCTCACCTACAAGTCTACAACCATATTTTGTAGAGGTAATCTTCATTTATTCCTTTCCAATTGATTTTAAGGAGTGATTGTAAACTTTAATTCGCAGAAGCTATGTATAGAGTGTTTGGGTGCAATAATAGTGTGTTTTTTTTTTTTTGAAAAAGTGGAAATTAATCAATCAAGAACTAGCTATGATAAAACCTAGATTATTTTTTACTTTGTGGAGTTAATTATTTAGCAAATGAATAGTATCGAAGAACCGTTCCAATCCGTACCGAACCGTACTGAATATTGGTACATAACGGGACATGTTCTATACATATTCGGAACGGTACTGGCTCTTTGATTTTCAAAGAACCATACTTTAGGACGTGACATGTTTTTTTAAATAACCCCGTCTCATGCTCACCCCTAGTCAAACCAATAAATAGTTATAACTACAATATAATCTCACTAGTCATGTTTAAAGTTTAAATTAACGACCTAAAGTCTCGATGGACATTAAAATAACCCTAAAATGATAAGGAGTATATATAAACTTATTTCCCAAATGAATGCACTTCACAAGAATACTTTTAAAACTATTAAGTGTTCAAGGATATTTTTTTTAAAGAAATTAAAACTGGGAACGTCACAAGGGATTGAACCTCGATCAGCGGCTAAGAATTCCTTTTAATTTGTACCAATAGCCATTAAACTGGTGCCTTTAGATGGCATCTAGTCTCTTTATACTCCGTAACTTATTAGACTCCAATGTTAATTGCAAGCATAAACTAAATTTAACATATGACGTGCACTTTGTCGTGGTGTACACTCAAAATAATAATACAATACAACAATTATACGTAGTATAACGAAGTAAGGTTCGTATCCACAGGAAAAAGAATACTTCTCTCTTTATAAGCTAGTAACAAGGGGGGTTTGGATTGAGTGGATAAACTTAAATTATATTCAAACACGAAGATGAACGAGTTATGTGGTTTACTTAATAAGAAGAAGACTTGGCTTTGCTTTTATCCACTTAATGAAATGTTCGTCGATCCCGGTTATATCTTTAACTATCTTCCTCTCGAATACTCAATCGAGGAGTATATCCAGATCATCGAGGGTAGCTATTAATAACGAGATGCGTTCATTAATAAAACTTACTATCGAGTCAATATAGAACAAGCGCCGTATATTAACTTGATAGTAGCAATAAACTTAAGATGAAAACGATTGAGATTGATAACCTCAACACAAGCGGTTTATTGGTTTAATCAATATAATTAATTCCTCTTGACTTATTAACCATGAGAAGCATGCATTAACACCCCAAGTTTACTACCATTGAAAGAACCGAATTAATAACAAGCGTATTAACCGATTGATTCTAGTAATAATTAATATATGAAACAAAACTAATTGATCCTTTAAGTAATGCTCAAAATATTAATATGGAATATGAATATGAAATAATTAATATTCAAGGAAGAAGATTAAAGGAAATAACTCACAACTTACAAATCATTAAACTTCAAAGTAGCAAAACCAAGATGGAAGAGTTTAGCTCCTCATTTGGAGACTAAACATGATGAAAAATATAAAGAAAGAACTTGTCTAAACTGAGCTAAGAAGTATATGTGAATTGGTGATCTTATTGTGAAGGAAAAGGGGTGTATTTATAGGTGTTTGGAGGTAGCAGGGTGGTGTACCCGACCGGGTATATAGGGTACTCGATCGGGTATTTTAGACAGTTTCCCGGAAAATCACTTTTCTAGACATACCCTATCGGGTATGAAGGCATACCCGATCGGGTATGAGCCAAATCTTCAAAATCCTGCACGTTTTTTTGTCTCTCCAGATCTCTCCAGATTCTGATTTTGACACCCGAATCAACTCAATACTCGATCGGGTATTGCCTATACCTGACCGGGTATATGAAATATTTTTTCAATCTTCTTTTGATCTTGTCCCCTCGCACTTTCCTTGATCTTTTGGGGTCCAAACTTGATCCTTTGGATGATCTTGACCTGTTTTAAGCTCAGAATAATCCTAATCTAAACAAATTACATCTATCTAAGAAAATTAACTAATTACACCAAAAGTGTGTAATTTTCCAAACAACAACAAATAAAACTAGTTAAAATAGAAATAATACATGATAAAAATACAACTCTATCAACATATTTCTATATTATACACCATAGTCATCAACAATCAAAATATAAAGGATTAATCACAATTTATTGGTTTAAAACTTTTATCAAACACATAGTGGGCATAGAGGTTTATCCCTAGCCTTAGTTAAGAAACCAGCCTCTAATGATCATATTAATCACAATAAAATATTGAAATGTAATGGAACATGAAATTACAAAGGAAATAATACCTAAACACCAATGATTTCGGAGGATGAACTTCCTTCCTCAAGAACTTGAAGAAAAATAGCAAGAACAAAATATAAAAGCTAGGAATTAATCTATGGAATGAAATTATTATGTTTGATGAATTGAGGGCTTTATATAGGCTAAAGAATAACATCTTTTAGTCTATTCGAGCCCAACAATCAGGTATGGAGCAATATTTGATTAAACAATGAGGAAATGAAGTTTTCTCATAAAAATCCTCTTGCATGCATGTCGTTGTGTTTAAGCAGAATCGGCCCCCAGAAAAAAACAGGATAAAATATGTGAAAAAACCTTTCGACCGACGCCAGTCCTAGACTGAACGGTGCCGGTTGCTGCGCCCAAAAAAGCGCTTCATTTCTCTTCCTCCGAAATGGATCCAGAAGTGTTGGTTTTCGCCTCGGGATTTTGGGGATGTTCCGCTACGAATTTGGACATGATTCCTTCACCAAAGTTGTAGATAAAGAAGTCTTATATCCACCAAAACTTGAATGACATGATTTTATTCATCCAACCAAAAGATATGGATAAAACATTGAGAGGTATGCATCCTGAAATCCCTTCAACAACATATGAGTTTATTGGTTGATTGAGTCTCGATCCTTTCATATTCTGGCCATGGTGTCTGCACAACATTTGTAGATTATTGAGTTTTTATTAACATGAAATTCGAATCGAGTCATTTGGAATTCCCTACAATACGTTATACTCAAATTATGGGCAGAACGTCATCCTCTTGGTCCCAAAAGCCGTTCATCACAACGTTTTATGCTTTAGCTCTCATTCTAAAAGTATTTGTCCGATTTCTCTTTGTTCAACAAAATGCTTATAAATACTTATGTTAAGCACAAGTAAATATAACGGCTACCAAATCCCCCCACACTTGAGCATTGCTTGTACTCAAGCAATTTCTTTGTATTGAGGTACAATTAGAGAAGAAACAAAACCATGCAAATTAAGAGTTTAATAAGATGATAAAAATTCAATATAAACACTCTAATCTCTCTCCGGCCGAAAACCTTTTTCTATTACTCACGATAAATGAATTTAAGATTAAGAATAATATTTAAACACTGTGATAATTTTGTGATAATTTAGGCAATGTGTGGGTACGTCGGTGTTATTTTTTTTTTGCGGATCGACAACTTGAGTTTGTAGAGAAGGCTATTCTAGGAGAATATGAGTTTGTGTTTTTTATTTTTTATTTTTGCTTTTGTATATAAACTCCTTTTTTTGTTCTCCGTAATTAAATATCTGGATTGTCATAAATGAGGAGAATCCAACAATATACACTACTACATTTTTGGGTTTTTCATACAAAGCCTATTTGTAGGGAAATATCATATTTTGTAGGTAGAACATTTTGTAGACAAAATAAATTTGTGGCTATGTTTGTAGGGAAATCATCGTAGCGAAAAATATAACTCGAAAAAATTTATAACTTTGTCTACAAAAGTTTATGCACACGAAACTTTTCTAGACAAATAAAATTTGTCTTCCAAGCACTTTTACCTCAACATTGTTTGTAGGCTCAAGATATTTTTTCCAACAATAATTTGTTGTATGGAAAAACTTGTATAGATAAAACATATTTTTCTCTACGAATATGTTTTTGTAGTGAACTGAAGAATGTTCAAAAATGCTCCCACAAATTATAGGTCCTACAAATGATTTTTTCCAGCAACAAATATCTTTAGACTACAAAATAGTCTAAAGATACATTTTAGACTAAAAATCTGGAACATACTCAACTTCGTAAGGTACATTTCAAGCAAAGGATGTGCATAATACAGTTTAACAACTTCATATCAAACTAAATCTTTATCATTGAGTGCTACTGTGCTAATACCATTCAAAAATTAAAAAACACTTCAACTGAAAGTGAAACGTCAAATAAATGAATAACAAATGTGCTGGTTGATCTAGATGCCCTTAAAAAATAACCTAATAATATCATATGAAGTTTAACTAATCATCCAAGAGCGTGTGAGCCTCATCTTCTCCATCATCTTCAAGCGCAATGGAGTGAATTATAACAACACCTACTTGCAGTAAAGATTGATGCCAAGATTTAAAAGTAGAGTTGAACTTTTGCCCAACATTTTTCAAGGTGCTTTGCATTCTCTGTCCAATATCTATTATATTCGAGCCGCATTAGCAGCCTTTCGCGCCACTCGTTCCAGCTCCAACTCTTTTGGTTGTTGTCACTGAATATCGAAGATGGCCATCTCCAAGACCACAAATCCGATGACCCAGGGGGAAAAAGTGTCATCTTCAGCAATGTAACCTGTAAAAACCACCCCACCAAACCCTTCATGAACAGCCAGTTTATTGCTTCTGGGCTAAACCTTCCCTGAAGACCCAATGATAAACCAGCAAGAACAACATAGGTGCCCAATACCATAAAGGGTATGTACAAATCTGGAGCATTTATGTCATAAATTGGGGGCTCTGTTGATATGAAGATATTATTCTTTCACAATCATAAGATGCTAGAGTTGATATTAAAATTTTACAACTATTAATAAGCAACAAGATTATTGACCATAGTGCATTTGTAATTACCGTGAAGATTTGGATTGAAGGAAGCTCTGTTGATATGAAGATATTATCCTTTCTCCTTGTGACAAAAAAATGATTAAAAGTTAACATAGTGATAATTAATCAATTCTGTACATCACATTTCTGAGACCATGAAAAATTAAACAAATAATAATAAATTTCTGAAAATATAAACAGGTAGTAGATAATTAGAATTACTCACAAGAAGTTAAATAACACAACTAATTAATGGTGGGCAGTTTACTATAGTGACCGTAAAAATCTATCAAATATTTGGTGGATGCATGTGAGACATGATAAATAAATCAATATAATACTATTACAATTTACAACCCCTCAAAAGAGTCATGTTTTTGATACTTTTTATCCTAGGAATTTCAATAAATTTTCTATAGAAAAAATGAATTTCAATAAGTAAAATTAAAAACATTTAAATTATTAGTAGAACCAATTAAAAATACGAACATATCAGATTATTCCAAGGTGAAAAACCACTTCTAGCATCAACTTAAGTAATTTCTTTTCCTCTCTAACACCAATTCAAGATCATATTTTTTAATAAAAAATTATTACAAAAAGGATGTGAAAGCAGGGTGGTGACAGACCATATCCTTCTAGCAGATGGCATACCCTCTAAACAGCAAAAAAAATGCTTTAAGGCCAAATGTTCAAAAGCTATATAAGAGTAATCTGGACGGTCATTGAACGCAGCAGTCCAAGTCTCCAAAAAAAATTAAACTGCAAAATGGCAAATATGAGAACTCATATGTATTATAAAAGCATAAACTTTGTGAGATTAGCTTAATAAGCCCAAGTACGGGCAGTTAGTATCTAAGCCATAAGCTTTCCACCCATGTTGTAATCAAATTAAATTAAAACTTTCCTCTTGCCTAGTTTAAAACATGGTAAAGCTTACAAGGAGAATGTACATGTATATATACCTCAGTATAATTATATTGAATACACTTTTTACTCGGGACTTTTATCAAACACATTGGGGCTAAAGTTCTTCGAGACTTCGACAAAGAAGAGCAATCAAAAAATAAGAATATGTTTTCAATCATTAGAAATCAATGGCAAATAATTTGTTGTTGAGAGATACATAATCGAAGAGTATTAAAAGAGGCATCGAATCTCAATAAGAAGGGCAAATACTCTTGCAAATTATTCAAATATGAAAGCAATTGAGAGATACACAATCAAGGTGATTAATATCAAACCTAAACTGAATTGTAAGCTCAATTTTAAACATTGAAAGAAGCATCAATCGTTGGTTAAGGATAGTGAAAAATATATGGATAAATTGTACCTAAAATTGGAGGTTGAGATTCAAGATCTGACTTCTTAGGATGAAGGAGAACGTTTGAAGCGGAACATACGAAACCGAAAAACATAGGAGAGTTGTTCGTGCGTTTTAGGGCAGGAATTCGGAGACAGTTAATTCACCTTGCGCGCTAACTTTTTGAGTTTTGGGTAGGAAGAGAGCGCTCCAGAAGTTTTTGTTTGGGCGGAAATTGAAAAACTTGGCCGCGCTGGAGTCTTTGACGTTCTTTCCCTGGCGCCCTCGAATGTAGAAATTCTACAAAGTAAAATTTAAATGATTTGGCCCCTAATTTCTAGTGCGTAGTGCGCGTACCTTCCCTGGCATGTAGCTTAGTTTTTTTTTGTTGACAGATTGTAGCTTAGATCTAATAATAATAATAATAATAATAATAATAATAATAATAATAATAATAATAATGTGTATGTAACTATGTATTATTCAAAGTGAATGTCATCCAATAATATTGAAATTGGTTGAATTGGTTGATTCTACTGAAATTTATGAAGTTCTGGTCGAAGTGATTGTATTGATGGATTACGGTGATTTGTGAAATATATACATATAATAATTGTTATATACATATAATAATTGTTATTAATAAATAAAATGAAACATATATGAAAAATAGCTAAAATGATCATCTACAATAACTTCATCTAATAGAGATTAGAGACCGGAAAGTAACTACAAACTTATTTTTTCTTATTATTGCACAATTCAGCGTGCGAAATCCAAAGTTGTATGACTAGTGAAAAAGATAACCGGTAAATCTAATAAACTGAAAAAGGGGTTCACCAAATAGGGTCTTAATTTGAGATTTGAAAGAGTTTTTGTTGTTGGCTGTGTGTACTTGTAAACTTTACTAGAGATGGCAATTGTGACCGATCCGATGGATACCCGTACCGAACCGTCCCGGTCAAAATAGGAAAAACCGCATTGACCAGGTAACGGGTATGGGGCGGGGAATACCCGTTTTGTTTTTACGGGTAACGGGGCGGTTACGATTACCAGCCCCGTACCCGTCCCGTTTATTTTTAGCTATATATTTATTACTCGTACATTCTAATCTATTATTTGTCCCAAAACTACTAAAAGATAAGAATTTTCTATTTTCGTTGTGTATATATGAATAATAGATGTACTAACTATAATGTATGAATGAAAGTTTTTAATAGAGCTTAATAGTCTGGTTTCACTATTATTGGATTTTTTCATGATTATTAGTGTTTAGATTAAGTATTTTTTTGGTTGCCTTCTTTCTCGTTTTTTAGATATGCGAAACTGTAAAGTGGCGTTTGAGTCTAGAGTTGTATAGGTGATGTCATTTTCCTCTCTTTAAAATAAATATTATTCTTATATTAAAATATCAATGATTAATTTAATATAAAGATTACCCGGGGTTATACGCGTTACCCATTGTGGTGGTTATGGTTTGGGTAAAAATTTCCCATTGGGTAATGGGGCGGTTATGGAGCGGGTAATTACCGAATGGGACGAATATGGTTATATGTAAAACTGTTCCCGATCCGCCCCGTTGTCATCCCTAAACTTTACCATTTCTCTTATTTCAATTCTTCACTTTTCATTTATAAAAGTGAATATTTTTACTTTTTTAATTTGATAGATCACATAGAAATTAAATATGAACCACAAAACAATTATTTTGTTTGCAAAAGGAGCTTTGTGGACATAATTATTTTGTATGGAAAACAAATATCTGTAGTTAAAAGAATGCGTCCACGAATAATTTATTTTGTCGTGACAAAATTCATTAGACTACAAATCTAATTTGTATGCAAAGCATGTTTGTAGGGAAAAGGCTAGCCCCACAAAATAATTTCTCGTCTAGGAAAGCAATTTATGCCGACGAAAATAATTTGTATGGAAAAAAATATTTATAGTCAAAGCAATATGCCCACAAATGATTTATTTTGTCGTAAAAAGACACTTTAGACTACAAATTTAACTTTGTATGCCCAAATTTTTTAGGCAAAGCATGATTTTCTAGTAGTGATAGTGTGATTTGAAATTGGGATGAAACCATGAATTTGCACTCTATGCACATTTGTATGGATTTGAAAAATTGTAACAAATTTGAGTGAAAGAGGTGGTTTCAAGATTAAGAAATATTTTAATTAATCTAACATGACATTATATTGTGAGTAAAATAATTGAAAATCTTTCTCAACCAAAACCCTTATGGATACAGAAGATGTACAACTCTTATTCGACGTGGGATGAACCTCACATCCGATGGTCACCAAAAGCCGCTCAAAAAGACCCCAAAATGAAACAGACCACTTCCTTTATCCAGTTGACGAGAGGTTTGACTCCCCACAGAAACTAGGAGTAGCTCTCAAGCGGTTTAAATTAGCTAAGCCGGATGCAAAAATTTACCAAGCCTATCTGCAACGAGCAATCAAGTTCCACAATAAATATAACAGATCTATATCTGCTTCACTTGGAATTCCCTCAAAAAAATTTAATTGCTGATATAATTTAAGTTCCCTGTTTTGCTTTACCGTTGTACTCTCAAACTTTATTCTAATAAATTTGGGAGGTGTTCTCCGCCACCCCTAACCTTGTGTGGTTGAACCGGGAAAAAAAATAAAAACCTTAAAAGAGAGAGTATCAAAAATTTTATCCTTCCTAGAAAAATTTTATTTGCAAAGAATTTTTTTTCAACTAATTATTCACCCCCCACACTTCATTTACATTGTCCTCAATGTAGATTGGAGAATGTAATGCAAGATGAGATCTTCAATAGTGGAATGAGATGTCTTTGAGGGAAGGAAATGCATGATACCTGAGCTGAGATCGATGAATGATAAGACGAATCGTCCCTCCTTCCCGGGACGAGTGTTTCTAGTAGGGCCTCCTTCATGGCTGTCCTGGCTGCTCAACTTGCCGAGACACATACTCCCTTCGGGAATCGTCTGTGTCGGTACGTCTGTGCTAGTATGTCTCATGGGGAGCCTGCCCGCTACCCGGTCGATGGGAGTGATGAGACGAATCGTCCCCTCTTTCAATTCCTGGGATGAGTGTTGCCGGGAGGGCCTCCTTCCTGACTTTCATGACTGCTCAACTTGCCATGACACATACTCCCTTCTAGATCCGTCGGTGCTGGTACTTCTGTGCCAATACGTCTCCTGGGGAGCCAGCCTGCCTACCTGGGTATAACGAGTATTATACCAATATCAAATGAGCTTACATAATTTATGAAATGAGCATTGAAAAAAATAAAAAATAAAACTCATTTAAAATGTCTACTATTCTCAAAATTTCTTTTGCGTAAGTTCATACCTGTAAAACAATGTGTAACTTAGATTTCTCCTAATCTAGAGCAAACAAGTGACCAAACTCACCAAAAAGAGAAAAAAGAAAATAGTGCAAAAAAGGACGAATCCAACTAGTGCTATACATATGCCAGAGCCGCCGTCTACCCAAGCGGGGGAGTCCGAAATCTAAGGTGCTGCGTTCAGTCAGGAATCTGGCGAGTCATTTTGTGAATGACGACGAGCGACGAGCATTAGGTGAACAACGAAGTGCGAACAAGGATCTGCAATGGAAGCTAGAGATCGATTTGCGAACTAAAAGCCCGACTTTACTTTGCGCACGGTACAACCGACGTTATGATATAATTTGCATGTTCCACCTCCCCATCATATCATGGTGTATCGATCGCTTCCTATATGTAGGCAATTCAAATACTCCTCCGCTCCCCTATATTTGTCCCATTTTTCCATTTTGGAGTATTACTTTATATTCACTTTATCAACTCATTAACAACCACATAATTTTACTTTTCTTAAAAACCACACAAGTCTCTTTCGTCCCAATAATAGAGGGTGGGAGCTAGGTAGTATATAATGACAATAATATCTTTCATTCCTTATTAGTAAAAAATTTTTTAAAAAATCATATTTTGAAAATTTAGAATGAGAAGAATTTAACAATATTTTTTAAAAAATTAATTTATAATATATAAATTAATAAAATATAATATGTAAATAGTGCAAAAAAATTCAATGTTACATTTAAAAGAGAACTAGTATATATCATTATTCCATTCTTAGAAACGGGAGGAACACAATAAGGGACAAGTCTGTAATAAGCAGCAGCTAGCAAGCTGTGCTTTTTAATTTTGAGTTATCTAAGATCGGTAATACGAAGTATATAAAGATCGATCAGATAGATTCTTATTATACAGTATATATATATATGGACGTGCTTAATTAATTAGGGGAATTATATCATAATGAGGCGATCGATCGATCATTATATGGTTTCAATCATCAATACTCTTCAGTTCCCAGTGGTCGCTCTGCTTTTCCCTGAACAACCCATCTGGACGGCGGCTCATCTGATGACGACTAACACCATCCACAATCTTACCTCCAAAGCCGCCGCCGCCGCCGCCCAGAAACTTATAACAACCCTCTGCAGCTAGAGCGGGATTCAGCTGCTTATTCTTCATCCCTTTCTGCCCATAGTAGGATTCAACTGAGCTGATCACGTGCTGTTTACCGCCGCCAAACCCGTGTTTGTCGCCGCCGCCAAACACGTGTTTGTCGCCGCCAAACCCGTGATCGTCGTGTAAGTTGTGATGTTTGCCGCCGCCGAAACCGTGAACGTCATCGTCATCGTAACAATGTTCTTTGCCGCCACCGTAAGTTTTGGAGAACTCATGGTGCATCTTGTTTTCGTAGTGGTGGTCATAGTGGCCGTCGTCGCCGACGCCGTGGTGCGGGATAGGGCGCGGGTAGCTATGTCCCGGGGCCGCCGCAACGTGGTACTGCGGCGGTTGGGCGGCGGACATAAAGTAGTGGGAGTTGAAATTATTAGGGTTAGGGTTGGGCCTCATCATCTGCATGCTGGAGGAGCCATACCCATCATTGTAGGAATAGTAGTCTTCCTCTTCATGGGAGTAGTTGGCTTGGTTCTTGTACCCATGGCCAGCTTGATGAGGGAACATCATCTCACTTTGGAGAACCATTTTTTGTGGGAAGTTTTGTTTTCTTTCTGTCTAGGGTTTTTGCTAGCTTGATGAGAACATAGAGAGTGATTTTGGTGAATTTATAAGCCTTGTAATTGGATTCCTAGAAGATGAGGATGCTCTTAAATTATTCCTCCACAAATCGATGCCTCATTTAATGGTCATAATACACACACCTAATTAACCTCCACAAATACATATTATTCGCTTTGTTTCTTTTCTTTTTTTAGGAAATATAAGATATGATTCGCAATTACTTATGTGCAAAAAAAGAAAAGATTCGCACTTACTTATGATAAACCATAAATATGTCTATCTAGAAAAAACGAGGTGGAGCGCTTTGGTGCCCTCGGGCCCCACAGGCCGCGTTTGTCACAGTCACTTCGCCTAGCGGTGCAGGCAGTACTAGGGTACGATCGTCGATCGGGCATGTAGTGCCGTGTGGACTAATGCGCAACCCTCCAATTAAAATGCGTCGTCGGGGCATCACCCTTTTGGAGACGCTCAGATCGCTTAATCAAGCTGATCAAGAGTGGGCCAACGGGCGCACAAGAGCTTCACTCCACATTATTTAATTCGGGACATTTTATCCCTAATAAATAATAGTGATGTAACATGCAATAGCAATGATATTTCCCTATCAAAGGCCATTCAAGTATACTCCGCTCGCTAATTAAAGCCGATCAGGAGCGGGCCGACGGGCCCATAACAACCAATCATTAATTAAAATGACGGTGAAAACTAATTATTACCACAAGAGCGTTACTCACTTGAGCCGTGCTCGACATTATTTAAGTTCGGGATACTTTTATCCCTATTAAATAATGTGATAATAATTAATAGCAATAACATTATTGAAACTTAATTAACATGTGAATGAGGGAGCATATGTGATACTTAGAGCATCTCCAATGGGGTAGTGGATTGGAGTAAAGTCTATCCTACGTGGCATAGGAGAGAGATAGAAATAAGATGATTATTTTAATTTAATATGGAGAAAGTGGTGTGTATGGAAAAATGAAAAGGAAGTGAGAGATAGTAGTAAATTGTAGACAATGTCTATGACAATGTCCACAAATAGACATTACACGGGAATCGATGAGCAAAAGTGGATAAAAAGTGAGTTAGAAGTGATATAAAAAATGAAAATGAAAATAAATATGGAGATATGTAGGTCCTACACATAAAAATTGTGAGATAAAAAATGGGACCCAATTGTAAGAGTGTGTAAGAGAATAGACATCCCCATTGGAGATGCTCTTAGCTCCTTGGGCGGAGGCTTGGTCATGAATCAGCCAAGGAATATTGTTGACTGAGTCAACTTCTCCAATAAAGAGCTAGATACGTAGGCTGCCCAATAGTGCAGAGCATGTCACTTCCCAAATTGAGGACTTGGTCAAAACTCCCCAAAGAAAGTGGCCCCCCATTGCTTGGCTCCAAACACGCAGACGTGGTCTGCTTAGAACCAAGGCAGTATGAATGGTACTCCATGTTTTGGGAGAAATAATCGGGACACCTGCTCGTCGATCCAAGGCCAGATTATCTGGGTCGGCTGCTCACCCAGGGCGGCACGACGGTTGTAGCGGAGCAAGGTCGGCCAGAGGGTGTACTTTTCGGTGGGAGATCGGTTGAGCTTCTTATTTTACTTCCCTTGAGCTTAAAAAACACCATTAATGGCGGAAATCAAACTCCCAGTCGGTAGGTCCTCAGGTCACAGCGGTCGAATAGGATGGCTGGTGGAGGCTCGCCCCGCGACTGACCAGGCGGAGGGGTAGTCGGTGGTTGACCGCCGGCGGCGGGCGGCGGTGCGGCGACTTTAGGCGGCAGAAGCAGCTGCGCGGGACGAGCAGCTGTGTTGCAGGTGCTATGAGATTTGGGGTGCTTAAGCGAGCTTTTTCTGGTGCTGGCTAACACCACGGAGGCTCCCTGCCGGCGGCGACGGTGACGGCGGCTCCGGCGACCTTCCTCCTCCTGCTTGCTTTCCAGAATCCTTTTTTTTTTTTTGTAATCAGTCCATTTCGTATGAATCTTTGCAGAACAACTGAAGAACACATGTAATCTTTTTGGACAGATTCCCACAGACGGCGCCAGTGTTGAGTTTAATTCAACACGATATAGTATATATATGTATAAATGTATATGAACAAGCTATTTTTACGTGGAAACCCGGAAAGGGAGAAAACCACGGGACTTTTTAGGCTAATGTCCAAGCCCTCTCTTTCTCATTAAGACTCTCCTCACCATTACATAATACATTTTGAGCTCCCATTAATGGAGTCTTGTAAGCTATTCTAGAGAAAGAAGGAAGGGATCCATCCCTAATATGGAGGGAAGACCTCCTATAAATAGGGAAAGGGGTGAGGGAAGTACTCCACCCTAATGGGCCAAACGGGCCGATGTCGGGCATAATGGCCAAAGTGGGCCAGAATGGGCCGAAATGGATCTAGCTGTTCGAGCTCCGTATTGGATAATGTCTTGGGCTCCTGAACAGTAATAGGTCGGGATAATATATCCCAACAATACTATTATAGTATCACTTATACGACGACAAAAGTTCATGTCCGGAATTCCGGACAGGAACCGCCGTCCGGACGGCGGCGTTTGGCCGCCTTCCCGGTGGAATTTTTTGATGAAATTTTTATGGAATGTTTTCCATCAAGTCTAGTTTATCCACAAAAAAATGCAGCCAAAAACTCAATCGGGAAGGTAGTCAAATGATTTTTGCAAGTTAACTGGTCCGGAATATGTATTTTCCGGACCAGTTAACTTGCAAAAATCATTTGATGACCTTCCCGAATGAGTTTTTGGCTGAATTTTTTTGTGGATAAACTAGACTTGATGGAGAACATGTCATAAAAATTTCATTGAAAAATTCCACCCGGAAGGCGGCCAAACGCCGCCGTCCGGACGGCGGTTCCGGTCAGGAATTCCTGACCGGAAGAGTACTCTCACTTATACATTAGGTATGTATTAATTTGTATCTTTTTAATCAAAGAATTAAAACTAATCACGTTAAATATATATATATATATATTAGTTTGTATTTTTATTTGAAGTATTATAACTAATCTCTTTATATATTAGTGTGTGTATATATACTAATAAGAAATTTTAAACGGGTCCGGGTCCTTAACGGGTCGGAATCATATGTACCATATCCGACCCGTTTATTAAAAGTACTAACGGGTCCGGGTTCGGGTCCGAGTAAACGGAATAAAATAAGGACCCATACCCGTTAAAAACAACCGGGTCCGGGTCGGGTCCGGGTCTAGACCCGACCCATTGACAGGCCTATACGCATGAGAGAAAGTTTTGTCACTCATGTATTAGAAAGCTTATTTTCTTATCTCATTATACCTAAAACCACTACATGCGATAAAAGACATATTCTTAGAGTTTGTTTGGTAACACTAAAATTGGCTGAATGGACTGATTTTGATTAAACTTATCAAGTTCTGTTTGAAATGGCTGGATTGACTGATGATTCTGCTAAATTATTAAAACACATTAAAAAAATAATTTATTAACAAAATAAATAAAAAATAGGTAAAATGATTATCTACAACAACTTTAAGCAATTGAGACAGAAAAGTAACTTCAGACTTCTTAGTTTGATTATTACACAAATCAGCGCGTGAAATCAAAAGTTATGTGTTTGGTGAAAAATTTGATGTATAAGGTTGATAAGATGAAAAATAGGATCATCAAACAGACTTTTAGACTTAGGTGCGGAGCTGGGCCTACAAATTAGGCAGCTAGAAAAATGAAGACTCTTAGAGCCTGTTTGGTAACACTGAAATTGGTTGGATTGGCTGATTCTGAAGACTCAATTTTAAAATTAAATATTATTCTAATAAAGTGAGTTCAATAAGTGAATGACATAAAGTTATGTTGAATACAATAATAAATATTAAAATTAACGAATATTAGTTAAATAAAAACTTGGTACTCGTTAGTTAAATTACAGCTAACCTATGAGAGAGAAAATTGACATACTCAATTGTTAGCCAGTTTATCTTATAACTACATATGAGAAAGAAAGTTTTTCTGTTCAATTGTTAGCCGAAGTATCATCATCGTCATCATATACTTAAAAGAACTACGCATGAGAAAAAGTTTTGTCACTCATGTATTAGAAAGCTTATTTTCTTACTACGTATCTCATTATACCTAAAACCACTACATGCGATAAAGAAAACTGTCTCGTTCAATTGTTAACCGGATTATCTTATACCTAGGATCACTACATATGAGAGAGAAAATTATCCAATTCAATTGTTAGCAAGCTTATCTTCTACTCCGTAGTACTTAGATATGATATCCATATATGATATTTGTCATTCACCTCAGATTATTTTAAAAAATAGGGATAAGGGTCAGATAGGGCCTCGAACTCGAAAAAAAATGTCAAATAAGGTCATATTTAGGATGCTCTGTCCGGCCGACGCCATTTGGGGTGGTTCCCGATGGAATTTTTTGATGAAATTTTTTGAGCATCTTCCTCATTAAGTCTAGTTTACTCATACCAAATTTCACCTAAAAATGTAACCGGGAAGGTAGTCAAATGATTTTCCGAAATGTACGGGGTTGTTTAACTTCACAATTATCTTCAAAAAATCATTTGACTACCTTCCCGGTTGAATTTTTAGCTGAAATTTGGTATGGGTAAACTAGACTTAATGAGGAAGATGCTCAAAAAAATTCATCAAAAAATGGCATCTGGAACCGCCCCAAATGGCGTCGGCCGGACAGAGCATCCTAAATATGACCTTATTTGACATTTTTTTTCGAGTTCGAGGCCCTATCTGACCCTTATCCCTAAAAAATAAAGAAATTAAGAGTATTCAGAAATCTTATAAAAGTTCATACCAATTTGAAACATAATGTAATAATAATATAAAGTAGTACAAATGTAAAAATAGGTAAATAATTCAAGAAATTAAAATAAAAAAAATAAGAAATCAGAAAACTAAAAAATAAAGTGAAAATGTAAAAAAATATAAAATATAAAAAGTAAAAACATATGGAGTATTAAATAGATATATTAAATTAAGTTATTGGGGGTCAATGGTACAACGTATATGTAATTTACCGAAGTTTTCATGAATAATAATTATAAATTTATGATTTAATTTATAATATATTAAACATAGTTACTTATATATTTAATAATTATATTATAATATATAGATTGTATATACTACGTATATTAAAACGGACCGGAACCTATGTAAGTATGTAGTGCATGAGTTGATCAACATACCAAATGCATATATGAACATAAAGAAAATGCATATATGAACATGAATACGGAGTGATTATTATAATAATCTATTTATGAAAAGTAAGACCTAACTTTCCAAATAGATGAATACTAATAATTACTACTTATGAAAGAATGAAACGGCAATTATGTAATGACATGTGGCTAATAGTAGTTCAATGAGTGACACATGACAATGATACATAATATAATGACACATGTCAATGTGACCTCCAATTGTATAATATATAGATATAGATATAGATTTAATAGCTGACAACAAAGGAAAACTTTGGAACATCGATGGTACGTTTATGTGACTAATGCGAGAACGTAATTTAAATGAACGGTAGCTAGTAGTTTAGTACTAACTATGTGTATTTTATAACTATTAAAGTTTGGTCTGGTCTGGAACTGAAAACAGTCCAAAAGAAAACATCCTAATTCCTACTCGTATATACGGAGTAGACCTGCACTCATATGCCTAGTTAGCTTTTTTCCGTTTTAAACGCGTTTTAAACACGTACCGTTTTTTTGAGTAAAAAAACACGTTTAAAACGAAAAATAATGTCGGTCCGTTTAAAAAGGAAAAAAACTCCTACTTCCCGTATAAAACGTATTTTTCCCGTATTTTACAAAAAACAGAAACATGAATTGATCAATTAAACGAATGCATTAAATGCATAGAAGATCAACAATAGTTTAAAAGTAGAAATGAAAACACTCTCCTCGTGATCCCGTGTTTTTGTATTGTTAATTACAATACAATTATTAATCACTAAAATTAATTGCATGACGGTTAAAGCTAGCATCCTAAAGACTAAAACTTAAAACACTACTCCCTCCGTCCTTAATAGTTCTTTCATAGTACAAATGACACACATATTAAGAAAGTGGGTATTGTGTTGTGGAGAGTTGTGCAAAAGATAAATAAATGTGTAAGAAATGTTGTGAATCACTAATTCATTACCAAAAAAGGAAAGTGGAAGTTCTTTTGATATGAATGAAAAAGGAAAGTTGAAAGTTCTTTCAGGGACGGAGGGAGTACTAGATTTCTGATGTTTTTTCAAACAAGCTTATCAAAATTAAGGTTTTTCTAAACTGGACATTTTTTAGTATAAACTTTTACACAAACAATAATAAGCGTAGCAATTGCACAACTTTTCTCATATGTCATCCGTCATTTTGATGAAAATTATGAGTATAACTTGAGTGTTATTTGATGATAATAGAAAGATAATGATTTTAACTTAGTCTCATTCTATTGTTATTATGCCTTATTTTTTGACGTCATTTTGCAAAATTATGTCTTGGACTTGCACCAAGAGGCTCTCCAGTAGAATTACGAATTATGTTTAGGTAGCAATGGAATTTGCCTCCTTGTCCTGGAGGCTCTCCGGTAGAATTACGAATTATTTTTATGTAGTAATGGAATTTGCTACATGAATATGTGTACTTTTATTTCTTTTTACTATATATGTTGTTTTATATAAAGTATATACTTTAAATGTTCAAAATAATGCCCCGTATTTTTTGTCCGAATTTTTGTAACCGATGACGTATTATACACGTATACGTATTTACACGTTTTATAAAAGTCAACGTTTTTTTCAACGAATTTTTGACCGTTTTTTTCATTCATGTTACCGAATAAAACGCGAACGTATTAAACCTCGTTTAATTCCCGTACCGTATTTAACTAACTAGGCTCATATGGGCTCGGGCTCGATTTTTTCTAAGCACATGTCCAAACCGTCCATAAAAGTAGTCCGGATAATCTACTGGGCTGCCCGGCTTAAGAGAACTTTAAAATTTTCAAATTATTAATATTGCAACGTTTTGAAAATTATTAATGTGTTTATAGTGTTTGTAGGTTTCTCGCCACATACATAGAAGATATTTGCTACAATTTTTTAGAATTAATGAGATCCCTTTATGTGAGATTGTACTAAAAGTAGGCTTGTTTTTTGCACCGGTCCTTTCTCTTACATCAAATGCAATTATCTAAGTTCTTTTTTAATTAGAAGGGTAATGTAACGTAACTGTGTATTCAAATAAAACTATGAGAATTAATTCAGAAGAGAAGGCAATAATATGTAATATGAAGCATATTTATAAATTATACGGAGTGATAGAGTATCATTCAAGCCAGTCATTCTGGAAGTCAATTATGTAGTACTCCGTATGAGATATTGAGATATACTCCATTAGGTTACGTAACTTATGTTGTTATGATTGTAAATTAGGAGCATACGCAATTACGCATCCAAAAGCAAGGCCGGGTACCGTGCTTATAACTTATAAGAGATAATCCGTATAATTGTTTGTTTTAGTTGTTTAATTACAATATCTTGATTATTTTTAATTTATATGGTCAACGTATGATAGATTTTACAGTATAATTTGCCGAAATGATTGGATATATATACACAAACGCGGTTTAATTATGATGTTTTCTTTTGGACTATTTTCAGTCCCAAATCAGACCAGACCAGATCAGACCAAACTTGGCTTCTGTAATTATAAAATACACAGAGACCAGACCAACAAATTTAAGTCCAAAAGAAAACATCCTAAGGATTAGATCGAAGCCTTCAATATTCAATTGATCAATTCCTCGTGGTCGCAGGTCCGATCCGTCGCCTTTTCATGAAAGTAACCGTTCGGACATCGAATTTGATGTTCCTTGATTATTTGCTCCTCCTTATACGTACGGTAACGAATAATACCATCGAGAATTTGTATTCCGCCGCCGCCGCTCATTAGCTTATTGCTCTCTGCAATGGTAAACGGATGATTCATCCCATTTTGCACATGTGGCGACGCCCCATGTTGGTAGTCAACTGAGCTGCCGTAACATTGTTCTTTGCTTTGTTGGTCGGAGTTTACCTGCTTGAAAGCATCGCTACTATATCCCGCATGCCGCATATTGTCATCAATGAAGTGACGACCATTGCCGCGGCCACCGCCGATGTGAGGGATAGGCTGCGGGTTGCCAACTCCCGCCACCGCCACCGTGTCGTACTGCAGTGTTTGGGCCGACGACATATAATAGTTAAAAGAAATTGTTCAAAATAGGACTAAAGTATAAACACAATTTTAAAATAGGGATAATAAGTATGTATGATTTAAAATTTTCTGTAATAGTTAAAAGTAAATACTACCTCCGTTGGTTGTCCACTTTCAATTTGGCACGATTATTAATGGGAAAGTTCCCGAAATAGGACTAAAAGAGTTTGAAAATTCCAAAATAGGACTGACATGTTTTTATTCCCAAAATAGGAGTAATTACTGTCAAGTTTCGAAAATACTGCCATGTTTGAAGTCTGGTACTGCCAAAATATGTCAGTAATTAGTCCTATTTTGGGAATAAAAACATGGTAGTACTATTTTGGAATTTTCTAGTTCTTTTAGTCCTGTTTTGGGTAATATTTCCTTATATTAATAAAGTGGTTGAAAAGTAAAAGTTGTGGTTGAGATTTGAGTAGAATAAAGTGAATTGATAAGAACCACATATTTCATCCAAAAAAGGAAACAAGACATTCATTTTGGACAACCCAAAAAGGAAAGTAGGACAACCAAAATGGGACGGAGAGAGTATTTGGATTGGAAGTAGGGTTGGGCTCCTCACCAAGTGAATGCTCCTAGATGAGCCTTCCTCCGAGTATTTGGCTGGTTGGTTCTTCTTGCCAGCATTACGGAACGTGATGCCACTTTGAAGAACCATTTTTGACGTTTTTTTTTCTTCCTTCGAATTATACAGAGATCTAATTTTGGTGAATTTATAAGGTTGGTACGTACTTGGATACCTAAAGAAGACGAGAATGAAAGAGACTTCTTTGCTAATTATTCTTCTCATTAATTGATGCTCCATTGACTGGTCGTAATATTATACAAACACCCACCTAAGCTTATACATTTGGTATATATTCTTCTAGGAAATAAAATTCCCAATTTAATTACTTTAATAGTATGTCAAACCTAGGGGCTGAACACAGATCTGAGATTTCTCGTTCCGTACCGAGAACCGTCCCGAACTGTACCAGAACCGAGCGTACCGAACATTTTAATAATATGGTATGGTACCGGTTCTTAGTGAGAACCGTCCCAAAACCATATTGAACCATACCGTCCCAAAACGTCCCATAATGTCCCAAAATAATCGCTATAGAAAATAGTATATTAAGAAGTACTCCCTCCGTTCCTAAAAATTCTTCCCGGTTTGAATTGGCACGCCTATTAAGAAAGTGGAATAAAGTGGAAATGTGTGGTTGTGGTTGTGTGAGAAAAAGGTAAAATGAATGTGAGCCACACAAATTGTCCAAAAAGGGAAAGTGGGAAGAATTTTTGGGAACGGCCCAAAAAGGAAAGTGAGAAGTATTTTTGGGAACGGAGGGAGTATATTATATATTGGTATTATATTAGTTTATTAATCTACATTTTGATTACTCAAAACTTTGGATCCCAATACAATTATACTAAATTTTAAGGAACACTTAAACATACGGGTACTAGTAAAGTAGTAATAACTATGAGGAAAGAAAAGGTCAAATAAGGCATTCTACTATTACGAAATCATCACATAATTAAGGTCATGTACTCAAATAAAGAAAAAGGTCATGTACTCAATAAAGTGTCATATAAATACGTCTACTTATAAAAAGCAATTGAATGAGTCAAAACGGCCCGTTGACAACCTCCTAATCCCGATTTTAGCTGGTGCATTGTTATTTTTGCCTTGTATTTAAGCCAACCCTGGCCAAATATTTCACGTCAACCTTATAACCTATTTTAAAAAGATAGCCAAACATACGTTGAAACAGGGATATGATTACGAGGTTGTCAATATAGGTCATTAGGACTCATCCGATTACTTTTCATAAGTAGACGTACTTATATGACACTTTATTAGTACATGACCTTATGCGATAATTTCATAATAGTAGAAGACCTCATTTGACCTTTTTCTCTAACTATTATAAGGAACACACTTAAACCTAGTTAGTATTATGTCAGCGACCTCTTCTCTACTACTCTACATCCTTCCGACCTTGTCGCCACTCGTCATTCTCCAACCACATCCCTCCCATGTCAGTATTCCTCCTCGATTGGGCTCACCTACAAGTCTACAACCATATTTTGTAGAGGTAATCTTCATTTATTCCTTTCCAATTGATTTTAAGGAGTGATTGTAAACTTTAATTCGCAGAAGCTATGTATAGAGTGTTTGGGTGCAATAATAGTGTGTTTTTTTTTTTTTTTTGAAAAAGTGGAAATTAATCAATCAAGAACTAGCTATGATAAAACCTAGATTATTTTTTACTTTGTGGAGTTAATTATTTAGCAAATGAATAGTATCGAAGAACCGTTCCAATCCGTACCGAACCGTACTGAATATTGGTACATAACGGGACATGTTCTATACATATTCGGAACGGTACTGGCTCTTTGATTTTCAAAGAACCATACTTTAGGACGTGACATGTTTTTTTAAATAACCATCTCGTACCGTCTCATGCTCACCCCTAGTCAAACCAATAAATAGTTATAACTACAATATAATCTCACTAGTCATGTTTAAAGTTTAAATTAACGACCTAAAGTCTCGATGGACATTAAAATAACCCTAAAATGATAAGGAGTATATATAAACTTATTTCCCAAATGAATGCACTTCACAAGAATACTTTTAAAACTATTAAGTGTTCAAGGATATTTTTTTTAAAGAAATTAAAACTGGGAACGTCACAAGGGATTGAACCTCGATCAGCGGCTAAGAATTCCTTTTAATTTGTACCAATAGCCATTAAACTGGTGCCTTTAGATGGCATCTAGTCTCTTTATACTCCGTAACTTATTAGACTCCAATGTTAATTGCAAGCATAAACTAAATTTAACATATGACGTGCACTTTGTCGTGGTGTACACTCAAAATAATAATACAATACAACAATTATACGTAGTATAACGAAGTAAGGTTCGTATCCACAGGAAAAAGAATACTTCTCTCTTTATAAGCTAGTAACAAGGGGGGTTTGGATTGAGTGGATAAACTTAAATTATATTCAAACACGAAGATGAACGAGTTATGTGGTTTACTTAATAAGAAGAAGACTTGGCTTTGCTTTTATCCACTTAATGAAATGTTCGTCGATCCCGGTTATATCTTTAACTATCTTCCTCTCGAATACTCAATCGAGGAGTATATCCAGATCATCGAGGGTAGCTATTAATAACGAGATGCGTTCATTAATAAAACTTACTATCGAGTCAATATAGAACAAGCGCCGTATATTAACTTGATAGTAGCAATAAACTTAAGATGAAAACGATTGAGATTGATAACCTCAACACAAGCGGTTTATTGGTTTAATCAATATAATTAATTCCTCTTGACTTATTAACCATGAGAAGCATGCATTAACACCCCAAGTTTACTACCATTGAAAGAACCGAATTAATAACAAGCGTATTAACCGATTGATTCTAGTAATAATTAATATATGAAACAAAACTAATTGATCCTTTAAGTAATGCTCAAAATATTAATATGGAATATGAATATGAAATAATTAATATTCAAGGAAGAAGATTAAAGGAAATAACTCACAACTTACAAATCATTAAACTTCAAAGTAGCAAAACCAAGATGGAAGAGTTTAGCTCCTCATTTGGAGACTAAACATGATGAAAAATATAAAGAAAGAACTTGTCTAAACTGAGCTAAGAAGTATATGTGAATTGGTGATCTTATTGTGAAGGAAAAGGGGTGTATTTATAGGTGTTTGGAGGTAGCAGGGTGGTGTACCCGACCGGGTATATAGGGTACTCGATCGGGTATTTTAGACAGTTTCCCGGAAAATCACTTTTCTAGACATACCCTATCGGGTATGAAGGCATACCCGATCGGGTATGAGCCAAATCTTCAAAATCCTGCATGTTTTTTTGTCTCTCCAGATCTCTCCAGATTCTGATTTTGACACCCGAATCAACTCAATACTCGATCGGGTATTGCCTATACCTGACCGGGTATATGAAATATTTTTTCAATCTTCTTTTGATCTTGTCCCCTCGCACTTTCCTTGATCTTTTGGGGTCCAAACTTGATCCTTTGGATGATCTTGACCTGTTTTAAGCTCAGAATAATCCTAATCTAAACAAATTACATCTATCTAAGAAAATTAACTAATTACACCAAAAGTGTGTAATTTTCCAAACAACAACAAATAAAACTAGTTAAAATAGAAATAATACATGATAAAAATACAACTCTATCAACATATTTCTATATTATACACCATAGTCATCAACAATCAAAATATAAAGGATTAATCACAATTTATTGGTTTAAAACTTTTATCAAACACGCTGGCAGCTGAAAAAAAAAAAAAAAAAAAAAAAAAAAAAACTTTTATCAAACACATAGTGGGTATAGAGGTTTATCCCTAGCCTTAGTTAAGAAACCAGCCTCTAATGATCATATTAATCACAATAAAATATTGAAATGTAATGGAACATGAAATTACAAAGGAAATAATACCTAAACACCAATGATTTCGGAGGATGAACTTCCTTCCTCAAGAACTTGAAGAAAAATAGCAAGAACAAAATATAAAAGCTAGGAATTAATCTATGGAATGAAATTATTATGTTTGATGAATTGAGGGCTTTATATAGGCTAAAGAATGACATCTTTTAGTCTATTCGAGCCCAACAATCAGGTATGGAGCAATATTTGATTAAACAATGAGGAAATGAAGTTTTCTCATAAAAATCCTCTTGCATGCATGTCGTTGTGTTTAAGCAGAATCGGCCCCCAGAAAAAAACAGGATAAAATATGTGAAAAAAACCTTTCGACCGACGCCAGTCCTAGACTGAACGGTGCCGGTTGCTGCGCCCAAAAAAGCGCTTCATTTCTCTTCCTCCGAAATGGATCCAGAAGTGTTGGTTTTCGCCTCGGGATTTTGGGGATGTTCCGCTACGAATTTGGACATGATTCCTTCACCAAAGTTGTAGATAAAGAAGTCTTATATCCACCAAAACTTGAATGACATGATTTTATTCATCCAACCAAAAGATATGGATAAAACATTGAGAGGTATGCATCCTGAAATCCCTTCAACAACATATGAGTTTATTGGTTGATTGAGTCTCGATCCTTTCATATTCTGGCCATGGTGTCTGCACAACATTTGTAGATCATTGAGTTTTTATTAACATGAATTTCGAATCGAGTCATTTGGAATTCCCTACAATACGTTATACTCAAATTATGGGCAGAACGTCATCCTCTTGGTCCCAAAAGCCGTTCATCACAACGTTTTATGCTTTAGCTCTCATTCTAAAAGTATTTGTCCGATTTCTCTTTGTTCAACAAAATGCTTATAAATACTTATGTTAAGCACAAGTAAATATAACGGCTACCAAATCCCCCCACACTTGAGCATTGCTTGTACTCAAGCAATTTCTTTGTATTGAGGTACAATTAGAGAAGAAACAAAACCATGCAAATTAAGAGTTTAATAAGATGATAAAAATTCAATATAAACACTCTAATCTCTCTCCGGCCGAAAACCTTTTTCTATTACTCACGATAAATGAATTTAAGATTAAGAATAATATTTAAACACTGTGATAATTTTGTGATAATTTAGGCAATGTGTGGGTACGTCGGTGTTATTTTTTTTTTGCGGATCGACAACTTGAGTTTGTAGAGAAGGCTATTCTAGGAGAATATGAGTTTGTGTTTTTTATTTTTTATTTTTGCTTTTGTATATAAACTCCTTTTTTTGTTCTCCGTAATTAAATATCTGGATTGTCATAAATGAGGAGAATCCAACAATATTTACTACTACATTTTTGGGTTTTTCATACAAAGCCTATTTGTAGGGAAATATCATATTTTGTAGGTAGAACATTTTGTAGACAAAATAAATTTGTGGCTATGTTTGTAGGGAAATCATCGTAGCGAAAAATATAACTCGAAAAAATTTATAACTTTGTCTACAAAAGTTTATGCACACGAAACTTTTCTAGACAAATAAAATTTGTCTTCCAAGCACTTTTACCTCAACATTGTTTGTAGGCTCAAGATATTTTTTCCAACAATAATTTGTTGTATGGAAAAACTTGTATAGATAAAACATATTTTTCTCTACGAATATGTTTTTGTAGTGAACTGAAGAATGTTCAAAAATGCTCCCACAAATTATAGGTCCTACAAATGATTTTTTCCAGCAACAAATATCTTTAGACTACAAAATAGTCTAAAGATACATTTTAGACTAAAAATCTGGAACATACTCAACTTCGTAAGGTACATTTCAAGCAAAGGATGTGCATAATACAGTTTAACAACTTCATATCAAACTAAATCTTTATCATTGAGTGCTACTGTGCTAATACCATTCAAAAATTAAAAAACACTTCAACTGAAAGTGAAACGTCAAATAAATGAATAACAAATGTGCTGGTTGATCTAGATGCCCTTAAAAAATAACCTAATAATATCATATGAAGTTTAACTAATCATCCAAGAGCGTGTGAGCCTCATCTTCTCCATCATCTTCAAGCGCAATGGAGTGAATTATAACAACACCTACTTGCAGTAAAGATTGATGCCAAGATTTAAAAGTAGAGTTGAACTTTTGCCCAACATTTTTCAAGGTGCTTTGCATTCTCTGTCCAATATCTATTATATTCGAGCCGCATTAGCAGCCTTTCGCGCCACTCGTTCCAGCTCCAACTCTTTTGGTTGTTGTCACTGAATATCGAAGATGGCCATCTCCAAGACCACAAATCCGATGACCCAGGGGGAAAAAGTGTCATCTTCAGCAATGTAACCTGTAAAAACCACCCCACCAAACCCTTCATGAACAGCCAGTTTATTGCTTCTGGGCTAAACCTTCCCTGAAGACCCAATGATAAACCAGCAAGAACAACATAGGTGCCCAATACCATAAAGGGTATGTACAAATCTGGAGCATTTATGTCATAAATTGGGGGCTCTGTTGATATGAAGATATTATTCTTTCACAATCATAAGATGCTAGAGTTGATATTAAAATTTTACAACTATTAATAAGCAACAAGATTATTGACCATAGTGCATTTGTAATTACCGTGAAGATTTGGATTGAAGGAAGCTCTGTTGATATGAAGATATTATCCTTTCTCCCTGTGACAAAAAAATGATTAAAAGTTAACATAGTGATAATTAATCAATTCTGTACATCACATTTCTGAGACCATGAAAAATTAAACAAATAATAATAAATTTCTGAAAATATAAACAGGTAGTAGATAATTAGAATTACTCACAAGAAGTTAAATAACACAACTAATTAATGGTGGGCAGTTTACTATAGTGACCGTAAAAATCTATCAAATATTTGGTGGATGCATGTGAGACATGATAAATAAATCAATATAATACTATTACAATTTACAACCCCTCAAAAGAGTCATGTTTTTGATACTTTTTATCCTAGGAATTTCAATAAATTTTCTATAGAAAAAATGAATTTCAATAAGTAAAATTAAAAACATTTAAATTATTAGTAGAACCAATTAAAAATACGAACATATCAGATTATTCCAAGGTGAAAAACCACTTCTAGCATCAACTTAAGTAATTTCTTTTCCTCTCTAACACCAATTCAAGATCATATTTTTTAATAAAAAATTATTACAAAAAGGATGTGAAAGCAGGGTGGTGACAGACCATATCCTTCTAGCAGATGGCATACCCTCTAAACAGCAAAAAAAATGCTTTAAGGCCAAATGTTCAAAAGCTATATAAGAGTAATCTGGACGGTCATTGAACGCAGCAGTCCAAGTCTCCAAAAAAAATTAAACTGCAAAATGGCAAATATGAGAACTCATATGTATTATAAAAGCATAAACTTTGTGAGATTAGCTTAATAAGCCCAAGTACGGGCAGTTAGTATCTAAGCCATAAGCTTTCCACCCATGTTGTAATCAAAATTAAAACTTTCCTCTTGCCTAGTTTAAAACATGGTAAAGCTTACAAGGAGAATGTACATGTATATATACCTCAGTATAATTATATTGAATACACTTTTTACTCGGGACTTTTATCAAACACATTGGGGCTAAAGTTCTTCGAGACTTCGACAAAGAAGAGCAATCAAAAAATAAGAATATGTTTTCAATCATTAGAAATCAATGGCAAATAATTTGTTGTTGAGAGATACATAATCGAAGAGTATTAAAAGAGGCATCGAATATAATCTCAATAAGAAGGGCAAATACTCTTGCAAATTATTCAAATATGAAAGCAATTGAGAGATACACAATCAAGGTGATTAATATCAAACCTAAACTGAATTGTAAGCTCAATTTTAAACATTGAAAGAAGCATCAATCGTTGGTTAAGGATAGTGAAAAATATATGGATAAATTGTACCTAAAATTGGAGGTTGAGATTCAAGATCTGACTTCTTAGGATGAAGGAGAACGTTTGAAGCGGAACATACGAAACCGAAAAACATAGGAGAGTTGTTCGTGCGTTTTAGGGCAGGAATTCGGAGACAGTTAATTCACCTTGCGCGCTAACTTTTTGAGTTTTGGGTAGGAAGAGAGCGCTCCAGAAGTTTTTGTTTGGGCGGAAATTGGAAAAACTTGGCCGCGCTGGAGTCTTTGACGTTCTTTCCCTGGCGCCCTCGAATGTAGAAATTCTACAAAGTAAAATTTAAATGATTTGGCCCCTAATTTCTAGTGCGTAGTGCGCGTACCTTCCCTGGCATGTAGCTTAGTTTTTTTTTGTTGACAGATTGTAGCTTAGATCTAATAATAATAATAATAATAATAATAATAATAATAATAATAATAATAATAATAATAATAATAATGTGTATGTAACTATGTATTATTCAAAGTGAATGTCATCCAATAATATTGAAATTGGTTGAATTGGTTGATTCTACTGAAATTTATGAAGTTCTGGTCGAAGTGATTGTATTGATGGATTACGGTGATTTGTGAAATATATACATATAATAATTGTTATATACATATAATAATTGTTATTAATAAATAAAATGAAACATATATGAAAAATAGCTAAAATGATCATCTACAATAACTTCATCTAATAGAGATTAGAGACCGGAAAGTAACTACAAACTTATTTTTTCTTATTATTGCACAATTCAGCGTGCGAAATCCAAAGTTGTATGACTAGTGAAAAAGATAACCGGTAAATCTAATAAACTGAAAAAGGGGTTCACCAAATAGGGTCTTAATTTGAGATTTGAAAGAGTTTTTGTTGTTGGCTGTGTGTACTTGTAAACTTTACTAGAGATGGCAATTGTGACCGATCCGATGGATACCCGTACCGAACCGTCCCGGTCAAAATAGGAAAAACCGCATTGACCAGGTAACGGGTATGGGGCGGGGAATACCCGTTTTGTTTTTACGGGTAACGGGGCGGTTACGATTACCAGCCCCGTACCCGTCCCGTTTATTTTTAGCTATATATTTATTACTCGTACATTCTAATCTATTATTTGTCCCAAAACTACTAAAAGATAAGAATTTTCTATTTTCGTTGTGTATATATGAATAATAGATGTACTAACTATAATGTATGAATGAAAGTTTTTAATAGAGCTTAATAGTCTGGTTTCACTATTATTGGATTTTTTCATGATTATTAGTGTTTAGATTAAGTATTTTTTTGGTTGCCTTCTTTCTCGTTTTTTAGATATGCGAAACTGTAAAGTGGCGTTTGAGTCTAGAGTTGTATAGGTGATGTCATTTTCCTCTCTTTAAAATAAATATTATTCTTATATTAAAATATCAATGATTAATTTAATATAAAGATTACCCGGGGTTATACGCGTTACCCATTGTGGTGGTTATGGTTTGGGTAAAAATTTCCCATTGGGTAATGGGGCGGTTATGGAGCGGGTAATTACCGAATGGGACGAATATGGTTATATGTAAAACTGTTCCCGATCCGCCCCGTTGTCATCCCTAAACTTTACCATTTCTCTTATTTCAATTCTTCACTTTTCATTTATAAAAGTGAATATTTTTACTTTTTTAATTTGATAGATCACATAGAAATTAAATATGAACCACAAAACAATTATTTTGTTTGCAAAAGGAGCTTTGTGGACATAATTATTTTGTATGGAAAACAAATATCTGTAGTTAAAAGAATGCGTCCACGAATAATTTATTTTGTCGTGACAAAATTCATTAGACTACAAATCTAATTTGTATGCAAAGCATGTTTGTAGGGAAAAGGCTAGCCCCACAAAATAATTTCTCGTCTAGGAAAGCAATTTATGCCGACGAAAATAATTTGTATGGAAAAAAATATTTATAGTCAAAGCAATATGCCCACAAATGATTTATTTTGTCGTAAAAAGACACTTTAGACTACAAATTTAACTTTGTATGCCCAAATTTTTTAGGCAAAGCATGATTTTCTAGTAGTGATAGTGTGATTTGAAATTGGGATGAAACCATGAATTTGCACTCTATGCACATTTGTATGGATTTGAAAAATTGTAACAAATTTGAGTGAAAGAGGTGGTTTCAAGATTAAGAAATATTTTAATTAATCTAACATGACATTATATTGTGAGTAAAATAATTGAAAATCTTTCTCAACCAAAACCCTTATGGATACAGAAGATGTACAACTCTTATTCGACGTGGGATGAACCTCACATCCGATGGTCACCAAAAGCCGCTCAAAAAGACCCCAAAATGAAACAGACCACTTCCTTTATCCAGTTGACGAGAGGTTTGACTCCCCACAGAAACTAGGAGTAGCTCTCAAGCGGTTTAAATTAGCTAAGCCGGATGCAAAAATTTACCAAGCCTATCTGCAACGAGCAATCAAGTTCCACAATAAATATAACAGATCTATATCTGCTTCACTTGGAATTCCCTCAAAAAAATTTAATTGCTGATATAATTTAAGTTCCCTGTTTTGCTTTACCGTTGTACTCTCAAACTTTATTCTAATAAATTTGGGAGGTGTTCTCCGCCACCCCTAACCTTGTGTGGTTGAACCGGGAAAAAAAATAAAAACCTTAAAAGAGAGAGTATCAAAAATTTTATCCTTCCTAGAAAAATTTTATTTGCAAAGAATTTTTTTTCAACTAATTATTCACCCCCCACACTTCATTTATATTGTCCTCAATGTAGATTGGAGAATGTAATGCAAGATGAGATCTTCAATAGTGGAATGAGATGTCTTTGAGGGAAGGAAATGCATGATACCTGAGCTGAGATCGATGAATGATAAGACGAATCGTCCCTCCTTCCCGGGACGAGTGTTTCTAGTAGGGCCTCCTTCATGGCTGTCCTGGCTGCTCAACTTGCCGAGACACATACTCCCTTCGGGAATCGTCTGTGTCGGTACGTCTGTGCTAGTATGTCTCATGGGGAGCCTACCCGCTACCCGGTCGATGGGAGTGATGAGACGAATCGTCCCCTCTTTCAATTCCTGGGATGAGTGTTGCCGGGAGGGCCTCCTTCCTGACTTTCATGACTGCTCAACTTGCCATGACACATACTCCCTTCTAGATCCGTCGGTGCTGGTACTTCTGTGCCAATACGTCTCCTGGGGAGCCAGCCTGCCTACCTGGGTATAACGAGTATTATACCAATATCAAATGAGCTTACATAATTTATGAAATGAGCATTGAAAAAAATAAAAAATAAAACTCATTTAAAATGTCTACTATTCTCAAAATTTCTTTTGCGTAAGTTCATACCTGTAAAACAATGTGTAACTTAGATTTCTCCTAATCTAGAGCAAACAAGTGACCAAACTCACCAAAAAGAGAAAAAAGAAAATAGTGCAAAAAAGGACGAATCCAACTAGTGCTATACATATGCCAGAGCCGCCGTCTACCCAAGCGGGGGAGTCCGAAATCTAAGGTGCTGCGTTCAGTCAGGAATCTGGCGAGTCATTTTGTGAATGACGACGAGCGACGAGCATTAGGTGAACAACGAAGTGCGAACAAGGATCTGCAATGGAAGCTAGAGATCGATTTGCGAACTAAAAGCCCGACTTTACTTTGCGCACGGTACAACCGACGTTATGATATAATTTGCATGTTCCACCTCCCCATCATATCATGGTGTATCGATCGCTTCCTATATGTAGGCAATTCAAATACTCCTCCGCTCCCCTATATTTGTCCCATTTTTCCATTTTGGAGTATTACTTTATATTCACTTTATCAACTCATTAACAACCACATAATTTTACTTTTCTTAAAAACCACACAAGTCTCTTTCGTCCCAATAATAGAGGGTGGGAGCTAGGTAGTATATAATGACAATAATATCTTTCATTCCTTATTAGTAAAAAATTTTTTAAAAAATCATATTTTGAAAATTTAGAATGAGAAGAATTTAACAATATTTTTTAAAAAATTAATTTATAATATATAAATTAATAAAATATAATATGTAAATAGTGCAAAAAAATTCAATGTTACATTTAAAAGAGAACTAGTATATATCATTATTCCATTCTTAGAAACGGGAGGAACACAATAAGGGACAAGTCTGTAATAAGCAGCAGCTAGCAAGCTGTGCTTTTTAATTTTGAGTTATCTAAGATCGGTAATACGAAGTATATAAAGATCGATCAGATAGATTCTTATTATACAGTATATATATATATGGACGTGCTTAATTAATTAGGGGAATTATATCATAATGAGGCGATCGATCGATCATTATATGGTTTCAATCATCAATACTCTTCAGTTCCCAGTGGTCGCTCTGCTTTTCCCTGAACAACCCATCTGGACGGCGGCTCATCTGATGACGACTAACACCATCCACAATCTTACCTCCAAAGCCGCCGCCGCCGCCGCCCAGAAACTTATAACAACCCTCTGCAGCTAGAGCGGGATTCAGCTGCTTATTCTTCATCCCTTTCTGCCCATAGTAGGATTCAACTGAGCTGATCACGTGCTGTTTACCGCCGCCAAACCCGTGTTTGTCGCCGCCGCCAAACACGTGTTTGTCGCCGCCAAACCCGTGATCGTCGTGTAAGTTGTGATGTTTGCCGCCGCCGAAACCGTGAACGTCATCGTCATCGTAACAATGTTCTTTGCCGCCACCGTAAGTTTTGGAGAACTCATGGTGCATCTTGTTTTCGTAGTGGTGGTCATAGTGGCCGTCGTCGCCGACGCCGTGGTGCGGGATAGGGCGCGGGTAGCTATGTCCCGGGGCCGCCGCAACGTGGTACTGCGGCGGTTGGGCGGCGGACATAAAGTAGTGGGAGTTGAAATTATTAGGGTTAGGGTTGGGCCTCATCATCTGCATGCTGGAGGAGCCATACCCATCATTGTAGGAATAGTAGTCTTCCTCTTCATGGGAGTAGTTGGCTTGGTTCTTGTACCCATGGCCAGCTTGATGAGGGAACATCATCTCACTTTGGAGAACCATTTTTTGTGGGAAGTTTTGTTTTCTTTCTGTCTAGGGTTTTTGCTAGCTTGATGAGAACATAGAGAGTGATTTTGGTGAATTTATAAGCCTTGTAATTGGATTCCTAGAAGATGAGGATGCTCTTAAATTATTCCTCCACAAATCGATGCCTCATTTAATGGTCATAATACACACACCTAATTAACCTCCACAAATACATATTATTCGCTTTGTTTCTTTTCTTTTTTTAGGAAATATAAGATATGATTCGCAATTACTTATGTGCAAAAAAAGAAAAGATTCGCACTTACTTATATTGAAATATATTAGGCCACATGCATTTGTCACCTCATTGAGACACACTCCTACGTGAATCATATTTCTCTATATGCATGAATATTGCATGGGCCATATTTTGAGATATCCTTCTCTCTCTTATCACACACTATCTTTTGTTGTAATATAAGTATGCATGCATACATACGAACTTGGCAGAATGTAAGAGGAGATTTTCTCCTAATGTTCATCAATATAAATTACTCATTTGATATTTATTCTCAATTTTAACATGGTATCAGAGCCAAAACCTTGAAGATTTCTTTGTTTTCTCAAAATTATTTTTTTACTTTTCTTTCCCTCTCTGCTGCTCAAATTGACATGGCAGAAACAGTATCGCATACTCGCTCTTGGATAATTGATTCCGGAGCTAGTGAACACATCACTTGTGATAGTGATGGCCTTTTTAATGTCCTAACCCATTCCTCTGAACCGGCTGTTCAAATACCCAATGGAGAATTAATACCGGTTTCCGCCATTGGTAGTCTCTATCTGCCTAATGGGTTCTATCTTCAGCGTGTTCTATTCGTTCCGCAGTTCCAATGCAACTTGCTCTCTGCCAGCCGTCTCACTGGTGATCTCAACTGCACGCTCACTTTTTCTTCCAAATTCTGTATTCTGCAGGATTTATCCTCGAAATCACTAATTGGCATGGGTTATTTCCGCAATGGTTTATATTATTTGGATTCATCAAGGGGTGAAAAAGTTGCAATGTCAGCTTCTATTTGTTCTGATTTATGGCACCAACGGTTGGGACACGCCTCAGACGGAAAATTGCAACAGATCACGTTTCTGAAAGGTTTTCAACGGAACGGTAATTCTTGTGATCCTTGCTTACGAGCTAAGCAAACCCGCCTTAGCTTCCCAAAGAGTACAAGTAAGACCACTTGTTGTTTTGAATTAATACATTGTGATATATGGGGAGCTTATAGATGTGACTCTAGTTCCGGAGCGCGTTACTTTTTGTCAATAGTTGATGACTTCACTAGAGGTGTTTGGGTCTATCTTATGAAAAACAAGTCAGAAGTCGGTCAAAAGTTGATACAATTTTGCAATATGGTACAAACTCAATTTGAAAAGAGGGTCAAGCGCATACGTACGGATAACGGAGTTGAGTTTCAAACTAACCTTTTATGTCAATATTATGAACATTGCGGGATTATTTTGGAGACATCATGCACGGATACCCCCCAACAAAATGGGGTTGTGGAACGTAAACACAAACATATTTTGGAAATAGCCAGGGCACTCCGTTTTCAGTCTGGATTGCCTATTGATTTTTGGGGAGAATGCATTCTCACCGCTGTTTATATTATCAACCGATTACCGTCGCCTGTCATTTTAAACAAAAGTCCTTTTGAAGTATTATTTGGGAAGGTACCTAGTTATGAACATTTACGTGTATTTGGTTGTCTGGTATACGCTCACAACAATAAGCGTAAAGACAAATTTGGCGAAAGGGGGAGTCCTTGTATATTTCTTGGATATCCTCACGGACAAAAAGCGTACCGAGTTTTTGATTTACAAAATCAAAATATTTACAGCTCTCGGGACGTGAGTTTTTTTGAAAATGAATTCCCATTTAAATTGATTGATCATGAAGGAAAGGATTTTGGATCCATTGTTCAAGGTGCCTATGAAAAAATAATACGAGGAGATAATTCCAGTAGCCCCATGACTCAACTACATCCACAAAATCCACAAAATAAAGGAGGCCCACACTCCAATCCTTCCACATGCCAAATTCATGCTCCAGTAGACACATGCGACCCTTTCTCTGTAGAATCAACAGCCCCATCCCTTCCCTCATGCAGAATCCGACACACAAGCAGAGAGGACTCAGAACAGGACCACACACGTACAGATGCCGGGCCACCTCCTCACGGACTGGTGCCTGAACGGCTACAACTAAGACCTGCCACAAATCACGATCAGTCACTCTCCCCACAAACTAAGAAAGCCCAACCGGACAACCGCAAAAACAACTGCCATATAGATGGCGGGCCCTCTCCTCATCACCACGCACCAGCCGGGCAGTGCCTTGACCGGCCAGATTTTCAGCTTCCCACTTCACCAGTTAGAAATGAGAATTATGAGAGCTTGGATGCACATGGAACTGGTACTAGTAGGACCGACCAATCATCTACCGCTGACCATTCTGGTTCACCGATACCAGGCAGAGCCTTACCTATCGGAAATGAACTGAGGAAAAGTAATAGAATCAGGCAACTTCCTAAGCACCTTGCTGAATTTGATACCGATTTGCCACCATCCATTGACCATTCTCGGTCAACTACCGGTTCTGCCGACTCAGTGGTTTACCCACTTTCTAATTTCATCAATTATGACAGATTTTCTACTAATCATAAGGCTTTTTTGACGGCCATCACTTCCCGTGATGAGCCAAAGCGATTTTCACAGGCAGTTCAAGATCCATTATGGCGTGAAGCCATGCAAAAAGAAATTCATGCTTTAGAAGAAAATGGTACATGGACCCTCATTCACTTACCACCAGGAAAGAAGGTGGTTGACTCTAAATGGGTCTATAAAATCAAGTATAAACCAAATGGCGACATAGAACGTTACAAAGCTCGATTAGTTGCCAAGGGCTTTACCCAAGTTGAAGGAATTGATTTTCACGAGACTTTTGCCCCAGTTGCCAAACTCGTCACTGTACGATGTTTATTGGCCGTTGCAGCAAAACATAATTGGGAGGTGCATCAATTAGATGTTAATAATGCATTTCTTCACGGAGACCTAAATGAGGATGTTTATATGCGTGTGCCACAAGGGTTTGCAAAAAATGGAGACACACGCGTTTGCAAATTACAAAAATCCTTATACGGATTACGTCAGGCCTCCCGCAACTGGTACCATAAATTCACTCAAGCCCTCATTGGGACAGGTTTTCGTCAGTCTCGAGCTGATCACTCTTTGTTTATCTTTCGCCAAGGAAACATCAACACATTTGCTCTTATTTACGTTGATGACGTCCTACTGGTCGGAAATGACGTCTCTCATATTTCTACTGTTAAAAATTACTTGGACATCAAGTTTAGCATCAAAGACTTGGGAAAATTAAAATATTTCCTTGGCATTGAAGTTGCACGTTCTCCGGAAGGATTTGTCCTAAGTCAGCGAAAATACACTCTTGACATCTTGGAGGAATGTGGTTTCTTAGCCAGTCGACCTAGTTCATTTCCCATGGAGCAAAATCTAAAACTTTGTCCCGACGATGATAGTCCACATGTGGATGCTTCTTCCTATAGGCGACTGATTGGTCGTCTGCTATACCTTACAGTCACTCGGCCAGATATTGTTTACTCTGTCAGTCAGCTCAGTCAATTTCTCCATAGCCCCCGACAGACTCATCTGGATGCCGCCAGTCGTGTCCTACGCTACTTAAAACAAACACCTGGTCAGGGCATATTTTTATCTTCTGATAATGACTTCACACTCAAAGGCTATTGTGATGCAGACTGGGCCGGTTGCTCATTCACCCGCCGCTCAAGTACTGGATATTTTATCACCCTTGGCACTTCACCCATATCTTGGCGGACAAAGAAACAATCTGTTGTATCTCGTTCTTCTGCCGAAGCAGAATATCGCGCTATGGCCGTCACAGTTAGTGAAATCTTATGGTTGCGGTGGTTGCTTCAAGATCTTACAATTAACCTCACGGGCCCCACTCCTCTCTATTGTGACAATCAAGCCGCAAGACACATTGCACTTAATCCAGTATTTCATGAACGTACCAAGCATGTAGAGATGGATTGTTATTTTGTTAGGGAAAGAGTTGCTAGTAACGAAATTCAGCCATGTTGCATCTCCACGACAAATCAAGTGGCAGACATCTTTACAAAAGCACTCGGGACTGATCGTTTTCAATTTCTACGGAACAAGTTGGGTGTTCGTAACCTTCACACTCCACCTTGAGGGGGAGTATTGAAATATATTAGGCCACATGCATTTGTCACCTCATTGAGACACACTCCTACGTGAATCATATTTCTCTATATGCATGAATATTGCATGGGCCATATTTTGAGATATCCTTCTCTCTCTTATCACACACTATCTTTTGTTGTAATATAAGTATGCATGCATACATACGAACTTGGCAGAATGTAAGAGGAGATTTTCTCCTAATGTTCATCAATATAAATTACTCATTTGATATTTATTCTCAATTTTAACAACTTATGATAAACCATAAATATGTCTATCTAGAAAGACTACAATATAAACTTATCTTTAAATTATCTAGCTAGCTAGTTATCTTTAAATTATGCGGCTAAACTAGAAAGACTTGAGCAACATTTAAAAAAAGTTTTAAAAAAAAACTTTTTTTTTGAAAAAAAAAAACTTAAATGCTTTATCCTAGCGAATTCAAATGCCTGGCTGTAAAACAAAAAAGTGCAATAACATTGACAGAAGCTGAGGAAGTAGTATACATAGCTAATAAAAGATCCACTAATTAATGGGGTTTTGACATGAATATTAGTAAAACGGAGTTAATAGACAAAAAAGTGTCCTTTTCTTTTAATTTCCAAACATCTGACTAATAAACCTCTATATTGTCTAAACTACCCTTCATAGTTAATTTCCGGTCAGTTAATTTCCGTCAAATTGCAAACCGTGAAACTGCAAGTAGTGCGTAGTACGTTGCATTGCACCGCGGACCAATTCATGCATTCATTGCTTAATACTCCGTAACATTGCAATCATTTTGTATTTGCAAGAACGTACATTGCATTGCAATCTCTAATAATTAATGTTTTTTTTTAATTTGATGTTTTTCCTCAAGCTACATAGTTAAATACTACTTTCATCCTTAAATAAATGCAACATGTTAAATTTTACACTATTCACATGTTGTACTTTGAATACATTTTATTAATTAATGTATTAATATTTTTTTATGAAAAAATATTGTTACTTTTGTCTCATTGTAAATTTTCAAAATCTAATTTTTTTAATTTTTTTACTAATACATAATTATATATATTAATGGTCAAAGTCGTGTCTTGGCAAATGTGAAATGTTGACTGTTGCATTTATTTAAGAACGGAGGAAGTATTTAATTATTACATAAAAATTAGCTTCAGCAATTGTTCCAGTTACAATTGCTCCAATAACTGATTTCCAGTTACTACCGCTCTAGTTACTACCGTCTCAGTTACTACCGCTCCAGTGATCATCATCTCAGTTACTAGCACTCCAGTGACCATCATCTCAGTTACTACCTGTCCAATGACCACCGTCCCAGTTACCACCGCTCCAGTGACCACCATTTCGGTTATTGTCGCTCCAGTGACTAGTATTCCTGTCACTACCGCTCCAGTTAGAGTTACATGATCCGACAAGTTACTGGACCAATTATATTTACATGACCCTAACAATTACACGTTGCGTTATAGTTACTTGACTCGATCAATTACAGTCACCCGACTAATTTCAGTTACCAGACCCGCCAGTTACCTGATCAGTTACAGTTACCTAATCACGTCCAGTCATTACGGCAGGCGATCACCACCGACAACCACCACGTCCGGCACCGCCGGCAACCACCACTGCCATGTCCAGTAAATGTCGGCCCATCCGCTCCCCAGCCCCCTCCCCAACTCTCCAGCCCCCCATTCGGCCACAGCCGGTGAGCAGCACCACCCCATCCCCTCCCCTCCCTCCGCTGGCCACCCCTGCAATCATCTCCTTTCCCCTTCTCCTTGACCAGTACTCCGCACCCTTCCCCTGCGCCTCCCTCCCAACTTCGTAGCCCCCTCTTATCCTCAGATCCCTCCCCTCTCAACCTCCCAGACCCCATCGCCTATCTTCGTCGCCTTCCAGACCCTAGCCACCGGCTTCAATCCAACACCACAACCTTTCACTTTAACCGTGGAGAATAAGGAAGGAGAAGAAGAGTGAAGGAAGGAGACGCAAGCAGCCGGAATCATGGTTTACGAAGGCATCAGTCATGGTTGTCGGCCAGGATTCACTGTCGATTGTTGGGGGAGGGATGAACCGGAGGTTCTGGAGTTGTAAGATGAGCAGGTTTGTAGATCCCAGAGAGAGACGGAAGGAGACGTATGAAAGGGAATTGTGATCTTCAGATAGGGGAGATGGGGTGAAGGGCTGGGGTAATTTTGGGTTATCAGTTAAAATAGCTCTTTTTTTTTTGTCCGAATTTAGATGTTCTCTAATTTTTGTCTTTGCAATACTCTGGGGTAATTTTTCGGTCATTCTTTCCTAATTAATAGTCCCCCGTAGATATAAGCGAAGCGAATATTGTGAAAATATATACCGTAATCCTTGATATCGATGTTTTACTTGTGTTTTTCCTATTCAATTTTGTGGTCCAATATTATTACTTTAGCTTAGGATATATTCTGACCTAGGGTTGGACTGGGCCGGTTCGGCCCAACCCGAGACCCGGGCCGGGCCGGCCCGTTACTCTGCAGTACCGACCCGGTGGGCAGGGACCGGGATCGGGACTGAAGCCCGAACCGGGGCATTTTTCTGGCGGGCTACGGGATGCTGATTTGGTGGACCGGACCGGCCGTTCCGGGACCGCTTCGGGCCCTTTTTCCGCATGGTTGGTTGCTAGGCGGGTGGGGCTGGGTAGTTTGAGGGGGTTTTGGGGGTGGGGGGTAGGAATAAATCAGATCGAAAAACCAATTTTTTTATTAAAAATAAAACTAGACCCGACTTGGGCCCGGCTTGGTCCTAGTACCAACCCGGGCCAGCATCGGGCCTTCGTTCATCCCAAAACCCAATCCCACCCCAATCCCGGCTCGGGCCTGACCCGAGCCACTTACATCCCTATCATGGCCTATTACTCTTTAGGAGCCCAATGCATTGCCCCCATATGAAGCCTAATCAATGTGACACATCTCTGCCCACCAGGCCATTTTTGGCCAATTAGGTCCATTTCGGCCCGGCCAATAGAGTTGTTTTGCACCACCACCCCCCCCCCCCCCCTCCCTTTTCCTATTTATGGGGGCTTTCCCTCATTTAAGGATGCTTAATTTCTTCTCCTTCCTCACTCAACTTAGCTTCTCTCTTAAATGGCTTGTAAACTCCATTAATGAAAGCTTCTGTATAATGTAATTGTGAGGAGAGACTAATAAAATGAGTGATTTGGACATTAGCCTGAAAAGTTCCGTGATTTTTACCTTTTTGAGTTTTCACGTTAAAATCAGGTGTTCATACACTTTCTATACATTTATTTACTATTTCGTGTTGGATTAGTTTCAACATATTTATTTTATTTGAATGAAAATAGGCATAATTGTATTTAAAATTAGGGAAAAATAATTAAAATACCCCAAACTTTAAAGGGGTGTGAGATAAACACCCCAAACTTTCATATGTATTTTAAATACCCCAAACTTAATAAAAAAGTCATTTTAACACCATGGTCATGTATTATTTCTTTCAAAAATGTAGATTTATGGTGTTAATTGCATAATTTAAAATAGCAAATTGAAAATGATGCAATTATATAGAGTGTGTGGGGAGGGGGGGTAGTATTATTTTACAATAGATGTTTAGAATGTAAATTTCATCTTCATGAATGCTAAAAAAACTCAAAATATGTAATTAACACCATAAATTTACATTTTTGAATGAAATAATACATGAACGTGGTGTTAAAATAAATTTTTATATAAAGTTTGGGGTATTTAAAATACATATGCAAGTTTGGGGTGCTTACCTCACACCCCATCAAAGTTTGGGGTATTTTAATTATTTTCCCCTTAAAATTAACGTACACACACATTTAGTCACTGGGCATACAACAAAATAAGGAATAGTGTCATAACAAATTATGTGATCTGAGAGGAACATGTTTGTCTTTGCTATCGTATGGGCTTTAAGATTCACATATCGCTTACAAAGATATATAATACCTATTGTATAGAGTACTAAAAGGAGATTTACAATTTTAGTCCTGTAACTTTCGATTGTTATCATTACTAGTTTTGTAACTTTAATCATTTACAAATGTAGTCCTATAATTAATAAATTTTTACAATTATTTAGAGTGTATGGTTGAAGGGCCGGGGAAAAGATAAGTTTTAAGACTTGATCTCAACAAAGATAGCTGTCATGTACAAGAAACTAGGGTCGCCCCTTTGGAGTTGTGAAAATCGTGTATTTAAAATAGTTTTTGATGTAGTAAAAATATTCTCAATGTATAACAACAATAATGTATAATATGGTTGGTTTCAAGAACACTGAAAATAAAATAAGGAAACAAAGAAGTCCCTCCAAATCTTCCAAATTGGGCACGGCGGGGTTATGACTTATGAGGAGTTTCAAGGATTTTATATATTCCTCCACAACTTTCCTCTCACGTGCACCTTCCCCCAACTAAACACACGCAAGCCCTTCACTTTCGATCATCTCCTTCCCTACCAAAACGCTCAACCAACCGAAGTTGTTCACAACTTTTGACACACAAACAAGGGCTAACTGTCTTGCCCGCTATTGGGCATTGACTCCCGCACAACGTGCAGGCCAATGCTAGTATATTAATATGTGCAAACATCGTTTCTTTATGTTATTGTAAATATTAACCAAAAGGTTAAGTTTATATTTCCAGTTAAAGTATTCCAAAGTAATGGAAACTTCGCTTCAAGATGGAAGGAGTAAAAATTAATTACAAAGTAGCTAGTTCAATGTTTTCCGATTATTATCTTTTATTTTTGTAATCCAGACCATAGTTGTTGAATGTTGATTGAGATTAAGTTATTTAGAAAAAATAGCTGAATTATTTTGGCCTTGATTTTTTAATGATAATTCGCTTTTCATCCTCAATCACAACAATAATTCTTTTTAGTAATTCTTGACTCTTAGTCTTGAGAGAAGACCGACTAAACATTAATTTAAAAAACTAATAGTATTCGACAAGATTCTAAGCAGATTTAGGGGTGTTTGGGTCTAATTTTAAAACTGCTTCTGCTCATTCAGAGAGCAGAAGCGGAAGTTAGAGTGTTTGGGAGAAAATGCAGAAGTGATTCTGGTGCTCCATTTTATTACGAGAATAATTGAATCAATTTTTTTAGAAGCTAGGGAATCCGAGACCAGCTTCTGAAAACTGATTCTGATTCTGCTTCTGTTTTAAAAAAGAATGAGAAGCGGAATCAGTTCCAAACACCCCCATATATGGGAGTAACTAAGTGAGGCCTAGCCGCTCCCAGACAACGGACGGACTGATGTGAGTTTTCTCGCACTTGAACTATATTGTAGTAAAGGGTAAAAGTACGAGTATTGTCTCCACAGGGACGGACAAAATGGAATTAAGAATTAACCAAATTCAGCGATAAAAAGAAAATAAAATAAAAAGCAATTGTGCGAGATTTGAATGATTGGAATATTAAAATTCGATTAAACGAATAAATAGATTGGTTTCTTCTTAATTAACGACGAATAGAAGGGAACAAAGATTGATTCTGGGGTAACCAGATTTCTGGCAGATCAAGCTTAATTACATGAAATTAATTTAATTGAGCCTAGATAATCATTACTAAATTCTTACCGATCTCGCGGCGAAAAGTACAACAATTTAAGGGACCAGACCGTCTCTCATACGACAGGTCCTAAATTATTGCCACGACGAGCGAGCTTACGGCCTCTTAATCACTACTAATCTCTTAGCGAGCGATTAAGTGTGTGTGAAGGTGTCCTAGAATAAAGTCCTAGAATAAACTATATCTCTCTTAATTGTAATTCTAGCTGCAGTCTAGGTTGCAAGAGATATCAATTGAATTATTCAAACACAAATTAAACGACATTCATGTCATTAATCTATCAAGAATCTCGTCATACATCATGATTAACCTATTCATCAATCCCAAATCCCTAATTAAACTACTCACAACTCATGATTGATAAATCATAAGAATTGAGATGAATAGAAATAATTGTCATTAATTAAAAAGTAAGAACTTACAAATAATCCCAAGGTCTTGAACAAAACAGGGGGAAAACAACGTAAAACTCGTCCCTATGCCTCTCTCTAAATTCTCTCATAAAACAGGGGTTTACGGGCTGTTTAAATAGAAAACAGATCAATTCGGGCCGAACTAGGATTGCAGGGTCGCCCGCTCGGCATGCGGGTCTATCGTAGGATTTCCGTAAATATTCTTCTGCTCGGAGTGCGGGTTAAGTCCGCTCCGCGAGCGGGACTTCTAGGGTTCAACGTCCAAGTCCAAATTTTCTGAACCTCTGCCACCCTCGCTCAGTGTGCGGGTTCTGTCTGCTTGGCGTGCGAATCTTCCAACTTGACTTTTTGGCTGTTTTTCACCCCTTTTCGCCCGTGATTGCTCCCGTGCTCGATTCTTTGGCTCTTTTGACTTCAAATCATCATCGTGAACCTACCGGTGACCTCCAAAACTCTCGAATCACTCTCGAATGCTTCTCAACTCGTCCCGGTTGCTGCTCAAGCGCCGGTGCCGGACTTTAATTTCCTGATTTTGACTCCAAACGATACAAAACTCGAACTAACGCCCGATAAACATAACTTGAGCTAAAATTGAGACTTGTGACACCTTAAAGCTAGGAAAACCATCAAAAGACGATCCGAACACGCATCAAATGCGTATTGAAATACAAACTTATCACGGACTCAATCACTTAAAAAATGCTTATATTGTATACGGAGTACTAGTGTCTAGTTGGGTGGGTATATTGGTTTGGTTTAACCGAATCACATCGTACCAAATCGAACTTGTTGATGCTTATTCCCGAAGATCCGAAAGCCCAACACAAGCTCTAGATATTGTAGGGATGTTAGGTTGATTTAGAAGGTGTATAAAATAGTGAAAGATTGACCAACTCAGAAGCCCACTTGTATTCAGTAATTCTGTTGTTGAGTTTAATCCAACACGATATAGTAAATATATGTATAAGTGTGTATGAACAAACTATTTTTACGTGGAAACCCGAAAGGGAGAAAACCACGGGACTTTTTAGGCTAATGTCCAAGCCCTCTCATTCTCATTAGGACTCTCCTCACCATTACATAGTACAAGTATTGAAGCTCCCATTAATGGAGTTCTAAGCTATTCTAGTGAGAAGGAGGAAGAAGAAAAAGATCCATAATATGGAGGGAAACTCCTATATTTATAGAGAATAGGGGAAGGGGATGCTCTCCACCCTAATGGGCCGCATGGGCCGGAGTGGGCCCAAATGGCTAAAGTGGGCCGGATGGGCCGAAATGGGCCTAGCTGCTCGGGCTCCGTACTACGTAAAGCCTTGGACTCATGAACAGTAATAGGCCGGGATAATATATCCCAACATCTGTGATTACACTGAAACTACCCGAACAGTAGGTAAGTACAAGAATACAAGAATAAGAGAGATAATTCTATTTGCTAAGCTCTGAGTATTCAAATGCTAACCCTTACAATGTTCTTGATGGATAGTCTACCCGGGGGGTATCTTATCCGAGGGGTTATTGCGGAAATAACTAGAGAGAAGTCAGAGCAAAATAGGAGGAGAGAGAGTCGATTTTATTAAATGAACTCGAGATGTGGAGTTGAGATGTAGGTCGTGTTTTACAAGGAGAAATGGGCTGCTATTTATAGCAGCAATAAATGCGATGAGAGGACACGTGTCAGTAATCCAACGGCCGAAGGGTCACATCATCCCAGTGGCACCGGCAGTGGTACGTCAACCGCATTGAATGCGGTTGGCGGATGCGACGTGGCATTAAATGTGGTGGTTGGCTGTCTCTAAAAGGAATCTTCGATGATTGAGCTTGTTCAGCCGAAGGCTCCTTCTTCAGCCGAAGGCTCCTTGTGTAGCCGAGGGCTCCTTGTGTAGCCGAGGGCTCCTTGTGTAGCCGAGGGCTCCTTGTGTAGCCGAGGGCTCCTTGTGTAGCCGAGGGCTCCTTGTGTAGCCGAGGGCTTCCCCTGGTGCCGAGGGCATGAGAATGCCGAAGGCTCATGTCCTCGCCCGTTTTCTCCCAGCAGCTTCTTGTGCCAGAGAAGGCTATCCTGTGAGTTTTGGAGCCTCCGGCCAAGGAGGCCGAAGGCTTCCCAGTGCGTATTCTGAGCTATTTCGAGGTTTGGGCCGCTACACTTGGGCCTGAGTTGTTTCCTGAGCTCAATGGACTTGTGTAGGAGAAGTAGGAGTCTATGGGCCGTGGGTTCCTGGACCATATACTCCATCAGGAGTCCCTCACTCCTTTTGCCGAAAGGTACTTGAGGGAAAAGGAGTAGATGTGTTGCTTCTTATGGGGGCTTCATCATTTCGCTGGGTGTCTTTGCTGGAGAACTTGTCTTCTGCTGATTGCCGAAGGCTGCCCTCAGTCCCTCACATGTCGAGGGTTTTCTGAGGGAAGTATAACACCTGTACGACTGCAGAAGGCTGCCCTCAGTCCCTCACATGTCGAGGGTTTTCTGGGGAAAGCATAGGTGTATTGCCTGCATGTGTTGCGATGAGGGCTGCTTCGTTTCCGCGAGTGACTTGTGGAAAATTTCTGACATTTTGCTTTGCCGAAGGGTGTAATGGTGTACGCACCCGAGGGCTACATGTGTTATCTGTAGATTTCTTGCATGTGGGAATTTTTGTTTTTGGTCATGTGTGATTCCCGAGGGGTGTGTCCCAGTCCCCCACTCCTTTAGGCCGAAGGTTTGTTCGGTTTGAAGGAGTTTTAGTGTGTTGTTGGGTTCCCGAGGGTTTATAACACTGATAAGCCAAAGGCTTATGCCGCTACGGGCTCGAAGGCGTTTGGTGGAATTCGTTGCCTGGAGGCTGCGGTGAGTGAGTAACCGGAGGCTATCATCCGGGGGCATCCCAGTGTCGCCGAAATATAGTCGTTGTAATATAGCCGTTGGGAGAGGGGCACACGTGGCATGCTCCCGTTGGTAGAAGGTGGGCGGGTGCCATCCATTGGTTGAACCGGCGGCCCGTAATGATGGCCTTTTCAAGTCGAGGCCCAGTTCTCGAGGCTGAAAGCCTATATATACCCCAACTCCGAACTCATTTGGTTTGCGCGTTTTTAGAATTGAAGCGAAGCTCTGCCAAAATTTCTAGAGAGATAAAGTATTTCCTCCGATCAAACCCTAAGCCACAAGGTCAGTTCTTGCTCCGTTCCTTACTACCTTAGCATATTTTGCTTCTTTCTCCTTTGATCTTGTGTTTAGAGGTGTTAGGATAGCCTTCGGTAGGAACACTTAGGTAGTCTCCCTCAGTCACACTTCTCTTCCTTCAAAGTCATGTCCTCTCAAAGCGATTCCCAAGATATCTCGGGGGAGCCGTCGGCACAACAGGAAAGCTACTCGGACGTGGAGTCCTCGAGTGCGCAGTCCTCGGCGAACAATGATTCAGCGGTTGCCGAGGAAGTCCAAAACAACCTTCGTACAGAGCTGGAGGCGGAGGAGTTTGAGCAGGTGGTAGAGGATGAAGAAATGGCCCTCGCGCTGCAGGTAGCGGAAGAAGAGGAGGAGAAGGAGAGGCAAGAAGTCACTGTCGCCGTCCTCCCCCTTCGCGGTTCTGGTGAGGCGAGCACCTCCCGGCCATTAGATCCGGAGCCCCTTAATGTTGCAGTAGGGAAGAAGAGGAAGAAGACGAAGGCTCCCAAGAAAGGCAAACAAACCGCCGTGGACTGCGGGAAACCCGTAGGTATACCCGAGGGGCACTCATGGCTGAACACTGCGGCCCTCGCGCTGAAGTCGAGGGCTGACCGGGCCGAATGCTACGTTACCCAGCTGCACGTGGGGCCCTCGGCTACCGTGATTGAACCGGGACCCAATGATCTCCTGTTACAAGCTCCGGAGGGTTGTTTTGCGGTCCATGTGCTGTCGGTTGCCATGGGCCTCCGGTTTCCGCTGCATCCCTTTCTCCTCGAGTACCTGAGGTATGTGGGTTTAGCCCCCTGCCAGCTAACCCCAAATAGCCATTCCTATATAACTGGCTTCCTGCAGCTGTGCCGGGCTCGGGGGGTAACCGCGACTTTGGACCTGTTCTTTCAAAGCTTCAACCTGTGCCGAGGGGGCCACACCAACTCCGAGGGGTTCGCAAATCTGCAACAGCTCGCTCCCTGGAGGCTGTTTGATGACGTGCCCTCGTCTCACAAGGGGTGGAAGGACCGTTTCTGCTACATTAAGATGGCGGAAAATCCGTTCCCGAGGGAGCTGCGCAATCACTTCCGGCGTCACCCGAAGGTGGGGAGTGCCGCGCTTCAGAAGGAGGGGAAGAAGATTGCTGCCCTGCTGCCGGGGGCCACGAAGCACGTGACTATCAAGGATTCTACCCTCCCCGAGGATTTGTTGGCTCTTGGCTTCCGGCGATACCGTTTTTTGGGAGAAAAAGACGAGCAATACCCCGTTTTCGAGAGAGCCTTCGGCGGTATAGGAGGTAGTCTCCGGAGGGTCATCTTTTTGTACTTAGGATTTTCGTATTTCCCCATTTCCCTTCTTTTGTGGTTGACCCCTTCGGTCTGACTTTATTTGTTGTTTTGCAGGCGTTAGCATGGACGTTTCCAATTTCGCCGCCCTCAAGAAAAAACTGGCCAAGGAGCCAAAGAAGAAGAAAGAGACGGGGTTTCAAAAACCCGTCGATGAATTCTTCGAGAGAGAGGGGGCCACTCGGGTCCCGGAGGGTGAGGGACCCTCAAAAGCTGTTGGTGCTGGTACCGGAGCCGGGGGAGCCCAGGCGGAGCCCAAGAGAAAAAATGCCGGGAAGGGTGTGATGCCTCCGGAGAAGAAGAAAAAGAAGGGGGGCCCTGAGAAGAAGGACGCCCCCCTCGTCATTGTCGAAGAGCACTCCTCCTCCTCTCCCTCAGCAAATGCTCTTCCTCCCCCCGGGGACCAAGGCAACAACCTGGCTTGGCCCCGGGAAGATGTGCAGTTCTCCATCACCAAGGGAACTGCCATCATGCATGGCACCCTCAACCCGAGGGAGTTCCTTAAGGGTGCCACGCCCCCGACTGACAAGTCGGTGCTCTCGAGGGCGAAGGATGATGCCCTCAGTGCCAAGGTGCTCCAAGCCTCCGTCACTGTAAGTTTCTTAACTTCTGTTTAGTTGATGGGCCTGATGTATTTTTACTTTACCAAGCTGATCATTGCTGTATGACGGTTTTGATTTGCAGGCTGCCCTCGGGCTCGGGGAACTGCTCCAGAGGATGGAGCAATACCAGGTGCAGAAGTTGCAGGCTGACGAAGCCCTGGCGGAGTCCCGGCGGCAACTCCAAGAAGCCCATGAGACCCTCCGGCTGGAGAAGATGGCATTCAATGGCATCCTCGAAAATAACAAAGTGATTGCCAGAGCCGAGGGGAAGGCTGACGCAGAGAGGGCCGCTGCCGAAGCCGCCAAGGTTGCCGCCGAGGAGGCCGAGGCAGCCAAGAAGGAAGCTGTCGCCGAGGCTGAGAAGAACGCCATCGCCGCTTTTGCCGCTGAGGGGTGGAGGGCCGAAGACCGGAAAGGATGGGTGGCCTCGGTCATAGAGCAGGGGGTGGACGCCTGGGTGAAAGGTCCTGGTGCCGAATGGTTAGCCCGAAAGGGAAAAGATTACTATGATGGCGGAGAGTTCTTTACTCAAAACCTTATCTACCGGAGGCTCGCCAGGCACTTCAAGATTGATCCCAAGAAGTTCGACCCAACGGCATATGGCCTCCCCCTTCTGCAGCCAGACGTAAGAGTCCCCCTTCCCGAGGGAGAAGAAAGGCCGGACCTAGAGGATTCCGAGCTGATGGGTGAAGGCGGTGGCGAAGAAGCCGAGGATGACGCTGCTTCCAAGCTGAAGGAGGATGGAGCCGAGAATGCCCCAGCTTGAAATTCCCTCAAGCATAATTTTGTAATAGCTTGTAGTCTTCGGCCTTGGTCCACTGTATTTGTAATTAAAACATCTCTTCGAATTTTGAATATTGGTTTTTGATGATGAACGATTTGCCTTCGGGCCTCTATATGAATGCCTCACTTTGTCGCCTTCGTGCTTTTGTGAATGAATGTTTCCTTCGTTTTGAACTTGAATGCATGCCCCTGTTTCTCTTCGTGTTTGTGTATGAATGAATGTATGTTCTCCTTTCCCTTGCCTGGTTTCCCGAAGGCCAAAAGTTTGTGGACTTAGAAAATTTTCTAAGTGAGACCAGACCAGGGCCCTTCGGCTGCAAAGTAGAATTGCCGGGGGGTCGTTGCTTGTGCCCTCAGAAGGTTTTCCAAGTAAAACTTAATTAGAACCCTTCGGACGTTTTGTAGAATCACCGGAGGCTCGTGATTGTGGACTTAGAAAAATTTCCTAAGTAAAATTCCATCGCATGTCTTCGGTGACGAGCCATAGGGATTACTTCCGGGTTGTAGCAATAGGACCGAGGGCTAAGGTGAACTAGATTTAGGAAATTTCCCAAGTGAAGTTGCGTACAATGCCTCCGGGAAGCCTGGAATCCTTTGTTTAGTAGTGTAGCTTTTGGCTATTGCCAAGTAGTTTGGGGGCCATCGGTCATGAGTCTGTGGGTGAAGAATTACCCTCCTGAAGGGTCCACATTTGTGGACTTAGTCGTTTTTCCACAAAATTTCAACAGGTGTTGTGGTTAGCCTTCGGGCGTAAGAGTCGCTTGGGCCCCCGGTGTGTACAGTTGCCGAGGGGTCCAAGATTATGGACTTAGTGAAATTCTGAGATTTGTTGAGATCGTTGGAATGAGCTTGGTGATATTCTGCCTTCGGCATGAAGCCTCCGGTTTGTGTAGACGTAGGTTTAGCCTGCCTTAGAACTTTGTGTAGCCTTCGGCATGTTACATGGTTGAATTTGATCCAGCCTTAGAACTTTGTGTGGCCTTCGGGGGAAATCTTGTACTCCAAGGTTTCATGCAATGAAGCCTTCGGCTATGTAGCCAGATGACTTGTTGTTGCGAGACTTTCTTGTGCCTTTGTAGGAGCCTTCGGGAATGTATATCCGAAGTGTTGAGCCTCCGGGGAGAATAGTATCCGGGGAGTTCCTTCCCCCCTACACATATTCTTCTTCTTTTTTTTTTTTTTTTTTTTTTTTTTTTTTTTTAGATGGTGTAGGAGAGGCATCTAGAAACTTGGTTTCTAGGGAAGGCTTGGCCTATATGGGAGGCAACGGAACAAAACGTTGGCTCCCCCTTCGGGAATGACCTTCCGATATCCCGAAGGGTTTGAGGGTCGTTTCCTCGGCCCGAGACATCGTCTGTTGCCTGCTTCCCCTTGGGAGATAGCACGGAAAGCGCCTCGGTTTTGAAAGTCGTCCCCTCAGCCCGAGACATGGTCTGTTGCCTGCTTCCCCTTGGGGGATAGCGCGGGGAGCGTTTCGTTTGTGGAAGTCGAATCCTGGGCCCGGGACATGGTCCGTTGCCTGCCTCCCCTTGGGGGATGGCGCGGAAAGCGTTCCTGGGAAGGGTTTTATTTGCGTGTGGAACACAAATAGCCGGGGGCACTTGGTACCAGCCGGAGCCGAGGGGTGTTGCACCCCCCGGTTTTTTTTTTTTTTTTTTTTTTTTTTTCTCTTTTTTTTTAGGAGGGTGTGTAAAAGTATGCCCGGTGTATGCATGGTTGCGTCCTCGTGGGGTACGGCTTGGTGAGAAAACACTTTGGTGTTTTCAAAGAGTGATGGGGGTGACCCATACACTTTGGTACTTGGTACCTAGATTGTTGTTCCCCCTCCTAAGAGGAAGAGGCCTTGGGCCTGTTTTGGTGAAGAGATGAGGGCTTGGCCACTCATGTGTAGGAGAGAAGGGGGGCCTTGGGCCGTTTGTACGATACGTAGGTAATGAAGGCTTGGCCCTTTGATTATTCTTCAAGAACAGATGGGGCCTTGGGCCATTGATCACTTACACTTGTTGAGGATGAGGGCTTGGCCACTCATTGGTAAAACTTCACTAGGTGGTGCACATTCCAATGTCTAGGAATCTCTGTCCCATTAGGACGTTTTAACTTGTATGTTCCCGGTTTGATGATGGCTGAGATGATGTAGGGGCCTTCAAACTTGGGCGCCATCTTTCCTCCTTCGGTGGGTAGACTGGCCTCCCTTCGTCGGAGGACGTAGTCTCCCACCTGGAACTCCCGGGAGCGGACCTTAGCGTCGATGTATCCTTTGACTTGTCTCCTATAGTTTTCAGCCCTGAGAAAAGCTTGCTCTCGGCGTTCTGAGATGAGGTGAAGGTCAAGGGCCATGTTGGCTTCGTTTGCCTCGGGCTCATATTGCTCAACCCTTCGGGTCGGCAGGGTCACTTCCGTTGGAGCCTTAGCCTCGAAGCCATAGCATAGGGAGAAAGGGGTCTCGCCCGTTGCACGCCGAGGGGTGGTGCGGTAGGCCCATAAGATGTTGTGGAGCTCTTCTACCCAGCCTCCCCCTTCGGCTTCCAGCTTCTTCTTCAATCCTTCAAGTAGGGTTCGGTTGGCATTTTCCACTTGCCCGTTGCCCTGAGGGTAGGCAACGGAAGAGAATGTGTGCTTGATGCCCCAAGCCTCGAGGAGGGCACAGAAGGGGGCTGCCTCGAATTGAGTCCCGTTGTCGGAGATGATTTGCTGAGGGACGCCAAACCTTGTGAGAATATTTTTGAGAACAAAATGGCGGCACCGGGCTTCAGTGATGCTGGCGAGGGGCTCGGCTTCCACCCATTTGGTGAAGTAGTCAATGGCCACAATGATATACCGGTTGTTGGAGGTACCCCTCGGCAGGGGGCCTACTAAGTCAATCCCCCATCTGGAGAAGGGTATAGCGGTGCTGATGGGGGCATAATTGACCGCTGGTCTGCCGGGGGCCTTCTGAAAGTGTTGGCAAGCGGTGCACCTTCGGGCTAGATCAGCACAATCTCTAGCCATCGTGGGCCAGAAGTAGCCCTGAATTATGAGCCTTCGGGACATGGAGAAGGGTCCCTGGTGAGATGAGCAAGTGCCACTGTGCACTTCCTCCATGGCGACTTCGGCCTCGTCCTGATGAAGGCACCGAAGGAGGGTGCCGTTGTAAGATCTCTTGTAAAGCCTCCCGTTTTCGATGGTGTAGCTGGGAGCCCTCAGCTTTGTTAATTTTGCGCGGGCCTCATCTTGGGGCAGTTGTCCTGTGTTGATGAAGGCGATGATGTCGGAGATCCAATCCTCCGGCCTCAGGTTAACGCTCATGACGGGGCTCGCGTGGATGCTTGAGAGGCTAAGTTCCTCAATTCTTGCAATTTTTGAGAGGTGTTCGGGGGATTCATCCGAAAGTTTGGATAGAATGTCGGCCTCGGAGTTTTGAGCCCTCGGTATTTGGGTGAGAGAATGTGCCTCAAACACCTTGAGCAACTCCTTAGCCGCTTCTTTGTATTGTTTCATCCTTCCTTCCTTGGCCTCATATTCGCCGGAGAGTTGACCCACGACGAGTTTGGAGTCACACTTGACGTGAATCATTTTAGCCTTCAGATTCGCTGCCAGCCGAAGGCCACAGAGAAGGGCTTCGTACTCGGCCTCGTTGTTGGAAACTTTGAAGGAGAAGCGGATGGCATAATAGGCGCGGAAGCCCTCGGGCGTAATGAGAACTACCCCTCCTCCGCATGCTTTGGTGGCTGAGGAGCCGTCGGTGTAGAGGGTCCACCACTCATCGAGGGGTGCCGAAGGCTCCTCATCTGTTGCTGATCTCGCGGTGCATTCCGTTACGAAGTCTGCCAGGGCTTGGCCCTTAATGGCAGGCCTCGGACGGATATCTATGTTGTACTGACTGAGGAAGATGGCCCACTTTACCATTCGGGAGGAACTTGTGGGGCTTCTCATGAGGGCGCCGAGGGGTTGATGAGTGAGCACCTGGACTGGATGAGCTTGAAAGTAGTGGCCAAGCTTCTTGACGGTCCAAACGATGGCTAGCACCGTCTTCTCGACGGGAGAATACCTGAGTTCGGCCTCCCGGAGGGTTTTACTGACGTAGAAGATGGCATGTTGGATGCCGTCTTCCTCTCGGATCAGGACTGAGCTGATAGCCGCAGGGCTAACACCGAGGTATAAGTATAAAGTCTCCCCCACCTTTGGTTTGGAGAGCACTGGGGGAGAGGAGAGGTACTTCTTGAGTTCGTCGAAGGCCTCTTGACATTCAGATGTCCATTGAAAACCCGCCGTCTTCCTCATGATTTGGAAGAAGGGGAGGGCCCTTTCGGCTGACTTTGAGAGGAAACGGTTGAGGGCTGCCAGGCGACCCGTCAACCGTTGGACTTCTTTGACGTTGCGTGGAGGCTCCATGTTGATGATGGCCTGAATCTTTTCGGGGTTGGCCTCAATACCCCTTCGGCTTACCATGTAGCCCAAGAACTTTCCTCCCTGCACGCCGAAGGTGCACTTCTTTGGATTTAGCCGGAGGTTGAATTTTTGCATGATGGCAAAAATCTCCCGGAGATCGTCGGCGTGGGTGCCTGCCTTCTTACTTTTGACGATCATATCGTCGACGTAGGCCTCCATGGTGCGTCCCAGGACAGCTTGAAAGACCCTAGCCACCATGCGTGTGTAGGTGGCGCCTGAATTTTTGAGGCCGAAGGCCATCACAAGATAGCAGAAGATGCCTTCGGGTGTCATGAAGGCAGTTTTTTCAGCGTCTTCCTCATGCATGTAGATTTGGTGATATCCGCGGAATGCGTCGAGGAATGACATGATCTCGCATCCCGCGGTCTCATCCACTAGTTGATCAATGTTTGGCAGAGGGAAGGGGTCCATGGGACATGCCTTATTCAGATCCGTATAGTCCACGCACATGCGGAAGGTAGGAGGCTTTTGCGCGAGGACTACGTTTGCCAACCAAGAAGGGTATTTCACCTCCTTGATGTGTTTGATGGAGAGGAGCATGGATACCTCCTTCTTCACGAACTCCCTTCTCTCGGCCGAGAGGGGTCTTCTTCGCTGTTGCACCGGTCTGGCCGAAGGGTCCACCGCTAGGCGGTGGGTGATAACTCTCCGGTCAATTCCTGGCATATCCTCCGGCCCCCATGCAAAAACAATGGAGTAGGCGCGGAGGGCTTTGGTGATGCCGGTCTTCAAGTCTTCGGGGAGCTTGGCTCCAATCTTCAGGACTCTCTCCGGCTTGGCCAGGTCGAGTATCAAGTCTTCGGTCTCTTCGGCAGGCTCAGCCCTCGGCCTGCCTTCTTCCTCCTCCAACTCCTTGGTGGTGATGGTGTCAACACGAAACTCGGTTTTACTAACCTTCTTGGTAAGCTGAAGGTAGCAGGCCCTGGAGAGTTTTTGGTTCCCCCTCGAATAGCCGATGCCGGTGGGTGTGGGGAACTTGAGGCAGAGGTGCCTCATGGAGATGACGGCTTCCAAGTCCTCGAGGGCAGGCCGGCCGAGGATGATGTTGTGTGCGCAGTCGAGGTTGACGACGACGAATTCCACTTCGAGCCTGGCTCTATGGGATCCGTCGCCGAATTCAACCATGAGGGTGATGACGCCCTCGGCGTCTATGCTGTCCCCCGTAAATCCGGAGAGGGGGGTGTTGATGTGCCGAAGGGACCCCCTATCAAGTCCCAACTCTTGGAAAGTGCTGAGATACATGACGTTGACAGAACTCCCCGTGTCGACGTAAGTCCGGTGGATGATGGCGTCATTGATCTCAGTGCGGATGACGAGGGCATCCCTATGCGGCAGAGAACCCGAGGGGAGGTCCGCATCTGTGAAGAAGATTGGATCCGTCCTCGTCCTTTTAGCTGGGGGCATGTGGTTGACTTCCCCAATGTAAAGGGACTGTGCCCACTTCTTCCGTTGGCTTGTTGAATCGCCTCCGGTGTTGCCGCCGTTGATCATGTGGATGTGGCGCTTATATTGCTGATGGGAGCCCTCTCCCTCGTCATCGAGGCCACCAATTTCACGTTTCTTCCCCTGTGGGTTCCCCAAGGGGATGGTGTTGGGGTTCACCCACTTGTTTGCCTTCGGCGGTGGCCCTTGATGGTGAAGGGGGCCCTGGGGAGGAGGGCCCCTGATAAATTGAGACAAGTGGCCCGCCTGTATCAGCCTCTCGATGGCGTTCTTCAGTTGATGGCAGTCGTCGGTTTTGTGTCCATGGTGGCGGTGAAAGCGGCAATAGGGCTCATCAGGGCCGATGGCATATATTTCGAGGGGCGTCCGGGAGTCTCGCTCCACGAGCCCTCGCCCTTCTGCATGATCGAGAATGACGCTGACGGGATGCGTCAAGGGAGTGCGGGGGTGCTCAAGGAGGACGGGTTGCGCCCATGCCTTCGGATTGTTTTTGTAACCGCCCCCGGTTCTGGCTTGGCCACCCCGGGGGCGATCATTATATTGAGCCTCGCGGTTGGCCGGAGGAGGAGGTCCTCCGGGCCGATTCCTGCCCTCGTTCTTCTGGGAAGGATCTGTGTTGCGGCGGTCCTTCTCGATCTCTTCTGCTTCGGCGTATCGGTCCCCCCGCTGAAGGGCCTTGGTATAGTCGCGGGGGGGATCGGTGATGAGACTCCTGGAGAAGTTACCGTTGCGGAGGACGGTGTGGAAGAGGGCCATCAGGGTCCTGTCATCGGCGCCTTCGACCTCGAGGGAGGCCTGCCTCCAGCGTTCTAAGAAACTCCGAAGGGTTTCTTCCTTCTGTTGCCTCACGTTCAGGAGGTGGGAGAAGTGCTTTTTTGAGCGGTGCCTCCCGGCAAATTGCGTAAGGAAGCGGTGGGCAAGTTCTTGCCAAGAATCAATGCTGCCTTCGGGCAACCGGTTGAACCACTCATACGCGGGTCCCTCCAAGGTGGAAAGGAACCAACGGCATAAGTATTCATCCGATGCCCCCATCATCATCATGCTGTTCTGATAACGGCTATAGTGCTCCTGGGGATCCGTCTTCCCCTCATACGGCTTGATGGGTTGCCCCCGATATTTGTGGGGGATCTTGGCCGCCAATACCCTTGGGGTGAAGGGTGTTCTGGTGCGGAGTTGAATGAGGGGCTCGCCTGAGCCTTCGGCGAGCTTGCGCTTCATTTCCTCCACTTGCGCCCGGAGGTCAGCGTACTCTGGATCCGGCCTCGCTGTGGAAGCCGTCGGGGGCGCTTGACGATTCTCCTCGAGTTGACGGAGGAGGGCCTCAATGATTTCGTCCTTGGGATCCTTCGGGGCAACCCCTTGGGAGTTGGCCCGGAAGGATTGCGCCTGATTGATTCGGTGTCTGGCGTCATCGGCATGGAGGAGGGCTTTGCCTTTGCTTCGGGGGGGAGGTACGCCCTCGGCACCCAAAGCGGAGGCTCCGCTTTCCTGGGGCCTGCTGAGCGCCTGTTTCCCGAGGCGGTCTTGGACCCCTCGGGACCCGGGAGCTCCCCCTAGCCTCTCGAGTGCAGAGGTTCGGGGCTTCTCTTTCATCATGGGGCGCTTGTCCCTGGATTGAGCCTCCTGGGAGGCGGTATCCTGCGCTATGACCCCTTCGTGGTTTCCAACCCCCGGGGGTGGGTTGTTGAACAAAGGAGGGAGTGGTGGTAGGTTGATAACATTCCCTCCAGCATAGGGCTGAAGGGGTGCCTGAAAGGCGAGGGCGCCGGAATTGAGAGCCATGTTTTGAACAAAGGCCGCAAAGGCAGCCTGAAGATCGATGGCCGAGGCCGGAGGGGGAACTTGGTTCTCACTCCGATCTCTCCTTCGATTATCAAGGCCAACGCGGGCATCGGGGGTGTTCTTCTGCAGCTGCTGACGTAGGTCAGCGGTGGCTTGCTCTAATTCGAGGATGATACCACCCTCGGGTACTAAGAGCCTGTTGGAGGCCTCAGCCCCGTTAGTTTCGCCGGGGGCTACGTGGTTCTCCTCAAGGGTTTTGGATTGGGCACGGGTGGTTCTTCCCATTTTTGGTGAGTGTTTTGTGTTTGGTAGAGGGGGAGGGTTTCTTACTCGATAGTTCAGACCTCTCAACGAGAGCACCAAATGATGGATAGTCTACCCGGGGGGTATCTTATCCGAGGGGTTATTGCGGAAATAACTAGAGAGAAGTCAGAGCAAAATAGGAGGAGAGAGAGTCGATTTTATTAAATGAACTCGAGATGTGGAGTTGAGATGTAGGTCGTGTTTTACAAGGAGAAATGGGCTGCTATTTATAGCAGCAATAAATGCGATGAGAGGACACGTGTCAGTAATCCAACGGCCGAAGGGTCACATCATCCCAGTGGCACCGGCAGTGGTACGTCAACCGCATTGAATGCGGTTGGCGGATGCGACGTGGCATTAAATGTGGTGGTTGGCTGTCTCTAAAAGGAATCTTCGATGATTGAGCTTGTTCAGCCGAAGGCTCCTTCTTCAGCCGAAGGCTCCTTGTGTAGCCGAGGGCTCCTTGTGTAGCCGAAGGCTCCTTGTGTAGCCGAGGGCTCCTTGTGTAGCCGAGGGCTCCTTGTGTAGCCGAGGGCTTCCCCTGGTGCCGAGGGCATGAGAATGCCGAAGGCTCATGTCCTCGCCCGTTTTCTCCCAGCAGCTTCTTGTGCCAGAGAAGGCTATCCTGTGAGTTTTGGAGCCTCCGGCCAAGGAGGCCGAAGGCTTCCCAGTGCGTATTCTGAGCTATTTCGAGGTTTGGGCCGCTACACTTGGGCCTGAGTTGTTTCCTGAGCTCAATGGACTTGTGTAGGAGAAGTAGGAGTCTATGGGCCGTGGGTTCCTGGACCATATACTCCATCAGTTCTAAACACAGGTATTTATACTAAAATGGGGATGGGTAAGGTGGACACGTGACCGAATCTGGTAGGCTGTGACCCCTGCCATGTAAGCACCCATGCCCCCACTTGCAGCCGCCATGCTCCAGCATTAAATGCGGCTTCCACTTGACAATTACCCATTCGAGAATAGTGTTCGGGTGTGGGGCCCCGCCATAGATGTTATCCTATCATAAGAAGTATCCCGAATGCCGATCGGGTTCCTGCCATGGGTGTTTTGGTGTAACTGTTTCCTAAAATGCTCCAAGTAGAAGATTTACCCCAAACGCTGATCGGGAACTCTGAACTGCTTTGGGCCTGCTTCTTTCTCCCGGATTTGGGTCGGGGGTATTGGGCCTGGACCCAATATCCCAACAGAATTAAATCAAACTGAAACAATTTGATTTGAGTTTGGTACTATTTCTTCCCGATCGTATTAAAGTGAATCGAACTAAAACTTTTGATTTTATACTACTACAAAGTAAGCTTTATCTTTCTCAGCATTGTGTCCGATTTGGCCAAAGTGCTAAAGTTTACTTAGTCTAAAATCATTTGTTTAACGAAGAAAATGTAAAATCAGGTTCTGACAAATGTAAGGAGGCAGGCCCGCGAAACGATGCTTTTGGGTGGAAATGAAATGCATGTTGTTTAGGTGGGGCCCGCCTGGGAGGAGTATGTATCCTGTTTGGCCATGTCCTCTTCCACCTCCCAATTGTAATAAAATCGTGTTTTGTTTACACGGCATGTTATCGTTAATTATTTGTGCATAGACAAACAAAAACAATTAGTGAGAAAATGAAGATTTTTCGCAAAATGAAAAACTCAGGCGGCTTGCAAAATGGAAATACACAAAACGTACACAAAACGTGTGCAAACACCGTTTACACCGTTTGATGACTATGTTTTTTGGCTTATCGATCAACTTTTTAATCAAACACGTACTACTTCTGTCCCGAAAAGGTTTGGCATATTGACTTTTCTTGGTCAATAATGACAATCTTTGGATAATGATTTTAATTACTATATTTGTATATAATTTATAAATTTTATACTTTTATGAAAATACTTTGAATAAGAAGCATTTTGATATAATTTTCATATTCAAAATAATTTCGTATTAAAAAATATCATTGGTCAACGTTGATTGTCATTGACCAAGAAAAGTCAATTTGACGAACCTTTCCGGGACGGAAGGAGTTATTTTTATTTCAAACGTTGAATGTGTAATATAAAAAAGGAGAATTTGACTTTGCACCTCATTTTTTTATGATATTGAACTTTACACCCCATTTTCAGAAAACTTTGACTTTGCACCCCATTTTCAGAAAACTTTGACTTTGCTCCCCAACACATACCATTTTGTGAAGCAAAATTTCTAAATGAGGTGCAAAGTCAAAGGAATTTTAAGTGAAATGGGGCGTCAAATCAAATTTTTTTTAAACAGGGTGCAAAATTTAATATCACCTAAAAAGTAGAGTGCAAAGTCAAATTCCCCCTAAAAAAATAAGCTTGAAATTACTTTTCTGATTGTCTTGACTGAATATCTATAAATGATCATTTTAGCTATTTTTTAAACTCTCTCCGTCCCGAAAAGCCGTAGAATATCTTTTTCTATATTTTATTAATAAAATATATTTTAAATATAACTTGTTCATAAATCAGTATAATCAGCCGCGATACAGCCAATTCAATCAGAGCTTCATAAATTTCAACAGAACTAATTGATTCAATCGATTTCAGTGTTACCAAACGGGCTCTACTAGCCTAATAAATTTTCAAGAATCTTGGAATAACCATTTCCTTGCTGCACGGTTAATTTTCATTAAATAAAAAATACGGAGTAAATAAATCGTCCACCTAACTTCCATGGTTTTTACACACTACTGTCCAACGGTAAAGATAAGCAAGAAAAAACTCACCACCCAAAATCTGACGAGACCTTTCCTTGTCATTGCCGAACCCAGTCATTCATTCAAATTTTAAATTCAGTTTCAATTCTCCCCCACGAATGCAAAATTGTACGTAGTATATATATATATATAAAAATCGTTACAAACGGAAAAATAGTGAATGGTGGTGAGGAGAGATGGATTTCTGGCCGGAGTTTCTCGCGAGCAGTTGGGGGAAAGAGTTTGTGGCCGGAGGGTTCGGCGGAACGGCCGGAATCATCGCCGGATACCCCCTCGACACGCTCAGAATCCGGCAGCAGCAGTCCGGGGCGGGCTCTGCCTTCAGCATTCTCCGTCAGGCTGTCGGCTCCGATGGCCTCCGGAATCTCTACAGGGGAATGGCTGCTCCCCTTGCATCCGTCACCTTTCAGGTGCTTGTAATAATATTGTTAATTAATGCATAAAGTTTCTTTACTTTTCTCTTTTTCAGTTCAGACAGAAAAAGAAACTAAACCACCATACTTTTCCCCTTTTAAACAAAAAAAGAACATATTTCATCCAGGACATATTGATATTTTATTATTTAATTCTTACGGAGGATGCTAATATGGATTATTTTACTATTTGAATGTTCGTTTATTGCCCTACATTTAAATGCATCATATATCAAATTTCAAGCTGACCACTATAGGGATCCTTCCAAATTTAGCCCTAAATTTTAAAATCAATCACAAAAAGTGTTAAGTTATCCATTTCAATCATTCATACTCCCTTCGCATTTGCTGTGTTGTTTCGATAAAATAACATACTTGTATCATTAGGGTTTAAGAATGTAGAGAGAGTTACCGTGAAGAAACAAGTGAAACAGAAGTAAGATTTAAGAATTCGAAAAGGCGAGATATTTGGTCATCTATTTGATACTCCCTTCTAATTGACATGAAATTAGAGTTTATTTGAGTAATTTTGCAATGCATATACGAAACTTTTGGCTATGGTTTAAAGTTTGCATAATGCCATCAACATGTTTAAAGAGTAGTTTTGTGCCAAAATAACCCATAAGTTACCCGGGTATAGGAATCGTTTTCAAATGAGAATTTCACAGCGGTGAGAATATGAGAGATATGTTTTGGTTAAACAATTTAAATCATGTACAAAGTATTTCAAAAAATTATATACAAGTTATTTGCTTTCATTTTAGTCCTCACAAGTCATAGTAAAAAATAGCTTGTTCTGGTTTGGCCAAACCATGTCGCAGCTCATTTAAAAAATAAAAGGAAAAAATTGGAAATAATAATCCTAACTATTGCCGGTCCACTGACAATAATCTCAGCTATTGATTATTTTTGTATAATCCCAACTACAAGGACCAAGTTGGGATTATTCTGAAATAATGTATAGTTGAGATTATTATGAGCGGACCGTCAATCATTGGGATTATTACTATCAATTTTTCCAAAATAAAAAGAGGTGCATCTTTGCTGCATTCCTGCAATTGGATACTGTGAAAATAATGCTGCTAAAGTTTAAGCTGCCTGCCCATATTCATAAAGTAAAATTATGTTTTGTCCCCATGGTCTTCAAATGAAAAGTACATTGCAGTGAGGTATGTAAAATGCAAATGGCATCTTGAAATGAAGATCCTGTTTTGGCAAGGATAAAATCAAGATGATTTAACTGAAGCAGCTAAATTTGGCAAAACCCTACTGCAATGACTAAGCTAACTTTTAAAGAAATACTTGAACTAATGTGACAAATTTGAGTCTTCTTTTGAAAACTGCAGAACGCGATGGTGTTCCAAATATATGCAGTACTATCGAGGGCATTTGACAATGACATTCCAGCCAGCAGTCCGCCCTCATACAAAGGAGTTGCATTCGGTGGAATTGGAACAGGAGCCATTCAGAGCCTAATCCTCAGCCCTGTTGAACTGGTGAAAATCCGCTTACAGTTGCAGAAGAAAACAAACACTCCAACACTCACTCATAAAGGTCCAGTAGATGTTGCGAAGAGAATATTCAGGCAAGAAGGCTGGAGAGGAATATACCGTGGATTAACAGTCACAGTTCTAAGAGATGCACCTGCTCATGGGTGGTATTTCTGCACGTACGAATACATGAGGGAGAAACTCCACCCCGGTTGCAGAATGAACGGTCAAGAAACATTCAAGACCATGCTTGTTGCAGGAGGGGTTGCGGGGGTTGTGAGCTGGATAAGCTGTTATCCGCTTGACGTGGTCAAAACCAGGCTCCAGGCCCAATCCGAGCCACTAAGATACAATGGCATTGTGGATTGCTTCAGGAAGATCGTGAAACAAGAGGGGCACATGGTGCTCTGGCGGGGCCTGGGAACTGCCGTCACCAGAGCATTCATAGTTAATGGTGCGGTATTTACAGCCTATGAAACTGCTCTAAGATGCATCTCTAACAACAACACTCATGCAAAAATCTACGCAAACACCATAGTGGATTAGATTTGCCGCAATGTTTGTTGTGCATTATGATTAGATTTGTATTAGGCGTAGAGGGAAGAAGAGTTTTGTAAGTAGAAGTTCTTTAACACATTCCTCATTGCTTGCTAGACATTAGAGCTTGACAACTATTCATATGTAATAATGGGCCAGAAATGAAAACTGGTATTCCCAAATTGGATTTCACCCACGCCAAAACATCTCTAGATGCCAGATTTACTCTATGCTATGTAAAACTGAAGAGATGGATAACTAAAGTCAAAACCCATTCTGCACATGTTGCCCCAAACCGTCAAGTAGACGGGAATCTAGCAAACCATCATGAAACAAGTCCCAAATCAAATTGGACCTAAATAACACAAAAAAAAAAAAAAAAAAAAAGTTAAACTTGTGGGTACCATCTTTATGTGTTCAAGTTTTACTCATCTACCTTTAATTTCCATGACACTTTTGATACAATTGTTGGACATGAGCAAATGTGGAATAGAAGTAAAAAAAAACGTTTCTTTATAAAGTGGAACAATTCAAGAACCAACAGTGTAGTTCACCAAATGTGAAAAGACCCTGAATGTTGCTCATATCAAAGCAGGTATGTAATATGAGTATAGAAAGGATCACAGTTTATGGCTAAAACGAGAAGTGCAAATTTTTGGGTCATGAAACCAGAGACATGTATGAGCAAGCATTAAGCATACACACATATGATAGACACTGGTATTATTTCATTGCAAGGGTACGGAAGTTATCAGGAAGACAGACTCTACACAGAAAAGAAACACAGTAAAGTAAGTACTCAGTACTTAATTGTTCGAGCCTGCTCTGACAAGGTTTAGCCTGCCCGTAGCATCCTCTAAGCCACTGCTGGCCTGGGCCAGAACGTGTGGATCATTGTAGTTCCTCACGGCGTGCACGATTGCTCTGAGTTTCTTGTAAGGGTCAAAGCAAGTGAAGACCTCTTGACCCAGAAAGACTCCATCACAACCCAGCTGCATCATAAGTGCGGCATCAGCAGGGGTGGAGATTCCCCCAGAAGCGAAATGGACAACTGGAAGCCTAGACATTTGCTTTGTCTGGGCAACAATGTCATACGGAGCAGAGATCTTCTTAGAGAAGGCAAAAACCTCATCTTCATCCATGTTGTTTAGAACACGAATGTCTCCCATCACTTTCCTCACGTTCCGGACTGTCTCCACGATGTTTCCTGAACCTGTGAGTTCACCTTGTGTTCTGATCATGGCCGCCCCTTCTCTCACTCGCCTCAAAGCCTCCCCGAGATCTCGAGAGCCACAGACAAACGGGACTCTAAAATTGTGCTTGTTGATGAAATGATCTTCGTCCGCGACGGCTAGGAGCTCGCTCTCGTCGATGTAGTCTACCCCGACAGTCTCGAGAATCTGCGCTTCCACGAAATGCCCGACCCTAGACTTCGCCATTACTGGAATAGAGACGGCCCGCTTGATTTCCTTGATGATTTCCGGATCTGGCATCCGCGAAATACCGCGAGAAAGCGGTTCAGAGACGATTACGCAGCAAGCTCCGGCCGACTCGGCGGTTCTGGCCTGGTCGACGGTGCTGACTTCCACAATGGCTCCGCCGCGGAGCATTTGGGCCATTCCGATCTTGATAGACAGAGAGTTCTTCTTCGCATCGGTGATCGCGCATCCGCTGTACAGCGTGACGGTGCCGTCCTCTGCCATTTGCGAAGCGTTCGAGACAATGCGTGTCTGAAATCGGCAGCTAATGGTGATACGTTCACTTACTGAATCGCGCGCAGATGTTAATAAGTTCTGCAATTTGCTTCTAGGGGAAGACGAATTGCGATGGTTGAATTATTAAATGGAGGAAATGAAGATTCGAAAGCAGGTCTGTGGGGGTTTAGTGCGATCCGGAAGATTCTAGAGGAGTGTGGGATGGAGAATGTAGAAGTTTCTATAATTGGTAAACCAAGATAAGAAGATATCTGCCGACTGGCAGTGCATATGTACAACCACACTCATATAGGAGTGTTTGATGTTCCTTAAAATAAGCGCCTCTTTGTTTTAACTTACAATAATTTGGAAAAAATGTTTGTTATTGTCTATTTCTACTTTAAAAAACATTTTAAAGTTAAAAGCTAAAAGCGGATAGAGAGATGTTTTAAACTACTTTTTTCTTTTTCTATTACACAAAAATACTTATTTTATCAAACATGATCCACTTTTACTTTTTCAAAAATATTTTTTGAGTTTTTTCTCAAACACTACCAACTTTTACTATTAAATAATTTTTCCAAAATCACTTTAAAAAATCACTTTTTAAAAGTAAAAACAATCACAAACACTCTCATAGTCTTATATTTCCATTGAAGAGTTCTTTTCACTTTTTTTTAGGAAAAAGTTCCCGAAATAGAACTAAAACAGTTTGAAAATTCCAAAATAGGACTGTCATGTTTTTTATTCTCAAAATATGAGTAATTACTATCAAGTTTGGAAAATACTGCCATGTTTGAATTCTGGTATTGCCAAAACTTGGCAATAATTAGTCCTATCTTGGGAATAAAAATATGACAGTCCTATTTTGGAATTTTCAAATCTTTTTAGTCATATTTCGGGTAATATTCTCCTTTTTTATTACAAATGGAATTGAGATAAGTATGTTTCCTTTCATTCAAAAATATTTTACTCATATTATATACTACCTCTGTCCCGCTAAGATTGTCCCATTTTACCAGTTTGGTCCGTCCCGCTAAGATTGTCTCATACCTTATATGGTAAAGTTTGTGTGACTATAAATCATTCTTACTTTATTCTTTACTTGATCAATTCAATATCAACCATATAAATCACTTTTTATAGATTTGTGTATCACTCCCTCTTGTCTCATTGTTAGGAGGATGGAGGGAGTACTTCATTTCTACTTCATTCTATTAAGTTTGTCTTATACTCCCCTTTCGACCCTTAAAACTCTGTCAACCTTCATATTTTGAATGTCTCATTAATTTTGTCACTTTTCTTTTCAAGTAAGAATTTGTGGTTCTATTTTAGTTAATTCTCTATCCTTTGTACAAACTTTAACCACACAGTTTTTATTTAATTAATCACCGTTCTGATCAAATTTGGCAAAGTTTTAAGGGACGGGGGAGTATCATTTTTGGCAATATATGAATGATGCAACTTACTTTTAATTGACTCAACTTTTACTAAATTAATACGTAGTAGTAACCTTATAATTTAATTTTTCTTAATAATTGTGTCACTCCCTTTATCCCAATTTTAGGAGGACAGATGCAGTAGTACACATGTCCCTCTAACATTCGGACATGAGGAAGAGATGTTACAATTAATTATACAAACTTTACCAAATTTAATATGAGACAATTTTAGTGAGACAGACAAAAAAGAAAGATTGTATAATTTTAGTGAGACGGTCCCATTCAATTATGGGGGTGTTTGGATCTGATTCTTAAAACTTTTTCCGCTCTTTCAGGAAGCAGGAGAAAAAGTTGGAGTGATTGGGTGAATGTGCAGAAGTACTTCTAGTGTTTTAATTTACCTCTAGAAACAGATTTTTTAGAAACTGGGGAAAACAAGCTTCTAAAATTTGATTTTGATTCTGATTATGCTCGTGCTTTAAAAAAGAAGCACAAGCAGAATCATTTCCAAACACCCTTATATAACTTCTAATACACGAGTGCTTTGGAGCCCATTTGATAACTCTGTTTTCTTATTTATCAGATAACTTTTTAATCAAATATGAATTTTTGATTTTGCACACTCAATTAAGAAAAGATTATCAGGTTAAATTGTTTTGGCTTACTAGGCTTTTTTTTTACTGTTTGGCATCGTCGTCTTTCCTATTTCACCTCGAAAGAAAAACAGTGCCGCAGCATGATGATGTTTCTCTAGACAAAATGATAAAGAGCCCGTTTGGTAGCACCAAAATCGGCTGTTTTGGCTGATTCTGCTGAAATTTATGATGTTTTGGCTGGAGTGGCTGTTTTGGCTGATTCTATTGATTTAAGAAGAAAATATTTTAAAAATATATTTTATTAATAAAATAAAGAAAAAATTATATGTAAAAATAGCTAAAATGGTCATCTACAGTAACTTCAGCCAATACAGCCAGAAAAGTAACTCCAACCTTACTTTTTCAGCTTATTACACAATTCAGCGCGCGAAAGTAAAAGTTACGTGTTTGGTGAAAAAGTTGGCTGATAAGTCTGATAAGCCAAAAATAGAGGTCTCCAAACAGGCTCAAAATCTATCGTTTTGTTTGCAAACACTATTAAAAAACGTATCCCAAACACCATAAAAAAGGGTTTCCAAGTTTTCTACTTAAAAAGGCTAAAAAGGGTCTTTTCAAGTACGACTTCTACTTAAATTAATATTTAAAAATTAAAAGTCAGAATCTGCTTTTTACTTTTTTATTACACAAATGCACTTATTTAACTAAACACTATAAATTTTTACTTTTCAAAAACATTTTTTCTCAAACACTACTAATTTTTATTATTAAACACTTTTTCCGAAAACACTTAGAAAGAGTTCAAAAGCATTTACTACCTCCGTAACTGATATATCTTCCCATGTGAAAAGTAGGTGAGATTAAGAATAGTGATAGGAGATATAAATTATTGAGGGTATGATGGGAAAATAATGAAATAGTGTGTTGGAATGAAGGATAAATCCAAAAGAAGTAGTTGTAATAGTGTATTATTTTTAAAATTATTGAGCGTATGATGGGAAGATTTTGAAATGGGAAGATATGATTGTTACAACTAAAAAAGGAAAGTGGGAAGATATGAGTGTTATTAATTAGTAGTATTTGCAAACAAAGCCTATATATTGTCACCTTTCGTTCCAATGCAATACAAGAATACTCATCATACCAGTGGCAGTGTGGCAACATTGCAATTGCATGTAAGCGGGATTTTTTATAATGAAACCAGGTAACATATTGTCCATAAAATACATATATAAAGAACCTTTTCAAATTTATTAAATCTGTTGAAATTATTGAAATACTGGTTTAAACAGTTGAAATGTGATTAGTTGAAATGTGATAAATTATAAAAAAATGTACTTCAATTATAGTTTATTAAAAATGAAATAAATATTATATGAAAAATAGATAAAATAGTCATTTTCGTCAATTTCAGTTAGTCTTTTGAAAACTTATTTTCATTAGTATACATTTCAGCGTGCTAAATTAAAATTGTTGTATATTTGATCTAAGTTACATGATATTATTTTTGAATACATTTTGTTACTTATATATATATACACACACACACAGAAATGCTCAGGTCCCTCCGGAGGGACGGGAGAAGCCGTCCGAATTTCACTGTTTGGACCGTTTCCCGGTGGAATTTTTCGATGAAGTTTTTTGAGCATGTTCCTCATCAAGTCTAGTTTGTCCATACCAAATTTCAGCTCAAAATTAGACCGGGAAGGCAGTCAAATAAATTCTTGAAGCTTACTGCACATTCTACGTTTTTATATGTATATTTTGGCGTTGTCCACTTCAAAAATGATTTGAATGCCTTCCCGGTCGAATTTTGAGCTGAAATTTGGTATGAACAAACTAGACTTGATGAAGAACATGCTAAAAAAAATTCATCAAAAAATTCCACCGGGAACCGCCCCAAACGGCGGAGTTCGGACGGCGCCTCCCGTCCCTCCGGCTGGACATGATCACTTCTCTATATATATATATACTAATTTAATCTAATCCATATGTATTTCTCTATGGTTCACTTGTTCAACCATATCATTTTTCACCATTTGTAGTTTACACATCAAGCAAATCCAACTCATATATCTATTTCCAGTAATTTTATATGCTAACTCTATATGATGTCACTCATAGATGATAAATTTATTTAGTATGGAGAGGGCATGGTGGTCACGTTCTCACCATTTCAGAAGAAGAATGATTATCTTAATCTCAGAGTTTAGTTTACTTCCCATAATACCTCATTATTATTGTTTTATTATAGTCAGATTAGAGATCCTGCCCACTTCTTTGAATGTTGGCATTCCAAAATTTTCCAAATCACGACAGTTGTCTCCCTATACAACTTCATGTCAGGGCTTGTTTATTTAATTTTAGAATAATTATATATTCATAGCTAAACTAAAAGTATTTTTGTAAATTAGTAGTGAAAATTGAAGTAACTTTAGTCATAATAACTTTTGTTTTGTTCACTTTCCAAAAAAAATAACTTTTGTTCACTTTAATTTAAATATAATTGTGACAGTATATTGTAGTAATTTTTAGTTACGGAATATAAAAATGAACCGGATTTCAATAATGTTTTTTACGATAAAATTAATTTTTTAAGATAATATTAGTCACTAAATCATGTGTTTTTCACAAGAATATTACTAAAATAAAACTTATTTACATAAATATGACTAATCATTACTATAACGTAGTGTTGTGGTAACTTAAGCTGAAAACTTGAACATGAATTACTATGACTTTATTATTACTTTGGTAACTAGTCATATTTTTGTAAATCATCTTTATTTTGGTCGTATTTATATAATCATTTCTTAAATCACATGAATTTAGAAAATGATAAATGTTCTCATTACAATCCAAATGAAGGATGAAAGAGGGTCTAATTAATTGCATCTATAGTGAACAAAATCTTAGGTTTGTATTTACCTTTTTGATTTTTTTAAATTTAGATCTTAATATGACTTGAATATTGATACCAATTTTCAAATAATAGATAAAAGCTACTTGAATATTTTAATAAATCCCGATAACCCAAAAGTTTTGTACTTTAATATTACAGAGATAATACTGTGATTCACTTAAACAAGTGAATGCTTTTATATATCCATAAAAATATGACTAATAAGGTAATAAAATTGACATTGTACATCATGTAAGTGTGATATGATAGAGGAAAAAACTCATCTAGTCTTTTCTGATGATTTTTTTAAAAAAGGTGAATAACTTTTTCAATACTTTTAGGAGGCTTATGGCAGTATACATCAATTAGAGACAATTGTTGCCAAGATGGTAAGGATTAAAATTTTAGTGAACTTATGTGATTGATATTGAATTGATAAAGTGTGAATAAAATAAGAATGAATTGCAACTATTCATATATTATCAAATCAAATATGATACGAGACAAACTTAATGATACGTGCGAAAAAGTAAAATAGAACAAAGTTAGGGTGATGGGGAAGTATATTTTTTCCAAAAAAACAAATTAATTTTTGTGCCATTTTTTTTATAAAGCAACTTTATTAATGATAAAATTTTGAAACATGAAATCAAAAGAATATTCAATGGGAAATAGGACTATAAAGTATAAACTGGTTAAATTTTATAGCAGTACATTTTTGCGAGCTACCATTTCTTCAAGCAAGCTTATAATCAGATTTGACCGGAGATAGATTCCGGCTATATTAATTTATTTGCATTCCGGTCAGACCAAGAGAAAGATGAATGCCGTGGGAAGGCAGAGGTCCGCCGCGGCGACGGCTCATCATCAGCGGCAGTACTCCGACAATTTTTTAGAGACCTCATCGAATGATAGATGGCTTCAATCAGCGGGTCTTCAACACCTTCAAACTTCAAGCAACTCTATTTCTCAATCACAGGTTTTGAATCGCTACTACATGGTTATTTGATTTTTTTTTACTCTTAAGTTGTGCTTATCTATATTGCTCCAATGTTCTCGAAATGGGATTTGTCGTGGCTGAGCTCAGGGCTCGAGAGTGTCTAGAGGTTCTCAGAGGAGTGGAGGAAGTGATCTTTTTCCGGAGCCATTGACTCCGCCGTCTGATCCTCGGCCTGCCAGCCAGCGGAAGAATGTGGATGAACCTAGTGAGTTCAGTCCTGGACTCTTAGATCTGTATTCAGTGGATACTGAGCTTCTTCCCGAGGTATGAATCATACACTTATGATAAAGTTGATGTTTTTCCTTCTATTTATGGTGGATTGAATTTGCATTAGTGTATTCACTGTTTTCCCCATCTTCTAGACTCTGGTTTAGTTTACTGGTTACTGGAAGAAATACCCAAATACACCTAAGTCTCAAGTACCACATAAATATGATCATTAAAAGTACTAAAGAAAATTACCAGCCTCCTCCGGTCACCATTTTGCTGCATTCCACAGAACACTCAGATTTCACTCATTCAAGTGAATGATTGATTTTTTAGACAAATACTGGTAATGTTAAAAGAAATACTTCGTATACTGTTGGAGAATAACTTGTACTCGGTACGATTTTTGTACTTGCTTCATATTTTGTATCTGTAGCTCAATGTTAAACCGAGAAACACCATCCGACTGTTAAAGTTGTTGTTTTAATGTTGAATGATGACACACAAGTAGTTTTGTGAATCTTACTATTAAAGAAAATCATGTTTGGGATAATTGATTGGAGGAAGGGTGAATTGGGAATATGATAATATATTTTTTATTTAGAAGTAAGGCTAATTTTTTTAAAAAAAGGGGTTGTGGGTGTCTTAAGAGGGTCAGCATTCTAAAAATAGGTGTAAATAGCACCAACCTATTCTGAATTATTCTTTCTGCTTGGCAAGTCTTTGCCATTGTGCTGCAATGATTTTTATTATGCTTTTTAATAGTTTCTAGGGGCTCAACTGGGAAAATTCTCACACATGTGCGTGTGTGTATAACCTGAATAGAAAAATAGCTGGTTATCTTTTTCTTAAGATTGTTACACTGTAGCACAATTTCTCCCATTTTAATAAAGTTAGTTTCTTACTGTTCTTGTTAATTTTGTTTCAAAGATTAACAAAAGTAATGCTATCCTCATTTATATGTATTTTCCACTATAAAATGGATTCTATTTTAGTTTCAACTATTTTTATGATTGTGTTGCCATTTATAGATACCAGTTGCTGACCACAATGGTGGTCCTTCTGTTCGTCATTTTGCTCAAGGGAAAAGCCTTGATGACTTGGAGTCATATTTTACAAATAATAGGCAAACTGGTAGAGTTCGTGGCTTGGCAGATGTTAATGTAACAAAGAGCTTTGCTGCTGAGAAAGAAAAGGCTAGCAGTGGTGCGAAGATCAAAGTAGTGGTATGTGCTGTCTAGGAAGTTCTCCTTTTATTTATCAAGCTTGCTATTTACACTGGCGTGATAAGTGTTGAAGAGTGTTGGACAATCTTCTCATCTTGGGAATTCTTTTAGGATTGAGTTAGGCCCAACATTTTTTAAATTGGAATCACTCTTCTCCATTTGAGAGTTCTTTTGTAGTTGTGTTACACCCAACCCTTAATTTTCACAAATAGCATCAAGAACAAGACAACTTAATTCTGTAATAATATGTTGTCAAGCACATTTTTTTGAATTTGCTAGCTTTTGCTGCTATATATAATATAGTTGATCTCACTTCTCGATGTAATTGCTAATCTTTTAATGATAAATCTAGGTGCGTAAGCGGCCATTGAACAAAAAGGAATTGGCAAAGAATGACGAAGACATCATTGAAACACGTAACCACGCATTAGTAGTTCATGAGACAAAACTTAAGGTTTGTGCCCTCAAAACTTAAGGAAAAGCATTGATCGAGCTGACTTAAATGCGTCATTAGAAATATACATTTCTTTATTAGTCATTTGCATTTTTCTTGTTTCTAGTTTTTGGTGTTATATTATGTCATGCAGGCATGCAGCCTTGTCATTGAGTAATTACAAATGGTTTCAAGGATTGCTTTCTTTTAGCTTATCAACATTCAATTCTTCAACTCAAAGTCTACATTTATGGCAATATTGCAATTTGCAAATCTAACATTCGCACTATTTGTCATAATGGAAGAAAGTTTTGTTCAATTCTGACTTCTGAGATGCTATTCAATATGAAGGATACTGTACTTATCCAAAATCATTTACATTCATGGTATTATACATTGCAACATGTATTGTTTAAGACTTTAAGTAGCTTAGACCCCCTCCCCCTCATTCATCCATTTTTCCTTCTGTGTTTCCATTTTGAATATAATGAAGTTTCTAAGTTGTGTAAATACAACACAGGTTGACCTGACACAATATGTTGAGAATCACGAGTTTGTCTTCGATGCAGTGTTAAATGAGGAGGTTTCAAATGATGAGGTGATTATAAATACCAAATTATTTAATTGTATCACAAAATTCTAGACTTAACTGTTTCATCCTTACTTGTTTGCTATATTATTTGTTTAGGTATACCGTGAAACTGTTGAACCAATAGTTCCTATAATTTTCCAACGCACAAAAGCCACTTGTTTTGCATATGGGCAAACAGGTAAATTTCCAGAACTTGCAGAAGAAAGTTATGAATTGTTTCATTTGTACATTTGACTTCCTAATTATCCCAATTTGGTGATTTGGGCCCCTAGTTTTCATACTACCAATTTTGGTCCCTTAAGTGTGGAGGATTGATCTCTTTTTATCTTTGTAATCCTTTTATCGGTTATCTTCCTTACGTTCTTTATCCTTTTTTATCTAATCATTTTTATCTTTTTTATCTTCTTTTTCTTATATTATCTTTTTACTCCATCCGTGCCATAAAACTTGGGCCAATTAACCTTTCTTGGTCTAGGATGGTCAAGTTTGACCAATGATATTTTTTTATACGAAATTATTTAAAATATGAAATCTATATGGAAATATTCTTTGTTAAAAAAATTCTCCTAAAAGTATAAAATTTATAAATTTCACACAAATATAATAGCTAAAATCATTGTTCAGAGTTTATAATCATTGACCAAGAAAGGTCAATTTGTCCAAGTTTTATGGGACGGAGGGAGTATCTTTTTTATCTTTTTAGCTCCAATTTCATGTGTCGATTCATGAAAGCCGACTCCAAACTCTTTTGGGACTAAGGCTTGGTTGTTGTTGTTGTATATCTAGTCTGCCACTATAGTTTATAATAGTAGCACATATTCCCCAAAATGATTTTCTCGTCTTTATTTTTATTTTAGAACATGCATTCTCTCCAGTGATTGTATCCTCTATATAGTATAAACTTGCTAGAGTCTCTATCCTTTAGTAAAGAGCATCATGATTTTTAGTTTTTGTGAAGTCCATGCTTCCATCTTTCTTGATATGCTGTGTTATTTTCCATACATCTTCCATATTTTGTTCTGTTGGCGGAAAATTTGTACACTCCTGACTTTTAAATATTTACTGTGATTTTATTGGCCAACTTCAATCATCATCAGGAAGCGGGAAGACATTTACAATGAAACCACTGCCATTGAGGGCATCAAGAGACATTTTGAATCTCATGCACTATACATACCGGAATCAGGGTTTCCAATTGTTTGTCAGCTTCTTTGAGATATACGGAGGGAAACTCTTTGACCTTCTTAATGATCGGAAGTAAGTGCTCTTAGCATGATTCTGTTGTTAAAATCTTTTTGAGTCTTTTTAGATGTGCTTTTGGATAAAAGTGCTTCTAAATGTAACCATAGATAACTTTAAGTGAAAACTATCTTATAAGCTAAAATTAAAGCCTACATGCCCTACAAATGGTCTCAAACATTTCTTTCAGAAATTCCCATCAAAAGAATGTTGTAATTGTATTGCCTAACATTTCACTTCTTTTAATAGAACCCCTCTTATAAAAACATTTCTTCTTGAAACCATTTTCAGGAAAAATACATCCTGAAGAGTTCTTAGATGTTTGCATCACATTTGCTTGCATTCATGATAACTGACCCTTCTGCAGAAAACTTTGCATGAGGGAGGATGGTAAACAGCAAGTATGTATAGTGGGACTACAAGAGTACAGAGTTTCTGATGTGGAGATGATTAAGGAGCTGATTGACAGAGGCAGTGCAACTAGAAGTACAGGCACCACTGGTGCCAATGAAGAATCATCTAGGTCACATGCTATACTTCAGCTTTCTATAAAGAAGTCAGCCGATGCAAATGAATCCAAACCAGCCCGACTTGTTGGTAAGCTCTCTTTTATAGACCTTGCTGGAAGTGAACGTGGCGCTGACACTACTGATAATGACAAACAGACCAGGTCTGTGTCTACTTATTACCTGAGATGTTTTTAAAGCTCATTCGTTTTCTTGAACAGTTATTTCATCATGAACAATTAATCATGGGTTGAAATATTATTTTATGACTACCCCACATATCATTTATTGGTCCTGGTAAAATAATGTTTTATTAATCATCCCTGTAGTTTATGTGGGGAGGCGAATTCAGAGGTGGGGAGAGGAAGTATATGGAAGAGAGGGAGGGTACAACCTAGACAGACGTGGATTAGTGGTCAAGTTTGATATGATACTTAGGGGTGTGCGCCGGTCCAAAACCGGTTAGGACCGGAACCGGAATCTTGGTTTTATAAGGACCGAAGCCGGACCTGTTAATAACCGGTCCGGACCTGAAATTTCCGGTCCAGTCCGGTTTTGACCCGGTTTTTAAAAAAAAGGCATACTTCATATTATCTTAGATTTTTGTTACGTAGTACAAGCTATAATATAATGTGCAAATATTTTTATTTTAAATGATGATGTGCGTATATTCTAAATAATTGCTAAATTCATTTATCATTTTGGCATATGAATATTTAATCATAAACAATTTCATTTAGTTTCCTATAAAAATATATAAATCGGCAGGCTAGCAGGTGTATCATGTATGTTGGCGCAGGTGTAAGTGCTAGTAAAGTAGGTTTCCTTTAATTCACTCCATATATATTTTATATGTTATATTTATGCCATACAGAATGAAGTATATATTTTACGGAACAATAACTTAACGGGTTACCGGTCCAGACCTGTTTTTTTCCGGGTTTGACCCGGACCGGACTGGAACCCGGAATCTTAAAATTCTAAGGACCGAAACCTGAACCTGTTAATACCGGTCCGGTCCGGACCGGTCCATTCCTGTCCGATTCAGGTCCAAAATACGGTCCGGGGCTAAGGAAAACTCGCCATTCTCGCTTTCAAATTACATCTCTCTCGCCATTTGGAAATAAATTAATCCATAATATGCAACCATTTAAATGACACGGAAAATCCAAACTAGAGTTGTGTGATACACGTCAGTTTTTTTAGCTTAGGTTGACAGAGGAATGAAAAAAAATGTAAATTGCAGGGATGGGTAACAAAAAATAATACCAGAGAGACCTGACAAATAATTTATATTTACAGGGGCGAAAGACATACTTAATGCTAAAATATATGACTCTTAGGTCCTCCTCAAGTAAGAGCATTCGAGCCCATATGCTAATTCATTTCTTGTTTTGTTTTCTAATCATTATATGCAGAATCGAAGGAGCAGAGATCAACAAAAGCTTGCTAGCATTGAAGGAATGCATCAGAGCGCTTGACAATGATCAAGGCCATATACCCTTTAGAGGCAGTAAGCTAACTGAAGTCCTAAGGGACTCATTTGTTGGAAACAGTCGAACTGTAATGATATCCTGCATTTCCCCAAACTCTGGATCATGTGAACATACTCTCAACACATTGCGATATGCAGACAGGTAATATCTCTTTTTAGATGATTCTGAGTAATAATTTATTGTGTTTCCCCCTTCTTTTCCAGCCATTTTGACTTGAATTTGACAAAATATCTATGAACTGCAGAGTGAAGAGTCTTTCGAAAGGGAACAACTCCAAGAAAGATGTGCCATCTTCAACTATGAATTTGAGGGAATCAACCGTGCTACCTTCTGCATCAACATATGAAGATAATATGGGCAATTCATGGTCAGAACAAACAGAGAAAGATGAGTACCAGGAGGACTTCTATGAGCAAGTCAAGCAAATATCATCGAGAAAAAATTTAAAAGTTGAGACACCCAATGTTTCTAATCCAGAAGAGAAAAAAAGGAGGGACCATGACCAAACAAACAAGTGGAAGGAGCCACTTAGAACAGAACCTAAGGTTTGGAATGAGAATGATGATTTAAATTCACTTTTAAAGGTAGGTAGAGTTTGGATTTTTAGGCTTGAAAATTGATATATTTCAATTGCCCTCTGTACAACTAACTGATTGCTGAATCCTTTTAGGAAGAGGAAGATCTCGTCAATGCTCATAGGAGACAAGTAGAAGAAACTATGGACATCGTAAGACAGGTAACTGACAATATATAAATATGGAATAATATAAAATTTGGTGATTATATTAGTTTTAATCCTAGGAGAACGGTCCTCACACAACTTTTAGTCTTTCCATATATGGCCCACAGTTCCAGGGTATATATCCGCTTCCTAGACCCCCTCCCTCAATAAATAAATAAATAAATGAAATGTGCGGAATATTGATCCATTATCACCATCCTTAGTTTTACACTATTTATTTTCTCTAATCTCATAATAAAGATGCTAGAACGTAAAATAACACATTGTAGTAGTAGAAGTAGAAACACTGTATGCCGCTATCCTGATAGGTTTTTGTGTGTATATATTATAATAATTCAGGAGATGAATCTTTTAGTGGAAGCAGATCGACCAGGAAACAAGTTAGATGATTACATAAGTGGGTTGAACTCGATCCTCTCTCAGAAGGCTGCTGCAATCTTGCAGATGCAGAACCGTTTAGCTCAATTTCAAAGACACCTGCAGGAGCATAATGTTTTGGCATCCTCAGACCATCACTAGAAGTAGATAACTGGGATGATGACACTTTAGTTGGTAATCCAGCCAGGAGATGTGGTCTTATTCTGAAAAGGGCTGCTGTTTTTTACTTTTAGCCCCGCAGTTGGGTTATTTGTGTGTGAGGTCATAGGCTCAAATCTCTCATTAAGCCCCCCAACACCCAGAAGTGGCTTGGGCCCAGAACCAACCTTTGCTCCATTTGTGTGTATTATATGACAACAAATATTGCATAGTTGCAAACCTTATTGGCCATTTTTAAAGAAAGATTAATGTGCTATTCACTACGATATAGTAACTTATATATGCTTGAGAGTAAATTCTAACAATAATCAATGCATTAATGGTGCCGCAGTTCTCCACCTCAGGGTTTGAGGCCGCTGCTCATCTCTGGGTAGTCATTGTTTGTTACAGAAAAAGGATGGTTTTCAGCGGTTTGTTCTCGGCATGTCAGGGTTTTATTTCTTCAATGGCCAAAGCCGCTGCTCGTCCCCGGGTTGATTTAGAAAAACAAGATTCGGTTTCTTTAGACCCGAGATATATAAACGTTGAGCGTGTGTAGCATGCAACGGAAACAAAATTACGTTCTTTAATTCTTGCAGGACTTTCACGTTTGTTAATGCACAACCTTGATTATTATTATATTTAATCATGTATTAGTAAAAATTATAAAAAGATAATATTTTGATAATTCACATTGATAAGAATTCAATAACATTTTATACATAATAATTTAGTTATGTATATTAGTAAAAAAAATCATGGTCGGTTTGTGAATAGTCCAAAAATCACAATGTTTCAAGAATTAAAGAACGGAGGAAGTATATTAGAAGATTATTTTATCCAAATTATATTAGAGGATTATTTTGACTAGTCATATGGGTTTGCGGGTTGTAAAAAGATATTTTTTAATTTAAATGTTTGATCATAACAATTAGTAAAAAAAATGTCATATTTCGAAATGCTAACCCAAAATGGTTCCAATTTTCCTTTCGGAGATTCCTTTCAAAAATGCTAAGGCCGGTCTAGCCGGACATCTATTTACTGAACAACATTATCACTTATTGAAAACGCTATAAATGTTAGCTAAAAGTCTAAAACATCATTTTTCAATTCCTTGTTACCATAAGTCACCAAATGCTGATAACTGATTAATTGATGAAATATCTACTTCATATAATGACCATTGAAACTAGGCATGGACCCAAGTCAATTGAATTTTAAAAAGGGAAAATGGAAACTAATAATCCAACCTTTTAGCGGTCTTCTTTTAATAATCCGACCTTTTCGTTATTCATGAATAATCCAACCTTTGCACCTCATCTTCATTCATTGATCCCCGACCAGTTGATGACCTGCTATTCCGAGTTATTTTCTTTTCTCTGCAAACTATTATACCATAAATTCCACCTTTCACAAAGATAATATTTTGCAAAGATAAGAAAATAACTTGGAATAGCAGGTCATCAACCGGTCAGGGACCAGTGAATGAAGATGAGGTGCAAAGGTTGGATTATTCACGAATAACGAAAAGGTGGGACTATTAAAAGAAGACCGTTAAAAGGTTGGATTATTAGTTTCCATTTTCCCTTTTAAAAATTGCTCAATATAACACTAATATGTGCCCCAATTTCAAAAATAGGATTAAACATGTCTTATTTCTCAAATAAGACTTATTTAATCTCGAAAGAATACATTGGTTAAAATTTCTCAAATGAGAGTGAATGAATCTTATTTTGAAAAAAAAAAACGGGAATAATCTCATTTATGAACTTTATCCTTATTGATTTCATATAGGAAATTTCCTCGTTCAATTTCTGGTTCCAACTTCCAAGTAGGGGAAGATGAACCTGAACCTGATCTTCAAAAACGAGTCCAGGTTTCCATTCAAATCAGTTCCACCTCTAGACTATTTTAAAAAATCAAGAACCACAATAAAAGTCCTGATTTTAAGAGAGTTGGAAGTTGCAACTCGAACATTTTCAAACCAGTTTCAGTCCAGAACAAAAAATTCATGTAAACTGATCCGACTATTTGCTCGGTTTCAACTTTCAACCCTAGTCAGGAATTCAGGATCAGCTCCTGATCTGCATATAATACTAACTAGGCATGGACTCGGTTCGGACAGTACTGGCCCAGCCTGCTACTGTGCGGGACGGGCCCATAAAATATCTTTTGGCAATTATAAATAATTGAGCAATTATACTCCTTGTTTTCATTATTTATATTTGAATAATTTGATCATATATGGAATTACATCTTTACATGCACGGGTTACAAATTTGATCATCTATTAATACTATATAGCATTAATAGATGATATGATCAAGCAAAACAAGTGAAGAGGCTTCAGGGATAAAAATAAATACCTTATAGGTCCAAAACAGATTTAGGCAATTGAAAAGCTATAAAATAGGCCTTTCATTCATTAATAAGCAAACAAACTCAGAAATCAACTCTTTGTAGTAGTTTGGGAATAATTAAATTCACCAAAATTGAAATTGTTCTAATACTTCAAAGTAAAAACAAAATGAAATGATACAATAATATTAACCAACCCTCACAAAATTCCAACCCAAAAGCCTCTTGCTCTCAGGAGGACAATGAGGCAGACTTGTTCCTTGGAGCTGCTTGAGTGCCTAATACAGTATAATAATTTTAACTCAATGAGCAAAATAAATAGAAAGTGGACTTCAAATTAAGACGATTAACAAACATACCTTCTCTGCTTTTTCCTCTGCTTTTTTCAAAGCAAATTGGGGCACGGTTGGGGAGGATGTGTGTGAGGCTGTAAGGGAGTTCTTTGTATCTGGGACTATGCTTAGGCAGGTTAACCATATAAGATTTTAGACCTATATCTTGTACAAATGTGACATATAAGATTATCACTAAGATTCTTGCAGCTAGGTTGGGACCTTGTCTTTCTGGAATTATTAACCTTGCACAGCGAGCTTTTGTGGATGGAAGATTGATGTCTCACAACATATTCCTTGCACAGGAGTTAGTGAGGGGGTATGCTAGGAAAAAGGTAACTCCTAGATGTATGATCAAGATTGATCTTAGGAAGGCCTACGATACTGTATCCTGGGATTTCCTAGATAGTATACTTAGACAGATTGGGTTACCTAACTTGTTTGTTAACTGGATTATGGAATGTGTCACGACATCTTCTTTTTCAATCTCCATAAATGGTGTACTCCATGGATGGTTTGAGGGAAAGAGGGGTCTTAGACAAGGGGACCCTATGTCCCCAATGTCATTTGTTATTTGTTTAGAGTATCTCTCACGGATGTTGGACATTAGGACCTCGGTTCCTACTTTCTGCCACCATCCTTTGTGCTCTAAAGTAAATATATCACACTTAGCATATGCTGATGACCTGATGTTGTTTTCAAAAGGTAATTACACTTCTATAAAGATATTGGTGGATGCTCTGGATGACTATGGCCAAGTCTCAGGACTTATGTTTAATCATGATAAGGCTAATATATTTTAGGAGGGAATATAGCTAACCAATTGCATTATATCCTTCATATGGTAGACTTTAAACAAGGATCTTTTCTGTTAAGTATTTGGGTATCCCACTTGCTCCTTTAAAGATATTTGTTGCACAATTTGCTCCTTTGCTGGACACTGTGATAGATTACATAAATGTGTGGAACACAAAGACTCTATCTTATGCAGGTAAAGTGGAGTTGATTAGATCAGTCATGCAGGGAGTACAGTCCTTTTGGCTTGGTATTTTTCCGGTCCCTAGAGCCATACTTGACCGAATTACTGACATATGTTGAATTTTTCTTTGGGGTGGTAAACATGCTAAAGTTGCATGGAATGATGTGTGCTTACCTAAAGATGAGGGGGGTTTGGGCTTAAAAGATACAAAGGCGTGGAATCATGCACTCCTATCCCGAACCCTTTGGAATATTCACTCCAAAAAAGACTCACTTTGGGTTAGGTGGGTTCATGGTGTATATCTCCATGGAAGGGATGTGTGGACTTTTGTTCCACACAATAGGGACTCTTTGCTGATGAAAAGGTTTGCTTTGGTTCGTGATTTGATCTTGTCTAAATTCTCCTCTCTTAATGAGGCTTTAGTTCATCTTGGAAAGATAACTATTGATGAAAGATTATCATCATCTAGGATGTATGACATGCTTCTGATTAAGGGTACTCCTCACCTTTGGATGTCCTTCATATAGAAATCATACATTCCTCCCAAGTTCTCCTTCATTACTTGGTTAGCCTTCCGTAATAGGCTAGCCACGTATGATAACTTGGAATATCTCGATGTGATTAATGTTTGTGCTTTTTTAAGGGTGAACCGGAAACGGTGTCACACCTATATTTTGAATGTCATATTACAGGAAAGGTTTGGACAAGGATAAAGACATGGCTAGGCATCACAAGGCAAATGACAACATTGAGGAGCGCGGTCAAATGGATAAAGAAGGACCACAATGGTGAACACATCAAGGCTAAAGCCGTGAGGATATGTTTTTGTTATACCATATATTGGATGTGGAGAACAAGAAACTCCATTTGTTTTGAGGCAGCAAAAGCCAACATCGAGGACATAATACATCATATAAAGTATATGGTGTATAAAGTGCTTTATTCTATGTATCTTTATCATATGATAACATTCTAATTTTTTTGCTGTTTTGTCACCATTTTTTGTGGCTAGCATGTATATGTAGCTATAGAATGGTTTTTTGTGGTAGCTGGGCATCCTTACTGGTGATGACCCGTTGATGGTGTTTTTGATCAGGGGTGGAGATAGGGAGGGGCTGGAGGTGGCCACGGCCCCTGCAAGAAAACAAATTTTTAAGTATATAGTATATATAAATACTTTAAATCTGTAGAAAGTATGTTGATATTTTAAACTTTGACCACTGTAATATAAAATTCTTAAAGACTGACCCCTTTAACTATAAATGTCTGACTGCGCTACTGTTTTTGATGTTGTACATAAACATTGGATATATATATATATGTATGTATGTATGTATGTATGTATGTATGTATGTATGTATGTATGTATGTATGTATGTATGTATGTATGTATGTATGTATGTATGTATGTATGTATGTATGTATGTATGTATATACATTTTATCCACACAAAAAAAGATTGGATAAGGCATGAATCCACCTCTTTTCATAGTTATCTCACTCCTACTTTCTTCTCTGGATGTACGGGTCATTCTCCCTCCACTGGAACTACCACCATGGTATGATCCATGAGGGCGTTGAGTTGGGACTCAATCTCTAAAAGCAAGTTCATGTGGGCATTTCAAGGGTCAGGAGAGGTGGCACAAATCGATAAAATATTGAGTTATGAAGTTAAGATTATATTTCATGGAGTAGTTAATTTTTTGTTGTTAGTCACCCTAGGTTATGTTGGGACTGGCACAATTTTTGCATAGTTTTTTGTGTTAGGTTTTCAACTTAACACAACAATTTCTATTGTGATAATTCCCGTTAGGGTCATTAGTTGATTCAACTAAACGAGAACTACGACTATACAATGGCTTTTTAGCTAAAACAATATTCATTCTTGAATGGTATTTAGATATTTGATATGCATATGAGCGGTTCATTTCTGTGCCTGGTCGGGTGGTGCGAGAGCAGTTTGACTTACTCCAGTCATTGAAAGTGGGCATGGACCTAAGCCAATTCAATTTTTGGTTTCAAGTGGGGGAAGATAAACCGGAATCCAATGCTGGAAAATGGGTTAGACTTACGGTTTTAACTCTAAATCGGTTCCATGTCCTTAGGCTATTTTAAAATATAAAGAATCACAAGTACTGGTCCTATTTTTTAGAGACTTGGAACTGGAACATGTTGAAACCAGTTTCAGTCCAGAACAAAAAGAATCATATCAACTGGTCTGACTTTATTTGCTGAGTTTGAACACTAGTCAGGATCCACATCTAATCGTAAGACACAAATCAGTTGGATCTCCGTAGAGTGGGTTCTGCAGTTCATACTTGCATACGAGGGCAGAGTGGCGGACAGTGTCTGATTTTGAACTCATTCTGGACTTTCAAAATTCAAAACTCAAATTCAGGACGATCAGGCTTTTAACCAATTAAAACTGATGGTTAAGGAACAAACTTTTGCTTAAGTCTACAGAAACATAAAGCGTAATTGAAAGCTAGAAATTTAATATAAGCCAGCAAAAAAAACAAATCGAAGTGGTCCATCATACGAAAACTCAAGTGATCTAACATCCTAAAGTCACAACTTTATTACTAGGTATTTGATAGAACCACAACAGTGCCTCAATAAAATGCAAAACTTCAAGATTTGAGATGGTTTTTCCAGAATTGTGTCAAGTAAATGACACTTGTAGGAGTTGTAGCTTTTGGTGTGAGCCAAAATGACATCATTACAAAGAGTACAGTGCACCTTAGACATCAGACAATGAACAAACCTAGAGCAGTTTAATTGCCTTGCAGAATTTCATGAAATATTACAAGAATCCATTTCACTTGGATTTCAAGGTCTTTTAGAAACACCTTCCTGGAGTAGGGATGACAATGTGTATGGTGGGATATGTTCACTCACATTCAATCTGGTCCATCAACCCATCTATCCATCCATCAACTTTTTCCACCCTAAATTACTTAGGTTTTCATCCATATTTTAGGGTTGAATAGATCAGCTATCCAGCAAGTGTGGGTACAATTGTCATCTCTATCTTAAAGGGTCACTAAGATGAACATCAAAATTTCATTATAGAAACATACCACTAATATGGCAATGTACACACTAAGAAAACCAATTTTACAAACAAAACAGGTCATTCTCAGACTTTTTCCTTGGAACATCTTGAAACACAAACTAAAGGTAATCCGACATTACATTCTACATATTACTAAGGTAATCATTCTTTACCCAGAGGGTTTACACTCTTAAGGTTGTACATATTATAACAACATCTAGTATTCAAGCTGGAATTTGACAATTCAACCTAAGACCACTAGTATAATAAAACATAAATGCCCTGACAAAGCAACACTATAAATAAAAATCTCAGCTTCAATGGTTTATACTGAATGAGAAAATAAGATCTGGTGCAACTACCATTCACGCCTACTATATAAGAGAAATAGATTATATGATCAAGCAAAAGTAACGAAGGGGCTTCCGACATAAAAATCTCTGCCTCATTGGTCCAAAACACACATTATGAACACAAGAGATTGAAGCAATTGAAATGCTAAATAGGGGTTTTCATTCATTAATCAACAAGTCTTTGAAGTAGCTTTGAAATAATTAGATTCGCCAAAAATTAAATTGTTCTAATACTTCAAAATAACAAAACGAAATGATACAATATAACCAACCCTCACAAAATTCCATCTCAAAAGACTTTTACACTCAAGAGGACAATGCTGCAGCCTTGTTCCTTGGAGCTGCTTGAGTACCTAATACAGTATAATATGTTTAACTCAATCGGCAAAATTAATAGAAAATGGATTTCAAATTAAGACGATTAGCAAACACACCTTCTCTGAAGTTGCTCTTGAAACGGCGGGGAACGTTACGGAGATACCTCATGCGGCCGGTTCCGGTGGTCTTTCTACGGATTGCCTTTGCACTCCAATTGTCTAGAGCATATATTTAAAGAAGAAATCAGAATTAATGACCATTAAACTGAACACGATAATTTAACATTAAATCCCTTCAGTTAATTGCTGTTTGGAATAATTGACATTTCAACTATGACTAGATTTATGAAACAATAAAAAAAAAAGTTGCTATCAAGATGGTCAAAATACAACTTCAAAATTTTCACTCTAAATTTGAGTTATAAATATGAATTTGCGGGTTTAGCAAAGGTTATATACTTGAACTTAATTACACAAGTTTAGATCCTTGAAATATACATATATTTACATTGAATTTTGTTGGCCTTAAAACTCAAAAACATTGGCAAATTGTAATAATTAAATTCATAATCTATAAAAATTAATAACGGTGCCAAAGTTACAAAGGGGGTATATGACATCAATAGTCAATACCCGTCGGAGTACTTTGATTTTATGTTTCTTTCATTCACCCTTTCTGGGCTTGTCTTGTGGTACTTGGCACTCTCATTTTGATATATCCTATGAATTTTTTTAATTGAAGACCACACATGATTTTTGGTCCTCCGCTAGGAAGTTTTTCTTTTTGCATTTTATGGATGGCGATCCTACAGCCTTTCGAACCGAATCACCACTTCACCAGGACATGATTTTGAAAACCGTACCCATTCAACATTTACTGAATCATGATCGCCGATTAATCAAAAAATTGAACAAAAATCATTAAAACAGCAAAATTAGTAGAACAGTAGGAAGGCAATACACTTTCTAGTGCGAGCAGCAGGGTAAGCACAGGCGGAGCATCGGCTCTTCTGCAGATGGAAGCTCCGGCGACCACACCTCACACAGAGAGTGTGAGTCTTGTTCCTCCTCTTACCGAAACTCCCTGTTCCCTTTCCCTGTAAATTTCATCATCATAAGACATCCGATCCTGTACGTAATCTATACATTAGCAATGTTAGAAGAGATTTACCATTGCGATGCAGAAACCCTAACCTCCAATCAAAGACTCCAAGGGGTTATATATTCCTAGGGTTTGTAAAGCTGGGGGGTTTGCTGTTTGGGTCTTTGTGAAGAGGCCTGCTATTTTATTTCTTGTGTGATGGACCTTGGATGCAGCACATTTTAATATGACTCGTGACCTTTTAATTGGGCATTGCCCAGCGCACAGTTAGTTTTACTGAATGTGACCCTATTAAGTGAGTGTTTGCAACTGCTTCTGCTTAAAAAAAAACATTTTTGGAGATGTAAGAAAAAAGTGATTAGTAGTAAAAGTTGATAGTATTTGAGAAAAAAATGATTTTGAAAAGTAAAAGTTGGTAGTGTTTGGTAAAATAAGTGCTTTTTGTGTAATAGAAAAGGGAAAAACACTTTTTACACGCAAGCCGAGAAAAAGTAAAAATTGGTAGTGTTTGGTAAATAGGTGTTTTTTAAAACCAAAAGCTGAGAAATGCTTTTTTAAGCAGTTTCAAACACTCCCTAAGACTATTTTAACCTTATTTAGTTTTAACGAAAATGAAAAGGGATGCAAGTTAAAACTCCGCCTAATATAAAACGAGTTCACACGCACAGCCATAAACTTTTAATCAATTGGAAATTTCATTCATTATCCAATACGAGTTTACTAAATACATATACGTAGTACATCAAATCAAACATTTTATGTGGAATTTATTTCATTTATAATGTCAATAAGAATGTTTTTAAATAGACCGATTTTCTAATTTGTCTAAATCAATATAATATAATATAATATAGAGTGCTCTTCTCATCAGGCCGGCCTGACGGGCTGCCCCGTCCGGCCGAGCCCGTTTGGGCACCTTCCCGGTGGAATTTTTTGATGAAATTTTTTGAGCATGTTCCTCATCAAGTCTAGTTTGTCCATACCAAATTTCAGCTCAAAATTCGATCGGGAAGGTCGTCAAATGATTTTTGCAAGTTAACTGGTCCGGGATATGTATTTTCCGGACCAGTTAACTTGCAAAAATCATTTGACGACCTTCCCGATCGAATTTTGAGCTGAAATTTGGTATGGACAAACTAGACTTGATGAGGAACATGCTCAAAAAATTTCATCAAAAAATTCCACCGGGAAGGTGCCCAAACGGGCTCGGCCGGACGGGGCAGCCCGTCAGGCCGGCCTGACATGAACATTCCTCCTCATATAATATAATATAATATAATATAATATAATATAATATAATATAATATAATATAATATAATATAATATAATATAATATAATATAATATAATATAATATAATATAATATAATATAATATAATATAATATAATATAATATAATATAATATAATATAATATAATATAATATAATATAATATAATATAATATAATATAATATAATATAATATAATATAATATAATATAATATAATATAATATAATATAATATAATATAATATAATATAATATAATATAATATAATATAATATAATATAATATAATATAATATAATATAATATAATATAATATAATATAATATAATATAATATAATATAATATAATATAATATAATATAATATAATATAATATAATATAATATAATATAATATAATATAATATAATATAATATAATATAATATAATATAATATAATATAATATAATATAATATAATATAATATAATATAATATAATATAATATAATATAATATAATATAATATAATATAATATAATATAATATAATACATAGTGTATAATTATTGAAGTCTAGTCTCGTCTGATTTGATCTATTTTTAAGTTCTAAATGGGTCTAAAGCTAGTTTAATTAAACATTCTTAATAGTTGATCATAGCTAGTTATATGTAATAGAATAAAGACAATATTCAATAAAAAATATGACTAAAAAAAGTATATGTATTACAAAAAATGCCATCTAAATATTACTGAACGTTGTATGCGAATCAAACACAATGAAACAGATCACAAAGGAAAATAGAGATAAAGATAGTGGGGTACATAAATATTACCGGACACAATGTAATATTTTTTATTTATATTATTAATAAATTTATTTTAAAAAAAAAAAGTCGCCAGAACTGGCCCGGGGACTGGCCAAGTACCTAGGACCGGGACCTATATTTTTATTGGTCGGTTACGGCCTCCATACCCAAGAACCAGTACTGACCAGTCCGGGACTGGAACCAAGACCAAACTGGATAGAGTCCGTATCAAACCAAACCAGACTTTGATAGTTGTATATAAACATAGAACATAAATCTACCTGACCAACCCATTTGAAAACAAACTGGACTATTCTAGAATAGACAGATACAGATGAGACCAAATATTGTTAACAAATGTTACATGTAATTAAGATATTGAGCCTTAACAAATGTATCTTAACATATCTTAATATATTAAGATATTGTTTTAATATGTACAACCAATATTGTTTTATTATACTAGTGGTCTTTATTGTTTTAATATGTACAACCAATATTGTTTTATTATACTAGTGGTCTTCGGGTAAAGAGAGATAACTTGGTAATATTTAGAATGTAATGTTGTACTCCCTCTGTCCCGAAAAGATTCGCCAACTTTGACTTTCGCGTGGATTAATAAAATAAAAACTGTGCGATTGAAATTTGTGCAGAGGAGAGAGAATTGACTTTTGTATGATATTCCTTACTTTAAATTCCAGCTTGAATACTACTAGATATTGGGTTGGATTGTCAAGTTCCAGCTTGAATAATAGATATTGTATTAATATGTACAACCTTAACAAATGAGGACATGAGGTATCACTGGGACCAAACAAAATAAATAAAATCCCATTTTAAAAAATGTGTTATAACTTTTATACTTATACTGCGATGGTTACAAAAAATATATCAAAATTCATAACTTTTTATTATATTTCATATGACACCAATATTGAGAAACAAATTGTGTTTTTATAGTGTTACTCCGTATTTTTTTATTGGACTCTAATTATTTAAATAAAAACATATAAAAAACCATAAATTTTAATATGACACTATGGGAGTGTTTGGAACTAATTTTGCATCTGTTCTTTTTTAAAAGCATAAGCTGAATCAGAATAAGTTTGTCAGAAGCTGGTCTCCTCCAACTTCTAAAAAACTACTTCTATTAGTAAATTAGAGCACCAGAAGTACTTCTTCACTTTCACTCAAGCACTCCAATATTTTCTTTTCTTGCATGAAGGAACAAACACAAATTTAAAAAGCAGATCCAATATTTTATGAGGAATGCTTCATGTACACTATTCACACACATTGTCTGTTACGCAGACAGTACTATCTGTATTTCGACAATTCGATTCGGAACTATAGAGGTTCAGTAAACGACAACTCTGGTTGTGTAGACAAACAATTTGTGGGAATGGTGTACACCAAGTATTTTTCATATTTTATAGGTAAAAATAAAAGAATGATTTAACACTTTAAGAATCTATTTTTTAGAGGCTTATAATTTTTTTTTGTACTCCAATCGTTTAAAAAAATATCAAAATTCATAATTTTTTATTACCTTTCATATGAAACCAATATTGCATGCTTAAAAATAATGCTTTTCTAATGCATTGTACGTAAGACAAAATGTTGTAATAAAACCAATATTGCATTGTAACTAACAGATAAGTTGAGGTACAATGCATTAGAAAAGTTTTATTTATAAGCATGCGATATTGATTTCATATGAAATGTAATAAAAAGTTATGAATTTTGATATATATATATATATATATATATATATATATAATTGGAGTACAAAAAAATATAACACTTTAAAAAATGGAATTTCTTAAAGTGCTAAATTGTTTTTAAATTTTTATATATTCAATATTGGTGTTATATATATTATATATATAACAAATATCTATCAAAGTAGACTTGTTCAGATTAAATTAGAACATGCTATATTTAAACATATCAAATCTGATTAAAAATTTTCAGACCCGTTAAAAGCACCCTTACATGACATTTATATGTGAAAATACAATTTGATGACTCTAACATAGATTAAAACAATTTTACTCAAACATAATTTCACTGGGCTCTTTTACAAAATTTCACTATAACAAAAATTATGAAATTAACACAATTTTAATACTACTCATAAACAATTAATAATTGATTGTAATTATTAGGGCCTGCTTTGTAATGACTGCAATGGCTGAAAAGATGAATCTGCTGAATTGAAAGTGTTTGATAATATGTTGATTGAAATGGCTGATTGAAATGTAGAATTACCATAAAGGGTATTAGTTTATTTGTGTTCAATAAATGGATAGGAACTTTTCTAGCAAATAATTTTTGCTTGATTTGATAATTATAAGATTATTTAATTTACTGATTACTTTGGAAATTTTGTTCTTACTTTTACGTTGAAAATACCGGTATTATTTTAGCCCTTATATGTATTATACACTGTTATTTAATTTATTATAATTTATACGGATCGGAGTAGCTCTTAATTAGCTCTTTGAGCTAATTATTTTCTTTGTACACGGTTATTAATAGCTTTTAGACCTAAGTATTTGTTCAATTGAATTATAAGATTAATAGTTAAAAATACAATTAGCTCTTTAAGTACACACATACATCTTTGACAAATACTTGAAATCAAACATAAGAAATCAAAATTGTTCATCTTTAGCCAGGACCGAATATGTATCGAAGATACTGGCTCTATTAAAAGAAGGATAGAAAAGTAATTCCACCCACTCAGCCATACAATAATACTACTTCGTCCCATTAAGTTTGGGACAATTCGGTTTACGATGTTTGACTGCCGATAAAGCAAACAGATCCATGATCACACTCAAATTATTTTTTGAAAAAAAATTACATATTCAGAAACTAACTTAAAAACTTTACAAAGTCGCAAAAACCAGAATCAAATTGGATAAAAATTTAATATATAAAGTAAGAGATTAAGAGTGATTTGTGTTGACCAAGTGAATAGTGTCTGAGACAATCTTAGCGGGATTGAGGGAGTAGTTTTCAGTTGGAAAAGTATTTTAAAATAAATCAGCCATAACAGCCCATCTAATGAGTGTTTGGCCATTTTTTTTGTTTGCATTTTAAGGCTTTTCAGCCAGATTTTGGCTCTCCAAACAGCCACTTAATCTTCTTATTCACTCCTATTTTTATCTTCTTATTCCCTACTAATTTAATAATTAATTTTTATTAAGACCTCAGTTAGAATTTATAAATACTCTATAGTAAATTTCAGCAGGCTTATTATTTGACCTAAACAAAAAAGAAAGAAAATGCACAGTGTCTATTTTTATCCATTTAATTTCATCCGGCTTATTGCTTTTTTTTTCAAAACTAACTACACTTTTGTAATTAATTTATCTAAAAAAGGGTATAGTCAAGAAAATGTGCAACGCCTATTTTTATCCATAAAATTTAAAAAAAAAAACACATACTTTTGTAATTTATTTATCTAAAATGGGTGTAATTAATTCTCCTAAAGATATTAGTCCTTATTTTTCTTAATCGATAATTCAAGTTGGCCAAAGTTGATTATCACATGGATTAATAAAGTAAATACTGTGTGGTTGAAATTTGTGCAGAGGAGAGAGAATTAACTTTAGTCACAGATTCTTTACTTTAAATGGAAATGACAAATCTTTTTGGGACATCCAAAAAAAGAAATTTGGCCAACCTTTTCGGGACGAAGGAGGGAGTATATAGCAATCATATCATGATACTAGAATTGGTGTTTAAGAGCTAAATAAATAAGTTAATTTGTGTATATATGATAATTCTTGTACTCATAGATGTAACTTAATATAGTACTATTTGGTCATAAATTTGAGATCACTTTTTTGTTTCTAAATATGGGCATCTTTATTTTTTATTTTTTATTGCATAGTTTTACCTATTTATGTTTCGATCATTACCTACCATTTGGAATGATAATTTTTGTATGGATTTAATTCGGTTGACCTTCTAGATAAAAATTGTCTACTAAAAATCTAAAGCATGCAACCTTTCTTCTATCAATTATACTTATTTAAAATCAATCTATGTAAACTAAATCGATTGCTACCCATGTCATCACATTATATAGCCGGCATGTTGTCGCCGCCATCAATTTCATTAAAATTAGAATGTCGCAAAATTATATATTTTGAACTTTTTGTTGAAGAGAAAGTTTGAAGGACTAATTTTCTCAATGGTAAATCATAGAAGGTTAATATCTTAAAAAATATGATCACACCCATTATTAAACAAATATATTACAAAAATGTGTAATTATAAGTTTTGAAAAATAGTAAGCTACATGCGAAATCTTATGTATATTCCAGTCAGACTCAACCCGTGAGAGGCCTAATCACACTCACGACAATATTAATAGCCTCCACCAAGGCTCCTGATATAAACATGGGTGGAACAATTTTAGGACTTTCGGACATTTTTAATTGGACCGAAATTTTCTGATCTGATCGGGTCTAATATGTTTAAATTGGCTCTGGTCTGTTAGATGTTTGATCTATGTGTACTTTATAATTGTTGTAGTTTAGTTTGGTCTGACTTAGTATGTTTTAGTCTGATCTGGTCTGGTCTAATTGGTTTAAGTCTGGTTTGATCTGAAACGTGAATAAGTTTGAGATAAACTTATTTCAATGTGAAGCCATATCAAAACTGAACAAATAAACTAAATTAAACTTAGATGATGATGATGATGATGATGATGATGATGATGATGATGATGATGATGATGATGATGATGATGATATATACGGAGTATATATATGTGGCTAACTAAGGTATTTTCCATTGATTTATCTTTTTATCGTTGCTGTCATCTCTTAAGAGCTTTACAAAAGGATGACACTCCATCCCTGAGGGGCCCCAACACTGACCGGACGGCACGATGAGAGAATGTAAATTGGACTATAATCACAATCTGACAGATAGATAGTGGGGCTCCGTCCCCGATACTTGCAGAGGTCCTCTATTGAGTAACCTCTCATCGCAGCTGCCAGGAGTCAAACCAGAGACCTAACCCTTGTGGCATTCACTCACTACCAGTTGAGCTATGACCACCGGTCTCTTAAGAGCTTTAGAAGATACTACATGATGGAGACATGTACTACGAAGCAGTACTTTGGAGTCTCGATCATCAAAGTAGGCTACAAATCCAACTTTAGAGATACTTGAATGGAAAAAGAAACAAAAGATTAGGCCGTAAGATGGTGACATTACTTCACATATGGTTGCAACAGTTAGAAGTTCATTATCCTTCCCAACCAACCTTCTTAAATCTTGGGGCCTCCTCCCATTAATCTTCAAGTAATTGTTTATCAGCTTTACTACACTTAAAGTCATTGTTGTCATAAAAAGAATTTAACGAAGAAGCCACATCAATGACAATAAAGTGAACAACAATTCTTGCTACTTTACTGTTTAGACAATGTAATTTCCACATTGCAATTTCCACATTGCAAAACTATGACTTGTATATGTTATAGAATGTGGCTTCCTAATCGTGATTAGGGTTGAAGTGATTTACAGAAAGGTAGTTGAGACTCCAAAAGTTTAGAAAATGGGATGTGCTATAACATTTTAACGGTAGAGCAAGGATTGGGAAACAGTGAAATTAGTACATTTTTTTGTTCAAAAATTCTACCCCAAAATGTACCCCATTTTGTACCCACCCCCTGAATTGCCTGTGTACACAGACAATTCGTTTGAAAAGAGGGCAAGACTTTCTGTCCAAATGTCTGTATACACAGACGGTGTACAGATTGGGGTACAAATTGGGGTACCCCAAGCAGGACTCTTTTTGTTATATTCAAATGTGGCACTCGTTTATTAGTGATGAAATGTTATCCATCTTTTCACTACCCAATAAATGAATGTCACACTCGAAAATACTAAAACAAATGTGTCCTAAAATCCGTATTATCATATTTTGACATTATAAGACATTAATATAATAATGTTATATTTAATGTTATGATTGGCAGTAATTTTCAAACATGATAGTTTGTATTCATTTTAAAGCAAAATAAACATTGTAGTCATATTCTGAAATTTCACATTGTTTTATTCCAATTTAGGTCAAATTTTATTCGTTTACTAAAACTACATAAGTCTTATTTTAAGAAGAAAACGCAATTAATCTTGTATGTGAACTTGTTGCATTTTTTACTCTTATGATGGGAAATTGTTTCTGAATTTGTAATATATATAGTATAGCAATGTACAATGTTAGAGAAAAATATACAGAATAAAACAAATCATTAACACAAGGGGAAAAAAGCTAGATAGTATTAGATTAAAATGATTAACCTAAACACATCATCTTGTGAATGATATGAGTCCTTCGCCATCAGTGCCCATTCTTTCTTATATTAATGTGATGTGATGATGATGATCTTATGTGTGTTTCTATGTGACACATGAGAGAGTGAGACCATAAAGCTAACCAAAAAGTGGTATATGAGACTATGAGAGGATTAAGAAGAGGGATGAGGGAGCGGAGAGTAAAGAAGGAAGCAATGCTCTCAAAGAAAACCTTATTGCACAAGACAAAGAAGTTTCTCCTTAACACATTCCACAACCTCAGACCATTCCTATTTCCAGCTGACAACAATTACCGCCACCGCCGCCAAGGAGCTCCTCACTCCGCCGCCAGTAAGGGGGAGGAGCTAACATATGGTCTTCGTAGAAGCTGGACGACTGAAAAATGGCAGTCCGGGTCCGATCATCATTGTTGCAGCCAAGTGGCAGTGGATGGAGAGTATGGCATTGGAAGTCCAAAGAATAATGTTGAAAGAAAAAAGGTTGGTAAAGAAGATATCATGAGGAAGCAGGAGAATGGCAAAAGGAAACGTAGGAAGAGTTTGGGTGAGAAAGTGAAGGAGCTAGAGATGGAGGATGACGTGGATCAGGTGCTGGACATTGAAGAAGTTCTCCATACCTACTCTCAGCTGAGATGCCCGATTTACATGGACATTGTCGACACGTTCTTCACTGACATGTACCATGGCTTCTCTCTTCCGCAGCCGACTACGACCACCACCTCATTAGGTGTCAACGCTCGTACTTCTGGCACAACTCTTGGCCCCGTTAAGTTTCAGGCTTGATAGACTACAAACCTCCTACCATGCTACATATGTTCCTTTTTTCTATTCTTTTGTAGTATGTTGGAAGGTAATGATCTGCTCTTCTGTTTCTTTATGGGACCATCCAATGTGTGTTGAATAAAGTAATTGAGAGAACCAAAAGGTTTGCTCATTTGCAGAATTTCATTTCCAACAAATGCCTAAATGTTTGGCTTGTAAAACCAAAAAAAAAAGTTCTTGAAACACGACTAAATTTTTGTTAGGTTTGGGGAGGTTATATACGCACAACAACCTTTTGTTCTAATTGACACAGATACAACAATAACCAGTCCAAGACGTTTTACAAAATGGACGATTGAAGATATAAAAATGCAATTCCTAATGCATAAAATACAATTGAACAACATAGTAAAAGACATACTCAAGAACAATTTCCCACTGTAGTTGGTCATCTTATGATTATATGTATTTGCACTTCGCGTGAATTCATAAATGCATTATGGTTCTTTTGGAATTTCTGAAGTAAAAGAAAACATATCAAGAAATTGCACAAATCAGTGGACCTTCATATATTTGCAGGTAACCGTTTGGTTTTTTAGGTATAAACACAATTCTGAAACTGTACAGCGGGTAAAAGAAACAAAAATCATCTACTATGATATTGCAGAATTTTTTTGATGTGTTAATCCTCTGCTTTGAGTACTCCAAACTTCCCCTTGTCTTCCCGAAAGTCTCGAAACACATAATCCAGCTCAGGAAAAGCAGATGATAGCAGCAGCTCAACTAGCTCTAAAGCTAATTGCTTCAAACAAACAGATGACTGCATGACAAAAGGCACCATTTATTGAATTTAAGTTTGTCTACAAGAGGATATAACGGAATAGATCATAAACACAACTACATGCCAGTTTGCTAGGGGAATTTTATGCAATTACCAGTAATAGCAGAAAATAGAGCAATTTTTTTTTTGCAGATATTGCTGAATTTAAAGTAAATGACACTTTTACCCTTATGAATATTATTTAGGACTATTAACTTAATTTATCCTGAACTATCATCAAATTCACAAATCTATCATATTCTTTCACTTTTACTAAAAAAAGACTCAAACTCTTATCTTTTTCAACAATTATGCTTTTCTTTTTTGTTTTTGCAAAATAACACATTTTTATCAATACCAATAAGATATAATCAATACAAGTTTGCATTCAGTCATTTCAACCAATTCAGTATTTATGTCACTTTAGCCACTCGGCCAACTTTTTCCCTTGCCAAACACGCTCATATATAGTTACATAGTGATAAAAGGAAAAGGAAACAAACAAAGCTGATGGCAGTAGTTCAATGCGTTTGTATAAAAAAAGAATCATAAATGGGACTGTACACTGTAGCATCCAGCAGGATAACTATGCTCACCTGAACGAAAAAATATAGATCCTTGGCACATTGTTCATACTCTTTACGGCCAACAAGACCCACAATAGCAGCTGGTGCTTTATCTGGAAGAAGATAGCCTCACCATGCTAAGAACACTACAAGCTAAGCACAGAATGTAGAAAACAATATAAAGGAGCATAAGCCCAAAGGCGTACCAATCATTAACTCATACACTAATTTTGCCCGTCTCTCAGCTTCCTCCTGTTGCATCTCATCCAGTTTTTTCTGCATTTCCTCCAAGTTAGATGAAGGTAGCGGACTTGGGGATCCATGAGATGAATTATTACTGGTTGGAGTTGCAGTTGGGACAGGTCGTTGCCTTCTTGGATGCTTTGTTATGAATATACCATCAGGCCAGAGAGCCTGCACGCAGGCAACATTCCAACTCTCAAAGGCAACCTCTAGAGATGAATAAAATTGCTAAACTTATATTACAAGTAGTGTGATACAATCACATAATCACTCCCAGATAAAAAGTTCATAAGCATTACAGACAAAATGAGGCCAAAAAAAATTGGCAAGCATGCCACAAACCGGAAAAGTGAAAATCGCAATGGGCTAAATTCGTAAATTTTGAAGTTCTTAAATGTAAATACATAACACAGAAGGAACAGATACTTGTTCAACACGCTTGATTCCTGCAGCAACTACTGACCCCTGCCGTAGAAGCTGGATCTTTTCAATTAACCAATCATCAAAGGCATCACCCATTCCCAACTGTAACACTTGTTTTGCAATCCAGAAAGCCTGCCTCCTGCATTACTCAGAAAATAAATTAAGCCCCAAAGAAAGGTAAATGTTCTTGATATTAACTTTCATTGTCATACAAATAAATTTTGGAAGTAAAAAAAAGACACTTGATCTTAAAAGCTAATATCAAGATGCCTGACGCTTTTCATATCAAAACGTGTATTATACATTACCTGATCCACCCACCGTCATGGAGCTGAAAAACAATGTCTACCAAGTCTAAGATTGGCGCACTTAAATTTGGTGGTATCCACTGCATCCAAGAAACAAGCTAATGAAGTAATTATTTAATGGTGAGAAACAAACTACGATGAAAATATCATTAATTCAAATGTGAAAAAGTGAAATCGGTCAGTTTGAGAAAAAATGGATGTAAATCAACACTCAACATGATGCATTAGAAAATCAATCACAATGAAAACTCTTAAAACAATAGTATATTGATAAAATAAAAAGATATGTATATGATTATGAAATGAATGGGTTATTGTCAGCAACTACCTCACTTGGAAGAGTTGGATCCGACGAAGCATTGACAAAAGACTCAGACGATGTATGTGAAGTAGTGTCACCCACTTTTATTGCCTTCTCAGTTTTAGAGGAAGAAATTTTATTTTTCTGTACTATATTGTCAGAATCGCTGCTTGAGTCTTCAAAATCTTTTCTGCTTTCTTTGTTGAGATCTTTTGTTGAAAGTGCTGCCGCAGATCTATTGTTCAATCTAGAGGCATCCACCTCATGATTAGACTTCATCCTTGACTTAAAATCCTTTGTTTCGGCCTTAAAATGCCTGCTGTTGGAAGAAGTTGGATCAATTGTGGGGCTAATATTTTGCATTCGTTCTTTATTCCTTTCATGCACTGATTCATCCAGATGAACTGAAACTAGTATACACACATGCATACATATAAACTTGTTAAAATGAGTAAAACCAGACGGCATAGAGAGGGCAGATTAGAAGCACATCAATTACCTGATAGTGTTTCAATGATTGAAAGAGAGTTTGAGAAACAGTATGTCTGTGAAATGGCAGATTTGAAGATTTATTAGACTGTTTGTTTGTTCAAAAGAGAACCAGACCTCAGAACGCACAAACCTGAGAATCCACACTGAGGAAGTCCCAGACTTCAATGGAGTTGAAAATAGTTGGGAGCTGTAAAAGTTTCTGAGGGGTCATAGCAGGAAAGGAAGATCAATATGAGATAATGACACCATGCAACAAAGAAAATAAAGTTTTTTAGCTACATCTGAGAAAAATCAATCATATTAGCAAACTCCAAAAGCCATTTTCAGCAAGGTATGAGCACACTAAAACAGTGAATAATGAACTGCAATCTCACCCCTCCACACACACATCAAAACTGCCGTTACAATACCATAACCAAAAAATGGCCACATTTCACTCAACAGTGAATCAGTGGTATGTGGACCCATGCGATTTTATAAAACATTAAAATATCAAAGAATTACATACTTCAAATTCATTATTAACAATACTAGCAGCAATCAACAAAAATAGCATTTACTCTATAGCTCATTATATAATCCTCTTGGAAGCAGTGTAATAGAATTTTAAGTGACCAATTTACACAAAAAGTACCAATACAAGGTATACACAATATCAATTGTAAACTGTGGGTGGCTTGAAAATAAATATCAAGACACCAGGGAGGCAAAATGACCTTCAGATATGTGTCAAGCAATTTACACCTTTCTTGGACGACTAGCACATCAAGGCCAGTAGAGAAGAAATGCTTGGGTGGCAAATGAAGATTATATTCCGGAAACTCCTTAAGGCGCCTATGTAGCTCTTCAAAGTGGCTAAACCTATGAGTTGCATAAGTAAAATTCAGTATATCATAAAGCACATTGATATACAATATTTAACTTAAGAAGATGGGAGTAACTTGCAGATCTAAGCACCTTCTTTTTATTGACCAATTATTATTGTACGCGTCTGTAACGGATATGGAATAAACAGCAAAGGTTTTTGTCCCACTCTTTACAATATTGCCACTTAAGACCTATAACAGGATTATGAGATCACATCCTTCAGGCCTCTTACATGATTATTATATCTAGTAAACAAATGCCAAATTAACAGGAAATGTCTAGGCAAGCTATTTACCTCGCATCTTAATTTCATAAAAGAATCTACAAAGATGGATGTTCTTGAACTATCTGCATCCAAAATATGATTCTCAAACAAATTGCTTGTAGCAAAAGAGGCCGTTGCAGCTGATCCACTAGATAATCTACAAGATGTGTCTGCCTCAGAACCATCACTTGAGTGTTCACGATTCAAATTATATTTAGAAGAGTTCAGTATATCATGTCCATCTCCTGGTAAGTAGCTTGTTCTTTCAATCTCTTTCCAGACTTGGTCTCTCTCATTACTCAATTTAGACCTCTTCCATCCAGATGATGTAATGCTTGATTGTTTAGATTGATCGTGTCCTTTAATTCCCTTACTTCTTGACTTTTTCTTCTGCGTGCTTTCAAGAGGATGATGAATGTGAGTAACATTTCTTCTATTTTTCCCGTCCCAAACTTTAACCACAGGTGAACGAAGACCAACACTGGTTTCTTCATCTTCAGGTGAATGTGAACTGCTCCCTGACACATCTTCATCTGACAGCATGCCATCATGCTCATCTTCATCCTAATAAGATAAGAAATGGTTGTTTAGTTTATTACAATTGATAGGAAGGAACCAACTATATGTAACCAATTTGTCAGATACCGTGTTTTCTCCTTCTCCGTTCTGCCACAGAACAGCCTTAGAAGTGCTCACAGCTTTAGATGCACCTAACAAACTCTGGTGAGTTGGATCATCTGATTGCTTGCAATCTTCTTTCCTTTTATAGTTTTTCCCTTTCGCCCACATGTTATCAAAATGTTCCGGGGCAAGTGCTTCAGTCTTTCTGCGAGAAAACACTTCTAGCATATCACCCCACTCACCTCCAGAGTGATGACGTTTAATAAGTCTTCCATCATTGGAATGGTTTTGCATTGGCAAAGCATTCCAAGATCGTGTTGATCGTGTGTCAATCAAAAGCAATGGATCCTTCGAAAAGTCAGCTCCATTTGCAATTTCCTCCGTGATACTTTCAGAATGGTCCTTTTTCAACTCTACAAGTTCAACACCGTTAACAGCGCGGTCTATAAAAGGAGAAAAATTATCTGATGATACTTTTGCAGATCCACTTGTGCTGGACTTGGGTTGAACTTGTGTCGCTGCTGTAACTTTCTCAGACTTTTTTGTAGAAGCCACTAGAATTTCAATCCTCTCATTAATAAATCTGTGGTCAAGATTTCATCATTAGATAAATAAAAAGCAGTGTTCAACTATACAACAACAACATCCAAGCGTTATTCCTAAAAGATTTTGGGGTCGGCTAACATGAATCGATCCATGATATCAGGGCCAAAAAGCGAAGAAAGATAAGAAAAATAAAAAGATAAGGTAAGATAAAATGGATAAGATAAAGATAAATCATCATCATCATTACCCCAGTGCCGCAAAGGCTCCACCTACGGTGGGGTGGGGGTGGGGGGTCGGATGAACCATAGTGAAAATCGCGTCAAAATATGCATGGACTGACTGATGCTTCATAACAAAGGAGCGCAGACAGTTTAGTGAACCATTTTGCTTTATTCCATCATATTCCCGAGCCAAAAATAGTGAGTCTTTGGCTCCATTGCAAATGATGGAAAAAAGATAAAGATAAATATAAGATAAAAATAACATAAGAACATAAGAAAGATAAAAAATAAAAAGATAAAGAACCCAAGAAAGATAAAACTAATAATACACATACACACCTTGGGTTAGCTAAGTTTAACACCGGCCGCATTACTACACAAGCAAGAAGCTCCCTGACAATGAAACGGAATAAAGAGCATTGTAGATCATCTGGCTTGAATGTAAATGAAATCAGGCCATCCATGAGATGCTGGAGAACCTGCAGGTATTCAAGCAAAAATATACAACCTGCCTATGTAACAAATCTGACAAGAATATATATACATACAGCAGGTAAAATTAAGAAAACGGAAACTTGGATAACGTAAAGGACAGAATCACCTTGTGCTCAGCTTCGGGAGAAAATAAAGCAGGATGCAATTTGCTCTCCGCATCCAACATTGACTTAAGCTTCACGTCACGCTCTTCGATAGTTAGGGATTTTGACTGTTGTTTTTCTATCCTCGCCTTACAAACACGAAACAACTCTAAGTGAGTGCTTATACAATTGATAGTGTCCCTGCAATGCAGAAAGCAGATGATTAGATAGCACATACAGTAAAATGATAGGATAACTGGCAATAACATCTTCAAAACCAAAACTATAAACCTTATTAATAGATCTATAAGATTGATATTTCTCATGCGGCATGAAATTTCCCCCAGCACACAGTTCATGATCTGCACAAGTTCTTCTGGACCTTGCATATCAGAAGTTATTCGAGAGTACCAGAGATCTGTTACCCACTCTGAGACTATATGTCTTGTGAAGTTATCTATTGCTTTCTCCACGGTAGGAGAACTCACTTTCATCCTCCAATCAGACTTTCTAGCAAGGACTTTTGGACCCTCATCTTTTCTTTTCTGAAAATCAGTATTTACAGCAAATGTTTTTCCCTTGTAAGTTGCAGCTTTCCTTCGGGCCTCAAAATCCAGAGATAGATAGCGAAGAGAGAAAATCAAGAGGGCAGCAGCAGGCAGGTTGACTAAAACTGAAGAGCTTGTCACTGCATAAAAATAGGGGGGAACAGAAGCATATATAAAGCCCAATCCAAAGAAATCAACTGATTTGTGTGTTCAAAAGAAGTGAAAGTAAATGTCTAAACTAAACAAAATTCCTAAAAAACTTAAAAGCATAGCAAGCCGATCACTCAACCAAATGGGCTTTAATGACCTATAATGATTGTTTTGCAGGAAATAGACAAATTTTTAGGAACTTAATATAAGTATAAAAATTGTACGCGTACCAATTGATATGTGACTTTATTTGGAAATCCCTCAAATAAGGAATCACAAAGAGCAGCATAGACAAAAATGCTACAACTACAACATAAACTCTAAACTTCTAAAGATACACAAACAGATACAAGGAGATAAAATAATCAGAAGTAATCGTATGAACACAAACCTATACAAAAATTAACTCTATCCAAGGATGACAATATTTCATGCATTTACTTTATCACCAATTCCTTTTGTTATTACTACTGGCTACGCCCATAGCATGTTTGGGGATGACATTTATGGCATGTTTTTGTTTTCATTTACAAATCTCTTTTACTAAATTTTCCACGTTTTTGTTTTCATCAGGAACTTACAAAATGTATTTAAGTTCAACCAGAAAACTACCTATACACTTCCACACACAGTCATACACCAATAATGGCCTCTGCAACTACCAACATATATACTTTCGAATTCATTAGTCAACAAGCTTAATGTGGACATATTAGGGAAGAACACTGCAAATACAAATACAAATACATAATCTGTTATGTACCAGGATTCTTTGCATCACGGGAAAGAAATAAAAAATGATAAATGGACAGGGGCTATGGAAATTTGGGGAGTTTTCCTTCTCCTTGCTTTCTTCCATATTTTATTAGCATAACAAAGCTCCCTTTCATAAGAGGGATTACATGCAGAAAACAAGAGAAGGGAAATCCTAGAAAATCACTTCCTAAAATAGATTAAATAATGAAGGTATTAAAATCAAATCATAATAAACTCAACCAAGCAAATCAATCAACTATACTCCTCATTATTCTACTTGATTGCTCTTTTTATCTTTCCATAATATTATATTGTAGCATGCATCATTACACCCCTCCTCGAAAATCAAGCTTGCCCTCAAGCTTGAAAACTTGAACTGGATTTTCAATGAATGCACCAATAAAAAGTGCCATTGATCCTTGTATTCTTGAAGAAGATTGAAAGTCACTCTTAGTGGTGGACTATGGCCAAGGTGATCAGCATCCAGTAAACATTCCATTGGAATACAATGGCAAACTGGGACAGGCTTAGTGGACCAAAATGGATCAGGGAAGTCCAAAAAGTTTGTTTTGGGTAGTTTATCGGGTAGAGCAGTATGCAATACGGGAGTTGCAGACAGCGTTGGCTCTAGAAGATGCTGTGTTGGAAGCAACGCTGACGGCGGTTGAGACAGAAATTCTGCAGATGAAGTGTTTAGTGACGGCGGTTGAGGCAGAAATTCATCTCCTCCCAAGGAGTCCACTGATTCGAAAAGGTTGGCAATATGGTTAGAAAGTTTCTGAAGTGACTCCTGTAATGGTGGCAGTGCTTGTTGCACCTTTTGCACTGTACTTTGCAGATTGCGAAGATGCCCTTCGCTTATCAGTTTGTGTAACTCCTTCTGTATCTCTGAGAGGAGCGTGTACTGATCAGCAGGAAGTGCGAAATTCCCCATGACGCCGGCAACAGAACCAAAATGTTATGTACCAGGATTCTTTGCGTCACGGGAAAGAAAAAAAATGAAAAATGGGCAGGGCTATGGAAATTGGGGGAGTTTTCCTTCTCCTTGGTTCTTAATTTTTCTTCCATGTTTTATTAACATAACAAAGCTCCCTTTTATAAGAGGGATTACATGCAGAAACAAGGGAAGGGAAATCCTAGAAAATCACTTCCTAAAATAGATTAAATAGTGAAGGTATTAAAATCAAATCATAATAAACTCAATCAAGCAAATCAATCAACTATTACTCCTCATTATTCTACTTGATCAGTTGATTGCTCTTTTTATCTTTCCATAATACGGAGTATTATATTGTAGCATGCATCATAATCCTTATTCATTCATGTCTAGCCATGTACATGTAGCTCCTCATTAGAACCATGTGCACTTGTGTGGCATATTTGCACTATTTTCATATGTCCAGCAGGGATGATGTATACTCTAAGTACTTTTAAATAGCAAGGGACGAGGTAAAGAAAACGTTCATCTCCCGGTCTTAGTTGAGATTGTCTGATTGTTGCACAAACCGTCACACACTAACAGACTGGACCTTTGACAGTTGTTTTTCGTCTAGATTATTTCGTTTAACAAGAAGAAATATAAAATGAATGCAACAAGATATGTGTTATATGTATAATTGGAGAGTGACCTGTTAAATCAACTAGACTTCTATCATATCCCCAAATGACAATCAAACACTTAGTGAGTTCGTGATTCACCAATCACACTGTGAAACCCTAAGCCATAAACTAGCTGGCTGCAATCAACAATATTTTAGCATGTGTGAATGTTCAGCACGCATTCCATTAATCCACTCATAACAGCAAAGATCTCATCCAGAGTAAATCAAGCAGATAGCAGACAATAACCAGAGCGGATAATCAACACTTACGTGACATAAGATATGAGAGTCCAACTACGCAAACAACAAGGAGAACAATCCTCTTCTTTGCTTCCTCGACGAGGTCCCGAACAGGCACCGCCTGCCTTTCGCTGCTCATTTCGGACCTCTACTAATCAATCAGCCCTTCGGCTTCACAAAGCTCACATGAATTAAATTCAACTGCTCGCTCTCTTCATGAACTTCGGGAATTATCATCAATTGAACAGCACTACTCCTGCTTAATCGCTATTATTTCAAATTTCTTAGAAACGAAAATTACCAATGCGAAAATCAGAAACGAGTGCTTCGCTTATTTAGTTTGATCCTCTGAGCCAGGGACATGTAGGTTTCCGCGTGTTTGGTAGTGCGTGTATTTGTCTGTCACTTCTGCGTATTTAGCACCTTTCTCTGGCCCCTCTCTCTCGGCAGTATTCTTCTTCGTACACGCCGGAGGATGTCAGACTCAGAATATGGACAACGGGAGTACGGAACTGCGGTCGATGTGTATACGTCGTCGTTCCAGTGATGGAAAGCTTTTGTGCTGGAGAACTGGCCCGCATGTACGTAGTAGTATCGTACTCCTTCCGTATCACCCTATCAGATATATCTTCCCACTTTCAAAGTGGGTGAGATTAGTGAAATAGAGTATGAATTATCGAGGGTATGATGGGAAAATGGTGAAATAATGTGATGGAATGAAGGATAAATCCAAAAAAAGTAGGTGTAGTAGTGTATTATTTTTTAAATTATTGAGGGTATGATGGGAAGATTTAGAAATGGGAAGATATAAATGTTACGTCCAAAAAAGGAAAGTGGGAAGATATGAATGTTACGGAGGGAGTATAATTTTGTGTGGGTTCTTAGGCTGTTTTTGCAAACTCTACGTGTTTTTGGCTTTTTTTTAAGAAAAAAACACTTATTTTATCAAACATTACCAATTTTTACTATCTCGGTTTTCGTGTAGAATCTACTTTTTACTTTTTCTATTACACAAAAAGCACTTATTTTACCAAACACTACCAACTTTTACTACTAATCACTTTTTCCTAAAAAGTGCCTTTATTTAAGCACTAGTGGTTGCAAACAAAGCCTTAATGCTCGATTCGCACCATTAACTCAAAAAAATTCCAATTCACCGGTTGCTATACCGTGGGAGCAGCCCATGGTGCTCCACAGGCAAAAAAACGTGTGTTACTGTTCACGTGCGTGAACAATAATTTCTTTTAAATTTTTTCATTATCCCAACAACAGAACGATGTAACTTGCGTGTACAGAAATGTAACTACACTAATAAAATATGTAACTGCAGGCGAGTCAGAATGTAACTTGTCTAATATGGATTATAAGAAATAAAACATTTATTTCAATGAAAACAAGAGGTCTAATTGCTCAATTATTTTACGTAAATAATGAATATATTTTTTCAATATTAATTAATACCATAAAATGTTTTTAAAAGAATCTCTTTTGTGGCAAAAATACTAATTATTATAGACAAAAAATTACTTTTTTCCCCAAAAAATCATGTTTTTTTGCAAAACAATGATTCTTTTGTTTGAATAGTAGGGATTTATGAATTTAACTATGTTGTAATTTAATTAGTTAAAGATAAAGATAAGTAAAAAATAAAAAATAATTAGATGTAACTCGTGCATAACTAAACATAACTCGCGTTGCTACAAATGTAACTTGTGCTCTGAAATGTAACTCATGTTACTCCCTCTAATAGTTCTATCACTTTTGATATGTGAAATGTAAACCACGTGTTATAAAATGTAACTTTAAATACATGGAAATGTAAATCGAAGGTATGTAAAATGTAACTTGAGTAATGTAAATCGAGCTAAATCAAAAAATGTAAATCATATTAATTTAAATGTAACTTGAACACAATTGAAATGTAAATGGGTTTAATAGAGATGAAACTTGAGCCCAAATAAAATATAACTTGTCCATTATACATACATACATACACCATATATTAGCATAATGAATATCAAGCAGGAAGCACAATCGTAGATTCGTAGATGCTCTTTCAAAACAAAACAAAAATCGGGGATGTTGTTAATCTCAGGAGTCCAAATGGAGTTTTTCGCCGGTGAACCTCTTCACCAGATTACGATGGATTCCAGGTGAGACAACAAGAAGAAGTCAGGAGAACAACAGACGATTTGGATTTGGGACGGAACAATCATGGTTGGAAACTGAGCTACTATTCCGGTGCGGCGCTCCCAGACATATAGCAGAGGGACAGCAGCGTAGCAGGTCCAGATGCACAACAAGGTCAAAAGCAATTCCAGATGCAGAGCAATTCCAGATGCTGGTTGGAGCCAAGCAATTGCAGATGCGAACTCTCAATTTAGTGGGGCAAGACAAATCCGCTTTATGTTTTGATTGAAAAACGGTACCGTTTTGGGATCGGTAGTTCGGTACACCATGAGCATGGTGGGCCGATCCCACGGTATAATTTGCGCCAATTCACCCCTAAACTCAACAAAATAGTTCATATCCCACTTTTTGCATGTGAATTTCCGGTCATCGCTACATCAGCCAGTTATATGCCAACCGTGCATCCCACGTGGAAATCTAAGCGGTCAAATAGACCCCTGAACCCAACAAAGTTGTTCAATTTACCCCCTCAATTGTTAAAAAGTGTTCAAATTGCCATTAAAAAATAAAAAATTAAAAATAGAAAATAAAAATAATATACAAGTTCATAATATAAAATATATAAGTCTATTTATAATATGACAATAAAATTTTTATATTTTAGGTAAATTATATATATATATAGGAAAAATGGTACGCAAAATACAAAATTTAATATTAATTTGTAAAAAAAATGTATGGTTGATTTTTTTAAAGGGATTTAAAATATCGAAATATTTTTAATTTATTTGTTTTGTTTTGTTTTATGTGAATTTACCGCAAAAAATAAGGATATATTTATATTTATAGTAAATTCATATAAAATAAACTAAATGAAATTCATTAAAACTAGTTTCATATTTTTAATATGTTTTAGATTTATATGTAAAATTACACACATGCATATATGTATATATACTTCGTATTATTTTATTCTAGAATTATATACTACGTACTATACTTCATACTAATTATATGCAACATAAAAATTTTATACTATAAAAAATTATAATATGTAAATAGCTACGGACTACTACATTTTATATTATGTTGATGGAGTATATGGCCCAGGAACCCCCGGCCCATAGACTCCTACTTCTCCTACATAAGCCCATTGAGCCCAGGGAGCACCTCAGGCCCAAATACAACGGCCCAAGCTTCAAAGGAGCCCATAACGCACACTGGGGTGCCTTCGGCCTCCTTGGCCGAAGGCTCCGAACTACACGCGGCAGTCAGCTTGATACGTTTGTAATTTCCGTGTGTTTATCTACGTTTTTAGTTAGTTTTGGTTGTTTAATATTTCGGAAATTACACACTTTCGGTGTAATAGTTTAGTTTGTTAAATTCTTGTAATTTGTTTAGATTAGATATACTCTGAGCTTAAACAGGTCTACGAGCACTCAAAGGATAGTTGGTGAACCCCAAAAGTGGACAGAAGGTACAAAAATCACAAGACAAAATGAAATCCTGACTTTGGTCTATACTCGGTCGAGTATATACATATACTCGATCGGGTATCTGGTTGACATTTCAAATTGGATCGGATCCGAAAACAAAGGAACATGCAGGAGAAGATTTTCCCACGATCCAATGTCTATACCCGATCGGGTACACTTATATACTCGATCGGGTATAGCTATAAAAATTACCCGAGTATAGATCGAGTATGGAACGAATTCGAAGATCTACACATACTCGATCGAGTATGTGTACATACTCGATCGAGTACTCGACCTGCACCTCAAAAAGCCTATAAATACACCTCCTTTCTTTCACTTTTAGGAGACCAATTCCTTTATACTCCTAAGCTCAGTTTAGAATAGCATTTCTTTATATTTCTTTTAGCATGTTTAGTCTCCAAATGAGGAGCTAAACTTCCATTTCTTGGTATTGCTCTTGAAGCTTGTTGATTATTAAAGTTGTGAGTTATTTTCTTAACTTCTTTCCTTGAATATTAATGCTTCTCTTAAATACTATTTCTATATCAATGTTGGGGAGTGTTGCTAAGATGACAATTAGTTAACATCTTGACATTGGTTTTAGTAATAGCTATTCCTTCCTCTATGTTAATATCGGGGAGTGTTACTAAGATGACAATTAGTTAACATCTTGATAATTAACTATAGTAGGATTCATTCCCTTTAATATTCTTCCTTGAGTATTAATTAATTCCTATTCATATTTCATATTAATATTTTGAACATTACTTAAAGGATCAACTAGTTTTGTTTCATATATTAATTATTACTAGAAATGATCAACGAACCGATGGTTAATCGTTGATAGTTTCACAAGTAAGTAACTTCGGTTTATTAATGCACGGTCGTGGTTAATAAACTTAAGAGGGATTAATTTTGTTGGTTAAACCGAAACCGTTGTGTTGAGGTTATCAATCTCAATTGATTTCATCAAGGAGTTAAAAGATTAAATGCTACTATCAAGTCGGTATATGGCGTTGTTCTATACTTGACTAATAGTAAGGGTTATTAATGAACGGTCGTTGTTAATAACTATCCTCGATGAATTGGATATACTCCTCGATTGAGTATTCGAGAGGAGATAAGTTATAGATATAACAATGATCGACTAAAATATATCAATAAGTGGAAAGTAGCAATGCCAAGTCCCTTTTATCTTTAAATCTAATCTCATATAACTCGTTCATCTTCGTGTTTAATTTTAATCAAATCACTCGATCAAAACCCCCCCTTTATTTACTAGTTACATAAAAAGAAGAGTTATTCCTTTCCCTGTGGATACGAACTCTACTTCACTTATACTACGTATAAGTGCTAGTGTTGAATTTATTTTGAGTGCACTCACGACAAACTGCACGTCAAATTTGGCGCCGTTGCCGGGGATAGGCAATTTATTTTTCTTTTTATTCCATTTTTTAAAAAAGAAAAAAAGAAAAAAAAAATAGTTGAAGTATAAAGATTTCTATTTCTTCTGAGCTTGTTTGAGTATATGGTAAGAACCCGATCTATAAACGAAATCATCTACCAAACAAACCCCCAAACGGAACAAGCCTTCGAGAGGTTTAGGAATTTATTTCCGAATACTTCTTCGGAGGAATCATCAAGTGCTAGTTCTCAATCTAGCGAGACCGAAGAGCCAATCACTATGGCTCATGAAACGAGAACACTGAGGGAGCTCACGGCTCCGAATCTAGATCAACAACCTCTATGTATCACTTTTCCAACTCTTGATACGGGGGTCACATTTGAGCTAAAATCTGGGCTCATTCATCTCCTTCCATCATTCCATGGCTTACGAGGGGAGGATCCAAACAAACACCTGTCGGAGTTCCACATTGTGTGCACAAGCATGTGCCCCAATGGTGTCTCCGAGGAGCAGATCAAACTGAGAGCCTTCTCATTCTCCTTGAAGGACACCGCAAAGGATTGGATTTTCTATCTTCCTTCGGGAAGTATCACTACATGGCCACAAATGAAGAAGGCCTTTCTTGACAGGTACTACCCCGCTTCTATTTCATCATCACTCAAGAAGCAAATAAGCAACATCGAACAAAAAGATGATGAATCCCTATATGAATATTGGGAGAGATTCAAGAAGCTATGTGCAAGTTGCCCCTATCACGGATACACCGAACAAGACCTCATCCTCTACTTCTATGATGGTCTTGTGGATCAAGATCGTCGCATGGTGAATGCGGCATGTGGAGGGGGCATTGTCAACAAAACCCCTTCACAAGCGAGAGATCTCATCTCGGAGTTGGCCGAGAACTCCAGACACTATAATGGGCGGTCCTCAACTCGGAGAGTCATGGCGGCGGAATCCAACAACGCGTTGGAAAGTCAAGTGAACGGCTTGACAAGTCAAGTGACCGGCTTGACTTCTTTGGTTAAGGATTTCCTTTTAAAATCCAAGACCCAAGAAGTCAAGGTCTGCGGTATCTGTACACAACAAGGGCATCCAACGGACTCATGCCCCACTCTTCAAGAAGACACCACAGAGCAAGTCAACGCCTTGGGTTTCCAAGGCCACCAACAAAGGAGATACGACCCGTTCTCAAACTCTTACAATCCCGGATTGAGGGATCATCCAAACTTAAGGTATGGAAACCCTCAACAAGCCAACCCACCTTCTCAATCGAGTATGTCTACGGAAGACATGATTCGAACTCTTGCTACTAACTACCATGGGCACCTTACAACAAAACGTGGTGAAATTTCAACAAGAAACAAAGTCAAGCATTCAAAATTTGGAAACTCAAGTTAGCCAAATTTCGAATGCTGTAAATCGACTTGAAGCAAGAGATTCGGGTAGGCTTCCCTCCCAAACTGAGCAGAACCCAAGGCAACAAGTCAACGCCATCATGCTAAGGAGTAGCCCGGAATTACAAACAAAGGAAGCTGAAAAGGAGGAGATTAACCACAAGGAGGAGGAGCCAACAAAGACAAAATTTCCTCCGCTGTCATCATATGAACCAATCCCTCCATTCCCTGAGGCATTGAAAGACACAAGGAAGCTAGAGAGTGATCGGGACATCTATGAGACATTCGCAAATTGTGAGGTAAATATCCCACTCTTTAAACTAATCAAAAGTGTTCCCCGTTATGCAAAGTTCTTAAAAGAACTATGTATAATGAAAAGAAAAGATAAATTAAAGGGGAAACAAAAGGTTGAAGTTAGTGAGCATGTCTCGGCCATCTTTCAGGAAAAACTTCCAAAAAAATGTAGCGACCCAGGCATGTTCACTATCCCTTGCACGATAGGAAACACCACATTTTCTAAGGCCTTATTAGATTTGGGGGCATCTATAAACGTCATTCCTTATTCCGTTTATAAAACCCTACAACTTGGCCCACTACATCAAACCGGTGTGGTGATTCAACTAGCAGATCGTTCTAGTACCTACCCGAAGGGTGTATTAGAAGATGTACTAGTAAAAGTAGAGAATATGGTTTTTCCCGTCGACTTCTACGTCCTCGAAATGGGGAATGATGACCAAACAGCGCCCATCCTTTTGGGAAGACCCTTCTTAAAGACCGCAAAAACAAAAATCGATGTGTCTAGTGGTTCATTAACTTTAGAGTTCAATGACCAAAAAGTAGAGTTCAATATCTTTGACTATACGAAAAAACAAATTAAAGATCAATCTCTTTGTTCTTTAAATGTTTTTGAACCACCAACACCAAATGTTTTAATTGAGTTGGGAACAAAGAAAAAAGGTCGGCCTTACTGGAAAAGGCTAAAGAAAAGAAATGAAGGAAGGGATGCTCACGATCCCACATTAAATAAAAATAAAAATAAATAAAACGTCGTGCCACGACGTTAAATAAGGCGCTTCTTGGGAGGCAACCCAAGTCAGGTAGTTAGATTTTATTTCCTTTTCGTGTGAATTTGAGAGAAAAGAGAGAGAGGGAACTAATCACATTTATTCTTTTTTTAGAAGAAGAAAATGCAGGTTTTGAAGTATCTGGGGACATACTCGATCGAGTACCATCTCATACTCGGTCGGGTATGGTTTAAAAAGAGGAACCGAGGCACTACTCGATCGAAGTAGCCATATTTTCCAAAAATGGAGACATACTCGATCGGGTATATTCCTTTACCCGGTCGAGTATGAGCTGAAATAAGAAGAACAAAAAAAGCCTGCCTCCAGTACTCGATCGAGTACATGTTCATACTCGGTCGAGTATAACGGGAAAAAGAACTTTATTTCATCCCTGCCTCCAATACTCGATCGAGTACAGGTTAATACTCGGTCGAGTATGCTCAGAAAAGCCAGTTTCCCAGCCCCTGTCTCCTGTACCCGATCGGGTATACAGGGATACTCGATCGGGTACCCCTGCGATTAATACCCAAACAACACCCATTTTCACTTCATCTTCTCCAAAACACTCCCAACTTCGAACCCCTCTCCCCCAAAACTCCATTTTTCCACCTTCTCTCTACCAAAACTCCCTCATTTCTCCACCAAATCATCCCATTTCACCACCAAAATACTCCCCTCAATCTCCTCTCCATATCTATACCCATAAATCCCACTTTCCCCAAACATCCACAAAATCCAAAAACCCTACCCCAAAATTCGAATTTTTGATTTTCAAACTCAAAAGCTTCAAAAAATGGCTCCAAGGAAGAATAGGGGAGAGAGCTCAATCACCATAGCACCTATCCCGGGCTTTGAAGACATCATTCCCGCCGACGCCGAACACCGAACTAGACTCCTATCAACAACAAGAAGGCAAGTAAAACCTTCCCGTTTCCTTTGCCATGATGCTCTATGAGAATTAGGAGTCTATAAGAGTTGTAGAAAATTCTTTCATGCATTAGATATGGACCGTATTTTCAATATGAAATACAATTCTAATGAACGGATTATCTACGAATTCTTGAGTTCGGTGAAATTTGAAAGTGATGAAGCGGATTTTAGGGATGATAGACTCGAGTTTCGTTTGTTTAACCGAAACTACTCAATAACGAAACTCGAGTTTGCTGAACATTTTGGCATCCCGGTGCCCTACGAGAGATCCATCTCGGATACCACCATTTTTGGGCACTCCCTATGGACAAAGATGACCGGGGAAGTAAATTTTAACTCCTCCCAAATGTATATTAGTCATGTCCAACACCCCGTCCTCCGGTTATTCTTGAAATTTTTGGCAAATTGTTTGCTTGGACGCCCCAACAACCACCACACGAGGATTGGGGACGTGTGTTTGATGTCTGTGGCTTTATTCCGTCGTCATGTAGACTTTAATCTGTGCAATCTCATGTGGGCACGTCTGAAAAAAGAAAGCGTAGCCAAAGGAGCCATTGTTTTGGGAGGGGTGATTATGCACTTGGCCGGTAAATTCGGGTATACGGATAACTCTCCTATACCCGACTATTGTTTGATGGACATAGGTTGGCTAGGCCGATCAGGCTGCACCTCTTTTTCTCATACAGTGTACATTGGGGACCGACCCAAACACATGTACAACTGGATCATACACGTCCAACCGGTCCAATACTTCCTCATGCCAAACCCCGACACTCCCAAAATCATCTACAGGCCGGAGTTCGAGGTGCCCCATTTCCTATTCCCACACGCCCTTCCATCACATCTCCAAGACCCACAAGCCCAAGATCCCCCCGAAGACCAACCCGACCCAGAGCCTCAACCCGAGTACCAAGAACCCGAGGTTGCACATCACCACATGCCCGAACCAAACCAAGCTTCCCCACCTCCCGATTACTTCCAACAACTGCTTGACGGATTTGATAGAGTTACCAATGAAGTTGGTAAGTATCGGGAGGAACAAAGGGCGGGATTTCAAAGGCTGGAGGAGCAACGGGCCGAAGATAATCGTAGGTATGAAGAAGATCAACGTAGGTTCTATGGACCTATGTATTCCTACATGGCTCATCAAGGCCAATTCCACACCATGGCTCAACCACCACCACCCCCTCTTGGTATGACCCCACTCAATGGGGTAATTTTGGAGGATCTAGCTCCGGGGGTGGAGGTTTTGATGGCGGAGATGACGGTGGCGATACTCACATGGGCGACGGGGGCTTTGGAGGAGGCTTTGGAAGCGGCTTTGGAGGCAGTTACTACGGTGGAGAAGGCGGGCACTAGGGACAGTGCTTCAACCAAGTGTGGGGGAGGAGATTACTCATGGTATGTAATTTCATTTTCTACCTTTTACTATGCATGAATTTCTTTTACTCTTTGTAAACAAAAAAAAAAAAAAGAAAAATGGATAAAAGAATTGAAATGCTAGTTAGGTTGAAAACCCAAGAATGGGCAATCTAAGCAAAAATGGCTTATAAAATTTTTTTTGAGTGAGTTTGGAAAGGATGGAAAAAACAAAAAGAGATGCTAGGATGAAAACCTGAAAAGGCTCCTAGGCAAAATGAGAGATATGAGAGAAATATTTGTTGTGTGCAGGAACTCATTTGATCTCTTGAGGAGAAAGAGGAGAAGGCAAAGAAGAAGAGGCAAGAAGATGGAGCATAGAAGATCATAAAACCCAAGAAAGAAAGTTGTTTGTAAAATCATTTTCTTATTTCTTGGTGATCTTAGTTCATTTCTTTCTTGAACTCATGGAATGTTCTTAAACTGATTGAAACATTTGACTTTACTCGAGGACGAGTAAAGAACTAAGTGTGGGGGAGTTGATACGTTTGTAATTTCCGTGTGTTTATCTACGTTTTTAGTTAGTTTTGGTTGTTTAATATTTCGGAAATTACACACTTTCGGTGTAATAGTTTAGTTTGTTAAATTCTTGTAATTTGTTTAGATTAGATATACTCTGAGCTTAAACAGGTCTACGAGCACTCAAAGGATAGTTGGTGAACCCCAAAAATGGACAGAAGGTACAAAAATCACAAGACAAAAGGAAATCCTGACTTTGGTCTATACTCGGTCGAGTATATACATATACTCGATCGGGTATCTGGTTGACATTTCAAATCGGATCGGATCCGAAAACAAAGGAACATGCAGGAGAAGATTTTCCCACGATCCAATGTCTATACCCGATCGGGTACACTTATATACTCGATCGGGTATAGCTATAAAAATTACCCGAGTATAGATCGAGTATGGAACGAATTCGAAGATCTACACATACTCGATCGAGTATGTGTACATACTCGATCGAGTACTCGACCTGCACCTCAAAAAGCCTATAAATAAACCCCCTTTCTTTCACTTTTAAGAGACCAATTCCTTTATACTCCTAAGCTCAGTTTAGAATAGCATTTCTTTATATTTCTTTTAGCATGTTTAGTCTCCAAATGAGGAGCTAAACTTCCATTTCTTGGTATTGCTCTTGAAGCTTGTTGATTATTAAAGTTGTGAGTTACTTTCTTAACTTCTTTCCTTGAATATTAATGCTTCTCTTAAATACTATTTCTATATCAATGTTGGGGAGTGTTGCTAAGATGACAATTAGTTAACATCTTGACATTGGTTTTAGTAATAGCTATTCCTTCCTCTATGTTAATATCGGGGAGTGTTACTAAGATGACAATTAGTTAACATCTTGATAATTAACTATAGTAGGATTCATTCCCTTTAATATTCTTCCTTGAGTATTAATTAATTCCTATTCATATTTCATATTAATATTTTGAACATTACTTAAAGGATCAACTAGTTTTGTTTCATATATTAATTATTACTAGAAATGATCAACGAACCGATGGTTAATCGTTGATAGTTTCACAAGTAAGTAACTTCGGTTTATTAATGCACGGTCGTGGTTAATAAACTTAAGAGGGATTAATTTTGTTGGTTAAACCGAAACCGTTGTGTTGAGGTTATCAATCTCAATTGATTTCATCAAGGAGTTAAAAGATTAAATGCTACTATCAAGTCGGTATATGGCGTTGTTCTATACTTGACTAATAGTAAGGGTTATTAATGAACGGTCGTTGTTAATAACTATCCTCGATGAATTGGATATACTCCTCGATTGAGTATTCGAGAGGAGATAAGTTATAGATATAACAATGATCGACTAAAATATATCAATAAGTGGAAAGTAGCAATGCCAAGTCCCTTTTATCTTTAAATCTAATCCCATATAACTCGTTCATCTTCGTGTTTAATTTTAATCAAATCACTCGATCAAAACCCCCCCTTTATTTACTAGTTACATAAAAAGAAGAGTTATTCCTTTCCCTGTGGATACGAACTCTACTTCACCTATACTACGTATAAGTGCTAGTGTTGAATTTATTTTGACAGCTTTTAACATGAAAAGACTCAGGGAGAAAACGGCGTAGAATGGTTGCCCTCGGCAACCATGAGCCCTCGGCACTATCAAGCCCTCGGCATCAGAGAAGCCTTCGGCTGAACCAAGCTCTCGGTCACACAAAGCCTTCGGCTACACAGGGGGTCCTTGGTCACATGGAGCCCTCGGCTACACAAGGAGCCTCCGGCCAAACACGCTCAATCGTCGAAGATTCCTTTTGGAGACAGCCAACCACCGCATTTAATGCCACGTCACATCCGCCAACCGCATTCAATGCGGTGAACGTACTACTGCCGGTGCCACCCGGCCGATGTGACCCCTCGGCCGTTGGATTACTGACACGTGTACTCTCATCGCATTTATTGCTGCTATAAATAGCAGCCCATTTCTCCTTGTAAACGATCCACATCCCAACTTTCACACGCTGAGTTCATTTAATAAAATCAACTCTCTCTCTCCTCCTATTTACTCTGACTTCTCTCTAAGTTATTCCCGCAATAACCCCTCGGATAAGATACCCCCTGGGTAGACAATCCATCATTTGGTGCTCTCGTTGAGAGGTCAGAACAATCAAGTAAGAAACCCTCCCCTCTACCAAACTCAAAACACCTACCAAAAATGGGAAGGACAACTCGCGCCCAATCCAAGACCCTTGAGGAGAACCACGTGGCCCCCGGCGAAACCAACGGGTCTGAGGCCTCCAACAGGCTCTTAGTACCCGAGGGTGGTATCATCCTCGAGTTAGAGCAGGCTACTGCTGACCTCCGTCAGCAGCTACAGAAGAATGCCCCTGATGCCCGCATTGGCCTTGATAATCGAAGGAGGGATCGGAGTGAGAACCAAGTTCCCCCCTCCAGCCTCGGCCATCGATCTTCAGGCTGCCTTTGCGGCCTTTGTTCAAAACATGGCTCTCAATTCCGGAGCCCTCGCCTCTCAGGCACCCCTTCAGCCCTGCGCTGGAGGAAATGTTATTCAATTGCCACCACTCCCTCCTCTATTCAACAATCCTCCCCCGGAAATTGGCAACGCCGAGGGGGTCATAGCACAGGATACCTCCTCCCAAGAGGCCCAATCCAAGGATAAACGCCCCATGATGAAAGAGAAACCCCGAACCTCTGCGCTTGAGAGGTTGGGGGGGAGTTCCCGGGCGCCGAGGGGTCCAAGACCGCCTCGGCAAGCGGGAATTCAACAGGCCCCAGGAGAGCGAAGCCTCTGCTTCAGGAGCCGAGGGCATGCCTCCACCCCGGAGCAAGGGCAAAGCTCTCCTCCATGCCAATGATGCCAGGCACCAAATCACACAGGCGCAATCCTTCCGGGCCAACTCCCAAGGGGTTGCCACGAAGGATCCCAAGGACGAAATCATTGAAGCCCTCCTCCGTCAACTCGAGGAGAATCGTCAGGAGTCCCTCCGAGCGAGGCCAGATCCAGAGTACGCTGACCTCCAAGCGCAAGTGGAGGAAATGAAGCGTAAGCTTGCCGAAGGCTCAGGCGAGCCCCTCATTCAGCTCCGCACTAGGACGCCTTTCACCCCAAGGGTGTTGGCGGCCAAAATCCCCCACAAATATCGGGGGCAACCTATCAAGCCGTATGAGGGGAAGACAGATCCCCAAGAGCACTATAGCCGCTATCAAAATAGCATGATGATGATGGGGGCCTCGGATGAATACTTATGCCGTTGGTTCCTTTCCACCCTGGAGGGACCAGCGTATGAGTGGTTCAACCGGTTGCCCGAAGGCAGCATTGATTCTTGGCAAGAACTTGCCCACCGCTTCCTTACACAATTTGCCGGGAGGCACCGCTCAAAGAAACACTTCTCCCACCTTCTGAACGTCAGACAACAGAAGGAGGAAACCCTTCGGAGTTTCCTGGAGCGCTGGAGGCAAGCCTCCCTCGAGGTCGAGGGCGCCGATGACAGGACACTAATGGCCCTCTTCCACACCGTCCTCCGCAACGGTAACTTCTCTCGGAGCCTTATCACTGATCCCCCCCGCGATTATACAAAAGCCCTTCAGCGGGGGGACCGATACGCCGAAGCAGAAGAGATCGAGAAGGACCACCGCAACACGGATCCTTCTCAAAAGAATGAAGGCAGGAATCGGCCCGGAGGGCCTCCCCCTCCGGCGAACCGAGAGGCACATTACAACGATCGCTCCCGAGGGGGCCAAGCCAGACCCGAGGGCGGTTACAAAAACAATCCGAAGGCATGGGCGCAACCCATCCTCCTTGAGCACCCACGCACTCCCTTGACGCATCCCGTCAGCATCATCCTTGATCATGCAGAAGAGCGGGGGCTCGTTGAGCGAGACTCCCGTACACCCCTCGAGATTTATGCCATCGGCCCTGATGAGCCATATTGCCGCTTTCACCGCCACCACGGGCACAAAACCGACGACTGCCATCAGCTGAAAAACGCCATTGAGAGGTTGATACAGGCGGGCCACTTGTCTCAATTTATCAGGGGCTCTCCTCCCCAGGGCCCCCCTCATCATCAAGGCCCTCCGCCGAAGGCAAACAAGTGGGTGAACCCCAACACCATTCCCTTGGGAAACCCACAAGGGAAGAAACGTGAAATTGGGGGCCTCGAAGACGAGGGAGAGGGCTCCCACCAACAATACAAGCGCCATATTCATATGATCAACGGCGGCAACACCGGAGGCGATTCAACAAGCCAAAGGAAGAAGTGGGCGCAATCCCTTTACATCGGGGAAGTCAATCACATGCCCCCAAATAAAAGGCCGAGGGCAGATCCCATCTTCTTCACGGATGCGGACCTCCCCTCGGGTTCTCTACCACATAGGGATGCCCTCGTCATCCGCACTGAAATCAATGACGCCATCATCCTCCGGACTTACGTTGACACAGGGAGTTCTGTCAACGTCATGTACCTTAGTACTTTCCAAGAGTTGGGACTCGACAGAGGGTCCCTTCCGCACATTAACACCCCCCTCTCCGGATTTACGGGGGACAGCATAGACGCCGAGGGCGTCATCACCCTCATGGTTGAATTCGGTGACGGATCCCATAGAGCCAAGCTCGATGTGGAATTCGTCGTCGTCAACCTCGACTGCGCCCACAACATCATCCTCGGCCGGCCGGCCCTCGAGGACTTGGAAGCCGTCATCTCCATGAGGCATATCTGTCTCAAATTCCTCACGCCTACTGGCATTGGTTACTCAAGGGGGAATCAGAAGCTCTCCAGGGCCTGCTACCTTCAACTTACCAAGAAGGTTAGTAAAACTGAATTTCGTGTTGATACCATCACCACCAAGACCCTGGAAGAAGAGGAAGGCAGGCCGAGGGCTGAGCCTGCCGAGGAGATTGAAGACTTGATACTCAATCCGGCCAAGCCGGAGAGAGTCCTAAAGATTGGAGCCAAGCTCCCCGAAGACCTGAAGGCGGGCATCACTGAAGCCCTCCGCGCCCACTCCATTGTTTTTGCATGGGGGCCGGAGGATATGCCAGGAATTGACCGAAGGGTTATCACCCACCGCCTGGCGGTAGACCCTTCGGCCAAACCGATACAGCAGCGGAGAAGACCCCTCTCGGCCGAGAGAAGGGAGTTCGTGAAGAAGGAGGTATCTATGCTCCTCTCCATCAAACACATTAAGGAGGTGAAATACCCTTCTTGGTTGGCAAACGTAGTCCTCGCACAGAAGCCTCCTACCTTCCGCATGTGCGTGGACTACACAGATCTGAATAAGGCGTGCCCTATGGACCCCTTCCCTCTGCCGAACATTGATCAACTAGTGGATGAGACCGCGGGATGCGAGATCATGTCATTCCTCGACGCATTCTGCGGATATCATCAGATCTATATGCATGAGGAGGACGCTGAAAAAACTGCCTTCATGACACCCGAAGGCATCTTCTGCTATCTCGTGATGGCCTTCGGCCTCAAGAATTCAGGCGCCACCTACACACGCATGGTGGCTAGGGTCTTTCAGGCTGTCCTAGGACGCACCATGGAGGCTTACGTTGACGACATGATCGTCAAAAGCAAGAAGGCAAGCACTCATGCCGAAGACCTCCGGGAAATTTTCGTCATCATGCAGAAATTCAATCTCCGGCTAAACCCGAAGAAGTGCACCTTCGGCGTACAAGGAGGGAAGTTCTTAGGCTACATGGTCAGCCGAAGGGGTATTGAGGCCAACCCCGAGAAAATTCAGGCCATCATCAACATGGAGCCCCCACGCAACGTCAAAGAAGTTCAACGGTTGACGGGTCGCCTGGCAGCCCTCAACCGTTTCCTCTCCAAGTCACCCGAGAGGGCCCTCCCCTTCTTCCAAATCATGAGGAAGACAACGGGTTTCCAATGGACATCTGAATGTCAGGAGGCCTTCGACAAACTTAAGAAGTACCTCTCTTCCCCCCAGTGCTCTCCAAATCGAAGGTGGGGGAGACTTTATACCTGTACCTCGGCGTTAGCCCTGTGGCCATCAGCTCAGTACTAATCCGAGAGGAAGACGACATCCAACACGCCATCTTCTACGTCAGCAAAACCCTCCGGGAGGCCGAACTCAGGTACTCTCCCGTCGAGAAGACAGTGCTAGCCATCGTTTGGACCGTCAAGAAGCTTGGCCACTACTTTCAAGCTCACCTGGTCCAAGTGCTCACACATCAACCCCTCGGCGTCCTCATGAGGAGCCCCACGAGTTCCTCCCGAATGGTGAAATGGGCCATCTTCCTCAGTCAATACAACATAGATATCCGTCCGCGGCCTACCATTAAGGGCCAAGCCCTGGCAGACTTCGTAACGGAATGCACCGCGAGATCAGCGATGGATGAGGAGCCTTCGGCACCCCTTGACGAGTGGTGGACCCTCTATACCGATGGCTTCTCGGCCACCAAAGCATGCGGAGGGGGAGTAGTTCTGATCACACCCGAGGGCTTCCGCGCCTACTATGCCATCCGCTTCTCCTTCAAAGTCTCCAACAACGAGGCCGAGTACGAAGCCCTCCTATGTGGCCTTCGGCTGGCAGCAAATCTGAAGGCGAGGATGATCCACGTCAAGTGTGACTCCAAACTCGTCGTGGGTCAAATTTCCGAGGAGTACGAAGCCAAGGAAGGGAGGATGAAACAATACAAAGAAGCGGCTAAGGAGTTGCTCAAGGTATTTGAGGCACATTCTCTTACCCAAATACCGAGGGCTCAAAACTCCGAGGCCGACATTCTATCCAAGCTCTCGGATGAATCCCCCGAGCACCTCTCAAAAATTGCAAGAATTGAGGAACTCAGCCTCTCAAGCATCCACGCGAGCCCCGTCATGAGCATTAACCTAAGACCGAAGGATTGGATCTCCGACATCATCACCTTCATCACCGCAGGGCAACTGCCCCAAGACGAGGCCCGCGCCAAGTTAGAAAAGCTGAGGGCTCCCAGCTACACCCTCGAGAATGGTAAGCTCTACAAAAGGTCTTACAACGGCACCCTTCTCCGATGCCTTCATCAAGACGAGGCCGAAGTCGCCATGGAGGAAGTGCACAATGGCACTTGCTCAGCTCACCAGGGACCCTTCTCCATGTCCCGAAGGCTCATTGTTCAGGGTTACTTCTGGCCCACAATGGCTAGAGATTGTGCGGATCTAGCCCGGAGGTGCACCGCTTGCCAACACTTCCAGAAGGCCCCCGGCAGACCAGCGGTCAACTATGCCCCCATCAGCACCGCTATACCCTTCTCCAGATGGGGTATTGACCTAGTAGGCCCTCTGCCGAGGGGTACCTCCAACAACAGATATATCATTGTGGCCATTGACTACTTCACCAAATGGGTAGAGGCGGAACCCCTCGCCAGCATCACTGAAGCCCGATGCCGCCACTTTGTTCTCAAAAATATTCTCACAAGGTTTGGTGTCCCCCAACAAATCATCTCCGACAACGGAACTCAATTCAAGGTAGCCCCCTTCTGTGCCCTCCTGGAGGCATGGGGCATCAAACACACCTTTTCATCCGTTGCCTACCCTCAGGGCAACGGGCAAGTAGAAAATGCCAACCGCACCCTCCTCGAGGGGTTGAAGAAGAAGCTGGAAGCCGAAGGGGGAGGCTGGGTAGAAGAGCTCCACAACATCTTATGGGCCTATCGCACCACCCCTCGGTGCGCGACAGGCGAGACACCCTTCTCCCTGTGCTATGGCTTCGAGGCTAAGACACCAACAGAGGTTACCCTTCCTACCCGAAGAGTGGAGCAATATGAACCCGAGGTCAACGACGCCAACATGGCCCTCGATCTCCACCTCATCTCAGAACGCCGGGAGCAAGCCTTCCTCAGGGCTGAAAACTATAGAAGATAGGTCAAAGGCTACATCGACGCCAAGGTCCTCTCCCGGGAATTTCAGGTGGGTGACTACGTCCTCCGAAGAAGGGAGGCCAGCCTACCCACCGAAGGCGGCAAGATGGCGCCTAAGTTTGAGGGCCCCTATATTGTCTCAGCCATCATCAAGCCAGGGACATACAAGTTAAAACGCCCTAACGGGACGGAGGTCCTTAGATATTGGAATGTGCACCACCTCGTCAAATTCTATCAGTAAAACATGAGTGGCCAAGCCCTCATCCTCAACAAGTGTAACGATCAATGGCCCGAGGCCCCTTCCGTTTTGAAAGAATAATAAAAAAGGCCAAGCCTTCATCACTTATATGTCAAGCAAACGGCCCAAAGCCCCTATCTCTCCTGAAAATGAGTGGCCAAGCCTCATCCCTCCACCAAAATAGGCCCAAGGCCTCCTCCCCTCATAAGGAGGAACACCAATCCAGGTACCAAGTACCAAGTGTATGGGTCACTCCCATCACTCGAAAACACCAAGTGTTTTCCTACTAAGTCGTACCCCACGAGGACGCAATCATGCATACATTATGCATACTTATACATACTCTCCTCCAAAAAAAAAAATGGGAGGTGCAACACCCCTCGGCTCCGGCTGGCACCAAGTGCCCCCGGCTGTTTGTGTTCCACACACAAATAAAACCCTTCCCAGGAACGCTTTCCGCGCCATCCCCCAAGGGGAGGCAGGCAACGGACCATGTCCCGGGCCCAGGATTCGACTTCCACAAACGAAACGCTCCCCGCGCTATCCCCCAAGGGGAAGCAGGCAACAGACCATGTCTCGGGCTGAGGGGACGACTTTCAAAACCGAGGCGCTTTCCGTGCTATCTCCCAAGGGGAAGTAGGCAACAGACGATGTCTCGGGCCGAGGAAATGACCCTCAAACCCTTCGGGATATCAGAAGGTCATTCCCGAAGGGGGAGCCAACGGTTTACTCCGTTGCCTCCCATATAGGCCAAGCCTTTCCTAGAGACCAAGTTTCTAGATGTCTCCTACATCATTAAAAAAAAAGATGTGTAGGGGGGAAGGAACTCCCCGGATGCTATTCTCCCCGGAGGCTCAGCACTTCGGATATGTGTTCCCGAAGGCTCCTACAAAGGCACAAGAAAATCTCTCAACAACAAATCATCTGGCTGCATAGCCGAAGACTTTGCTACATTAAGCCTGGAAGTGCAAGAATTCACCCGGAGGCCCAAGAAGAGGGCTCACTATCGAAGATTCACCTAAATTTGGCTAAGTCCCAAATCTGGCTGAATCAAAGACAATTGTGTTCCATGCCGAAGGCTACACAAAGTTCTAAGGCAAACTAAATCTATATCTACACAAACCGGAGGGTCCATGCCGAGGGCAGAAGGATCACCAAGTTCATTCAAACGACCTCGACAAATCTCAGGATTTCACTAAGTCCACGAGCTTGAACCTCTCGGCTACACACGGGGGCCCTGGTGATTCTCACATTCGAAGGTCAACAACCCGGGACCCCCCAGAAAGCTCAACTACCGCGAACATGCTTAGCGCCGAAGGTACCCTCAAGCTACCCGACAGGAACCTGAACTTACACTAAAGGTCCAAGGCTTCATCACCGCCGGGGCCTAAGGTGAAATTAGCTTGGAAAATTTCCTAAGTTTAATTCATTTTTAGTCCTCGGTCCTATCACTTCACCCCGGGAGTATTACAAGGATTCTTTACCGAGGGCCCCCGATGGAGTTTTTACTTAGATTATTTTCTGAGATTTTGCTCTACATCCGAAGGGTCTTGACAGAGGTTTTGCTTAGAAAAGTTTCTAAGTCCACAACTACAATCCCCCGGCAATCCCTTCATACAACTGGGGGCTCATGATTGGGTTTTCACTTAGAAAATTTTCTAAGTCCACAAGGACGACCCCCCGGTAATTCTACACTAAAACCGGGGGCTTGTTTCCAAGTTACTTAGAAAAATTTTCTAAGTCCATAAGCCCGCGGCCTTCAAGCAAACATACATTCGAATCAAGGAGAGTAAAGCATATATATCAAAAGCCCGGAGGCATCACATTCATTCAAAGGAAGGTCATTAAAGTGCAAAAGATGTTTTAATTACAATACATGGCCGAGGCCGAAAGGTTCGAACTATTACAAGGTTACACTTAGGACAAATCCTATCTTTGAGCTTCCTCAACTACATCTTCCTTCGGCCTTGAAGCGGCGTCATCCTCGGCCTCCTCTTCGCCGCCCTCTTGCATAAGCTCGGAATCTTCTAGATCCGGCCTCTCTTCACCCGGGGGGATGGGCACCATGACATCTGGCTGCAAAGGGGGAAGGCCATAAGCCGCCGGGTCAAATTCCTTCAGCTCAACTTTGAAATGCCTGGATAGCCTCCTGTATATGAGGTTTTGAGTAAAGAACTCTCCACCATCATAATAATCTTTGCCCTTCTGGGCTAGCCACATAGCGCCCAGACCCTTCGCCCACGCGTCCACCGAAGCCTCTACCACCGACTCCACCCATGCCCTCTGATCTTCTGCCTTCCACCCCTCAGCAACAAAGGTGGCGACGGCATCTTTCTTCGCCTGAGCGACGGCTTCCTTTTTCTCGGCCTCAGCGTGCTCTGCAGCGATCTTGGAGGCTTCGGCAGCGGCCCTCTCGGCATTGGCCTTCCCCTCGGCCCTGGCGATTATCTTGTTGTTTTCAAGGATGGAGTTAAATGCCTCCTTCTCCAGCCGGAGGGTCTCTTGGATCTCCTGGTGTTGTCGCCGGGACTCCGCCAGGGCCTCATCAGCTTGCAGCTTCTGCACCTGGTATCGCTCCATCCTCTGGAGCAGTTCTCCGAGACCGAGGGCAGCCTGCAAATCAACACCGTCATATAACAAAGGCTAAGTTATCAAGATAAGGGTATGCTGAGTCCAAACAACTCAGGGAGGAAGAAGAGGGAGAAAGCCTTACCGTGACAGGGGCTTGGAGAACTTTTGCGCTAAGGGCGTCATCCTTAGCCCTCGACAGCACCGACTTGTCAGTCGGGGGCGTGGCACCCTTTAGGAACTCCCTCGGCTTGAGGGTGCCATGCATGATGGCAGTTCCCTTGGTGATAGAGAACTGCACATCATCCCGGGGCCAAGCCAGACTGTTATCTTGGCCCCCGGGGGGGAGGGAGGACATTTCCCGAGGGGGAGGAGGAAGAGTGCTCTTCGACAATGACAACGGGGGCGTCCTTCTTCTCGGCGCCTTCCCTCTTCTTCTTCTTCTCCGGAGGAGCCACGCCTTTCCCGGCGTTTTTTCTCTTGTGCTCCGCCTTGGAGCCCCCGGCACCAGCACCGGTATCAACAGCTTGGGAGGGTCCCTCACCCTCCGGGACCTGAACAGCCCCATCCTTCCGGAAGAACTCATCGACGGGTTTCTGAACCCCCGTCTCCTTCTTTTTCTTCGGCTCCTTGGCCAGCTTCTTCTTCAGCGCGGCAAAGTTGGAAACGTCCATGCTAACGCCTGCAAAACAACAATAAAGTCAGACCAAAGGGGTCAACTACAAAAGAAGGGAAATGAGGAAATACAAAAAACCTAAGTACAATGAAGCAGACCCTTCGGTAACTACCTCCAACGCTACCAAAGGCTCTCTCAAGGACAGGGTACTCTTCGTCCTTTTCACCCAGGAAACGATACCGCCGGAAGCCGAGGGCCAGTAAATCTTCCGGGAGAGTCGAGTCTTTGACAGTCACGTGCTTCGTGGCCCCCTCCGGCAGAGCGCATATCTTCTTCCCGTCCTTCTGGAGGGCAGCACTTCCCACCTTCGGGTGCCTCCGGAAATGGTTGCGTAATGCCCTCGGAAAGGGGTTCTCCGCCACTTTGATGTAGCAAAAACGGTCTTTCCATCCCTTGTGAGACGAGGGCACGTCGTCAAAAAGCCTCCACGGGGCAATCTGCTGCAAATTTGCGAACCCCTCGGAATTGGTATGACCCCCCCGGCATAGGTTGAAACTCTGGAAGAAGAGATCGAGGCTTGCAGTCACCCCCCGGGACCGGCAGAGTTGCAGGAATCCAGTGATGTAGGAGTGGTTATTCGGGGTTAGCTGATAGGGGGCTAACCCCACATACCTAAGGTACTCAAGAAGAAACGGGTGCAGCGGGAACCGAAGGCCCATGGCAACCGACAACACATGGACCGCAAAACACCCCTCCGGAGCCTGGGACAGGAGATCATTAGGTCCCGGCTCGATCACTGTTGCCGAAGGCCCCACGTGCAATTGGGTGACATAGTATTCCGCCCGATCAGCCCTCGATCTCAGCGCGAGAGCAGCGGTGTTCAGCCACGAATGCCCCTCGGGTATCCCCACGGGCTTCCCACAATCCGCCGCGGGCTGCTTCTTCTTCTGAGGGGCATGGCTCTTCTTCTTCATCTTCCTCCCAGGCGTGACACTTAATGGTTCAGGATCCAACAGCCGGGAAGTGCTCGCTTCGCCGGCGCCACGGGAGGGGAGAACTGCAACGGTGACCCTGTTCCTCTCTTTCTCCTCCTCTTCCTCGGCAATCTGGATCGCGAGGGCCAGCTCCTCATCCTCGTTCACCTGCTCGAACTCCTCCGCCTCCAGCTCAGTGCGAAGGTTGTTTTGGACCGCTTCGGCGACAGCTGAGTCATTGTTCGCCGAGGACTGCTCACTAGACGACTCTGCATCCGAGAAACTTTCTTGCTGGACCAATGGATCCCTCGAGAGGTTCTGGGAATCGCTCGCAGAGGACATAGTAACAGGCAAGGGAAAGATCCTAACCGAGGGCTCTAAGGATGCTCTAACACTTAATCTAAAGGCAAAGGAGCAAAATACACTAAAGGTTTCAAGAACAGGTGAAGAACTAACCTGAGAAAAGGGGTTTGATCGAAGCAAAAACTTTCTCTTTCTAGGAATTTTGGCAGAGCTTCGCTATCACATAAAATCGCGCAAGGAAACTGAGCTCCGCCTTGGGGTATAAATAGGCTTTCAGCCTCGAGGACTGGGCCTCGATTTGAAAAGGCCATCATTACGGGCCGCCGGTTCAACCAATGGATGGCGCCCGCCCTGTTGGTCCCGTTAAATATGGTAATCAGTCTAGAGGGGGGGGGGGGGGTGAATAGACTGATTGGTTTTTCAACTTTTTCTCAAAGTCAAAACTGACTTATCAGAGAAGGTCTGATTCTGATGACAGAGAAAGGCTGGTTCTGATATCAGAACTGGCCTTGGCAGCGGATTCTGATCTGTCCGGGTAGCCTCAAAAAAAATACTAAGGCAAATGCCTTTCTGATAACTCTGAAAACAAGATCTGCTGAACACAGATTCCAAGTCTTAGAGTTAATCAGTTAAAATTCTAAGTGCAGAAATATAAATTGCAGTAAAATAAATGACACCGGATATTTTATAGTGGTTCAAGGAACAACTCGTTCCTCTAGTCCACTGTTCCACTAGCTTTGAAGTAGATCGGTTACAAAGCTAAATCCTAGCACTTAAGAAGCACTCCTCGTCTTCTTCAAGCCTAGATGCCACCCAGGATGCAGTTCCCCGTCCTGATGGCTGGTCCTTTCACTCAGCTTCCCGGAAGTATCACCACTTCACTACTGCAGTTACTTGGACGCCCTTCTTTTCAGAAGATCCTTTTGAAAAACAGAGTTTTTCCTCCAACTTGCTTCGTCACAAATGATGTTTGATGAAGTTCTTGAAGAGTTGAAGAACAGGATGAACTTTGCTTGTTTGTTGGGGATGAGAGATTTGGAGTTTGAATCTTCCCAACGTAAGCTTGTCTTGTTGAAGGTTGTAGAGTTTGAATCTCAAGAGAGCTTGAATGATGATTTGCAAGAGTTGTAGCAAAGTTATTTTCCTGATCTTCAGAGAGTAGCTTATATACTGGGGTTGTCTGCCCGTTGGAGGAGGAGACAACTGCATTAAATGCGCGTACAGTTGACTTGACCGCCGTTTTGGAAGGTTTCTATTTTTATAATATATCTTCCCGGATTCCTTGGTCAATTATTTGCAATCAATCCTTCAGCGTATCAGGCTCATTTAATGTGCATTAAGTGCTTTCCTTTCATGCACAGTCTTCTAGCCGTTGGATGTTTTTACCCGTTGAATTCATAGCTGTTGGATGTTGCTTGAAATCTTCTAAGTGTTCGTCGGGCTCTGATCAGGCTCTTCTGATGTGTTGGATTCTGATGGCCTTCTGATGAGTTGAGTTCTGAAGACTTTCTGATCTCTGACTGAACTCTGATTCTGACTCTGATAGGTCCGCTGATGAGTACTTCTGATCTGTAGTTCTCATCGGTTATCAGATGTCCAGGTTTATCAGCAACTCTTATGATGCAATTCTGATGGACTTCTGCTAAGAGAACTCTGATGGAGCAGTTCTCATAGAGCAAGTCTGGTCGAGCAGTTCTGATGCACTTCTGATCTGATCCAAAACTGAGCAACTCTGATCGTCGACTACACTAATACTTACAACTGAAAATTCTAATACATAAAATCTAATTTGGGGGTACTCTAACTTTCCAATCCTATAGCATCATCAAAATCTAATTACATTTATTCCTTACACGCCCCCCATCTGCCAACGACAAAGCGCCACGTGGAACCCTCTTCCAACGACTCTATTACAACGGCTATATTCCTCAAATAAAAGGGAGCCCTCAAATGGTGACCTCCGGCCATCACTCTCCGCAGCCTTCAGACAACGAATTCCACCAAACGCCTTCGAGCCGTAGCAGCATGAGCCTTTGGCTTATCAATGTTATCACCCCTCGGGAGCTTATCAACACATCATGACTCCTTCAGTCCAAACTCGCTTTCGGCCTAAAGGAGTGGGGGACTGGGGTACACCCCTCGGGAATCATACAGGACAAAAGTTCCTCATGCAGAGATTTACAATTGACGCATGTAGCCTCCGGGTGAACATCAAAGCAGAAACTTTCGGATACATACTTCAACACCCCTTCAGCAGAGGCAGAGTATCAAAATTTTCCCCGTGTCGCTTGCGGAAATAAAGGAGCCCTCATCACAACACATGCAGGCAATACATCTATGCTTTCCTCAGAAAACCCTCGACATGTGAGGGACTGAGGAAAGCCTTCGGCAGTTATACAGGTGTTATACTTCCCTCAAAAAACCCTCGACATGTGAGGGACTGAGGGAGGCCTTCGGCAATCAGCAGGAGGCAAGTTCTCAAGCAAAGGCGCCCAACCAAATGCTGAAGCCTCCAGAAGAATCAACACATCTACTCCTTTTCCCTCAAGTACCTTTCGGCAAAAAGAGTGAGGGAATCCTGATGGAGTATATGGCCCAGGAACCCCCGGCCCATAGACTCCTACTTCTCCTACATAAGCCCATTGAGCCCAGGGAGCACCTCAGGCCCAAATACAACGGCCCAAGCTTCAAAGGAGCCCATAACGCACACTGGGGTGCCTTCGGCCTCCTTGGCCGAAGGCTCCGAACTACACGCGGCAGTCAGCTTTTAACATGAAAAGACTCAGGGAGAAAACGGCATAGAATGGTTGCCCTCGGCAACCATGAGCCCTCGGCACTATCAAGCCCTCGGCATCAGAGAAGCCTTCGGCTGAACCAAGCTCTCGGTCACACAAAGCCTTCGGCTACACAGGGGGTCCTTGGTCACATGGAGCCCTCGGCTACACAAGGAGCCTCCGGTCAAACACGCTCAATCGTCGAAGATTCCTTTTGGAGACAGCCAACCACCGCATTTAATGCCACGTCACATCCGCCAACCGCATTCAATGCGGTGAACGTACCACTGCCGGTGCCACCCGGCCGATGTGACCCCTCGGCCGTTGGATTACTGACACGTGTACTCTCATCGCATTTATTGCTGCTATAAATAGCAGCCCATTTCTCCTTGTAAACGATCCACATCCCAACTTTCACACGCTGAGTTCATTTAATAAAATCAACTCTCTCTCTCCTCCTATTTACTCTGACTTCTCTCTAAGTTATTCCCGCAATAACCCCTCGGATAAGATACCCCCGGGTAGACAATCCATCATATGTATTTAAAAATAAGTACCTTCATTATTTATATATATATATTTAATTTACCCTAAAATATAAAAATCATCTTATTATATTATAAATAGGCATCTATATTTATATTATGAACATGTATTTCATTTTGTATTTTTATTTTCATTTTTTTAATTTCATATTTTTTAATAGCAATTTGGACATTTTTTAACAATTGAGGGGGTAAATTGAACAACTTTGTCGGGTTCAGGGGTCTATTTGACCCCTTAGATTTCCACGTGGGATGCACGGTAGGCATCTAACCGGCTGACGTGGCGATGACCGGAAATTAACCAGCAAAAAGTGGGATTTGAACTTTTTTGTTGAGTTGAGGGGGTGAATTGGAGCTTTTTTTTAGTTCAGGGTGCGAATTGAGTCCTACTACTTGCACCTTTGCCTAGGGTAATTCGTCAATAAGGAAAACTTGGTTTGTGCTTCCATTGTTATTTGAAATTATGGAATTGCTCATAGACATTTAAACAATGTTTTCTATTAAACATTTGGGGCCTGCATGCTCATGTGTGCCACGTGTGGCTAATTATCAAACATATTTTATTTCCGCATTTGTTTGATTATTATATTGTTGTTGAGTGTACGAGTTTACTAATCAGTTTGGCAATAGAATCTATCGGACGCCTTGTATGATTTAATAGGAATGGACTCCGTTGTTCTTGTTGGGTTGTACTGCGGTTGTCTACGTGGCACGGGTGCGGTCCGGGGCATGACATACAGGCCCCTCGGCCATATACCGCTTCGTCATCTTTATTTGATGACGAGAAGCTCATCTACAGGCCCCTTAGCCATATATTACTCGGTCATCTTTATTTAATGACGTGGGACTCTCATACAGGCTTCTATGTCATTCCTCATAGCCATCTTTATCTGGTGATGTGAAGGACATATCCACCCATCAGCCTTATATTCTGGTCATCTTTATTTGATGAACTATACATCAAATATTGGACGGTCGCTCGACCTATCCCCTAGTCATCTTTATTTGATGGCTATAATTACTTATCATGTCGAGCCACTCACACAAGAAGACTGGTCTCGGTCATCCCCTCAACAAACGGCGACCGTTGTAGCCCCACACCTGGGCCGAAGGGGTCACCCTTTTGCTTCATTTTGGGGGCATCTGGTGTACTCGTTTTTCCTCATTAGGATTTTTTCACATGTTTTTTTCCCTAGTGAGATGTTTAACGAGACATCTCCCCAACGTGGACACAAGGTGTCGACCCTCAGCCCCCATTGCTTACATCACGAGACATGATCTACTCTACTCATCTTCACCTCATTACATTCACCTCAAGGAGTGGGGGGCTGGAGAAGCGGGGGACTTAGCGCCTCCGTTAATCGAAGAAGCACAAATTCAAAATTTTTCGCAAAGTTTACTCACTAGACGACGACAGACCATCACACAGTTCTACTCCCTTTCACCTCGAGTACTCTCAACTCAGGGAGTGGGGGACTCCTGATAGAGTATATAGGCCTGGACCCCTCAACCATGTCACATTGGCCATGACCTTCGACGAACAACTCTACTTTGTACTTGTACGATAACCACATTCCACTCAGAAGCACCTCAGATTTCATAAAAATGTATCATTTCTGTCATGACATCCTGACCCGGACCCTCGTGTGGAGAACACCATCAGATTGTCTTCCCGGTAGAATTTTTTGATGAAATTTTTTGAGAATGTTCCTCATCAAGCCTAGTTTATTCATACCAAATTTCAGCTTAAAATTCTATCGGGAAGATAGTTAAACAAATTCTTGAAACATATTGCGTTTTATATATGTATAAAAAGTGTTGTAAGAGAAGAGCCGCCACTTGGAGTGGCGGCTTTTGTACTGTAAGAGAAGAGCCACCACTTCAAGTGGCGGCTTTTCTTAACCACGGTTAACCCAACAGTATTTTGGGGATTATTTTTAACTCAACAGTATTTTGGGAATTATTTATTTAATTAGCATTATTTCGGAGAAAAACTTTTTTATTTCAACTATATATAAATCATTATATCCTAATTTTTGAAAATAGAAATACAAGGAGTGTTGTGTTATGCTCCCTATACACCAACACACATGTGTGTTGTGTTATACCTCGAAGTAGGGAAAACTATCAAATAAGCCCCCGTACTATATCAAAACAGTCGATTAGGCCCTCGTACTTTACAAACACTCAATTAAGTCCCCGAACTATTAAAAAACGTTCAATTAAGCCCTTTCGGTCGGTAAGTAACCGGTTTCCCGGTTAAATGTAACCCGTTTCCCGGCAGCTGCCGTTGCTGAGGTTCGAGCACATCGTCGCCGTTTAACCGGGAAACCGATTACTTACCGACCGAAAGGGCTTAATTGAACGTTTTTTAATAGTTCGAGAACTTAATTGAGTGTTTGTAAAGTACGAGGGCCTAATCGACTTTTTCAGCATAGTACGGAGGCTTATTTGATAGTGTTCCCCTCGAAGTATTATATAGGAATAGGGGCAAAGACAGGACTTATCGACGACTCATTCTATATTTTGAATTTGTTTTTGTTATTAATGTAAAAATTATTGTGAAAAATTCATTTAACAATTTATAACCATCATAATGTTACGAAGAATACTAAACGTATATTTCGTTTGTATTGAAAATTTACGAAATAGAAATAAACAATTTTAGAATTCTAAAATAGAACTGTGTTTTTCTTCTTGAATTATGATTAATAATACGACAATATTTATTGTCAGCTTGAATCTATTAGTACCAAATTGATCGTTATGGAGAATATTACCCGAAATAGGACTAAAAAGGTTTGAAATTCCAAAAATAAGACTGTCATGTTTTTATTCCCAAAATAGGACTAATTACTGTCATGTTTTGACAGTACCAGACTTCAAACATGGCAGTATTTTCGAAACTTGGCAGTAATTACTCCTATTTTGGAAATAAAAACATGACAGTCCTATTTTGGAATTTTCAAACTCTTTTAGTCCTATTTCGGGAACTTTCCCATCGTTATGCTCGACATTAACTTGACAAAATCTCTTTTCAAAACGAAAACTATAACATTTTTTTTGGAAGAATAACAATTTTATTTTAAAATTCCAAAATCTCTACAAGTTGTATTTAAGAAAATTTTCCGTCCTGTATTGAAATACCCGTAATCTGCGGGTATGGGAACGTAAATTGTTAACTGATTCGGACCCGAATAGGTCGGCTGCGATTTAGAGGAGAAGAAAAACTGCTGGTCCTCGTTTAGGAAAGGAATGTGAGTCCCGGCAGAAAATTGGAAATCGACGCGCACCCCTTTAACGTGGCGCTACGGCAGCGCAAGCGACGTCGTTTTGAGCGAAGTCAGTTTCGTCTTGCTACTACTGTTTTGTCCATGTGTTTGAAAAAAGCTCATCTCTGCCCTCGAGATTCTCTCTCTTTTTGCATCACTCTCTGTAGTTGTCAATGCAGTCCAGCCTAAAGGGTTCCCAAAGAATACTCCGTAACCAATAATATCCATGGCATAAAGGGAAAGTTATCGGAAGAAAGGCTACATATATTGGATTGGAATAAAATCTACGCCACCTTCCTCGCCGGAAACCTGAACTTGTCCGATGTCATCATCGGATGATCCGGCTGGTGGGTTTTCTCCGCCGCCAATGCTGTTGCCCGGTGGCTCGACAAGTCCCGGCAACGCCACACTCGCTCCGCCGGCCACCAACAGCTCGCCTTCGTCGGGAAGTCAGCCGGCATCCCCGCAGGCATCGGATAGCAACCAAGTCAGGACTGCCCTCTGTATTGGAATAGGCATAGGCGGAGTGTTTATGCTCATCTGCGTGGGCATTTTCGTCTTTTGGTACAAGACGAGAAAGAGGTGTCGTGAATCTCATTATAATGAGAAAGGCCTCAAAGGTGTGGCATCTCTGTTCTCTATTTTTCTGAAAGATTTGATTTTTAGGTTTTCTTGAAGGTTCTTTCACTCCATGTCACTATCTGTTCTCCTAAATGTTTAGAAAGATTTTTAGATTTTTAGGCAGATATTCTTCTTCTTTTGTTGTTCTTAAAATCCCCTAATTTCTTTTAACAACTAAATCGAGAAGGGTTTTGAACCAAATGTTTTGACCTTATTTCAGATTATTTCTTAATCATAAGAGTAAAGACTAAGGTTGGACCTAAATCAACCCCAAAAGAGCTCTGAACCCTAGGACTCGTTTGCTTCCACATTTACTGCAACCTTCTTAGGTTTTTGCTAAGGCTGTCTTATGTATGAACCTTTTTTAGCTTCACCATCTGGCCAGAAACTGGGAATGCAACGAAAGCAGTCTCCTCAAACTGTCAATAAATCAAAATGGTCTACGAATTCGCCAAGATTTTCCACTGGAAGTAGCTCGAAACCCACTTTCACGTATGAAGAATTAGCACTTGCAAGTGATCACTTCTCCGATTCTAACCTTCTTGGACAGGGAGGATTTGGATATGTTCATAAAGGAGTGCTTGGTGATGGAAGAGAGGTTGCAATTAAAAAGCTTAAAGTTGGGAGTGGGCAGGGGGAGAGAGAATTTCAAGCAGAGGTGGAAATCATTAGTCGGGTTAATCATTTGCACCTTGTTTCACTGGTGGGTCACTGCATTTCTGGGTCTCAGAGGTTGCTAGTATATGAGTTTGTTCCAAACAAAACTTTGGAGTTTCACTTACATGGTTAGTCCTTCATTTGAAGCTTGTCTTTTTTTACTTTCTACTTACATGGGGTCTCAGGTAAACTACTTGCTGGGATAGGAATAAAATGTCATCAATGTGTAGCCCCTACGGTGGTATTACCATTTAAAAGGTTTTGCTTTAAATTCCGTTCTCATAAATTATATCCTTTTACACGTATATCACACCCTTTTTTTGTAAAAAAAATTCATTGCATATTAAATGGAGCTAATTGCCAAAAAGTTACAAATAGTTATTTTGCCTCGATAAATACCAAAAGATAAAAAATTGAAAAGTGTGTTGGATTCAACGATTTTTAAGAGTTGTACCAAAAATAAAACTTTTTGCCTTGATCACACAGAACTTATTCTTTTGAGGCAATGGGAGTAATATTTTGTTCTGGTATTCCTATTGGCATTCACATGCCTACATTTATCACTCTTTCCATGGTACCAAAAAAGAATTCATTGGAAACTTTTTTCAGGGAAGGGGTTGCCTCCAATGAGCTGGGAGATAAGGATGAGAATCGCTTTAGGTTCTGCAAAAGGATTGGCTTATTTGCATGAAGACTGTGAGTTTTCAACATTGTTCTTTTTCTTTTCAATGCCATTATTATATGTAAATACTTTTCTGTACCTTTGAGTTAAGTATTATTGTTTTTACAGGTCATCCTATGATCATTCATCGAGATATCAAGGCTTCCAATATTCTACTAGACAATGATTTTGAGCCTAAGGTGGAGTGATATATCTGCATCCTCACTTAAGTCAATTTATAAAAGCATAATGCTTGAGTTTTATGTGAAATTACAAAATAGTTTTCATCTGAGTTATTGTATCATTATGAGTTCTTAGCTACAAGAAATATTTTTGTAAACATGCATGTTGTGTGATTTGGATGAAGTTCTGAATCCTTTTACTTGGTATTACTGACAGAACACTGACATTTATTTATTCCCACGCAATTTAATGTTCTTGTTGATGTGATAATGTTAACATTTCATCAATCATCAAATTTTATATCGATTCTTTATTCAGGTGGCAGACTTTGGTCTTGCTAGATTGAATCCTGATGCAGACACTCACGTCTCCACACGAGTAATGGGAACTTTTGGGTAAGATGTTCGTCTTCCTTGGAGATCTTATTTTTTCTTCCTAACCCATCCACATCAACAACAAACAACAAAAACATCCACGCTTTAGGGCGTGTTTGGAACTGATTCTGCTTCTGCGTCTTTTTTAAAGTAGAAGCAGAATCAGAATCAGTTTTGAGAAGCCGGTCTCCCACAACTTCTAAAAATCTGATTCTAGGAGTAAATTAGGGCACCCGAAGTACTTCTGCACTTCCACCCAAACACTCCAACTTCTGATTCTGCTCCCTGAAGGAGCAGAAGCAATTTTAAGAACTAGATTTAAACACCCCCTTAGTCCCAAAAGAGTTTGGGGACGGCTAATATAAATCAACATATGAAACAACAAGTAAAAAGAAAAAAAGAGATCAATCCTCCACAAGTATATTCTTCATCCACTTCACTCTCTCCAAAGTCACACACTCATCCAACATTCCACCCCAAGAAACACCATATAATTCCTCACCAATCTAGTTCCTATCTAACTCATCCACATCGAACAAATATAAACTTAAAAATCAACATGTAAGATTTAGCTCTTATTTGAGTGAACTCAGGATAAAATTATAAGTTTTAATATGGTGTCAAAGCATATTAAGTTCAAACGAGCAACACAATTCTGGTCAACCAAAAGATAGATGAGCACATAACTTTCAAAATTGTTCTGCTCAAACCAATTGCCATGTTGGGAGCATGTCAAACCATCCACATCACAAAAAGATCATACATATCAACATATAATGATACTCCGTATAAGACATTGAGTTACTCCTGCTAATTTTCTAGAACTAAACCTCCAATATTAATACTGATTAAATCTTTTTGCTGGAGTAAGACTGCTTGAATTCAATGTTTAGTTCTGTTTGAATCTGTCATGTTTTATTATTACTTTGGTACCCACTTTCACAATACTTATTATTGACATACATCTACCTCTCACAGATATTTAGCTCCTGAGTATGCTCTTACAGGGAAACTGACTGAAAAATCAGATGTATTTTCCTTTGGAGTCATGCTTTTGGAGCTGATCACTGGCCGAAGACCACTTGATAAATCTCAATACTACCTTGATGACAACATTGTTGATTGGGTAAGCCCTCTTGATTAACGTGTTTTAGCTACTCTAATAAGTCTTACTACAAATGTTAGGCGTTTCTCTATCTATCAAAACGATACATATTTTACTTGATTTAATAATTAACTTTAACTTATAAGTTACAAATACTTTTTGTCTAATTAATATACAGAAAAAGAACTTTTATAAAAGTAATTTAGCGCATGTGTTCCTAGAACTCCTTTTACTTCTTAATATTGGCTATCAGGATTCAGGAATATTAATCGCAGTACACGGCATCTTAAAATGTAAAGTATCAATAATTTAAAATGAATGTACGTCTTAACTTTAATAATAAATATTTAAACTTTCGAAGCAAGGTATCTATTTTTATTACAAATAAAACTGGGCAATAAGTTTTATATAAAAGTGAGCAGTTAAAATTTGTTTTGTGTTACATATTGAGAGGTAACACATTTTCATTACTATAGGCAAGACCCCTACTTTCACAAGCATTGGATGATGGAAATTTCGATTCTCTCGCGGATCCAAAGTTAATGAATAATTATGATTCATCGGAGATGAACCGAATGATTACTTGTGCTGCTGTTTGTGTGCGCCATTTGTCACGAAGACGGCCACGGATGGGTCAGGTATCTTGAAAACCCTTCCTTTACGTCATTTGTCCCTATCAAATTCTATATGTTAGAGGTTTTGTGATTTGCTCTTGTTTCAACGTGGGACATTTGTGTAACAAACATTCCCATACATAAACTGTCTAGTTATATGTAGGGAAGCACTCAGGGATAGGGTGTATCTTTTGTTTTTTGGTAAATTTATGTGGTGAGAATCACAATTTACTCCACCTATTCCTCGTCACCAGTCAATTTAGTCCCTCTGGGTTTTCCTTAGCACGGGTTCTCCATAACTATGTGCTTTTTAGTCTTTTCTCAACACATTTCGTTAACTTCTCCTACCCAATACTGGTACTCCTCATGCTTATCTTGTTATCTACCACATTAATAAAGTTCAATTACAATAAGTATTTTTGAAAATTTGTTAGGAATTTTAATTTGCCAAATATATACATATATGATTGTGTTTTACAACTTATATTATACTTCGTAATAACATATTTTGATACACACACACAGAGTAATTTACTTTTCCATTTTTACACATCGCTCAAGCAAAGATGCATAGCAACTTATAAGGTCTTGGACACTTCTTCCATTCAGATTATGGAACCTGATTTCCTTAGTTCATTTCCTTAGATCACAGGAATATTAGTAATCTTATTTAGAGTGTGAAGACTTCGGTTCCCTCATTAAAACTCAATAATTATCCGTTTTAGAGTATTAAGATTTGGGTTCTATCAATAAAACTCAACATTCTTTTCACAAGAGTGTGTTTCCTGTTCTTGACCAACTTCTCTATGCTATAACAAATCCTCTTGTGATGCTCAGGTAGTCGAGGCTTTAGAAGGGAAGCTAGCATTGGATGAGTTAAATGGGGGAGTTAGACCGGGACACAGTTCGATTCAAGAACCTTTTGGAAGCTCAGATTATGACACGGCACAGTACAAAGAAGACCTGATAAAGTTCAGGAAAATGGCATTGACACACGCGTCAAGTGACTGCAGCGGGCCTACCAGCGAGTTTGGGCCTCAACCATCTGGCTCAAGTAGTGAAAGTGGCTTAAGAACAACACCACCTACTATTGGAAATCGGGCGGCGGTAGTTGAAGAAACCATAAATATAGAAATTCAATAGGCTTGGTCCAGAAACATCATTATCAAAATGACTAACTTTTGGATATAATTTCTTGATGCCATTCTGTTAATAGTTTCTCCAGGTAGGCAGTATTGGATTTCTACAACTATTTGGTTGTTCCTAATTATTATTTGAAGCTTCAATTCGGATCCAATGTAATCAATATGTCTGACCTAAAGATCTCCCTTGAAAATTACAGAGTATTTTTTTTAGAACCGTTTGAGTGAATGATAAATGGTAGTATGGTACTATCTTGACTTTGAGTTTTTTTAGTGACAAGTATTCTCTTTGTATAGCCATGAGTGGAACGCTGAATTCTTATCTTATTTCTTTCTCTCCGTCGTACTTTTGGAATATGGTAAAGTACTTTTTCTAAAGGAATGTATTTAAAATAATTTAAAAAAGATTTTGCTGGATTTAAGCATCAAATTTATACTTTAGAATCGCAATCACTTTTGTCAATTTAAACGAACAAAAAGTGGTGTTTTTTTTGGAAAAGTATTCCCTCCCTCTACAATTTGTTACTTTGTTAGAGATGGAACTCTAAAAAGTAAATTCAGGATAAAATCTGAACTAAACATTTCATATTTTATACTCTTTGGTATAAAATGTGCCATTATTAAAATTTATATGCCGTATTTTCAAATTTCAAGTTTCATAATTCTATTTTAGTGGAGTTTGCTATTAGTCTCACCTCATTTGTATAGCCTTGCGAACTTGTAATCACTCATTCGTGAATCAACATGGCAAGTGAGACTAGACTCTACACTTCGTTTAATGTGATCCTCGTGCTAACTCTTTTTAGCGTATTACTCCGTATTATTGATTTATTGTGGTTGAATGTATAAAGAGACTTTTTTTAACAATCAAACCACCTATTCATGTCACAATATTAGTGAGACAAAACTTGTACGGAGTATATATTAGTGAGTGCACAATACTATTTTATCCTACTCCGTAATTTATAAAGGAAAAAGTATTACGTATTAGACTATTGCTGAATTATGTATTTGGGGTCTTTGCTCATTTGGTACCAAAGTTGTTTTAGTTTGTATCTGTATATCCTTTACAGAAAATTTAAGAACACATATGCCATCCACATGGGCATAGCCGCATAGGTGAGGAGTTTACTAGGTTCTAAAAATTTCATGGATCATGTGGTTTCATGATAGCCACACATTTATTTAATGAATCAATAATGATAACCCAATCTTTTGTGAGGTCACATAAGTTTTATGTACTACCTCCGTCCCCTAAGTTTGGGACAAGAGAAGGTGACACAGTTATCGATAAAAGTGAGTTTATGTGATTTATATTGAATTGATAAAGTAGGAATAAAGTATGAATAATTTAGAACCACACACAAAGTTTACCAAATAAAGTATGAGACAATCTTAGTGGGATGGACCGAAATGGTAAAATGAGACAATCATAGCGGGACGGAGGGAGTATATGATATATAGCCCCATATAATTACTCGCTTGGTTGTGGCTAGCTTGAACTTGAAAAGATAATTACTCACTTTGTTGGAATGAATGTTAGCTGCTTGGTCCATGAAATGTCACTTAGAGTCCTTTGGTGATCTCGTTTTTCAGCTTATTAAGTTAACTTTTTTTACCAAACACGTAAGTTTTGATTTCGCGCGCTGAATTGTATAATAATAAGAAAAAGTAAGATTTAAGTTACTTTTCTGTCTGCATTGGCTGAAGTTACCGTGGATGACCATTTTAGCTATTTTTCATACATTTTCTTCTTCTTAATTTTATTAATAAAATATATTTTAATTTTTATTTTCATAAATCAATAAATACAGTCACTTTAACTAGAACTTCATAAATTTCAATAAAATCAACTGATTCAACCGATTTTAGTTTCAGTCTTATTAAACGGGCACTTGCTATATCACATGAGCATATGCCCTACTCCACAACGTCTAAATTATGAAGTTGAATTAGAGTTATTTAAATTGCAAATAAGATGAATTAACTAAAATTCACCCTAACTTCCTATTGGTCCCGTTTTCAGTCATTTTCTTTGTCTCTCGGGTTTTCCTAGATTGATGGGGAAAGCAAAATGGCTGACTCACCTGGCTAGACCTAGTAGGCAAGTAGCTCGCACCATAAATCTTCCAAGCAAATACCATTGAATTTCTTCTAATTTCCTTTTGTTTTGTTCGACCCATTATTAATTATCAGCATCACAGCATGTGCTCAGGGAATGTAAACAACTCTTGGATTGCCCACTAAACATTCTAGCTAGGTAGATAGTGCTTTTTTTATGGAAAACTCACTACTGAGTTCTATTTTGTTCACCCTCTTCATGGAGGATGAACATCACCCTCTCCCTCCAACACATGACATTTGGCATTACACTTGCAAAATTTAAGTCCTGCCAAGTGCCATTTGTTGGAAGGAGGGGGTGATGTTCACCCTCCATGAAGGGGGTGAACAAAATAGAACTCCATTATACTACCTCCGTCCTTTGAAACTTTGCCAAGTTTGACCGGCACGAGGATTAATAAAGTAAAAATTGTGTTGTTGAAGTTTGTGCAGAGGATAGAGAATTAACTGGAACCATAAATTTTTTACTTAAAAGGGAAAGTGACAAACTTAATGTGACATCCAAAAATAGAAAGTTGGCAAAGTTTTAAAGGACGGATGGAGTATTAAAAGATCATTAGCGCTTACAATATAACTTGGAGGAGTAAAATAATTCTTTTCGAGGTAGATAGTGGTTTATACTCCGTAATAAGTTATGATCATAATGACACGGGCTAGCCATTTTGTGTTTGTATCTAAAATCTTATAAACACCAATCAAGGTTAGGGTACTTTTGGTATATTAAATGTGTTGGTGTAACACAAAGCAATATATTGTTGTACAATATGCTTCCATCATTGAACCATATGTTTTTACTGTTTTTCCGTGTTACGCCGTTAAAATTGAAGCGTTGGTCTCTTCATTTTATTCAGGTATCGGTACCTTGATTTCACTTTCTTCCTTATGTATTTAATTTACGTTTTCTCATTTAATAGTTTCATTTGATTTCATTTGATTTGCAATTTTAAATTCATGAATGTTATGTGCGGTTTGTTTGTATATATATTGTACATGATAAGAGCTAATTTCAATTTGGAGGTAGTGATAGTGGTGTATTTTCTTATCATAAACAAAAAATATACGTAGTATATATAATGGAAATTGGCCTTTTTTGGTACTCAATTTTTAGTGTAACTATTTACACGTGAATGTAATTGCCATGATTTTTTCGATTTTTTGTGTCATTCTTAACTTTTGCCTGATATGAGATTCATTCTCTTTCAAAGTATATATCCAAAATTATTCAAGCTACATATGCCTGATACTCCTTTGACAATCTGTGTGCTTGTTTGCAAATTTGTACAAAGATTTTACTTGTAGTTTCTTGTGTTTTCTACACGTTCTTGAATTTTACTTTATGATAGTTTGGCTATTGATCAATTTACTTATTCATTGATCAACAAATAGTTTAGGACAATCTCATGTGCACCGGCATGTAATATTTATCTAGAATCAGAGTAACCTTGTCATTTAAAAGGTTTATCAAACAATTTCATTTGATTGTGAAAATTAAAATTAATTCGAAGAGAAAATGACTTCTAAATAAAAACTAAAAATAGCTAGATAGGACATTCAAAGAAGATAAAATATACAAAAAAGGATAACACCTCTTCACTGAGGGCTTCAAGAACCAATTGGATAGTTATCTGGGAGGATGTAAGTTGAGTTGTGATCATACACTGATGAAAAGAGAATGAGATTACATCTCAAGTCATTGCTTGTAGTTGAATCTGAGATCTTTCCTTTGTGACACCTTCTTCCTATCACGTGAGCTACGCCTCAGGTGAAGATAGAGTATACAAATTAACATAGAAGGGTGTTATGTTAAGCTGAGAGGGTCTGATGTCTTATTTTATAAGACAAAATGGGTCTTGTTTTATAAGACAAAATGGCAATCTTATTTGTACACTTTAATCCAATTTAAGAAATTTTATCATCAATATAGGCTGCGTTTGTTTTTCGGCGGATTCTTGCCTACCCGCTGCAAATTGCAGCGGTTTGCAGTTCAAAACAATCAGCGGATTGCTCAAACCGCTGCTATCCAAACGGGGCCATTGTCATGTAGATGCATGCTACTATTGTTACGATAAAGTTGGTGTAAGGTTCGTATGCCAAGCACGACAAATAATTTAACTATGAGAATGATATTTCAGCCATCGGGGTAGTTTCATTTATGCTTATTATTATCTTTAATAGTTTAATGTTTTCCTTCACCATACTCAATTCGAATTAAATTGTCCACTCGCACCTAATGTTATTAGAAAATATGGAAAAATACGGAAAAGATAGTTGTGGTTGGGCCTGTTTTTAGATAAGGTTGTGTGTTTCATTTTTTATCAAAGTGATTCATGTGTTTGAATTCCATTGTTACAAGAGGGTCACGCCGTTAAAAATACTGGAAGGTGTGTCTCGTCAAGATGACCTCCAAACCACCTTCGCCTTTGGATTTTTCGGATCTGATTGAATTATTTTTTAAAAATGATTTCGCTAATATCACCTTTCCGGCTAGAAATAAAAAAGAAAGATAGTCTACCGATCGTCTTGTTGAGGCGCACCTTCCGGTATTTTTCTTTCAAATTTTCGGTCACTTTTGAAAATCGTAGTTACTATTTGTTGGAAAAAAGTGTGTTACAATTGCATTAAATGATCATTTTGGGGAAATTTTTTGAGTGGGGTACACTTCCGATTTGGGTCGGGTCAAAGTGGTTTCGGATTGTCCTTACTTAGGGCTACAATTCGATATATGGTACGCTCAAAACGGATAACGGCTGAATGAGAAATCGCTTTTCGAAATTTATCCGTTGGAATGGAGAAAACTAGGAAAAAGTGGGTTTTAGTGTGGGTTTTCCCCACACCGAAAATCACAAGGGAATTTGAACCATTTATAAAGGGAAACCCCCCTTAAGGAGTTAAGATTCCTTAGGGTAAAGGCTCTCTCCACGCGCGTAGGGGTGTGCGAATCAAATCCCGGAACCTAAGAACAAAAAGCGCGACTTGCGTATGTGGGCGACCTGCACACACGAATGCCGTCCGAAAATCTATCTTCTAAAGATAATGTTAATTTGTGTTCTTCCAGTACGTTCCTATTTTATTTTTGCTCCATGCTGAACTAGAACATTGCAGCATAAATGCCCAACGTCTTTGTACCTTAATGCAACGGGTTTGGACAACTTGCTTGGAGAATCAATTTAAGTCTTTGGACATCTTGTTTTTGCTTTAAGTCATTTTATTTAATTAATTTTTATTATTCAATTTTCTTTGTTTTTCGAAACACACCCAACACTATTAACCGTCTTTCTCAGACGTTTTTAACGGCGTGGCCCTCTTGTGATAACGAAATTCAAACGCATGAACCACTTTGATAAAAAAAATGAAACACAAGACTTTATCTGAAAATGGGCCCAATCACAAGTACCTTTTTCACACTTTAACCTAGAAAATATTTTCATGCAAAGGAAATACTATACTCCAAACTTATGTTATTACTACTTCAAATTTCATCAACATCCATTATGTGTGAATATGCTTTCTTCTATTATCTATATTTGTTTGGCTCATGCAAAAATTGCATCCATCCAACAACACTGAATAAGATGAATGTTTAATAAAATATATAAATTCACTATTCATTTCTTGACACAAATATAAAAGGTGTTGATTAGTCTTTTTCATTCCAGCATAAAAAAATTATATAAGCTAATGTTTACTTTAATAAATAAAAAATTGGGCACTAAGTAATCGCGCAACGCGCGTCATAAAACTAGTTCTTTAAGAAAGGGAAGATAGAGTAGTCAAATTAGATCGGTCAAATCACACATTTACCTTTTTCTCTTGAAGAAAGTGTTAAAATTGGGATATTTCCCAATTTATAAACCTCTAAATCGCTAAGATTTAACTCAATGAATCGCCTAATAAACATTCAATCACGCATCACTGTGAGAGTTAAAATTTATTGGAAATCATAAAGATGTTGGATTAACGGGTTGAAGAATTCAATTTTCAAGACTTATCCAAGTACAAGTAATTGAAGAATCTGATTTCTAGTTTTCATGTAGCTTCCTCCATGTGCAAGAATGATAAATGTAGGGGTGGGTCGGAGAAACCGAAAACCGAAAACCGAATCGAAAAAACCTGAACCGCAACCTAAACAACCGAACTGCAAGAAAATCGAAACCGACCTAAAAAAACCGAACCGAACCGTAGTTGTTTGGTTTCGGTTTTGGTTTTCACAACTCAAAACCGAACCGAACCGAATAAACCGAACTTTTTAAAACTTGCTATTTTATTTATTAACCATTAAATATAATATTTTATTTAGTTAGTAATTCGTCATTCTCAAAAATTAATGTTTGATACTAGATTTATTAGGATTTGTAAGATGTTGACATTTAATATATACGAAGTATGGTTTCATTAAATGAAACATTGTACATACACTTAAGTCTATTGCTACGATACTAATACATTGATATTTTAAATCATAATTTACCTTTTACTTGTTGCATGACAATGATGTTTTGTTGATATATTATATAATATGTATGTTTATTATCACATAATTTTTTATATTTAACAAATACTATTAATATAAACTATACTTTAAAACACATAGCAGAAACGTGAAGCTTCAGAGCGTAAATATCGTTGTCTAAAAAGAAAGTAGAATAAGTGACTTACTAAAAAATTAACTTGTGAATACACTGTATATAATTTGCAAATAAACTCACGTGTTTAATTAATTTAGGAAATGTTTAAATTAGTATACAATACTCTCTAATTCATTGCTTTGAAGTGCATTTGTTTGTTCTCTCTTTTTTAATTATGTATGTTTGTGTATTGTATTACTATTAATAATAGTTTGATGTAGTTAATTTTTTTGTTTTTATTTTCCAATTACTAATTTTCTAATCAACAAAAATGTTTTGGTAAAAACCAAAAAAAACCGAAACCGAACCGAAATAAATCAAACCGAACAAACCGTGGTTCCAAATATTTGAACATAAAACCGAACCGAATCGAACCGAACTTTTTACTTTGGTTCGACATTTGGTTTTAGGTGAAAACCGAACCGTTTGAACCGAACCCACCCCTAGATAAATGAAAGTTTTCTCACATCAAGGAACCACCTTCCTTACACCTTCATTGAAGTTTCCTCTTAGCTTAGCTTCGACACATTTTCCTTTCACCTTCCTAGTACCTAGTTTTGTTACTATAAATAGCAAGCTTGTAGGGTCTTTCTATCATCAAGTAAATGAGATCATAGATCATCATACCATAATCAAGTAGAGTTGTGAATATCATTGAGAGATATTAGCACGATCTTGTTATTCTCAACGTCCTGTTATTATCACCATACCATAATAAGTAACCCTGATGTAGATTATTACATCTGTTAAAACTATGACACAACAGTGATGTTGAACATTTTCTCCTCTTTCGTTATCCGTTTTTTATTTTTTGGCTAATCTGCTTTAATATTTTTCCAATTTTTTTGTATTATTTGTATCTTTTAGATTATTTCTTTTCTTATTATTTTGTATTTGAAAAATTCTAGCCGTTGACAATTGTTGTCAATACAAATGCCTTTTTTTTTCTAGTGACATTATTGATTAATGATAACGCTTTGTAATGCTATAATGATGGAGTTATAGTCTCTATATATAGGATTATTATTATTATTATTATTATTATTTATTTATTTTTTATTTTAACATCTCATTGTAAAATTTGGTGTTAGTATGAATATACTTTATGTGATGTAACGATTTCCTATACCTTTACATTATACTTTTTCTGTTTAAAATCTCATTGGTATAGTGGGGTGACAATTTTAATAATTATTACCTCAATTATTTAGACAATAATTAAATAAGATAATTCGAGTATACTTTGAAAAATAATTTTAATAAGTATGTACTATGATGAAGTTAGTATTGATAATAGTGATACTATAGATATATTATTTTTAATATTTAATGATTAACTTGACATTTAAAATTTTAAATTGTTATCTACAATAGAAAATGCGAACTTTTATGCTACACCATAAAAGCTCGGAGTATTAAGTTATTAATATAGTAAGGTCGGTGTATTTTTAGACTTTTATATTGTTTAACACACACCATAATACTTCATTTATTCTTAAATAAGTGCATTAATAATCAATTTTTCACGTTTTCCGATGCACAATTTTAACTATTAACATATACTCCGTACTACATATAATTTTGTATTGGTAAGAAAATATGAAAAATTTAAATTAGAAAATTTACAATGTGACAAATTAATTTTTTGTAAGGAAATTATTATATATCAATAAATACAGTGTAGTCAAAGCAGAATATCTTAATTAAATACTCTCTTTATTTCGAAATAAAGTTATTGATTTGACCTACAAACATATACTCCCTATGTCCCCTTTATATTGTCTCATTTTACCTTTTCGAAAAATCATACTAAAATTGTCTCATACCGGCCATATTTGATAAAGTTTGTGTGGCTCTAAATCATGCTTACTTTATTATTACTTTATCAATTAATATCAACCACATAAACTCACATTTCTTAATAAGCGTGACACCCTCTTCCGTTCCAATATAAAAGGGACGGAGGTAGTATATGTAAGATAAATTTTTGTTTGGCAAAATGGAAACTAATAATACAACCTTTTAGCGGTCTTCTTACAATAGTCTCACCTTTTGATTATTCATGAATAATCCAACCTTTGCACCTCATCTTCATTCACTGGTCCCTGACCGGTTGATGACCTGCTATTCCAAGTTATTTTCTTATCTTTGCAAAATATTATCTTTGTGAAAGGTGAGATTTATGGTATAATGGTTTGCAAAGATAAGAAAATAACTTGGAATAGTAGGTCATCAACCGGTCAGGGATCAGTGAATGAAAATGAGGTGCAAAGGTTGGATTGTTCATGAATAATCAAAAGGTGGGACTATTGTAAGAAGACCGCTAAAAGGTTGAATTATTAGTTTCCATTTTCTTTTTTGTTTTGACTTTTCAAGTATACCCTCTACTTTATGTCATATAAAACCAAAGGTTGGTAAAAAATAAGGTTGATTGTGACCTTTGAGTCAAAAGTGATTTCCTTTTCAAGAATTTTTTATTGGAATATATATAAAAGAAAAGTGGAAATCTCTTGTTTCTGAACAGTAGTAAAATCTAACATATAGCTCATCATAATTGGAAAAAGAAAAAAATATAACTCATCATTATGTAAAAAAATAATAAAAATACCCCAAATTTTGAAGAGGTGTGAAGTAAACACCCCAAACTTGCATATTGAATTTAAATACCCCAAATTTTATATAAAAAGTTATTTTTGCACTATCCTCATGTATGAGGATAGTAAGTTACAGAGTATTTATTTTTTTCTTTTTCCAATAATCTGAAAAAAAAATTAAAGGATTTTTATCAATTCAGGACCCCCAATTGGTAAAGTCCCACTAAGATTGTCCCATACCAAATTTGGTAAAGTTTGTGTGGCTCTAAATCATTCTTACTTTATTCTTACTTTATCAATTTGATATTAACCACAGAAACTCGTTTTTCTTAATAACCGTGTCACCTTTTCATGTCCCAATCTTAGTGGGACGGAGGTAGGGTCTGTTTGCAATAACTTCTGCTTTTAAAAAAGTGCCTTTTTAATGAAATGAGGAGAAGTGATTAAATAAAAGTTGATAGTGTTTGAGAAAAAAGTGATTTTGAAAAGTAAAAGTGGGTAGTGTTTGGTAAAATAAGTGCTTTTTGTGTAATAAAAAAAGTTAAAACACTTTTGACGCGGAAGCCGAGAAAAATAAAAGTTGTAGCGTTTGAGAAAATAAGTGTTTTTTAAAGCCAAAAGCTGAGAAGTGCTTTTTTAAAAGGAGTTGCAAATCAACTGGTAGTACTCCGTAACTTATCATTCATTTGGGGACAGCTAGGGGTGGACTCGGGCCGGGTGGCCCGACCCGGAATCGGCCCGGCCCGGTTACTGTTTGGCCCGGCTCGGCCCAGGGCCCGGTGGGTCCAGCGGTTCGGTTTGGCCCGGCCCGGGTGATGGGCGGTCCGGGCTCGGGCCCTGCTTTAGGCGAACCGGCCTGACCGGTTCAGGCCCGGTCCGGGCTGGATTTTTTTTTTTTTTTTGAGATTTTTTAAGTTTTGGGTTGGATTAGGTATTTTGGACCATTTGAGGTGGTTTGGGGTTGAGGGGGAGGGGTAGAGGGTTAAATAGGAGAACAAACAAAAAATGGACCAGTTTGGCCCAGCCCGGTCCGGCCCGATTTGGCCCGGAACCGGAACCGGAACCGGCCACCGGCGGTTCGGGCTCGGGCCCCAGTTTTCTGGCCCAAGGCCCGGCCGGGCCCAGGCCCGAACCGGGCCCGAACCGGCCCGAGTCCAGCCCTAGGGACAGGTCTTCTAGAGACTTCAAGTTTAGCGGGAGTGACACGTATCAAAGTCCCGCCTAATGATGACACGGAGCTTGCTTATTTTCTACTCCATCCGACGATAATCTAAACTAGGGCACCAAGAGACCTAAATTCGAATATCGGAATATGGAAGAGGGATTGCTAGAAATCCGGCCGCCGAGACTAGAAGATGCCGGCCTCGAAGATTGTGCGCTGCCACTGGAATCCATCAAAGAAGCTTTCCTCAAGGCCGCCAGCGCCGTGCGGTCGACCATTTCCCATTCGGACCACGATGCAGAGGGCAGTTGCGTGGACGATCCGTGGCTGGTCACCGGAGATTCAACTGATTCGCTCGTTGGGATTGTGGACGGCGTCGATGGAGGTCCCGGTTGTTGCGTTACCGAGAAGCGACCTGAGTTGACTGGCGATGAGGTTGTCTTGGCCGGTGCAGGCGAAAAGGAAGAGCTATCGGATGCGCTTTTGGCACCGGGATTGCCTGAAGGCGGCGGATCTTGCGTCGATGCATTGGAAGGATTATCGATCGGAGATAAGGAGAAAAAAACAAGCAAAAAAACAGGAAATCAGGATGATGATGGCCAGAACGAAGACGGGAAGACTGAGAAACCGATCCTAGTTGAAGATTTTGCATAAACCAGAGAAAAGATCATGCCGCAGTCTACTAGTCCGTTTCATTCAAAATCTTATTATGTTGTTAAAAAAAGAACCAGTCAATGTATGGCCTATCTGCCCTAATCGTATGGTAATAATAACTAATAACTCTATTTGGTGAGCAGATTAGAGTTAATCCAAGTAGTGAATGTTAATGACAAATTCAGGTTTCCATCCCCATTCTTGTTCTGCGTTCATTTGATTAATCTGGTAGATGGTGGGTATTGGACGCAAATGTGGATGCAAAAATACCAATTTATGTATTAATTTGTTAAGGAAGAATTCTTGGTGTACACGTTTTTATACCTATCAGTACACACATGTGTCTGTGAGAGTATTTTTTTGTCTGTGAAGTGCAGTCCACAGACAAAAGCTGGCTTGTTTTGTCTGTGGAAAATTTCACAGACAAAACAAGCCAACTTATGTCTGTGGACTGCGCTTCACAGACAAAAAAATACTCTCATAGACACAAGCGTATACTAATGGTATAAAAACATCAATGGATTTTACAACAGCAGCGTAGTTAATTAAGGTCGTAACAGCAGCGTAGTTAATTAAGGTCGTGTTCTTATTGATAGAAAACAGAAAGCATGACTAATGTGTAGAAAAGTCAAGCTAGAAAATGGACCCTACAATGAAATGTTGATTATAGAATGATTAGAATCACATGGACAAAAACCATTGAGCCCGCCATTAATAAAAAAACAGAGAAGAGTTGGACTCCCTTAACAAACTTCTTTTAAAGCATCATCCAATAATTGAATTGCTACACTTCTATTCTTCAGGTAGTACAACAGACTTATACTCTTCTCTGCTTGATGATATACCCTTTCTAATGCCATAAGAAACTATAAAATCATGTAGTATTTCTGAAGCACATAAAAATGCACAGGTTTACACTTTATATGGGGCATTTTTGTTACTCTTTTCAATGTTTCCGTGTTCTTAGGCCATCTGCCCTGCGGTGGTTGTTTTGAAAGTGTCCTAGAGCTCATCTTTGGTTTTGGTTCCATGCTCTTTCAGCATCTTGTTGATCAGTGTCGCCAAGTCTTTTAAGCTTGACTTTGTAGGAAGTTTTATCTACAGCAAGAACATCATTATCAAACAAGGCAACTACAAAAGTAGGAAGAACAAAAAGAAAAAGAAACACAAAACTAGTTTAGGAAGTTACCGGGTTGGATTTGTCTGTTACTGGGTAGAATAGCAATGTTGGATAGTCATCAACCTGCCAAAAATTAGCATTACACCAATGTATATTGGTCAGTCACGTGAAATACATGAAGCATTAGCTAATTTTATGTTTTCTGTTGTTATTATTCTAAATTGCATCTTGTTTTTATATTGTGGAAGCAGGGCACTGTCCTGCTCCAATATCGGTAAAAATCAACCAAATTTTGTAGACCTACCCCGAATTCAAGTTTAGGGGAGTCTGCTGCGCGAATGATTATAACCAAACAAAGAAACTGACCTGCAGTTTGGGGTGTTCATTAGCAGAAGCATCTATCCTTGCAAACACCAAATTTTCTAAACCCTTGAAATGCTTGGCCAACTTCTCCATTTGTTTGCTTGTCTTATCACAAGAGACGCACCATGGTGTGTGTACCTTTAACACAAACAAAAGTTTATGATGAAGCAAATTGGATCAAAATTCATTCATCTTAATGCAATTAATCACATTCACCAAGATCACATGGAACTGGAGCAGCATATCCTTCCTGATATAAAAACTCGAATGTTTTTATTTTCATTTGTCAAGTATGTAAGGATCTAGGGTATGATCATTAGCAATTCTGTTAATAAGGAAAGAAAGTTATAATAAGTCTAGACAAACCTCCAAAAGAATGTTTTTCTGAATGTTAAAGATCATGTCATCAAATGTCTTCCCAACCACAACCAGAATGTTTGCGTCTTTCTGCAAATTTGCATACCAGTATCATTCATCATTACTAAGATGGTTAAAACTTAAGAGGAGATGGGGGCAGCATAAACAAATCCCTCCAATTTGGCATGACGTTGGCAGAAATGGGGGGGGGGTAGGCTCTTAATTAATGAAACGGTGCACTCCCTATATAATAGGGGTGGGCATATCGGTCTCGGTTTGTTTTTTATCGATTTTCAGTTTGGTTCGGTTTGTAATGGGTTGGAAGAATGGTTAGCGAACAAAAAACATACTATCTTTCGGTTAGCTTCGGTTCGGTTCAGATTTGTTAAATAACATTTGAAGGTTTAATTGAATTTCTTTAGTTTGGTCTCCGTTTTATTCTGTTTTTCTAGGTTTCGGTTTGTTTCAATAATGTTTGGGAAAAATACTATCAAACTCAAACCAAATTGCATATGGTTCGGTTTTGGTTCAGTTAAACCAAACTGATATGTCCACCCTTAGACCTTAGTATATACCATACCTCTTATTTGTTTCATCTTTTATCTAACTTTCCTGTTTCTTGTAGCCCAACCAACTAAACATCTACTCATTTCTCTTCTTTCCTACTTCAATTCTGACTTTCATCCTTATCCAAGCTAAGCATAACCGATAGCTTTTTAGCACCTAAATGTTAGTTTTTTAGTATCTGAGAAAACATTTCCGCTAGGCATGCCAAACAAAGCTTTAGTAGTATGGAGTTGGTAGGTAAAGTTCAGCAGAAACTCACATTGTCAGGCACTGGCTGCGATTTGTAGTATGGCAATACAGTCCCATCCAGAATTCCAGAACAGAAGTCCTACAGGTTCAAAACTTTAATTACTGTAAATTAATCAGCAATCGTAAGAATATGAAAGAAAAACAGGTCAGACTAAATTATTTTACTTCAATGCTTCTTGGCGTGGCAGTGACCTCCAACAAATACTTGGAGCTCATGGTGTAATTAAAAGCAATTACCTAATAATTCACAAGTAAAAAAATCATCAGCTATCTGACTCAGCTTGGAGTACCATACTAAGGCTCTTTTTGGTAACCTTATATGTCTTATTCCGCGCATTGGTAGAACTAGATTCTCACCCGTGCAATGCACGGGGCAAAAATAAATTAATGCTACATAATGAGTAATTATATTACATAATTTGTGAGCATTATTAATTATGTGAAAATGAATGGAAAGAGTGTAAATGTAATACACAATGTAAAATTATAATTAAGAAAAATATATTTAGAACTCACAATTGGTATGAACTATGTTTAAGCATAAAAAGGATTAAATACCTTGCGAAATAAGGATTAAATAAATATTACAATTAGATTGCCAATGACTACATATTTTGAAACACTTCTTAATAAACAACATTGATAGTGTAGTTGATTCGTTCGATGCTTGACTGCAAATCAAAATTTTGAAACCCCTACATCTGGCTAACAATTTTCCGTTCCATATAAAAACTGAGTCATGAAAAATGAACATTGCTTAAATAAATGATACATGAATTCCTCAATATAGGTTTTAGATACAAAGTTCAGACACAATATTCACTCCGTTCATAATAATAATAATGAAAATAATAATAATGATAATACTAATGGTAAGATGATAACGATTATAACAATGATAAAATGATGATAATAATAATAATAGTAATAGTAGTAATAATAATAGTAATAATAATAATAATAATAATAATAATAATAATAATAATAATAATAATAATAATAATAATAATAATAATAATAATAATAATAATAATAATAATAATAATAATAATAATAATAATAATAATAATACACAATTACTCTCATTCTTCACAAGCCAAATGGGTATTTCTAGATGATATGATTCCATCCACCCGGCCCAATTCAGATCTGAATTGAAAAATGTTATCATTTCAATAAACATTAATCAGCCCAGCCCAATAAGATATTATTAAATCTCCTAAGCCCAGCGACCCAAACCTATCACACCCTATTTAAAACCTTCATCTCCTTCGCCCTCGTCATATTTTGTCATCACCTTCGGACCATCGGTCCGTCATCTCCGTTAGACCAACGGTCCTTCATCACGTTCAAACCTAACATGTTCGCCTTTTTTTCTCTTAGACGTTTGTTCTGTTTATCTTTCTTTCTCTTGAACATTTGTCTTTATCCAGGAACACGCCTTCCAGAACACACCCTTGCCGACGTTTGGAAATCTGATTAGCAATTGGCTGTTAAAGTGTACGAATTTCTATTTCCTGGCATGTCCGTTTTATGCTCTGTATTCTGTAACAGGGTTTGCCAAGCAGTGGTTTGATTTTAGAATGTTGGCTTCTTTTATTAACGTGGCCACTCACAGTTTTGTATTAAAACAGTAGTGTTTACATATATATTTCTATACGTTCTAAAGTTTTTATTTATCCACTAAAAAATGTATATTACACATACATACTAACATCTGTATGTCTTATTCTATACGGAGTATTATTTGATGATACATGCTCCTGAGTCCAGAGTGTTATCTATTCTCTTATACTCCGTATGTTTCATTATTTTGAACTCTGTTGCTTGTTGCAGAACTGTGTGTTCTGCCAGCCCGCTAGCCAGAAGAGCCTGCTATCCTACATAAGCCAACATCATTCATGTCGATTTTAGTGAATCTTAGTTCTTACTCCGTAGATGAACACAACAGTGAAGATATGAAAAATATGAGCTCATTACCTGTTCATGAAAATTTTAAGCTCACTCACCTTTGGGTTGTATTTATACTTCAATCTGTAGAGAGCTCATATTAAGCTCACTCCCATTGTTCCATTGGTGTGTATTTCTAGTGGTGTTGAAATACACTTTGAGAGTATTTATAGTTGCACAAGTCATGGTTTGAAACCGTAGGAGTGGTTTTTAACCAACGGTTCATTTGAACTTCACAATCTTTAGTCTAAGATTTTTAGTACAAATCATTTAATGCTATATAGTACAAATGTACCATGCCTTCAATGTTTATTCAATCTTTAGTCTAATATTTACCTCCGTTCTCTTTTAAATGCAACGTTGGACTTTTTGCACTATTTACATGTTCTACTTTGACTACGTTTTATTTATTAATGTAATACTCTCTCCGTCCCCTTAAGTTTGTCCCGTTTTATCTTTTTGGTTCGTCCCACTAAGTTTGTCCCATACCATATTTAGTAACATTGGAGTGGTTAGAATTCATTCTTATTTTATTTACATTTTATCAATTCAATATCAACCACATAATTCCACTTTTTCTTAAAAACCACACCACACCCCTCCGTCCCAAACTTAGGAGGACAGAGGGAGTAATATATATTTTTGAAAAAAATATTGTTAAATTTTTCTCATTATAAATTTTCAAAATTTATTTTTTAAACTTTTTTTACTAATCGAGAATTATATATATTAATGGTCAAAGTTGTACCTTGGCAAATGTGAAATGTTGACTGTTACATTTATTTAAGAACGGAGGAAGTATTTTTTTTCTCCAGAGATCTTCATAGTACAAATGTGAAACAGTAGAAAGGATGTAGACACTGTTCATAGTACAAAAGCTAATGCACAATAATTCAGCTTTAAAACAGAAAAAGCTTCTACTATGCAAACTTGAAATGACCACCATAGTACGATGTATTTAATGCACATAAGGTTAGGCTCAGTTTTTTAATTTTTAAATGGCATCGAGCCAAACAAACTGAAGCAAGCATAGAGCCACACAATGACACAAACTAAAGCTTGCATCGAGCCACACAACCGACCCAGCCTACCCATTTTGACACAACATTGTCAGCAAAGCTATGAGGACCCGACCGAACCTGCTGTAGACCCAATCTGACCCGCTGCAGATCCAACCCAACCCGCTTTAGACCCAGCCCAACCCATTGATGTGATGTTTTTGAGCGGGAACATTGTGTAAATTTTCTTTTGCTTTTGTATAATAGAAGATAAGTAGCTTTTGTCATAATTGTTTGGCTGAAATGGAGATTACCAGACATTTTCAATTCAGAAAGTTCAGCACATGCAGACACACTTCAGCCAAATAACTCTTACCAAACGGACCCTCAAATATGCAGCTAAAAGAAACTAACCACAGTGCCCTTGGGTTCTTCTAGACCAAACATAGTCACAAAGGGCTTCACAAGGTTGTCCTCTCTTATATCTGCATATATCAGCATGATCTGCATTACCGGGACGTTTGTCCGTAAGAAAAGTGCTTATGTAAAAGTAAAAAACTACAGTACGAAAACATCAGCTTTGGAACCTTAGATTTGAACTTCCTTCCAACATCTTGCAAGGGTTGAAGGAGTTTCTCGAATTCAGCTGGAACAGCAAAGACATATACCTTGTTTACAGTAGTATAGCACATAGGTTAGTATTGATGAAATTCATAATTGTATTGGGATCACTCAACAACCGGGTCATAATGCCCATGTTCAAATTAGACTAAAAATGAGATCAAGTACATTAGCTAATCTAACCCGATGGCCTTATAAACCCACATGCTTAGAATTGTTAGAATTCCATATAGACAAAGAAAGAGAAAATGATGGTTAATAAGACCTCAAGTTGACTAACTAATAGATTGAATTCAATCTTTTGGTATGGTTTGGCTTTTAGCATGATTTAACCCAAGTATGTTATAATCTGATTGAGTGACCCCAATCAAACCCAAATACCATCAAGAATAATACTTCCCAAAAACATTCTTAGTCATCAGCATGCATGAAATATACGAATAATGATTAGTCAAAACATAACTAAGGGAATTGGATTGGTCAATAAGTGGAACCTGGAGTTTTCTAGAGCTGGAGAAAACTTTCGCAGAATTAAGTTCAGTTATCACACTGACTAGGGGGAACTTGTTATCTTCTAAAAACTGCAGGATTTCATCAGCTTTCAAGGTTCCTTCTGAAATCCACGTTAATGGAGTATTGGAGTCAAACATCTACCAGACTACCCAAATGATGTATAATAATTTATGTTGCATCAATAAAAGGCATATTGCATGCTAAAAGTTGAGAATTTTTAAAATTAGGTAACAATAATAAAACTGTTTTTTGAAATAATAATAATAAAGTCTTTATTATGATGGAATAAAGCAAAATGGCTCACTAAATTGTCTGCGCTTCTTTGTTATGAAGCAGCAGTCGGCTCATGCAATTTCCGACGCGATTTTCACCATGGGTCATCCGAAACGGTCTCTCTGTGCTTTCGTACAGGGCTAAGACTGCGTACATCCGACCCCCCTTACCCCACTGTAGGTGGGAGCCTTTGCGGCACTAGGGTAATGATGATGATGATGAATAATAAAGTCTTTGAAAAATTAATATCTTGGGGAATGAAGAGGTTATACAAAATTAACCTACCAAATGAAGTGTACTTTTCAGGTTCACTTTTGACTAGACCTACAAAATGTTTAGTGGGCTTGACATCAGGAAACAAAGCCTTGAAAATCTCTAAACTGCTAGTTTCAACAAATTGGATCTCATTGTCTTCTTCTGCAGCTTTTATGTACTCTTCATAATCAGGTCCCTGAACAATCCACATGGTAGAGTTTATCTTAATATACTGGAAGTAATTATGATCAGCAATCAGAACAACAAAATTAACTTTATAATTAGGTGGCATTTTAAAACAAAAAACAACATGTATTACCTCAAAATTCTCAAATAGCCCAACTACAAACATAGAATGGTTCTTCAGAACCCCATCAACCTCATTAATGGAATTAATCCTAAAAACAGGTTCACCTGTCTTCTTCTTTGCCCAAACCACAATTTCTTCCCTAATTAACATGACAAGCAACATGTAAAGATCAATGCATTCTATGCACATCTAAAAAACACTGAATGTCTACTTGTTTACAAGCTGCGCCATTATCGTCTGCTAATTAGTCACTCCATCCTTAAAAGAGTTGTACATTAGCTAAATCCATTTTTTACATAAATAATGGCTATTTAGGATCCCTTAGAATTAATAAAATACTCCTTAAGAGATAAATGAAATACAGAAACACAAAATAAAAAAGAGAGGAAAATTGGAAGGAAAGAATTTGGGGGATGTAAAAGATAGGGTCAAGCGCAACACATTTATTTTGGATATCTAAATACATTGGGAGATATTTAAAATTATTATCTTGTTTCATTTTCCTTTGCATTTCCCGAGGTAACATGCACATACAAAAGAGGCTGCCGCTATTCTTTTGTGTGTACATTACTTTCTGAGAGGCAAACATACCCTTAATAAACCATAAAACTAAAACCTTGAAGCCAGTAGAGGTTAGGTTTTCCTTAAGGGCTTGTTTGTTTCCGGAGGGGAGGGGTGGTATTTAATTTGTTGAACTATCTCTACATTTAGATTGTTGGAAACGGAGTAAATATAAAAAAACAGTAATGAATACATGGTCTTGCTAATAAAAATTAACTATAAATTAGCTAGTTCTACTCTAAAACTATTTAAAACTACTTATAAATTACTCCGTATTAAAGTAAAAATCATTCCTCCCCTTCCCTCTGAAACCTTCAAAACAACAAACCTTAACGGTCACTTACTAAAGAAATCCTAGAAGATTAAAGAATCTTTTTTTTTTTACTTTTCTGCTCCCAATATCTACAACAATCGAAGCAAGCACTATCAAACAGGTAAACACTTACACAGAAAATCCACCAGTGTAAGGTTGAGAAGAGCCATTGACAAAAAGAAGCAATGTTGGGAACCCCTTGATCCCTAGATTGGAAGCAACCTTAGGGTACCTCTCAGCATCAATCTTGGCCATCACTATGGGACTTCCCCATTCCTTAAGGGCATTTGCGGCCTCCGCAAATTTAGGCATAAGCTCCGCACTTGTCTGGGACCATGGGGCATAACCCATGACCAGAACAAACTCATTCCCACCAATCGCACTCTTTGAGTTATCATTGTTAAGCTCAGTCACTATTCTCTGAGCTCTGCTAAGAATCTCAGCCCCAGAAGAGGGCTTTCCTTCTTCTGATTCCTCGTCTAGGGCTATCAGTTCTTCAAGGTCTTCCACGTCACCATCACTGTCGTCATCGAGTGTGGTGGGGTCAGACGAGAATGAGAGTGTGGTGAGTAGGATAATGAGTGTGAAGAAAAGGAGGGATCTTGAAGTGGGTTGTTTTGGACTGTACATGGTGAGATCTGCGTGGAATTTGTATGAAGACCGAAGGGGATGAAATGCTGGTGCCTGCAAAGGCTGCAATGGTGTTATTGCACAAAATTTAAGTCTTGAATTGTGATTGGTTTGATCGCTGACATTTTGGACCGACCATACACTAGCCCTATCACTGGCACACTTGCTGGTCTGGTCTGTTTAAGTCTGATATGATTTGGTAAAGGGAAATTCTAAATGCAGTCTCCATTTTACTAATTGCAGCCCCTAATTAATATTAATTAATTATAAATAAATATAATACCAATTATACCCTATCGTTTGTCCCAACGTGTTTCTCTTGCCGTAAGGCCGATTTCCGATGCGGCTCGGGTCTTTTATCACTTTTTCTCAAGCCTTTTTTCCTTTTAAGCTTATTCTTTTAACCCCTAGCCCCTCCTGACACCCTCCAAAAACTGGCCGGCACGTTGATGATTCCGAAGTCGATGGTGAAGTGGAGCAATGAAATTCATGGGTGGGACTGTGGGAGTATTTGAGTCGGTCAACATAAAAGGAAAAATCAATTTTCCACAGCAGTTACTTGCGTAGGTGGGAGTTCTTTTCCTGTTTGGCCTTTTTTGTCAAGTGATATGAATCACAACAGATAGAGGTGGATTAAGTACTCCGTATATGTGTAGCTTCGTTTTCAGGGGGTCTTTTTAATCTGGTTAGAACTTAGAAGAACAAGATAGCTGGGTTGGGATAAATATGTATTGGAGATGATGATTAGAATGAGTACCGGAGTACGTAGTAAGAAATTAAAAAGCTCTTCAGTAACGTCGATGTGATGGCGAATGAGGTTGGGGCAAACCACAAGGATAGAATAGACATTAGATTTATATTTAATTAAATAATTTTAATTAGAGGCTGTGTTTAGTAAAAGAGGGGCTGCATTTAGAATTACCCTTTGGTAAACGTGTTATCTTTTTGAATTTTATAACTATGAAACTCTAGTTGGGTCTATTTAAGTCTGGTCTAATTTGGTGTAGTCTACTTAAATCTAGTTTGGTCTGATAAGAGACTGAAAACAGTCTAAAAGAAAACGTCTAAGTGAGACACTCATTCATTGACAATTTGAGTAGCATGTAAAATGTTGTGCACAACTTACTGTGTGCAATTTGTTGTGCACAAAAGATGATTGTAAGCGAGATCTTGATTCGTATGTACTACATAGTAGATTTAGGTCTAGTACTATGTACTCGGCTAAAACTTGACCAAGTTTGACTGGTAGAACATTAATGAAATAAAAATTATGTATTTGATGTTTGTGTAGATGAGAGAGAATTAACTAGAAATCTAGAACATTTTTCTATTTTTACTTAAAAGAGAAAATGACAAATAGTGTAATAACCAAAAAAGAAAAGAACAAAATTTTAACAGATTAAAGGAGTACTCCGTAATATATTTAGAAAGGGAAATTGCTCTAAAAGCCCATTAAATAGTACACGTAATTGATTCTTTGAGAGCAAAATTGAGTGGTAGTTATCATATTTTAAAGTTTGGAATGTCGCATTTCATTTGTTTAAATTATGGTAAATGTACTCCTTTTAAGTTTTAAGTGTGAGGATCACATGAACAATAATTCACACAATTGAAGAATGACATTTACATTTTACATATTTGAAACATATTCTACATTTCAACATGATCGATGTTTGACTGGAATTGTGATATCCCCTATTTATAATATTGTCGAGTATCATTTAACCATAATATTATAACAAAAATGTTGTTTGTACCCACTATTATACTCACTTTTGTACCCACCTATGTTTGTGAAATGCTTTTTTATGTGAACCCGGGTTCACAGACAATATTTTGCACAAACCAAATATTGTCTGTGAATCGGATTCACAGACAAAAAAAACAATTCACAAACATGATGGGTATACGAATGAGTACATTTGTTAATATTACTCCGTATAATATAGCCTAACGAGATTAAAATCACTTTAAAATTTCATTGCATAACATAACCAATGGTGATAGACTTCTTACGGGGATAAGAATGTGTCATATCTTCCGACGCAGTGGTCAACGTCGGATTGCCCGCAGTTGACCATCGAATCATTCAATATGTATTGTCAAGTTAACAATCAGGAAGAAGAAGTGAATTTCAAGGACAGGCCAAGTTTGTGAAGAAGAAATGTCGTAAATAATAGAAATAGTGTAAATGATAGAAATATTGAATAAGAAATAGTGTTAATGATAGGAAAAAACGAATTTGGTGGTTTATATGAAGGTTTAGGAGTGATTTGTTCGTGATTAGAATTGACCTTATTTATTTTTGCATTCAGCAAAATAACTTACACTACAAAAAAACAGCGTTATAGTCACGGATTTTAGTCACGGATTTCGTCCGTGACTAGTTTAGTCACGGTCTAGTCACGGACTAGTCACGGAAATTTTAAAAAAAAAATAGTCACGGTCAGGACCGTGACTATGACCGTGACTAATGTTAGTCACGGTCGTGGGCCGTGACTTAATTCCTCCGATAGGCCCATTTCCGTTTCCGGCGCAGTTTTTTTTATTCCGACGACTTAGTCACGGCCAAATCCGTGACTATGCCCGTGACTATAATTAAAATTTAATTTTTTTCAACTCCCTTAGTTAATTCGCAACGGCATTATGTACGGATAATTGTAGTCACGGTCATATCCGTGACTAGTTCCGTGACTATGTTGATTAACACGTCATTTACACGTAATTAACACGTGTTGGACGCGTATTGGACACGGTTTTGCTTAGTGACGGACAAATCCGTGACTAAGTCCGTGACTAAATTTTTTATATATGCAGGAGCAGCTCATTCATTCAACAGAACCACACCAATTCATTCCCAGTATATACAGTATCCGTAGATCGAAGGATGTAGTCTATCTTCTATCATTTTCCCTGTTTATGCAGATAAGGTATGTTATTTGAATTATAATTTTTATTTAGAATTAGTTGGTTCAATTTAAATTATTAAAACTATTAAATTAGTGAGGTTGTTAATTAATTAACAACATGTTTTAACTATAAGCGTAGTAATGTCATAAATTAGAATTAGTTAAACTTTTAGGTTTATAAATTAAAATAATTTAATTAAAATTAGTTAGATAAATGTGGTTTAAAACGTAATGATGTTTATGTTTAGTGAAATTAGTTCAAATAACGTACGTTAGTAATGTGTTAATTAAGTGAATTGTGAATTGTTATTGTGAATTGTGTATTGCTTATTAATTCAAATAACTTTATATACATGTTCAAATTATTGGGTTGAATTTGGTCATATTATTTAATTTAGTGAATTGTTAATTGTGTATTACTAATAAGATTAAATGTCATTAACGTAATAATTTAGTGTAGGTTTAAACGTAGGTTTACAAAAATAATTTAATTAAAATTCGTTTGGTAAACGTAGGTTTGAACGTAGCTATTGATGTGTTAATTAAGTTAAATTAGGTAGCTAAACGTAAGTTTAAACGTAGTGATGCATTAAAAGGGGACGGAATGAACTAGTTAAATTTATTTAAATTTAACTAAATAAATTAGTTAGATTTAATTAAACGTATGTTTAATATAGTGAAATTATCTGCATTATTGTGCATTAGGGGACATATATTTTGTGCATAACTAAGATGTGAATTCTGTGCATTTCATTTAAAAAAAGTGAAAATTAGTTGATTATATTTAGTGAAATAAATTACTTAAAATTGTGTGCATTGCATTTCATCTAATTTTTTATTATAATATTCAGGCATAATGTATAAAAAAAATAGAAGTTGGATGTATGATAAAGATGCGGTATTGTACGGAATGCAATCAAATTTTCTCGAGGGAGTCGGAGAATTTATTGAATTTGCACTTGAACATCCGGCTTATATGAGTGGTGATAAAATAAGATGTCCATGTTCAAAGTGTAAAAATCTCAAATTTAAAGACCCACACGAAGTTGGGTATGATTTGTACGCGGTCGGTTTTGTTCCCAATTATTATAATTGGACTTCTCACGGCGAACCTTTAGATCCATCTGTTATACCACAAACGGTAGGTTCGTCTCGTTACGTCCCTCCAGAGATGAGTGCGTGGGGAGACCGTGCTGAAATGAGGTGGGACCAACAAATGGTATATGACGCATACGGTGTACCGTCTCAATTCAACCCCCCACAACCACCTAACGACCCCCCTGAAGCCTCAACCTCGTATCAACCAGATGCGGATGAAAATCCGACATTTTATCAACCTTATGTGGATGAAGGTTTGGCTGAGAGATTTCAGGATGTTCTAAAAGCTGTCGACCAACCCCTGTATGCTGATTGTGAGGGATACTCTCAGCTTTCCGCTGTTACTGAGTTCATGAACATAAAAGCCGAATACAGTCTCCCTGAAACTTGCATGAATAGAGTCTTGCAGTCAGTAGGAGGGATGCTACCGCGAGATCATACCCTTCCCGATTCATATTACCACATGAAGCAGTTAATGTCTAAGTTGGGGCTACCTTGTGTTGAAATTGATGCGTGCCCGGAAGGATGTATGTTGTTCTGGAAGGAGGATGAGGCACTTGAGTTCTGCAAGTTCTGTGGTGGAGACAGATACAAACCTGTTCGTCAAAATAAAATGAAACCACGACATAGGTCTGCACTGTCTAAACTGTATTACCTCCCAATAGCTCCTCGACTGCAAAGGATGTACGCTTCGACTGCTACTGCGAAACACATGACATGGCATGTTGAGCACGAAACCAACGAGGGTATGATGGCTCACCCTTCGGACTGTGAAGCCTGGAGACACTTTGACCGCTGTCATCCTCAGTTTGCTATGGAGCCACGAAATGTGCGGCTGGGATTGTGCTCAGATGGATTTGCTCCTTTTGGCAGGTTTGGCAAGAACTATTCATGTTGGCCGGTCATGTTAACACCTTACAATCTCCCTCCCGACATGTGCATGAAAAGTCATTTCATCTTTTTGTCTTTAATTTGTCCGGGTTCCAAGGATCCTGGGCGAAAGATAGACATTTATCTCCAACCCCTTATCGAGGAGATGAAAGAACTGTGGGCCGTTGGGACACCAACTTATGATGTTTCATCAGATAAAATGTTTATCATGAAAGCTGCCATCATTTGGACCATTAGCGACTTCCCTGCCTATGGCATGCTTTCGGGGTGGAGCACACACGGTCTGATGGGATGTCCGATATGCATGGAGAAATCAGGTGCCAACTGGCTCAGTTACAGCAAAAAAGGAAGTTACTTTGATTGTCACCGCAAGTTTCTCCCGGAAAGGCACCGATATCGAAAGGACAAGAAGTCTTTCATTAGAGGCAGAGCGGTACGAGAGAGCCCACCCCCGAGATTGACCGGTGAAGAAATTTATAACCGGGTTCGACGTTTCCCTACGGCTATGGAAGAGCCAAACCAAGAGCCATATGGGTATTGTGATACCCATAAGTGGACAAAGAGGAGCATATTCTGGGAGTTGCCTTATTGGAAAGACCTTCTCATCCGTCACAATTTAGATGTCATGCACACCGAGAAGAACGTCTTTGACAATATATTTAACACGGTGATGGATTTGAAAGGCAAAACTAAAGACGGTCTTGCAGCTAGGAAAGATATGACTATTTGGTGTGATAGACCCGAACTTTCTGTTGATCTAGAATATCAGGGCAAGGAAGTTCCAAAAGCAGTCTACCAGGTCACAGAACCACAAAAGGCAGCAATATTAAAATGGCTTGCGTCTCAGAAGTTTCCAGATGGCTACTGCTCCAACTTGTCTAGATGCGTAGACATGAACAAACTTACCACGACGACGAGCATGAAAACTCACGATGCTCATGTAATAATGCAAAGACTTCTACCTATTGCACTAAAAGAGATGCTCCCTGAACACGTATGGTCCTGCATTACTGAAATCAGTTTGTTGTTTCAATCGATATGTTCCAGCGTTTTGGATGCGGCATCCCTCCGGAGACTACAAGAGTCTGTTCCCATTCTGATGTGTAATCTGGAAAAAATAATGCCACCATCGTTTTTCGATACAATGGAACATCTCATTATACATCTTCCGTATGAGGCTTTGACTGCTGGGCCCGTCTTCTATCGGTGGATGTACAGATTTGAAAGGTTAGTCACAATTTCATTTAAAAAAAGAATATTTATTTCACAATAACTATTAACATGTGTATTATTGCATTATTGCAGATTTCTAGGAGAGCTGAAAAAGAAAGTGACCAACAAGGCACACGTTGAGGCTTCAATTTGTCAAGCGTATCTTCAACAAGAAATCTCAACGTTCTCGTCTTTTTACTTCGAGCGTGACGTCATCACCAGAAGGAAGAGACCTGCCCGGAACGATGACATTGGCGAGGATTTATATGAAAATGTAGTTTCCATCTTCAATTACCCAGGCAGAGGTAAAGGTGCTGCGACACAACGATACATCCTGGGTGGGGAATTGCAAATTGCGCATACTTATATCCTCATGAATTGTCCAGAAATCTCACCGTTTTATCAGTAAGTTAAATTTGTAGTTATAATTGTAATACTTATAAATTAAATTTGTAGTTAATTTATAGTTTTTTTTTATTTTTGACTTCACAGTGAATTCCGAGCTTCTTTATCAGCCTTTCCTGAGAATGAAATTGATGCGTTGGTGGACTCTGATTTTGTAAATTGGTACAAGTATCAGGTATATATACACACACATTAATTATATATATTACCTAATGTTTACCTAATGTTATTATTATGTTTATATTTACAGATCAATAGTCGTGGGATTGTCGACCCTTTGTTAGTATCATTAGCGTGGGGCCCAGGTGCCAGTGCCAAAGTGTGGCGGCAATATGTGATAAACGGTTACACATATCACACAGCCGATTACGGAGAGGGCCGACCAACAACGAACAGCGGGTTATGTGTCCCGACCATCGGTTATGATAACTCGGAGACCAAATTTTTTGGTGTCCTGCAGGAGATTCTGGAACTTGAGATGCCTTCTTGTGCGAAAAAATTGACATGCGTTCTGTTCCGTTGCACATGGGTCGACCCCACACGTGGCGTGCGCAAAAATCCGAAGTATAATATGATTGACGTCAACCTCTCTCGTGTGTACCCCAAAAATGAGCCTTTCATACTCGCCCAACAAGCAGCGCAGATTTATTATGCAGAATATCCTTCAACAAGGCGGACCCAGAATCCTTGGGTGTGTGCATGTCATGTCCGTCCGAACAAAATAAAATCACAAACTCAACACAAGGACGTTGATCTAGATGCTTTTCAGCAACAATTTTTCCAACCTCCGCCTATTGTTGAGACGGTCAACTATAACGTCCAATTAAGTGATCCAAATGGCGGACGTGTTGAAGTCATGCCAGAAACGCACCTTCCGGACCCAACCATTCCATCTGAGCGCGAAATTGAGGAAATGTATGTAGCACAACAAAATGCTCAATATCAGGAAGAAGGTGAATGGATAGACGGTTCAGATACAGAAGAAGATACTGTATATGTAGAAAATGACGATTCTGATAGCGAATAATTGTGCTGTTGTAATTTCAATTTTATTGACTTCTAATATTTGTGCAGATTTCTTCATCATTATATTACTCCAACAATATTTGAATTTTTTTCTATCTTTATCATTATTATTTATGAACAAAAAATTACTCCATATTAATTCAACCACAACAAGTTTTTTATATCCATATTATAAATTCAAAATAAAATTTTTCACAATTCGAAGTTTGAAAATTAAAATTTACCCAATACAAAATATGAAATTACTCTATATTATATTCTTTTATTTTCAAATTCGAAAATTCAAATATTATTTTTGATTTTTCTAAATTCGAAAATTTATTTTAATAATTTTTAATAATTCGAAATTCGAAAATTAATTTTAATAATTCTAAGTCTATTCGAAAATTAACAAAATTCGAAAATTAAAAAAACAGTAATCTACTTTTACTAATCTGAATATTATAATAAATTTAGATATTAATAAACAACTAACAGATATTTATTTATCAAATTTCAAAGATAAATACAAAACACACAATGAAATTGTCACATATTATTTATTAAACAACTAACATAGATTTATTTATCACATTAGCCTAACTAACATTATTCATTCCTCAATCGGAAACTTTCAAGAGGCCTAGCCCACAACTCCTGAATTTTCATTCGAGCTTCTTCGTTGATCGGGTCCATATACTCTGAAACTTCTTGTGCACGTTGAAGCATCCGACACAAATTTCTTGCTTTTGACTTGCCCAACGAGTCGGATTCTTCATCTTTATAATCGCCAAAACTTTCAAGGGGTCTAGACATCAACTCCTTGATTCTCTCGTATGCTTCCACGGTTTTCGGCTCCATAAGCTCTGTAATCAGCTTAAGTCGTTTCATATCTCTACACATCGAATCCCAGTCAATTGGACCTCTATTAGCCATTTTTTTTTACAGTTCAGTCTTGGGGCGGAGAAAGATTATTTATACTAAAAAATTTCAAGTTGTCACGGTCTTAGTCACGGTCAGGACCGTGACTAAACCCTTCGTAAATGCCGAAGTCAGTCCGCCGGTCAGAGCGGCGCTGACAATAATAGTCACGGTCAGAACCGTGACTATGACCGTGACTATTTTCAAAATTTGAAAATAGTCACGGTCATAGTCACGGTTCTGACCGTGACTATTCCGATTAAATCAATCTCTGACCGTCGGCGCTGACTTCGTCAATTACGAAGGGTTTAGTCACGGTCCGGACCGTGACTATGACCGTGACTAAACCCTTATATAAAATAAACACTTAGCGTTTTTTTTTAAAAACCTACGCACCCAACTCCCAAACCCTAACTTCCTCTTCCTTCTCTCTTCCCTCTCTTCCAGTTTAGACAGTGCCACCGCCGCCTAGCCGTCCGCCGTCAGCCGCCTAGCTGTCCGCCGTCGCCGCCTAGCTGCCGCCGTCAACGCCTAGCCGTCCGCCGTCGTCCTCCGGCCGCCTTCGTCCACGTTCTTCCGTCGGCCCTTCTTCAGTCAAGGTTATGTGTTTGTTCATCTTATTTTGTAATATTTGATTAAAATTCCAAAAATGCATGATTGTATACTCAAATGCATGATAAGATGCACGAATTTTAGTTTTATATCATTTTGTAATCTTCAAAAGTTATATGTATGATTTATTATATGCATGATTTGTAGTTTTGCATGTTAATTTCATTTTATATGTTTCGTATGCATGATTAATATATGTTCAAATGTAGATTATTTTATGTTTAATATATGTTCATATGCATGATTAACATATTTTCGAATTAATGCGTGCTTATACAATTATTTTCATGTTTAACATATATGTTTAGTGTTTGATTTTGCATGACTCTCTATACATATGTATTAAACATTTAAATTTAATCCCGAAAAAAACTAGACAAAAAACTGTTTTTATAATAGTATAAGCAAAAAAATTTATTTATAATAGTATAAGCAAAAAAAAACTAGGCAAAACACTGTTTTAGTTTATATGTTTCATATGCATGGTATGATTTATATGTTTTGTATGCATGATAATTATGTTTAAATGATTTAAATTATTATATGTGTAATATATGTTCTTATGCATGATTAATAATATTTAATATATATGATTAGTGTGTGATATGCATGCCTCTCAATGGTTAACCCGAAATATTTAAAAAAAAATTGCCCCCTCATGTTAAGCTTTCACAAACTTAACATGTTTAATTCTAATTTTACAAATTTTTATAAACAAATTTTATAAAAAGTATACAAATTATTTTATAAACAGTTTTGATAAACAGTTTTTATAAACAGTTTTTAAAATTTTACAAATTTTTATAAACAGTTTCTATAAACAGTTTTTATAAACAGTTTTTATAAATATAAAAAGTAAAAATTGGATACAAAATGGTAAATAAACAGTTTTTATAAAAACTGCAGTTTTTAAAAAATAAAACAGTTTTGTAAAAACTGTTTTTATAAAAACAACTTTGAATGAAAATTTAGTTTACTTAAAAATGTTTTATATAAAAACAGATTTTGTAAAAACAGTTTTTATAAAAACTGCAGTTTTTTTAAAAACTGTTTTGAATGAAAATTTAGTTTACTTAAAAACTGTTATTGTAATTTAATTAAAAACAGTTTATATAAAAACTGTTTATATAAAAACTGTGTTATATAATCTGTTTTTGTAATTTAACTAAAAAAGTATAAAACTGTTATTTAGACATTAAAAAAACGTTTTTTGTATAAACTTAAACTATACTGTTTTTCTAGAAAAACAGTTTGTATAAAAACTGTTTTTTATTTAAAAAGTGTATAAAAACTTTTTTTTATAAACTGTTTTTGAAAAAAAAAAGTATACTATTTCTAGGAAACAGTTTGTATAAAAACTGTTTTTTATTTAAAAAGTGTATTAAAACTCTTTTTTATAAACTGTTTTTGAAAAACTGTTTATAAAAATTGTATAAAATTCATGTATCTTAAACAAAAAAAAAAAGATGGCCTCTCATGTAAACTTTGCAAAAAGTTTAACATGTTACTTACTATTGTAAATGTGTATAAAACAGATAAAAAAATGGCCTCTCATATAAACTGATAGGACTGATAAAAAAAAGATGGCCTCTCATATAAATTGATATATCGAAAACATAAAAAAATGATCTCTTCTCATGTAAACTTTGTAAAAAGTTTAACATGTTACCTCCAAGTGCAATTTATTACCAAATTATTTAAGAACTTATTATGAAAAAATATGGACCCCTCATATTAAACTAAAAATAGTTTAATATGCTATACACATTTTCAATTAATAATACTTGTATAAATTTTTATAGTGAAAAATAATAAATATATCCCAAACTTTAATGGACCTTTAGTAAGCACACCTCAAACTTGCATAAGCAATTTAAACACCCCAAACTTATTTACTAAGTTTGGGATATTTAAATTACATATGATAGTTTGTGGTGCTCTTGTCACATCTCTTCAAAGTTTGGGGTATTTTTATTATTTTTCCCTGTATAAATTTAATAACTGTGTATAAGTTTAATATGAGTGGTTAAATAATTTCTCATAAGCTCATCCTATAAATTTTATTTTCTATTATAAGCATTCTAACAAAAAACAAAATAAATTAATATATTTTAGATGAGCAACGAACAATCGACCTCGGCTCCCCGCCCTAACTATGCGCCTATGTCCGAAGCGGAGCGCAACAATGATGGAGCTGTTTGGGTGACGCCTGCAGAAGTTCTTTTGTAAGTAGTTATAAAAAACCTTATTTTCAATAATTTTATATAATGTTAAATAATCAAACCAAATCTTATATAAATAAATACTATTAATTTTTTTAAGTGACGAACAAGTGTTCACGGGCATCAAAAACATCATCGGAGGACACTTTCTTGGCACTTGGGCCACACTGTCAGATGTTGACCCCAAGGTTCGCGAACTATGGTGGAACCTGTTCAAGGTAAAAATAAATGAATGTTCTCTTCCTGATTGTATTGGCCTAATATATACCTGGTGATTAATTAATCCAATTTGTTTTAATAAAGGCTCGCTATCGTTGGACTCACGCTCACGGTGCCGATATTCTTAAAGCCTACAATGCTAGGATTTCGACCTGGCTTCGCGCCACTTTTAAACGTGCGCGAAAAAGTGGGAAAAAGCCTAGATGGGTTTCGGATGAAGTGTGGTCCAACCTTTGTCGCCACTGGTCTTCTGATCCGAAATTCTTGGCCAGAAGTGAATCCGGTAAGAAAAACCGGATGTCCGAGAAGGCCTTGGAGATGCAGTGGCACGGAGGTCGTAAATCTCAGAATGCCCATAAAGAAACTCTTGTAAGTGCTATTCAAAAAACCTTACAACATCACATTCCTTCATTATAAAAAATCTAATTAAGTCTTTTTCGCACCATTTAGGCTGGTCCTGAGAAGAAGAAGGTTGATGTTCTCCGGCTCGTCAAGCATTGCTGGACGAAGCACGGCGAGGAATCTGAAGCCGATTTGCCACCCCGCCTCGCTGACTTCGAAGTATGTAACATCATATTTTGTTATTTAGTAACATTTCAAATCTAACTATGTAGCATTAAAAAAATCTTTTTGAAAATGCAGACGAAGTACAACGAATCCCTCGACAGGCAGCGTGCGGCACGAGGCTTGACCCAGGAGGACGACCTCGATTCCGATGCGGATGATGAGGCGGCCATTGAGGCGGCCGGGGTTTACAAGGGCCGGGTTCCGTGCTTGGGGGCCGAGGGGCAACGGATTTTGTATGATCGAAGCACCGGCGCTTCCTCTTCTCGGTCAAGGCGGGGAGAAGATCCCCGTATTGCCACAATGCAGCGTGAACTAGAGGAGCACGAACGGCGATGGGAGGAGCAGCGGAAAGCAGATGCTGCCACAAAAGCCCGGTTGGAGGAGATGGAACGGTACATGCGTGCCGGATTCCAGCCTCCGCAACAGCCTTTTCCTCCCCCGTACGTATTCCACCCTGAGCAAACTCCTCAAGTTCCGCACATGGGCGGTATGGGATTTTTCCCCAACTCCGGATATGGTGGCATGCCTATGATCTCCCCGAATTTCGGTTCTATGTCCTTTGATTTTGCGAGGTCATCCGGAGGAGGTAGTGGCACACCGAGCCACGGAGGCCGAGGAGCATCCCGAGGAGGACCCCGAGGAGCACCCCGAGGAGGAACCCGACCTGACCCTGAAGACCCCCCCGTGAACCCAGATGAGTTTCTTGTTGATGATGAAGAAGAAGAAGAAGAAAATCCCAATTTTTATCATAATGGAGTCCCACGGGACATGTAATCATCATACATTTATTATTTGTTGTATTTCAAAACTTTTAAAAGTTTGTCACAATAATTATTGAATTTGTTGTATGTTTTTACTCTTATAATGTATTTATTTTAAAAAAAATAGTATAATATTTTCAAGAACTCATTTTTCAAAAAACATTTTGAAATTTAATTTGTAAACTTCCGTTTTTAAAAAAGTAATTTTTAAAAAAATTTAAAAAAAAAACGAAAACTGGATTTTTTTTTTAAAAAAACAAAAAAAGTAGTCACGGGCTTATCCGTGACTATTATTAATCCGAAATTATTATTTTTTTAAATAAAAAACCAATTAGTCACGGTCGACACCCGTGACTAATTTCAAAAATTTAAATTACCGCCGCGGGCGGTCTTTTAAAAATTTTGAAAATTTGAAATATTAGTCACGGTCCAAAGCCGTGACTACTAAAATTAATTTTTAAAAAAACTTAGTCACGGTCCATGACCGTGACTAATACGCCGGAATGGGGTTCCGGCGGGTATTATAGTCACGGCTTCTGACCGTGACTAGTCCGTGACTAAATTTAGTCACGGTTCGTTGGACGTGACTTCAATTTAGTCACGCCCATTAAGTCACGGATTTAGTCACGGCCAGCGACCGTGACTACATCATTTAGTCACGGAAAAATTGAACTGCTGTCCGTGACTAAGTCCGTGACTACGACCGTGTTTTTTTGTAGTGTTAATTTTGTTTTGAATTCAACATTAGTGTAGAAGTAGTCTAATTGTAGTTAGTCTATACAAGAGTCAAAGCCAAATAGCTTAAATTGTGAGTTTGTTTTTATTTTTAAATGTAAATTTTCCTATTCACGACCACACAAATGAGGTCAAGTAAAAAACAACGAAGTGTATAGAGCTCGAACCCACAGTAAAATACTACGTATACCGTACAGCCCATTGTACCATGCGCATGGTATAGTCGGACTTTTTTTAATTTCGTTGTGCACCGTTCTTCGGGGCTTTGCTCGCATAGTCGAATCTATAACGATGGAGCTCTCAACAATGGACTTGACACAATCATTCCTCCAATACTCATTTAGCGGAAATCACAAATTTCATTGAAATTACCAAAATGCAATCAATTGTACACCCACGTACACCCACACGCGGTAATCCAATTTGGGTAAAATTGCTTTTATATATGTAGATCCGAATTAACTTGAGCAGAACTGGGCTGTTTCCTCTCAATGTGGTGTGCTTGAAAAAAAAAAACTGTCCTCCGCTACATGCTGAGTGCCTGAGTTGGATACTTGGATGTAACTGGGCCAAGCGGCCAACATCTTACCAGGCCACCATTAACCACTGGATTAAAGATGAAGCACTACAGCCCAGATAGAAAGGAGGGGGAAATTATTTCTTTACTTTCAAAACACATCAGAATGTAACATACTAACATAGTAACATAGTAACATGCATGCGTGAAGATTGCGTGAACATCAAAACTCAAAATTGCTGATAAAAGAAAAGATAGAAATTGCACTGATGTACCCAACCAACGACAGCATAACGTTTATTACCAAAAATAGTATACTAGATCGTCATTCTCGCATGAAACGAGTAATATCCGTATTATTTAAGCAGTTAAGCTAAGTTTTTTTTCTGAAATATGTCTTCCAAATAAATAAATGAACAAATAAATAAGTGTAGTTATGTGGTAAATCTCATGATTATGTTACGTTGGTCACCGTCTACGCTCTACGTGAGCCAAGGAGGATCAGGATGGTCAGTCGACCCTGCTAAAAGTTTAAGAGTATAGAACATTGGAATACCTTTAATAAATTTTGAATCTCCTAACTCATTAGGAGTTAAAAAATTATGCCTTCTAAAAAAATCAACACTACCTAAACTTTAAATGAATAGATTTTGATGCTCAGTATTGATTATATTCTCAAATTTTAAAAATAACATCTAATTCACTCTACGCGAAGTTTATAATTTCTACATGTATGTGTATCAAACTATACCTCTATCAATCTCATTTAAACTACCATTTATGTAAGTTACATATGAAACATTCAACTCGGATATCTTTTAAAAACAATCCATCCTTATTATTATGCATTTAGTTAATTTTTGATGCTTTGAGACATTTTTCTGAATGAATAATAGATAAACTAAAACTTAAATTGATCCCTCACAAAAGTCAATGATCAAACTTTAACTCTACCAAAGAGCTGCATAAATTGAAGCTTCAATTATGTCGGTCTCCTTACTCCTATCCCGACTTGAAATATCTAAAATATCTCTATCTGTTGCAAATCAAACAAACATAATTTAATCCAGAGACTCAAATAAATAAACGAAATGCCATAAAACAGATCAAGGTTGCAAATGTAAATAAATAAAATAACAGCGAGCCAATAATGTTCAATCATTCAACATCCTAGCCTCATTCCATTATATTGGATAATGATTTATTTTCTCAATAGTTTTATTACTTTCTCCTTTAAATAATAAATGTGTGGTTCTGGTTAATTCTTTAATTACACAGTTTTTATTTTATTACTTTACGTTATAATCAACTTTGACAAAATTATAGAGAACGAAGGGAAAATAAACACAGATGGTTTTGTTCTTGTTATAAATATATTACTCTGTTGTTCTTGTTATTAATCTATTGGGAGTATGGTTATAATTACCCAGTAGTGATAAGTAAGCCGTTATCCTTATCCACTTATTTCGGGTGTGTTTTCATTGCTGGCAGGCAGATGAGTTGTCCTGTTATGTAATCTAAATTTTGAATTTAGTACAAATTAAAGGCACACTCTTTTAGAGATAGAAAAGATAAAAATAAAATAAAATATATGTATGCGCCATCACTTATGAAACAGGACAAAAAAAGAAGCAAATGAGGACAGGTATTTAACAGAAAAAGAAGAAAAATCAGGATAGTTTACATCTTTTCTGGGCTTCTGTCACCTCTTATTTGCTGCATATATAGTGAGAGATACATAGAGAGGAAGGAAGAAGAAGATGTTGGAAGGGAAAGCTGTGATAGAAGACACAGACATGCCAGTGAAGATGCAGATCCAAGCTATGGCCTGTGCTTCTCAAGCTCTGGACCTTTATGATGATGTTCTTGACTGCAAATCCATTGCTGCTCACATCAAGAAGGTAACTAAAACCACTCTAAACCATAGTCCATAACCCTCCCTCTCTAAGAATTATAAGAGGCCGTTAACCCCAGCCTTAAAATGACTAAATCACTGCTGTTTAATTGTGTTTATTTACAACTTAATTGGAAACAAGTCTTATTCAAAGTCTAAAAATGGCTTAATTTTCACCCCCATTATATCCCTCTAGAGCAACAGGTCTATAGCCATTTTTTGTATGAAATGAAACATATAATGTGTATTAAAAAGTGAGAATCTCTATAGACTATGCCATTTAAATAACTTAATACAGAAATCCATCTTAATTTGGAACTTATTTGAATTATATATTGAAAAGTAAACAGATCCAAGTAATAGTCACTCCTGGATAATGTTTTTGTATGGGCAGGAGTTTGACAAGGAACATGGAGGTGGTTGGCAATGTGTAGTGGGGTCACATTTCAGTTGTTTCTTCACTCATAGTAAAGGGACCTTCATCTATTTCACCTTGGAGACTCTCAACTTCCTTATCTTCAAAGGCTCTTCTTCTCCCCCACAGTCTCCTTCATGAGGCCAGCCGATACCGAGTCGAGGACAGAATTTCAAATTAGTAATGGTTATAATGGTGTAAATTTACTGCTAGTAAAGTAGCTAAGTAGTCATTAGTTGATCCTTTCTCATTCACCCCACCACATATGAATATATACCTGCTATGTATGAGTTCAAGTAAAATATAAGCAGCTCAGTTGCTCATCCAGAATCCCAGATAAACAAGTTCATTACATGCATGCTTGCTACATTCAAGAAGGTAATTTTCAATTATGAGATATAGTAACAGAAAATATATATACTGATCTGCAATGGTGGTTCTCCAGAGTATTAGTCTCAATCATTTTTGCACTGATGTTAAATGAAAAAGTGTCTTCATTTTGGTCTTCATATTTAATAATGTCAACACAAAAAGATGGGGGAATACAATGTTCAAGTGTAACTCACCACAAAAGCATCTTCAAGAGGTGAGATTTACGCCACACTGCCACAGTTATATGTTACATTCAAACTCAATAGACAACCATTGTGGGATACTTAACTGCCAACATCATACACTTGTCCCGATTATTGCAAATACCACATCTAGAAGACGGATAACCCACTCACGTTGGGCGGGTGAGTATTTTAAATAAAACTTGGGCGATAGATAAACTATACAAGCAAAAATAGATGTCCACAGCAAACTCAGACCACCGGAGTTAGCAGTGGTTTATTAAGAAAGTGAGCCTCTAAGTTCCCAATGACAAGGTCAGCCATGGCCTTGCGTGTTTCCACCGTTCCACTTCCAACATGGGGCAACAAGACCACATTATCAAGCCCAAATAGCTCCTCAGGCACCTCAGGTTCGTTTTCAAACACATCAAGCCCAGCTCCGCCCAACCTGCCTTCAACCAGAGCCAATACCATCTCACGCTCGTCAACATGTGGACCCCTACCAATGTTGATGAGAACTCCCTGCGGGCCCAGTGCATTGATAACTTCACGGTTGACGATGTGGCGAGTTTGTGGAGTTAACTCACAAGCAACGACTAAAATCTGGCAATTGGAAGCCAGCTCAACCACACTTGGGTAATATTTGTAATTGGTGTTTTGTTTCTCTGTTCTGGAATGGTAGCAGATTGGACAATCAAAAGCTTCTGCTCTCTTCGCAATTGCTAGCCCAATCCTTCCAAGTCCTATAATCCCAACGGTTTTGCCACTGAACTGCAAAGTATGATAGCAATTGATACAGGTATTTAGGGAATGTCCAGAACTCCAGATCATGTAAAATGCTAATGAAGAAAAAACGGTTAGATTACTTTCCTTGATTTGTTTTACCTTGGAAAATGCAGGGTATAATGAAATGTGAATAATGTTTTCCACATATAATTGGGTCTACATATGTTTACTATATATAAATCATAAGTAGATAAACAAAAAATGATTTTAAACAAACACATACAACAACAACCTTCAAGACTTGATACCAAAAGAGTTTGGGGTCAGCTAACATGATATAAAATAATATTATTGAGTATTGGAAACGATGTTTTATTGTTTCTCAATTTATTTTCTTGCGAAATTTCCCCTATATTACCCCTATCTTTTTCCTATATATTGAAAGGAGTTTTAAACGGATCCTTACAAGGAAGGTGAGTTCAAAACTTTCAAACGCTGCAATGAAGATAATTTTTGTAAGAAACTAAATGCCTTCATATCTCAGTGTTTGAAATGACATATTGAACTATTTCGTTTGGAAAATGTGTGACATCAAGCTTATACAAGGATTAATGGGAGATAAAGGGCACCGTGTTTTTGAAAAACCAACCAGAAATTACTAGTTTAACAGCTTCACAAAGCCAGTATGGCAGTATGGTCTTAGGATGGCAGAAGCCTGGACTTCGGTAGTGGTTGGCTTTATTCAATGTTTGTATTATAAAAAATAAATTATACTAGTAATATTATATAAATAAAAAAAATCATATCCATACATTCAATTTTCACTCCAACAAGGGCAACAAGTAGTCCAGAAAACAAGTTTTACTCCTAATTAGGGGATTATCCTAAAACTTATGCTGTGGGGAAACAGAGCAAAAAGAATTGAAAGGGATAGCAAGTGTTGCAATCAGCATATTTCTATTCACCGCAGTTAAAATCCAAATTTACTGGCATGATTATTGATGCTAATTGGAGAAGAATTATGTGAACCTTGGTGGTCAGTTTGAAGTTACCCATCTTCCACAATCCTTTCCTCACATGTCGATCGCATTCGCAAATTTTTCTGAGAACTGCCAGCATTAGCCCGATAGCTAGGTCAGCGACGTCCTCCGTCAGCACGTCGGGGGTATTGGTGACCCGAATCCCCTTCTCCCTACACTTGGGCAAGTCGATCTTGTCCAGCCCGACGCTGAAACTAGACACGATCTCCAGCTTAGGAAGCGCGTCAATAAGCTCCGCGTCAGCGCCGACGGCGGCGTTTCCTACAACGGCGCGGATCGAGTTGGCGTTCTCGCTCAGGAATTCGTTCTTCTGCGGGAAGGTCCAGAACCGGAAGAGCTTGAATCGCTTGTCGAGTTCTTGTTCCAAGTACGGGTTCATCGAGCACGACAGCAACACTCCGATACCCTCCATTTTCTGTAGCTACGGCTCCGATCTAGAATACGTGTAGGGTTTTGGGCTTTGAGTTGCTGCCCTCTTCTTCTTTGCGGTCACTACAGCTCTATAGTAACTCTGTACTTGCAGGCTTGCATCCCAGTGTATTGAACGGTTTTACACCGGACGGCGGGACCGGTTCGATTAAATTAACAAGTAATACTGAGGCCATGTTTATTTTGAACTTAATGGACTGAATGGGTGACTGATTCGGTCAGTTATACACTCTTGTTTATTTAGGACTTAACTTTTAGCAAAACTTATTCGCTCAGACATATTAGGACTTAATTGTTCAGTTCCTTGAGTATACTCCTTAGCATTCAGACACAAGTGTTCCTCTTTTAACCTTTTCAATCCTTCCTCATAGACTTTTTAGACAAGCGAGGCATGCGCTATCCGCAAGTGACAAGCTCACCTCCACTCCGATATGCCCACCACATTCGTAACCAATTAACCATCAACAAGTGTTTCCTAGTCTCCAAGCTCACCTCCAATTCGGGAATTGAACATACACAAATCATCATCATTACAAAACATTAATATATGAATTTGAGTAGTTCGCCAATAATTTTTAGGATTTTTGCAGAAATTTCAGGAACTTGAATATAGATTGAACATGTATTGATATTCTCTGTATGGAATTTTCTAGCAGCTGCACATAAGTATTGCCAAAATTGTTTTGTATAAGAAGTATGAATTTCCAGCGGTTGTCGAAATGGCATGCTCTGCTGTGAATTCCCAGAAATTCCATCCTTTTTTAACAGATGCAGTCTTGAAATTAATTTTGAGGAAAGAAAAATAAAGGTTCCTAATTTTAAATGAAGATCAATAAAATAATTGATTTTTGAGATTCAACATTATCGTTTAAAATAAAAAAATAAACACATATGGGGTAATATATATTCAACACTTCTTTCAGACAGAAGGGTAAATTGGCCAATGAACAGAATTCAGTCTGCTCATTTAGCATACAAAGTAAACAACTTGTTATCTCAGTGTCACTTAATCCAGACAGACGTCTTAATACAGATAGACAACTTAATGCATACAGGACTTAATGAGAAAAAAAGTAAACAACCCCTGAGTCACGTAGTATAAGTAAAGAAAAGGATCAAATAAATAAACCCCAAAATGGAAACTAATAATCCAACCTTTTAGCGGTCTTCTTACAATAATCCAACCTTTTGGTTATTTATGAATAATACAACCTTTGCACCTCATCTTCATTCACTGGTCCCTGACCGGTTGATGACCTGCTATTCCAAGCTATTTTTTTATCTTTACAAATCATTATACCATAAATCTCATCTTTCACAAAGATAATATTTTGCAAAGATAAGAAAATAACTTGGAATAGTGGGTCATTAACCGACCAGGGACCAATGAATGAAGATGAGATGCAAAGGTTGGATTATTCATGAATAATCAAAAGGTGAGATTATTGAAAGAAGACCGCTAAAAGATTTAATTATTAATTTCCATTTTCCCTAAATCTTATGACTAAGTGGAATCTCCGCATTACACATCGGTAATTCTTTAAAAAAAATGGATTGGTCATCCAATATGATGACATGTGGATCATATTATAATTTTTTATTTATATTTGGTTTTTACAAAAAAATATATCAAATCAAATACTGAGTATATTTTTATAATCTTTGATATGATAAAAAAATATCAAATCAAATAGTTTGGTATTTTTTAATTTTTATATTAATGCAGGGATTCAATTTTAATTTGAAACCGGGGCTTCTAAACTCAACAGACGGCTCTAAAGTTATACTCCAAGCTAAATTGGCTGAAATTACTATAGAAAATCATTTTAGCTATTTTCATACATTTTTTCTTTATTTTATTAGTAAAATACTCCATCCAAAATTAACATGCACGTAGATTAATAAAGTAAAAATCGTATAGTTGAAATTTGTGTAAAAGAGAAATAAATAAATTTTAGTCACATATTATTACTTTAAATGGAAATGACAAAATTTTTTGAGACGGTCAAAAAAAGAAATTTGACCAAGTTTTATGGGACGAAGGGATTATAACTTAAATATTTTTCTTATAATTGAGTAGATTCGGCTAATTCAACTATTTTATTTGAAATTTCAGCAGAATTAACCGATTTAGTCAATTTCAATGTTACCAAATATGCTCGACATGTGTTTCAATTATATAAATTAGTTTTTTGCTTTATTATTTTATAGTTTTCCAATCTATATGTTTTTTGCTTTTATATGTTTTTAAAATATACATACACTAGAAATTTATCTGATTCACCTAGACTTAAATAGAGTAAATCAAATTTAAAAAGACTAGACTTGAAAATTCCATGCCAATCAACTCACGTTATTTTATTTGGAATACACTTATGATTTTTTATTTTTATTTGACTAGTACTTGGATAAAATGATTTTGCTTTTTAGTTCTACTAATGAAAAATAACTTATTTAGTCGATATAACAATGATTTATAATGCATATTCTACAATTTCTACGGTAGATGTAACTTGTAAGTCTCTTATACCAATGGTTATTTACTGTTGATATAAAATACCGTTAAGTGACCAATTTCTTGGTGTCATATGAAAGGTAATAAAAAATCATGAATTTTAATATATATTTTATAAAAATCAAATTACAAATGAAGAAGTTATATCATTTTAAAAAATAGAGATATTTTTTTGGTGGGAGATTCCTAAGTTACGTGTAATCCTAACGTAATAAAAATTCTAATTGCAAATCTTGAATACTTCGAACGTAGTATATCCTAACATTCTACCGATTCTAATTTCTATTTCTAAATTAGAATATTAAAGCTTTGCTTGGAAGATGACACATGTCAAAACTTTCCAAAATTGTATCTTTGAAATGTATTATCTATAGATATCTATAGATACCAGTACCGATGTAGTTATGTACTTTTAAGGATTTTGTAATTAAATTGATTTTAATCTTAGACCAAACAAAATCAAACCCATCTTAAATAAATTAGATTAGACTAATGTTTTTAGTTCTACAAAAAACATTCTGAAAATATTGGTAATGCATATTATACTAATGTGTTGTCCAGGTAATATTTCTTACGAAGTATAAAGAGTAGAAAAGCACTGCGATTTTATTAAACAAAAAAATACATATAAATGTAGAGCCATGTGTACCACTAAACATTTTTTTAATACCGGAGTAGTATGTAATCATTAGAAATTTGCTATAGGTACCCCATAGTTACCTCATTCCCTACCCCATATAAATACTCTCCTTTTTACCATCCCTTTTACCCCTTTCCAAAACCCTCTCCCCTCCCCCACTTTTCTTCTCCTTCCCTCCCTCTCTCCTCCATCTTTTCTTTTCACGCAGCCCCCATCCCCTCCCATTTCTTTCTCTTTTCTCCAAATCTTGATTTCTTCTCCATTTCAAGATCTCTCCCAATCAAGTCTTCTCATTTTTACAATCTTTTCTCCCTCCAAGCTTCTCCTGCTTCTCTCCTCTTCTGCCTTTTTTCTGTTTCAAATGGAAGAGCTAAAGTAATCGGACGAAGGGGAGAGCTCGGTGACGTGGGGAGACAACGGCGAACGTGCAGATCAAGAAGCTTAGAATGACTTGAGCAGGTCTACTTTTCTCGATTTTTTCATTTTTTGGTGTGTTTTCGAAAAAAAGGGTTGTCTTTCCTGACAGACAACTTGTAAGTGCAATGTCTGTATTTGTTAGTCTAGGAGAAGAGTATGTTGTTTTTCGTCATTTGTTTGTATTTTGTTTGGCGGACAGACAATTTGGAACTGCAGTGTCTGTCTAGCATAAAGTGAACGTGGTTTCATAGTTGCTTGAAGTGAACGTGGTTTTATAGTTGTTAGAGTCGTACATAAAATGTGTGTGTGGTTAGACAACTTTAAATGTATGTGATTTTGTTTGGAAACATGGTTGTATTGGTAATGAAGTTTTTATATAAATGTGTGTGCCTTTTTTTAAACATGGTTGTATCGATAATGTGAAGACAAATTTGGTGAATGAATTACATATGTAGTCTTTACAAGGAGAAGAGTAGGTTTTCCTGTTAGAATAAGGACTACTCTCTGTCGTACAGCCAGACAAATTTTGTCTTGGCTAGACATTAGTAGTCTGGGACAATTAACTACTCTCTGTCTTACAGCCAAACAAATTTTGTATTGGCCAGACATTGGTAGTCTAGGCCAATTAAGTACTCTTCGTCGTATAGCCAAACAAATTTTGTCTTGGTCAGACATTAGTAATCTGGGCCACATTCTCCCGACTTGTAGACAGACAACTCAGTAGAAAGGCCAGACATTTTATATCTCATTACAGACAATTTGTTGCAATACATTGGTAGAGAAGTCAATTCCCATGACAGAAAACTACAACCCAATTTTAATGAATTCCAAACAACATGCAAGACAGTTCAAATGGGTTGCCTGAGAACTAATTTTACCTCACAGACAACTACAAAACTATTTTCTACCATTTAAAATAAACTGACAGTCAATTCAAATGTCTTGCCAGACAACTACTTTCACATGACAGACAACTACAAACCAATTTTAAACAATTGGATTTAACGTAACATACAACTAATATGCCTTGCCAGACAACTACTTTCACATGACAGACAATTACAAACCAATTTTAAACAATTGGATTTAACGTACCAGACAACTAATATGTCTTGCCAGACAACTACTTTCACATGACAGACAACTACAAACCAATTTTAAATAATTGGATTTAACGTACCAGACAACTAATATGTCTTGCCAGACAACTACTTTCACATGACAGACAACTATAAACCAATTTTAAACAATTCAAAATAAATTGACAGACAACTCCAAACCAATTACATAATATTCAAAATACCATGACAGACATCTCAATATCATCACAGAGTAGTCTAAATATACACAAGTACTTCATAATTTCACCAGACAGACAACTATTTTCATATTACAGACAAATCAAATGGAATGCCAGACAACTCTTTTCACTAGAATTTGAAGCTAACAGATCTGAACCAAAGCTAACAGATCTGAACAATCACAGGTATGTTTCGAAGTTATGGCCGCTGGAATTTGAAGGTTTTGAACTGAAATTACAAGTTGGTGGAGAAGGTGTGGAAGGTTTTTAAATCTGACCGGCATTGAAATTACTGGGACAACGGTCAGGTGTCGCCGGAGAAGATGACCGGCTTGCCGGGCATCAGTTCCGCCTGCTGTTACATAGTCCGGCTACTGTTAGATCTCCATTCCTGCTACCTTGCCGTTGCCGTTGGGGGTCGTCGGGGCCTGACGCCTGACGGGGGTTTGGGTGGTGTCCGACTGGGTTTTCCGACTTCCCACCGTAGTTGCTTGGGTGTTCGCCGGAACCAAGCAGGTGGGGCTTAATTGAGGGAAATGAAAGGGAGAGGGGCTGGCTGGAAAAGAGGGAGATGAAAGGGAGATAAGGGGGAAGGAAGATGACTAGATGAGGGAGTGGGGGTAAATTTTTGGGAGGGTATTTATATGGGGTAGGAAATGGGGTAAGTATGGGGTACCTATAGCAAATTTCAATGCATTAACGGTTGTAAGGTGTAACATAGGGCCAAACTCGTCTCTTTGAGGTGAAAAGTCGGTGCGCTTAGCATTCCTAAGGGTGCGCGAAGTTCGTCCCTAAAATTAATGGTACCCTTACAAAAACAATTAACTAATCAACTCCGATTCCTATCTAAAATTTCAAGAACCGTTGTGAAACCGAACCAATAGTACACAGTTCGATTCTTACTTTTATCGGTTCTTAATCGTTAATTTTTTCCCATGAAAAAATTAACACAATTTATTTTTTACAACGCAAAAACGTCAAAAATTCAAAACACATGCACTAAGTAGTTTTTGAAGCTCTTATCACTTCAAACATCGAGTCTCAGCTTAATTTATTCAACACTTAATAGAATGAAATAACCTTTGAATTTTGTTTGTAAATAAAATATGACAATCGTGTTGTTTGATATCAATAAAAATTTGGTCATCATAGTAGAATAAGACGTCTAGTTCAAATTTCTCAAATGTTAAAAAATATATTGAATATACAAGTACAATACAATTACATATATAAACATCATTACATTTCAAATCCTTGGAGCGTTATTTACACTAAATATCACAATTACAGTCATCTTGAATATTATAAAAATATATATCGAACAAACACAAATTAATTTGATTTACTTTTATAATTATGAAATTTTTGTGATGGAACAAAATATGATTTGTAAAAAAAAAGAGGTTAATGTATTCATCCTCGTTCACTTCCTCAATTAAATTTATATTGTTGTGTGATTAAATGTTATTGATTATAATATTATTACTATTATTGTTACTATAACTATTGCTATTGTTAATATATGTTAATATTATTATTGTCATTATTATTATTACTAGTTATACTTTCAATTTTTTATTTTATTTTTTAATAACGGCTATATACATTATAATGGTGTTGTTTTAAATTTTAACTGATTGATTGATAGATACTCGGCTTTTGTCCTTCGCGTATTGGAATGGCTGCAAAAGCCACACATGTAAGTGTGGCAACTTGCATGTATGGAAACCTCTTTGAGTCCTTCCAACTTCAAAAACAAAAAGAAAAATAATTTTAAATAATTTCAAGTAGTGCTTAAAAATCAATTATAATACTTATTATGGCAATGACTTTTAATAATGCAAACTATTTACACATATAAAAAGTAATACATAATCACTAGAAATTCGATGATTTTATACATAAAAATGCTATCAAAATGTCAAACAAGTGAGCTCCAAATTATTATTTTTATATATTAAAACAGTTCGTATTTTTTATGTTTCTAAATTATTACGGGATATTATGAATTAATAAAGTAAAAACTATGTGATTAAAGTTTATACTGGGGAGAGAGAATTAATTAGAATCACAAATTCTTTATTTAAAATGAAAAGTGATAAAATTATTAGGATATAAAAAAAAGCCAACAAAGTTCTAGTTTTAAGGAATACGAAGTAATATAGTAAGGAAGTATTGTGGTGTATATACATCTTTACGTATGGACACAAAATAAATATCCTATATTTAGGTAAATTAAGCATATATAACCTAATCGACTAACAAAATTGTGTGTTATTCCCATTATAACCATCTTATCACATGCACTTATAAGTTGGTTTTACGTTCATTCCTTAACTGCTCCACTGAGTCCACTACCCTATCTCGATCAATATTAATCGAAGTCTACAAGCGCATATGGGGTTCATTACCCTGTTTGTTTGTTACAATGGAGATTGGGACGAAAGTAACCGCTATGTTAATGGTAAATCTTGAGAATTTGTTGTTGATGATTATATCAATTACGTATCTCTTACGGGTTTAATGAACAATCCTTTGGGATTAAGTCCCACATCGAACATGAAGATGTTGGTTTCGTATGATCGGGGAAGCCCAACATTTAGCATTTTGCATATAAAGCACGACCACGATTTGTCTTGGTATTTTAATGCATTAAAAAGTAGACATGTATTAAATTGTCCTCTAATTCTTTCTGTATCAGTTGGTCCGCCTGATTTGGGCACTGCTTTGGATAATCAGCCAAATTCACATACAAACTCCACCACAGTTTAGCCATCGTTTACTTGAGCTGCCATTCATATTAATAATGAATTGGAAACCCGTGAACAAGAAGATTTTGAGGAAGGTGACATATTTTTTTAGCAAGTTAGTTATTCAAAATGTGTTACGCATGCAATCAATAAATGATGCGCTTGTCGTTGCGTGTTAGCTATTCAAAATGTGTTAGCTATTCAATACACTTCCGTCTAACTCTGAGGCGCTTGTCATTGTGTGTTTAAATGATGGATGTACTTGGATGGTTCGTGTATCACGTTATTGTGGTGGAGATGTTTGGGTGATTAGGGAATTTATGAAGCGTCACACGTGTGATTTTGATGTCATAAGGGGAGATCACAAACATGTTACAAGTCTTTTTGTCAGTCAATGTATTAAGGATAAATTTATTGCTTGTCAATGCACTACCCCAAAAAACTATTATGAATCTCATGCGCAAGGAGCATGAAGTTGGAATCAGTTACTACAAAGCTCTTCGAGCAAGACATATTATTTTAGAAGAGTTTCAAGGACCGGCGAAGGCGTCATATTCTCCTATACCAGCTCTATGTTATGCTTTAGAATCAACAAATTCATATATTCTAAATTCCAGAACATGTTCTAATACAAGATTAATAGAATTTTATATCACACCGGGCATCACTAACATTTAAATCGCGTGGGTTCTCCATGGGTTCTCTTACAGCTCTCCAGATTGAAGAAGATGGTGCTTTTAAATACTGTTTTTATCATTTGCCGCTTCCATTGCTGGATGTGCTTATTGTCGGCCTATCATATCCGTCGACAGAACTTTTCTCCAAAATAAGTTTGCGGGTATTCTCCTGATCGCATCAGCTAAGGATGCAAATAACCATATATTCCCTATAACATTTGCAATCGTTGATTCTTAAACAGATGCATCGTGGGAGTGGTTCTTAACGAAGTTAAAGGAAACGATTCCACCTCGTGACCATATGGTTTTTATTTCTGATAGTAAAGCAAGCATCCCTAAAGCTGTCTTGAAAGTTTTCCCATGTGCGGATCATGAGTTTTGTGTTCAACATTTGATTGGTAACTTGAGGACAAAGTTTAAGCACCCTGCAATTCTTGATTTGTTTAACAAATGCGCCAGAGTTTACAAATTATCGCATTTTGAGCAATCAATGCATAATTTAGAACAACTTGCAGCAGACATACGTGCATATCTTCTTCAGATTGGCTATGAAAAATGGGCACATTGTTATTATAAACGTCATAGATATGGGAATGATATTACAAACATATCTGAAAGTATGAACAATGCATTGGAAGAGGGAAGAGACTTACCCATTGTTCCATTGATTCAGAAAATACAAGAGAAGTTGCAAACATGGTTTGTTGATCGTCGAGTTGATGCCTCATCAATTCATACCCGCTTAACTCCTTCGGCGGGGCAACTCCTGGCTGATCAAGTTATTCACGGAAGGCATATGGAGGTCATTATCATGCTAGTTTATATGTTCTTTTTATTATATGTTATTCTTGCAGATATTTTGTGACTGGTTATACTAGTTTATGTATTTTAACTACATTTTATTTTATTTTCCTTTTGAATGTTTGCTTACTATTAGCCATCAATTACTAGTATTCTGTTGTTTGTAGGAATTTCTACTACTTCTAGCCCATGTTTCTAGTAATAATAATCTACCATTATTACAGGTGCGTCCCAATGACATTAACGAGTACACTGTTTTGCAAGCTGGTCGCTCCTATGTGGTTTATTTGCAAACCAGACAGTGCATTTGTAGGAGATGGGATCATGGAGAAATATCATGTGCACACACATGTGCTGTTATCAACAAATGCAATCTTAGTGTGCACTCGTTTGTCTCAGCGTATTACTACAATGAATCTTATGCATCTACATTTTCAGCTACGATCCATTCATGGGGAAATCCACATGAGTGGGTAGTTCCTAACATAGAAACGCCAACTATTGTCTTTCCTCCTCACATAAAGTGTGGTGCTGGTAGACCAAGAAAACAGAGGATACCATCAGTGGGAGAGTTCAAAAAATCGAAAAAGTGCAAGCGATGTGGTCAATATGGTCATAATAGTAGAAGATGCAGAAATCCTATTCCATCTGTCCAACATCATTAAAATAGATAAACAACAGTGTACACACATTTTGCTTTAAGTCCATGAATCATTTGAATATTTGTTGTTTTAATTCAACAAATGCTTAGAGAATCAGTTGTGAATGGTTAGCCTATTTATACTCGCTTAACAATTTATGCCTATATTCAAACTTCCAAACTCCAGAATGGAAAATTAAGCAATATACTAATCAAAGCAGTAACCCAATTCAAAAATCAGTACTCTACACTTGATTAATGGGAATCTTTGAATCGCTATAATAAGAATGGGTTCTGCCAGCTTTATGAGTCATGCATGTACTCCCAATACTGAATTATCCAAAACCAGGATCCTTACCTTCTCCGTGAAAATGAAAAAACCCAGATTCTTGAAATTGAAACCAAACTCCGACTTTATACTTTTATATTTTTTCATATAAATCTATTCGATGGAAGGAGAATTATGTCAAAGGCAGAGGAGGTGATTCATTTTTAAACTAACTGTAATAGAAGCAAATCTCCAGGTGAAAAGCAGCGGAATGTACAATGCGTGTGAATTGAAGTTAATGGGATTTTAATATGACAAGGTTAAAAAGGGAAATAGACGAGCAGAGCGTCTCAAATGGGCTATGCATTTAAATAATTAAAACAGAGGCTATTATTTTGTTCACTTGTGTTTATTTAAGCTATATAGTTATTTAACCCTATAGTAAGGTCCTTTTAAAAATAAAATAAATAAATAAAAAAAAAGTAAGGTCCTTTAAAAAAAGAATAATAGACTAAGGGGGGTGTATTGTATTTGGATTTAGTGGCAAAATATTAGAAGTCCATGGACTTTAAAAATCTAGGTGTATTGAATATAGACTTTTAAAAGTCTATCAAAGTTTAGGTGTATTCAATAAGGACTTTTAAAAGTCAATAAAAGTATGGGTGTATTCAAAAAATTTACAAATCTTGTGGATTTTAAAAATAGTGGATTCTCATGGACTTTAGAACAACTCGTATACATACCCATTCGATTGAATTGTCTCGTGCTCCACCCAATTATTTTACGCAGACTTTCTCCCCCGTAGGGTTTTCACGCCTCTGCTCTTGTACGTCTCGCCCAACTCGCCTCTTCTGTCCCAGGTATGTACGCATCTGCTCTTGGATATCTTCTTCATTGAATTGTGCTTTTAAACTCGAATTTTAACAAGATCGAACTTATAATGTTTACATGTATTCCTATCATTATTCCTATGTGTGCTATGTATTTATATGTATATGTATACATATGTATATTTATATAAATAACAAGACCGAACTTATAATGTTTACCTCTCCACTATATATCTTTTTTCAAAAGACTATACCAAATTGCAAAAGTGGATCATCACTTACTTCAATTTAATTTTGATGATATCATCAACTTCTTCCTAAGCTATGGAGTTGTGTGATTGGTGTTGGTAGGAGTAATTTAGAACAAGGTCTGAATGTTTAGTGCACTGTAAATCAACCTCCACCATTCGGATATGGTCTCTTGTGTATGTTTTTTTCAATTAAAAAAAATAAAAGCAGGGAGCCTACAGACAAGCCTAAAATGCGTAGTATGTTCATAAGCAGGGAATGGCAGTTGGGCTTTTTTGTTTACCTTTTTTATTATTAGTATGACTATTATAGTTTTGTTGTTATTTGGGTTTCTATCTGCTTTTTGTACCCCTTTTTATTTACAAAGTATACGTACGATCCAGCAGTAATTCGATCACTCCTATTATTGTTTTGAGAAAGGATTATGAACAGAGTACTACTGTTGCTGCTCTATTTGGTGGACAACCTAAGCAATCACAACTCGACTAAGGACATTCCGTAGAGTATATAAAAATGTTTTTTCTATTCCTGCCCATTATAGTCCATCCGATTTTCAATATATATTTTTTTGTTTTCGTTTTTACTTTAAAATCATGGCGTGTGAGATTTTATATATATAAAGAGGACTGACTGGATTTTATTTAAAGATGTGTTAACTAACACCACTAATTACTAAAGTCAAACGGTATGAGTTTGTCTTTATTGTTTGTGTGATTGGTTTTACATGTCTTGTAGATGGGTGATTCACAAGGTAATGGAAAAAAAAGGATTATAAAACTTGGACCATAGAAGAGAGTAATGTCTTGCTTCAGCTAATGGTTGAAAGTGCCAAACTTGGCCTTCATGATATAAATGGTGTGATAACTAAACAAATGGTAGAGACCAGACTCCTTCCTAAACTTAAGGAAAAGCTTGGTTATGAAATTAGTTTTAATCATTACCAAAGTAGACTCAAATGGTTTAAAAAACAATACTCCAATTACTCTCAACTTATGCGGCACAACTCTGGATTCGGATGGGATGCATCCACAAAGAAATTCACTGCTTCCGAAGAAGTATGGGCTGACTACCTGAAGGTGGGCATTTTTTTATTCATTTGTGTATCTATTTTTTAACATCATAATAACAGATTTTATATTTTTTATATATCAATCACATAAAGAACATGCACACCTTCGATCAGAAACTTGTCCGGACTATGAGGATCTGAGAATCGCAGTGGGAAATGGAACTGCAACTGGGATGGGTGCAATTGGTCTTGGTGAAAATACGGATGCTACAGTGTTAGGAGTAGATGATGAATCGGGTGGAATTGGTGGCATTGATGGGTTATTTTTTGATCCAAATACTAACACGTTCACACCGAGTGAAAATGCATCATCCCACCAGGAGGACTCATCATATCTTCCCCAAGATGGTGGTAGAAATATAGAGGATCCACCTTCATCAAGCAATAGAGCTAAAGGAAAAAGGGGTAGAAATGATTTTGAGAACAATGGAAGAACAAAGGAACCTAATAGTCACGGAGAGGTTATTGAGAGCTTGTCAACAGAGTTTAATAAAATTGTTAAGAGTTTTGATAAAATTTGTTATTTAATGGAGAAGAGAGAAGCAAGGGACAATGATGTTTTGGATGCTATGAAAGAGACCCCTGGATTAACAGACGAGGATTGCTTTAAAGCTCTTGATTTGCTGAATACGAAAGCAAAGCAAGATTTCTTTTTAAGAATGACCCCCGAACAACGCTATCACTGGATCGTCAATCGTTAAACAGCTTCATTAGATTCGTCCTCTAGAGATATCTAATAATAAATAGGCCATGGTTGCGTATTTACTTTATCTTTTGTTGGAGTGATTTAATTTATTTGGATTGCAAAGTGATATGGATTATTTGAACTATTTTATGTATTATCCGTTAGAATGCTTTTATTATAAAATACATCACAGTTCACTTTTTAAAGTTTATGCCTTTTTTCTTCTTTTAGCAATGTGTGAAACAAATGTGTATGGAGCAGATGAAGATGAGGTTGAGTTTTATGGGACTCTTAAGATATTGCTAATGGCAATAGAAGCAGTAACTTACTTGATATACAATCTCGCTTCAAGAATTAATGATGAACCTGTTCCACGCCCATTGACTCGTCGACCTGTGACGGCTAATGGGATTAAATATATGGATGAAATAATGGCCGAAGATCCTAAAACATTTAGAAATGTATACAGAATGTATCCTAACATTTTTCAAAAATTATGTTGTATCCTAAGAAACAAAACCCCTTTAAGAGATACAAGGTATATTTGTGTTGAAGAAATGGTGGCAACATTTTTACTTATTATCGGCCAAAATAACCGCTATTGTCAACCAAGAATGATATTTAAGCGGTCACACTTCAGCATTAGCAGAAGCTTCAACAAAGTATTGAAAGCGTTGAATACAATAGCTCCCGACTTTATGGCCAAACCGGAATCTATACCACATGTCATCAGACAGAGTACAAGGTTTTATCCTCATTTCAAGGTCAGTAATGCAAAACTTTATTGATGATTAAGGATGATTAATTAATTTTTTTTGGTATTTTTTTTCCTAATGCACTTCACCAATTTTACATGATTAATGATGATCGATTAATTATTTTTTTGGTATTTCTTCTTTTCCTAATGCTAGGATTGCATCGGAGCAATAGATGGCACTCATATTCCAGCAATCGTACCTGGACGAGAAGTGAACAGCTATCGAAATCGTCATGGGACTATATCTCAAAATGTACTAGCTGCTTGCAACTTTGATTTGCAATTCATATATGTGCTTAGTGGTTGGGAGGGTTCTGCCCATGATTCAAAAGTGTTAAATGATGCAATTTCAAGACCAAATGGTCTTAAAGTGCCACCAGGTACACTTTAACATGTTTATCCAAATCTCTGTTACCAATTACTTATTGCATTGTATAATAGACTAATTGTGTAATGATTCAATGTCTAGGAAAATATTATTTGGGGGATTTTGTGGATTTGCAAATCGGTGTCAATTTTTAGCTCCATTTCGAGGTACTCGGTATCATCTAAAGGATTTTGGTGGTGAAGGAAATCACCCTGTTAATGCGGTTGAACTATTCAATCTTCGTCATGCTTCTTTGAGGAATGTGATTGAACGGATATTTGGAATATTCAAGTCACGCTTCACAATCTTCAAAACAGCACCTCCTTTCTCTTATAAAACACAAGCAGAATTAGTTTTGGCATGTGCAGGAGTACATAATTTTCTTCGACGTGAATGTCGATCCGACGAATTTCCTCCGGACCCAGAAGAAGACCCACCTAGCGATGATGAGGACAATCTTGAATGGGATAACTTTCAGACACAAGATCAACAAAGGGAAAGGCCAATGAATGGAGGATGAATCTTGCTACTCAAATGTGGGAAGCTGCAGAAAATGAATAATTTTGATCCATAGTTGAGTAGCACAAGACGTTTGTTCCCATTTTGTGCATTGATGACTTTATTTTTTTTTCTTATAATTTTTTAATGCTTATGCTTGACCTCATTCGGAATAGAGAACATTAGCTATTATATTTGACACTATTTGTCATATTTTCTATGTAGCGATTCTTATTTATTAAAGTCTGATTTGCTTTGTTAAAGTCTGATCTAGTTAGATCTGGTATGAAATAAGTCCAAGTAAAAGTCTATGGATTTATTGAATCCATAGAAGTCACTCGTTTAAAAGTCATTTATTTTAAAAGTCCACGGATTTAAAAGTCTACAGATTTAAAAGTCAGCGGATTAAAAGTCTATGAATTTAAAAGTCCATAGACTTTTTTAGAAGTCCATAGACTTTTTTAGAAGTATATGGATTAAAAAAAAGTCCACCACAATCCATATTGAATACAATCCATATTGACTTTTTTAGAAGTCAATACACAATGCGTATACAATTCGTTTAAGCTTGAAGGAGGTTAGTGCAATTATTATTTCTTTATTCCGAATAAAACAGGGAAAAGAAAGAAAAAGCGAATTAAGGGACCGTCGGCGTGACATGCCATCGCTGTGCCGGGAAGATAATTTTGTATTGCCGTACACCGTTTTCTCTCCCTCGCTGAATACGCAGCTCAGTGAAATATCTTCATACAAAGGTTACAATGTTACATTATCCCAGTATGGACGCACAACTGCCCTGAGATCTGTAAATTATCACGATATATCTACAAAAGCCATTGCTTCAAAAATGAAAACTACCCATTTCAGCTACTGACATTCATTATTTTGTGATTCTGCCCCGTAAATTTTATTGATGTTTATTGATTTTCATTTAATTAGGCAGATTGGTGGAGCTAGCGATGTGATTAAAGTGTTTGATCGAGTGTAATTTATCGAGAAGATGGCGTGGTTTAGTAACAGAGTCTCTCTCGGGAGCTTGGATCTCGCCGGCGCCGTGAACAAACTAAGTGAGGGCGTTAAGAACATTGAGAAAAACTTCGATAGCGCTCTAGGCCTTGAGGATAAATCTGATGCCAGTAGCAGCGAAGGTACCTCACAGTCCTCTTAGCCCCTTACTATCGTCAATGCTTTTCTATTGAATTTAATAGCTAAAGATTACTAGCTCAGGTTATGTTTATTGCGTGTTCTGTACAATTCTTTCATTGAGTCACGAAAGCATGCTGGCATGAGTGCCTTTAATAACATTTGCATCTAGCGGAGTGGTATTTCAGAATGAATATGTTAGTAAGCAACTGTGTATCATAATTGTTATTGGAGAAATATCTTTTGAAATTTAAACCGTGAAATGAGAAGATCATTTGTCTTATTAATGTCATTGGATTGTCTTCTATTTAACTGGAAAAAGGAACGCCTCATAGTACACAGTACTTGCTTTCTTAGGGAAGTTCAGTTTGTTGCTTTATTTGTTGCTGACTTGTTTTTATGTGGTTATCACTTACCAGCATCAGTGTTATGGCCATCAGCATCAGGGTTATGGCCATCAGCCTTTATGGGACATAAAGGTGGTGAAGAAACTGAATCTATAGAAGAAGCTGACTCCTCAAAGTCCATCGCTGTTGATGTGGAAACAGCCATTGATGATTCTGTTGGATCGGAAAGTGATAAACATGCTGACCCTATTGAAAGCAATGATGCAGAAACAAGAAGTATTGAAATGGCTACATCTGGTAAAGAAGATAATGGTCTGGCACGAAAAGCTGATTTGGAGCAAGAGTATTCTTCTGAAGAAGCAGGCAGTGCTTATCTGAAACAAGAGCCAGTTACGTCTACCGTAGAAGTAAGAGATGAAGATGCAAAATCGGAGCCAACTATATCCGATAAAGAAGCTGATGTAGACATAATAAAACAAGATTCTTCTGAGGAAACAAATCCTGTAAGTGAAGAACAAAAAATTATTAGTGCTCTAGTTGAAAGAGAAAATGAACCTGATTTGCCAACTGAAGTGCTTGAAAGCAAACCTGAACATGCTGAAGAAGCGAGTTCTTCTAAATCGCTGGAAAAGGAGACTTCAAATGAAGAATATATTGGAGATATTGCAGAGTTGGACACAAAATCAAGTATCAGTGCCCGTCAAGATGAAATTCGTACCTCAGTGCTTCATCCATCCCATGATGTTGTTATTTCACAGGAAAACACAAATGACACTGAAGAACGTGAGGAAGGCAACGAAGAGGAAATTTCTCCCACTGAGTTTCAGTATGAATCAACTAGTCATTCTGAAAGTGGAATACATTCCGTTTCTGACTTGGTCAAATCTACTCAAACTGGACCTGCCGAGGAACAACATGAAACTAGCTTTCTTATTGCTCAACGTGATGAAGAAGATTCAAGTTCACATACAACTAGTGCAATTGCTCAAGCTGTTGAGGTCAACCAGCGAGCAATTGATAATGTAGTTGATATTGCAGAACAGTTGAGTTCCGGGATCAACTCCACAGATGCTGCCAATATGGTTGATGAACTGGAAAAGGTCAAAAGGGAGATGAAAATGATGGAAAGTGCACTATTAGGAGCTGCTAGACAAGCACAGGTAGATTTGTTTATGAATAACATGGAGTAATTTGTGCACCATATGTATGGATAGAGTTGTGCACCATATGAATGCACCATATGAAGTCTTAAAATATATGGAAGCACATTGGATTGGCAATGGTAAATGGAACTTTGTAATAGATGGTGTCATTTTTCCACCACAGTTGGTAGTCTAAAGAGCCCAAGTAGGCACACATTAATGCCCCCACACTACCTACTCTAGAAATGAAGTCATGGGAGTCCCATCAAACTGACATATGATCCATATGGATTGTGTGACTTAATTTCTGCATTTGGTAATGTGGGGACACTAAAGTGTGCCAACATGAGCTCCAGATTTTTTTGGTCACAGTTGGATATATAGTGTTGCTGTGTGACTGAGAGGTCACAGGTTCAAGTCTTGGGAGCGACCTCTTGTCAAATATTTGACAGGGAAAGGCTTGCCCCTTATACACCCTTGTGGTGGGACCCTTCCCTAGACCCTCGCCGTGCAGGATGCCTTCGTGCACCTGGCTGCCCTTTTTAAGTTGGATATATAAAGTGTTTTATGTCACTTTAAATTTTTCCGCCTATCATTTGTTTCCCTGAATTCTCCTGTTATTTTCTTCTTCAAAGAATCAGATAGCAGGTTTTAGGTTAGCAAGTGCATCACAGTCTCATAATCCTTATGACAACTAGATACAAAATTATCTGCAGCAACTAGTTTCCTAAAAGCGCATGTGTACAAAATTCACAGTGCACTAACCCTCGAAGTTCTGAATTGACCTACCAAAGTTCATTAGGATTTCCCCCAGTGATAAAAACTTTTGCCGCGTGTTGAGAAAAGTGTAGTTAATTCACTTGTTCACAGCACACCATGCTTATTTTCTACTAACTATTAAAATGTGTTGTTCAAAAGTCAATCATACTAATTTTTAATCTTCACTTATAGGCAAAGGCTGATGAAATCGCAAAGCTGATGAATGAAAATGAGCATCTAAAGGTTGTTATTGAGGATCTCAGGGTGAGTTCCTTTTCTTGTCATTTTTGGCAGGCTTTGTGTGTACAAGGTTATGATTGGTGTTTAATACTCTCTCCGTCCCATAATGTAAGATAGATATGGGTTTGGTGCGGGTTTAAGAAAATAAAGGACAAAGTTGCTATACAATTCTAACCTCCAAAAGTAAGAAAAAGTAAGATGAGTCCACAAAAAGTAGAAGAGGAAATGATGAACAAGGGATAAAGTATGAAAGTAAAAAGTTAGTGGAGTTCAATTTAGGAAATTATGGGACAAACCAAAAAGGTGAGTGTATCTTACAAAATGGAAATGGGACGGAGGAATATTTTTTTTGTTGCTACATTCAATTGATATGCTGACCTGCTAGTTAATTGCAATTTCTATCTATTTGTATGTTGAGCGATGACAAATTATATTGTATTTATCGTTCCAAATGATGGTTAATTCTACATCCAAGGTAGCTTCAGACAGGTCTCAACTTTGGCCCCTTTTGGCTTGGGCCACTTGTCTGAGTTTGAAACAGTGAGTTGAAAAGTCGGTAGTAAAAAAAGCAGTAGCAGCGGTGAGATTATAAAACTTGCCCCACAAATAATTAATTTATAATGGATATGCAATAAGGCACAAAGAGGCGTGTGAAATAGGAGGTCTGACTGTAAGGGTATTATTTAGGCCCACTCGGTCCACTTTTTAATTTTTATAATTGATGTTATGATCCCTATTTCAAACCACTAGATAATGATGATTCAATTTTTCAGCAGTCAATCTTATAATTTTAAATTTTGATATGTTAGGAATTTTGATTTGATGAATGATCCATATTTTTTTTGGTATTCTGTGGTACTTTGAACACATTACTTCACTAGGATTATGGCCTCTTATAATTTGTTTTAATACAACATTTGACTTTTGATGAATAAGTTTTATTTTCTATTATGTTTATATATATATATATATATGTATAGATTTTGTTTGGATCAAGTAAAAAGAAGTTTTCGTGTTAAAAATGAGAATGATTTTCGTGCATTGAATTTGAGATCTGATGGCTCTAAAAGCGCCAACATTGCACCATGTTGAGTTAAAAACGCGGTGACATTTTCATTAAAGAAGTTAATGTTTTTGACACCCTGAAAAGATGCAGTATTTGAACCTAAAAGTGTAGTGTAACAGCATAAAAGTGAAAACCTTGCACTTTTCACGTTCAACATCCTTTTAATTTGAACAGCACCTCTCTCTCTCTCTCTATATATATATATATATATAGGAAAAAAATCCTGCCCATCCGGATAGACAGGAGGCGCCGTTCGGCCGCCGCCGTTTGGGGCAGTTCCCGGTGATATTTTTTGATGAATTTTTTTGAGCATGTTCCTCATGAAGTCTCGTTTATCCACAAAAAAATTCAGCTAAAAACTCGATCAGGAAGACAGTCAAATAATTTATGGAAAATAACTGCGTTTTATAAGTAAAATTTGGCGCAATTATCTTCAAAAATTTATTTGATTGCCTTCCCGATCGAATTTATAGCTGAAATGTTTTGTGGATAAACTAGACTTGATAAGGAACATGCTCAAAAAATTGCATCAAAAAATTCCACCGGGAACCACCCCAAACAGCGGTGTCCGGAAGGCGCTTCCTGTCCCTCCGGCTGGACAGGATCATTATATATATATATATATATATATATATATATATATATATATATATATATATATAAATTATATATTATATTACCCTCCAGGCATATGCCTCATTGCACAATGAGGCTCATGCAATACGCATTATTAAAAAAACACCACGAGGCCCATGACTATGCAATACCCAATTTCAAACCTTGCATTTATTTTAAAATATGGTTAGTTTTTATTCAGTGAATAAGAAAAAAATTGATCAAAATTTGTTAGCCAATTTAGAAGCAAGAAAAAAAACCCTGCTCAATGCACCTCATCTGTGCTCCCTAATTTTATGATATGAACAATATATCTACACGAACAAACCTCTCATCTTCAACCTGCTTTATATTGACTTGTTAATTTTGTATTCGCACATATTGAGACCACAAATATGAGTTCTTATGGGGCCAGAGACTATTTCATATAATGACAAATTGACAAACATTCATGCAATATTTCAATGGGTGATCTTTAGCCATTCTTCTTGGTCTTAAATGGCCTTAAACTCTTTAATTTTTCTATTCTTCTATATATTGGAGTATATTATTTTGTACTATGATATATCATATATACTACCTTTGCCTCCCTAACATGGTACAAGAGGAGGTGGTGCGGTTACAAAGAAAAGTTAGTTGACGTGATTGATATTGAATTGATAAAGTGAAAATAAATTAAGAATGATTTTGAACCACACAAACATTACCAAATTTGGCATGGGACAATCTTAGTGGGACGGACCAAAAAGGAAAGATGTGACAATCTTAGTGGAAGGGAATAGTATATTCTAGTATACATCGTATTATTTTATACTATAAAAAAGCGATCAGATCCAAACTTGCATCACATAAAACTTAAAGCTTTACCTGCATTGCTGTGGACTGCTATAACGTAAAATCCCACCAAACTCACCTCAAAGCTAAAACAAAGGGCATTAGCACCGTTTTTTTGTTTAATGTTTGAACCATGTCCTTGACTAATGGCGTAGAGAACCTAGTAGCTGATGGAAATATGGGAATATGCTATTAATGCTCCCTTCCTGGCTTTCATCTAGTTGCAGGAGCTGTCCTTTTGCTTGAAACGGATGGTGTCATGGTTTTAGATTTGTCATTCTTACGTGGAATAATACTATGGAGTTCGTTTACTTGTCTCAGTTATTAATTTAATTTGACACTACTGACCTGGGCATACGATTTTTTCTCCCATTACATAGCATTTCGCCTCTGCTCGTTTTTCCTTCCAGAATGTACTCTGGAGTTTGTCCTATTTTGAAGTCATCATACTAGTAACCTCAATTAGCCATGAATGTTTAACCTTAGGTTCACTGCACCCCTTTTCCAGTTCTAGTGTAATATAATAACATGTAATTCTTCAAACACTTATCCCTAGCTCTAATTGTTACTATCTCTCATCTAACTGACAGGGAAAGGCCAGTGAGGTAGATATCGAATCCTTGAGAGAAGAGTACCATCAAAGGGTTGCAACTCTGGAAAGAAAGGTATAACTTTTTCTGCATTATGTACCACAGTTGGAGTATAGTTCCAGGTAAACTATGTTATTCTTATCTGGAATGATGATGGATTACTAGTAATGTTATTATGTTATGTCATTCGAGTTTCAGGTTTACTCTCTTACCAAAGAAAGGGATACACTACGTAGAGAGCAAAATAAGAAGAGTGATGCCGCTGCTCTTCTGAAGGAGAAAGATGAAATCATTACTCAAGTTATGGCTGAAGGTGTGAAAATAAAAAAGCAGTTCTAAGAAGGGAAATTAATTCATTTTTTAATATTTTGCAATTAATTTAACATAGAAAACCTCACATAGTTGACTTGACACATTTGACTTTATGTACTGCAAAAGTTAAAAAGGTGATAGGAAAATGCTTTTTATTTTGTGATTCTATCACACACATCTGCATGCTAATTATTGCATGTAAAACGAGTCCATATTGTGTTTGGCTGGTACCTATAGTGCTACTGAAAGGTCTACTAACTTACTAAGCATTGGTGCTATTTAATTATCATTCTTTTTGAAAATGATTTTGAGTATTGGGTGCTGTCATTATGTTCTTTTTATGTGTGTACTTTTCATTGAAGGTGAACAGCTATCAAAAAAGCAAGCTACCCAGGAAGCTCATATAAGAAAATTAAGGGCTCAGGTTATCTTTCAAGCATAATGCAGCCTCTTTGTTTTTAATGTCTCTTATTTTAAATAGATCTTCCCTTGTGTTCTGAAAGTTAGATTAGAGAGCTTGAAGAAGAGAAGAAAGGACTACAGACCAAGCTAGAGGTTAGTTTCTTCAGTTTTAGTTTGTGAAACTGACATGAGTATGCATTGTGTTGTGTGATTATGTACTAAAAAGCATGTCGGAAAAATTAAACATTTATGGGGTTATGCCTGCATGTTCGAAATAGATTTTTTCAGTAGATGGCTATTGTTTAAGTGTTTAGGACTTTAGTTTCATGGTTAGAGCTATTTGTTTAATTTGCTGCAGGTAGAAGAGAATAAAGTGGAGAGTATAAAAAGGGATAAGGCTGCAACTGAGAAGTTGCTCCAAGAAACAATTGAGAAACACCAAGCAGAACTTATAACTCAAAAGGAATACTGCACAAACGCTTGGAATGCAGCGAGGGAAGCTGAATCATTAGCTGAAAAACTGGCTAATAATGAAGCTAGAACCGAACTTGAGGGTCGTCTAAGAGAGGCTGAGGAGCGAGAATCTATGATAGTTCAGGCACTTGAAGAGTTGAGGCAAACACTTAGCAGAAAAGAGCAGCAGGTGTCATTTCTGTTACCCAAGTTATAGATCGATATATGTATACACACACCTGACACACGTATTGTCTGAAATCTCTGCAGGCAGCTTTTATGGAAGATATGCTGCGCAAAGACATCGATGATCTTCAGAAAAGATATCAAGTATTAATTAACTCAAACATATCTTCAACGATCATGTTTGTGTCTGTTAACTATTTTTATGTTAAGCTGATATTATTGTCTTTTCAGGCGAGTGAGCGTAGATGTGAGGAGTTGATAACACAGGTTCCTGAATCTACCAGACCTCTTCTCAGGCAGATTGAAGCCATGCAGGTTATTGCTGTTTTCTCATAAAGGTTAAATATTTCTTGGACGAAGTATATGTTTTGACTTCTTATTTGTATTGGTTGCAGGAAACAAATGTCAGAAAGGCTGAAGCTTGGGCTGCTGTAGAGAAATCTTTAAGTTCAAGGCTTCAGGTTTCTTTTGCAAAATCAAACATTCTGTCTGTTTTATTTTTATCATTAGGCTGTTTTATAGGGAAAATATTGTACACAACTTTTCTAACATAGTTGAATTGATTTTACAGGAGGCTGAAGCCAAAGCTGCAGGTGCAGAGGAGAAGGAGCGATCTATTACTGAGCGCCTATCACAAACTTTATCTCGGATTAATGTGCTTGAAGCTCAGGTTTTCTACTTATCCTTAGGTGCTATAAATTGGAAGCTTTTTATGTATAGTTATTATTATTTAAATAGTTGTTAGCTCACACAAAAAGAGAGATGTTGCAGATATCTTGCCTTAGAGCTGAGCAAACACAATTAACTAAGTCCCTAGAGAAGGAGAGACAGAGAGCAGCAGAACACAGGCAGGAATATCTCGCTTTGAAGGAGGAAGCTGACACTAATGAAGGCCGTGTAAAGCAGCTTGAAAATGAAATTAAGGAACTCAGACGGAAACACAAGCAGGAACTGCAAGAAGCATTGGCACACCAAGAACTCCTGCAGCATGTGAGTACAGTTTATGATGTAAAAGCCTTTTGTATTGTAGGTCATGTTCATGGTTGGCAAGCACGTTTCTATTATTGGTTTAACTAATCCAAAAAGTGCATAATGATCCATAATTATGAGTTTGTATCACCTCCAAATCTCAAACTCTTACAGATCGGAAATTTTGTTTAAAATAAAAGTTTTGTGATCTGAATAAACAAGATTACTCAAACTCTACCTTTTATAGATGTTACATGCATTAAAAAATTGGCAAGCCTTAACTTACTAAATGGCCTACTTAGCCCCACTCTTGTATCCAAATAGTGTACTCTTATGCCTTAACGCTGTCATTTCCCTAGTCGTTGAACATGCAAGGAGGGAAAAGGAGGGACATACTCAGGCTTGCGACACTTAAAAGGAATAAACCACATACTCGTGAAAACTTGACCACTTTCAATTATGAACAGGATTTAGAACGGGAGAAAGCCATTCGTTTGGATCAAGAAAGGGCGGCTCGTGTTCAGTCTTCTGGAGTGCCTGATCAAAGCCCAATAGCAAGGCAAAAGTCTGGATTTGAAAATGGTAAGTCAACATCAATACAAGCATAATTAATTAAGCGTGCATCTGACTCTATTTTTCTATGTCTTATCATTTAATTACTGATTGCAGGAAATTTGGCACGTAAGATTTCAAGTGCTAGCAGTTTGAGCAGTATGGAGGAAAGCTATTTTCTGCAGGCATCTTTAGACTTTTCGGAGACTTCTTCTGATCGTAGAAATACCGGAGAGGTTACGATGAGCCCATACTACGTGAAGAGCATGACTCCAAATGTTTATGAAGCTTCACTCCGCCAGAAGGAAGGCGAGCTTGCATCATACATGACACGATTAGTATGTTTTCATCACCAATTTTTCATATACTATCCACTGTTTTTTTAATCGCAACTTGTTGACTTTTTGCACTGTTCACATGATCTACTTTGACTACATTTTACACTATTATTTTATGAAAATTATTTTTTAAAAAAATATTTTTCAATTCATCTCACTACAAATTTTCAAAATCTGATTTTTAATATTTTTTTATTAATAGAGATTAAGATATACTTACGGTCAAATGTGTGCGTTGGCAAATGTGCCAAGGTTGACTGTTGCAACTAAAAAAGAACGGAGGAAGTGTATGTTTTTTATACGCAGTCGGCAGTTCAGATCAGTGCTATAATAATAAACGATCAAAGTTGACATATCTGAAATGTTTTTTAATTTTTGTTATTGTTTTACTCTTACAAATTACTTTTTGATCTTTTTGACCAACTCCAGGCATCTATGGAAGCCATTCGGGACTCTCTTGCTGAAGAGTTAGTAAAAATGACGGCAGAAGTGAGTATTCCCCCAAGCCTTAGCTTTATTTATGTCATTTTTATTTAGGTTTACTACGCTTACCTGTCCTGATGTTTGGTTAACTTACCAAATAATTCTTGAGGCCCCTAGAATTTGAAATAAGCACCTCTAGCAGTCAGATTTTTTTCCATTAGAGTTGCCCTCATTATTTTCCCTGAAGATTAGCTTTATATATCGATTCATGAAATGCATTATAACACCAGATTATATATCACTATATCCTTTAATCTTTCTTGTTAAAGACATCCTTTCCGCAAAGCTAACTAATCAAGGGACTTAGTTTTTAGTTTTCAGAGACCGTCAGGGTCATTTAAAAATCTGTCCAAACCTCGGGGAGGAAGATGTCATTATCCCTTCTTGATAGTTCCTTTATTTGACACAATTATTTATTCGTTTCTAATGCAGTGTGAGAAGCTTAGAGCAGAAGCTGCAATGCTGCCTGGAATACGGGCTGAGCTAGAAGCACTGAGGCGGAGGCATTCAGCAGCACTTGAGTTAATGGGTGAGCGGGATGAAGAGGTAATTTTGTTTTGTTTTTACCTTTTATTTCCCCAATTACTTCTCAAATTGCCCTTACAAGAGAAGGCTGTATACATTGTACTACCTCCGTCCCATACAAAGGCTCCCGTCCACTATTTCTCGGTCAACTTAAAGCCTTCTTAATCTTTTACTTTATGTAACCAACTTTTATCAAATTTGAGTTTTTTTTTGCAACTCTTTAAAACTTTTAATGTAGTTTATGAATATGGGACAAGGATAAAAATTAGTTTTTTTTCCAAATAATAATTTTATTGTCAGTCAAACATCGTAAACCGTGTGGGAACCTTTGTACGGGACGGAGGGAGTATTACTTACTAGGAAATTTTGACCTTGCACCACATAATTTGAATCTCTGATACTGTACACCAAAGTGGGCCCTTTAGATTTTGTGCCACATGATGCACCTTGGTATTTGACTCTGCTGCGCCTCATGATACAAATCACTGGATTAATCACATATGGAGGTATATGTTACCAGGAAAAATCCATTAGGGGTCTAACAGTACACCACGGGGTGCAAATTCAAAATTTTCCTTATTTATTTGGGTACTAGTTGTATGCAGTTCATAGATGGGGAGAGATCTTTGGGCTATGTGCAGATCCCAAAAAATGCAAGGGACAGGAAATAAAATGTTAAGGGAAGCCATTTTTTTGAATTTACCTCGAAAAATGCAAAATAAAATGAAATATAAACACTTTTTTACTCATGTTCTGATTGTTCATCATTTATATAATACGTAGTACAAATTAGTAAACAACCAAATAAAAATGAATTTGAACAAATAGAAAAACTAAAATGATTGAGTTTGGACTTTGGACCGATGTTTTATTTTCCTCAACATTTTCTTTCCTTATAAAATTCTCCTATATTTTCCTTCATATTTTTGTTCCCTTGTAATTTCTGGGTTTCTGCGACCCAAATGGATCCTTTGGGTCAGGAACCATCAATTCAGATCATTTAGGGGCTGCAAAAGACACATTTGTAGTTCTAAAGTTCATGAGACCATTTCTAGAAAGTTCATTGGAGATTCTACCCTTGCAAATTGCATTTGCAGAAATAATTTGATTGGGTTATATTCTCATGGCAAGTTTCTGTTTTGTAGTTGGAAGAACTGCGAGCGGATATAGTGGACCTGAAAGAGATGTACCGAGAACAAGTAAATTTGCTAGTGAACAAGGTATGCTAGCCTGGTTTATTGTAGTAGTTGATAAAATCTATTTGTCTTATGAACTTTTCTTTAATACGTATATATTTGGGGGTTTGACCGATAACTACATGATAAATGAAAAATCTGTCACCAAATCATGTCCATCTTCTTTTGACAAATAACACACTTTACTATCAAACTACCATCAAGAACTCCAACTTCGTCCACCATACAACTTTCAAAGTACAATTATTTTTATAAATAAAATAAAATAAAATTAACCTGAAGCTGCCATTACTAAAAATTCTAAAAGCGAAAGTCAAACCCTAAAGAGAGGAATTGAGTGAGTAGTCTCCACAGCCATTGCCACTATTAAACACTCAATGCAAAACCCTAAACTAGGGGTGGACCAGGAGCAGTATTGGTTCCGAATCGGCCAGTCCCCAGTCCCCACCCTCCATATCCGAGATCGGGACTGGTTCCGGAAACGGGTCTACCTCTATCCTAAACCCTAAACCCTAAATAAAGGGGTAAATAGGTAACATGTCCAAAAAGATCTAATTAGGCCAATAGGTAAATAAGGTCATCATCATTACCTATGGTGGGGTAAGGGGGTCAGATGTACGCAGCCTTACCCATGTACTAAATAAAGCATAGAGAGACTGTTTCCGGATAATAGGTAAATAAGGTAATGTAGACAAATAAGGCTTGGTCGGAAAAGTGGTCATTGGGGTGTGCTTATTTCTTGCCGTGTATGCAGATCCAAGTGCTTAGCTCCTCTCCGGGATCTAGTTGAAGCTTTGATTTCACATCTGGCCTCCTTTTCTGTTCTATATCTGTTGATTAAATTGTGACGACTCCCTACTGGTCCCCTGGTTAAAGATGTAATCAAGTATGGAGTAATCCTTTTCTTTTAAATACCTTCTAGTAAATCTAAGAGTGATGTTTTCCTTTTTATATTTGTATAGTATATTCTATTTTTAGTTGTTATTTTTTATTACCCAGATTGTACTAGTTTTGGTTGTTTGGTTTGGAGTGATTGTTAATATAATAACAACGTGAGATAAGGCTATTCCCCTTTGTGGCTTTGTGTAGTTTTGTTGGAAGAATGACTTATTTTGTGTCTTTCACTTTTGAGAATACGATAAAATGACGTTCCCACAAAAAATGGACAGTCTGGTGCTATCAAAAGAATTGTGTTCTTACTAGTTAGGAGACTAGTAGATACTATCAGATTTCCGGTATTCATTGTCAATTTGAATGGCACTTGAAATAGTCGGTCTAAAAGTCTAAAACGCATGGATATTCATAAATAGATAAGAACTCTTTAGTCTTTAACAGTGTTGTTGGAGACTCGTACCTTGATAATTTTGTAGACTTGTACCGTTTTTTATTATTTTGTACTCACAACGGTTCTTTTATACGGAGTAATTATGGAACTGACTAATTAAATTTTAAGCTGAAATTTGATGCACATAATTTATACTTGATGAAAAACAATTTCATTAAATTTTATAAAAAAAAGTTCTACCTAGAAGCATCTTGAATGAAGATTACTGATGCGAATGTATAAGAACTTTGGTTCTTTGCATAAGAATTGAATCTGAATTGGAATCGAACCGGAAAAATACTATAGGAATTTGCTAAAAAGTCCAAAGTTATAGGAATCGAATCGGTTCGGTTTTCTCAGTTCCCAAACCTACTTATTCGGTAAAAGTCATGTCCAATAATCCATATGATCAATTATACTACCTCCGTCCCAAAAAACTCCATTTTCGAAACATTGACCGGCTATATCTTTTTATTAAAAATGATTTATAATAGAAAAGTCATATAAAAATGTTCTTTGTTATAAGTACTTTTATAAAAGTATAAAATTTATAACTTACATAATATTACACTAATCAAAATTAAGATTCAAGTTTTTTGAAATGACAAAGTTTTTTGGGATGGAGGTAGTATCTATTAATCCAAACTAATTAGACATATGTAATTGATAAATACATCGAGTCATTACAAAAATTGATATTGAGCTAGACTCAATTTTTTGAGAGAGCCACTCAAGTTCCAATTTAAGCAACTGAAGTCTAGTTGCATAACGAGTGGGTAACGAGGTGCTTTTAGGGTTTATCTCCAACTGTTTCTCCTTAAAAAAAAGCTCTTTTCGTGAGGTGCTTTTTTTTAGAGTTTGCAACCTTGGTCGTTTGCATATCGGGCGGAGCACTTGAAGGAGTTGGAGCTTCTTTCGCGCTCGTCGTTATCCCCATCCTTTGCAGCCGTCGCTGCAAACTTCCGCCCGACTTCTTCCGCACCAGTCACCACCGACTCCTTTTCTGCTTCTGCGAGGTATCTTTGACTTCCAGCATTTGGGCGTTTCCTTATTATTTGGTTAAGATTTTGGAGGGCAGGATGGAGGGGAAAGGGGATAGCGTGAGGGAGGAGCGAGTGGTGGAGGCGAGAGCAAGAAATATCAGTCACAACGTCAGGTGCACTGAGTGTGGCAGTCAATCCATCGAAGACTCTCAAGCTGACATTGCAATTCTTCTCCGCAAGGTAATTCTCTCCCTGTCTCTCTCCTTCTTCCTCGAGCTTCTATCTATGAATATTGCTGAATATCAGACCTTCTGTTTGCAATCCGTTCCAGAGGCTTTGCTTTTCTGCCCATTAATAACAAGCTAATAGCTGCGTTCAATTTTCACCTTTCCTCAAGCTGGTTAGCTCTTTGAGATTTATACTTGTTTTACGTTTCCTTTTGGCTATGTTTGTGTCCTGGAAAATGTTACCGAAAGCAAAGGAAATGCAAAGGATAAAGAAATATGCTTTATGTTTTGCTACTTTACATTGATTTAAATTGCCTAGTATTTATATCATCACATGACTAATAATTTAAAATACTCCCAGAAATATGTTTATCAAGTCCGAACCAATACTTAAATTTCCTCAGCAGTCCGTTTCCTTCTAAATTTCTCTGCATCCAAATGGACCCCTTGGATTCTTTTTTGGGTAACATTCTAACCTGTCATAATATCTAGAGAAATGGTGAATGCTAATGTCAACATACTTGATTGGGATGAGACTCCAACTATAAACTTCACTTTGGGATCACTTTGAAAGGGCAACATTGATGAAAAATAGGGAGACCAATAAAAAGAAAATGGAGATGAAATAATAAATGTTCAGAATGCAATAATCAATTTTAGTAATTTGCTAAAACTCCTTTTTTATTTATATGACTATTTAGCAATCTAAACATATGTTATACTTTCCAATTCCTTGCAATGAAAAGGATGAGAAAAAAAGATCGTCTATCATATCACATTCAAGGTATCCATTTCCTTATGGCTTTCAAGTTGCTCCTCCTGTAGGCTGTAGTCATGGTGAACACATAAACATTATGCACAACTGCACAAGTGCACAACAACTATATATGAAGATATTATGAGTCACCATTTCAAAAACATCCGTCATGTAGAATATTCATATGTGTAGTTTGTGCTGTTTTTAAAAGTTATGCTATAAAGTGGTTCTAGCTGTTTAAGATTTATTCTTGTTTTTTCACCTTTCTAGCCAATACTACAAATGAATGATAATTTTCACTTCATTTCAAACTCTAGTAGAGAAGTCAGAATGTCGCTTCTTGCGAAAACGCTCTGCTGTACTATTTCTAGTTTCGATCATTTCTCGAAGATCGTTCTAACCTTCTTTGATTAGTATTCATATAATACTCTTTTTCATATGTGATGTATTAAATTTCCGTGGGAATTATATGAAGTTGATTCGAGATGAGATTCGAGCGGGGAAAAGTGACAAAGAGATCTTCAAAAAACTGGAGGACGATTATGGCGAGACAGTGCTTTATGAACCAAAATTTGATCTTCAGACAGCGGCTTTGTGGCTATCACCGGTCAGTTATATACTATAGACTTAACTTTTTCATTTTCAATGTTATGTTTTCCTTTCATTAGTTCAGCTTTCTGTAGAATTTATCTATGATTAATAGATCTTGTTACAGCTTATTACTGCTGGTGCTGTTGGAGGTGTTTGGGCTTTCCAAAGACACAGGAAAAAGACCAATGTGCACATCATGGCTTTGAATCTCATTAGGGGGGTCCCGCTAACACCTAAGGAGAGGGAGACCATGCTTAATATCCTTACCCCACCCCCTTCACAACATTCTCCCTTGTATTGGTGGAAGAGATTGATTGGTCATTGAACTCCAAGAATATGATTCACATTCTACCCTCCAGCCTGTTCAAAATATGTTTGCCTTTGGCTGTGTAATTCACTAATTTGATGCAATGGAGCATATACTCTTCTTTAAGTTGTCACCCTCTAATGAGTATTCATGTTCTGTAATTATGCAAGGATTACAGTTTGGATATGCATTCACTTCTTGGATATGCGTTCTCTTCTTCACTGTCGCTATCCTCTAGCTGATCTATATACTTAATACTCTGTAGTTGTTATTGCCTATTCTTTGGCCAGCTACTTTGTGCCTATGTAAATAAATACTCTCTTCTTCCCAAACAGCTTACGCTTGGTTGAAATAAAGGGTTTTGGAGAACTTAGGACCTGTTATCTTGCCTGTAAAAAATTGACTTGGTGCAGCCGCGCAGTCCGAATAGTTTGTGTCCGACACTCCGGCTTGATATGGATGATATGATAATGTCTTATTTTCTTGACTGAATTGTAAGTTTGTAACATCCGGTTTGTACTTTGAATTTTCGTGGTCAAGCTAGTATGAGTGTTTCTGTTTGGTGTGATCAAGCAAAAGGAAAAACAAGGCGATGCGAAACTACCATTGCCTACCTCACCATAAAAATGAGACAATAAGGGGGCATTTGTGAAGGCATAAAGTAATCATTTTGCGTGCAAAGTGTAGGGATGTAAATAATTTACACCGATTGCTACGATTATGTAATGTAAACTATAGGGTACTATTTTAAAACATTTTACGTTATACCAGGCAAAACACTTTACGTGGGAGTGGTAAAATACTTTACATTCTTAATATAAAATTGATCAAATTCAAATTTGACCCTATTTTTCATGACAGACTTGGCGACATCTCTAACCGACTAACCCTTACTCACCACGTCACTTCTTCTCTACAACATCACCATTCTTCTGCTCTTCACCGAATATGAAGCAATTGCAGAGTTGCAGACTATGGGTAGAACTCAATAAAAACGGGTCCCTCAAATTATACGTTATGTGGGTGTTTGATAGCTTTATCAGTAGTTTATCTTATTGCTTATTACCGATAGTAGTTCGTATCAATTTTCAATATTTTTTCGCCAAATACGAATTTCATGGCATAATTAGCATGCCACGATGTAGTTAACTGAGTTTCACAATTGTGGACTGGTTTTGAATCGGGTTTCACAATTTTTCATTCTATTTGCTTTCCACGATGACATGAAAAAATGGAGTTTTGACTTAGGGCTCGTTTGGTAGTTTACACGTTAAATCTTTGCACGCGAAGTGATTGCATGCAAAGTATAGAGAATTCATCATTTTGCATGTAAAATAGATTACATTGTTTGGCTAGATTTAGATGTGTAATTTATTTTTAAATTGCATGCAAGGCCGTTCCCGTGCTTCATAAAAGGTACACAAAGTATTTTACCACTTTCCCCACATAAAATACTTTACCTGGTATAGTGCAAAATATTTTTAAAAAAGTGTCATACAGTTTACATGAAACCATCAAACCAAATAATGTAAACATTTTACGTCCTTACACTTCACATGCAAAGTAATTATTTTACATCCTACCAACTACCAAACATCCCCTTAATGGGAGTTTTACGTATGAACTTATTTGCTTCACATGTATTTTAAAAGTAGATCGGATATTACACTAAACAATGTGTCTATCTTATTAAAATCTTATAAACACCAATGATAGTTAGGACATTTAAGGTATAAAAAAAAAGTTGGTGTAAAACTGAAGGGTTGTACATTTTGGTATACTCGGTGTACCATTCATTTTTAATCTTTATTTCTCTGTTAACGTCTAAAACCATATATCCCCTCGCGTTGCCTACACCTTTTATTTCTCCGTTAACGTGTACGAGTATGTATTAATTGCTTTAATTCGCCTTTTCATTCCATTTACAATGTTACACAATTCTCTACGTCATATTTACATTATAAGTATAGCTTTTATCTTTTTCATTTGGAATGAAACGGTTTACAAAATTACTCGCCACACGGATCTCCACTAATTAGAGTTGCAGATAAGTACACAATGAGCCCGTCTGGTAGCACCAAAATCGGGTGTTTTGGCTGATTCTACTGAAATTTATGAAGTTATGGCTGAAGTGACTGCATTGGCTGATTCTGCTGATTTAAGAAAAAATTATTTTTAAAATATATTTTATTAATAAAATAAATAAAAAGTTATATGTAAAAATAGCTAAAATTGTCATGTACAGTATTTTCAGCCAATACAGCCAGAAAAGTAATTTCAACCTTACCTTTTCCGCTTATTACACAATTCAGCGCACGAAAGCAAAAGTTACGTATTTGGTGAAAAAGTTGGCTGATAAGTTTGATAAGCGGAAAAACAGTCTTGCCAAACGGCCCCAATATCTAAAACTTCTGGAAGTGAAGAATAAATTAGTAACACTATGCATCAGCTTTTTCGAATTTTACAACTAAGTGCGTAGTAATAGTTTGTTGGTACAAAATATGTTGGCCCTTTTACTTTGTATTCACGTACTAAAAATCACACACAGAATGATTAGTGTTCCGAACTTAACATATAATACGTTAAATTAACATAATCATCTACAAGGGCGGATCCAAGAATCTGGGATACCCTGGGCTGAAATGCAATTATACTAGGCTTAAACATTATGGAACTGGGCTAGATATGAAAAATTAAAAAAATTACACTAAGAAAGTTGGGAAAAAAATTAAACTACCTTGGGCTTCAGCCTACCATAGTCCATACATAGATCTCCCCTGATCATCTACACAAACACGAAACACCTTATTTATAGTTTAAAATCCACAATAAGTTATGTTCTATGGAATTCTGTAAAATATAGGACACCAACTAATAAGTCAAAGTCGGTAAAAAAAAGTAATAAGTCAAATTACTCCCTGTTCAAATATTCTTCCCTATTTGACTTGAATCATAGTTTAAGAAAATGAGAATAAAGAAAAAAAATGTATAATTGTAGTTGCGTAAAAAAAAGTAAATGGATGCCAGTTGCACAAAAAGAGATATGAGAAAATATCTTGGAACATCCCAAAAATATAAGTGAGAAGAATTTTAGGGGATGGAGAGAATAGTTTGTAATAGTAAGATAAGAAGTATAAATATTTGATACCATGTTTTGGGCAGTCAATTATCTAATTAATAAACTATTTTCAAAAATTAAAGTCGCACTTTAGAACTACCATAACTTGGAATCGAGCTTGGGAAAAAGTGTTTACTTGAATTCAAAATTTAAATATAGTGATTAGATTTAGGAGTTTTCCTCGAAATATTACTTAAATTATATGTAGTACTCAGTTACGTAGTATAAAAAATAACTAAATGGTCACTTGCAAAATCAATATAGCTACTTCATTGATAAAATGTTGTCACTTTCCATCAAGGACACCTTTTTATATCTACCTTTTATTTGATTAATATAGTAGTCATTATTTTTTTTTAAACCTCATTTCTTCTTTCAGATACTACGTATTTCATCTCTTTTTCAAGAAGTGATTTTTGTGAACAACGTAGTATAACATTTTTACAATGATGTGACTGAAATTATTATGACTATATTTTTATGGTCACTGTGATATAATATTTAAATATAATTATAACTTCTGGAGTCGCGTGCTAAATGAAACGTAGACCATCATCATCCAAAGGTTATTAAGTTACGTGTTTATCCATTGTCCTTATTTTGATCATACCTTAAGAATTACTTCCATGGTAACACTTAAGAGATGACAAGTTGACAATCATTTTTCTATTATTTTCAACAACAATGTACCTCACATTTTTTAGTCAATATATCTCCATCTAAAAGACTAACAATCCATGTAGAACACTTTTCAATGATTTATTCATATTAATCCGTTGCATACAGTATATTCTCCAACCTAAAAAAGACTTATTTGTGCAAACAAAGTCTTAATATTATGATCACTATATGAAATGGATTAATATGTCAAAATTGTTGAAAAAAGTTCTACATGAATTGTTAGTCTTGTAGATGGGATATATCATGATGTCAAAATTGTATTGTGCATTTTTCTGTCGCGCAAGGCGCGTCAAACAACTAGTACTTTATATGTGAAATGTTTGCATCCCTACCGTTTACATGCAATCAGTTTACATGTAAAGTTTTAATGCGTAAAAGAACTAAACACCTAGACCTGTACAAAACCGGCCCGGCCCGCCCAGCCCACCCGCACAAATTAGCGGGCTTGGGCATATATATTTACCCACCGGCCCGGCCCGAGCCCGGCCCGCAACAACATATGGGCCGGCTTGGGTTAGGGTGTAGGCCCGTTCGGGCCGATAAGCCCGGCCTGCTACATTTAGTATATATACATATATACTCCGTATATTTTTATATATACTAATTTATGTATTTATTTACATGTACACATGTATATTTATATTTACTAATTTATATGTATTTATAGTTTATTATGTTTAAATTTAAGTTTTTAGTTCTAAACAAATAGTCCAACCAATATAATACTCCTTATCTATTTTTGTAGTTAAAGACAATACTTTGTGCTTGAATTTTAAATTTTAGATACAGTTTCTCATTATAAGCGTATTAGCAATTTTTTAAATGTTGTAATACTATTTATAAAGTATTAAATAAATTATACGGAGTATAATTTTGAAAATTTTAAAGTTTTCCCGGGCCGGGCGGCCCGGTGGACTACCCGGCCCGCTCTTACGGGTGGGTATGGACATGACGTTAGGCCCGCCCACACATGATGGGCAGAAAACTTATGAAAAGCCCGGCCCGAACCCGCTTTTGTGCAGGTCTATAAACACCCCATAACATTATTGGTCTTATTATGGGGTCAGCTTGAATTGGGAGAGTAACTATCGGCAAAGACTGCACTCGCCGATAAGGCGATGAATGATCGACTGATGTGTTGACACTAATTTGTGATACCACCCTCATGTCTATCTGCAGTGAACTACTGCCTATCGGCCTTCGCCCCATCATGAATCCACTTTAGTTAAATGGATAATGTTATTTACTCATACCAATTTCTTAAAGACAGATTAAAGAATAATTAAACTTGAGAACTCTGAAATTAAGGGAACTTAGAAGGATGATTGATCCATTAGAAAATAACATTTTATTTCTCATGATATATACTAAACCCCTAAAAATTTCCACCCAAAACTCCTCCAAGATCTTCTATCATTTGCAATTCCTCTTGAAACCAAAATGTGTTTATATTAGCCGCCACAATGTTTGGTTTGTTTGGTGTGTCTGTTAGAGATATCGAGTCAAAATGGATAGTTTGGTAGGGGGCTTTTCAATCATGGTCTCATGGACCCCTCAAGGCCTCAACTTTTTCCATTCTTGTAGATAAATTAAAACAATGTAAGGGTTGAAAAGTCACACTTCAAATCGTACACGAAATGTGTCCTACTTTACAAGACAGTACCTTGCATTCATAAGGACAAAGGCACTTGCAAGATTTTGGTATGAACTCAGAGAACAATTTGGGAGGTGTAACTGAAGCTTGTGAAAACAATATAAATGGGGATAGTTGAAGCCAATCCTGTTGGAAATGCCCCACAAATGGTTCAAGCTGTAGCTTCATATGCTCCGAAGCACAAACCTGGTCAGCCACCATCTATTGGTGTCCCCTGGAGCACTGGATTATTTGATTGCCATGAAGATCAAGCCATTGGTTAGAATTTTTTTAGAACTTTAGTGGTTTTCTTGCATGGATATTCATGTATGTTACTTTATCTTGGAGTTTTCCTGATTTATATGAAATCCCTCTGCAATCCCCCCCCCCCCCCCCCAATTTTACTGGAATATCAGCTGCACTTTGGAACAACACTTTAAGTTAGTTCTTGGTTTTTCTCCATGTTGAATTAGGAGGAGGTTGGTAAGGGTGAAATGGTGGATGATATTGATGAAGTTGCATAAATTATTAAAAAACGAGAAAATAATGTTATGTTGTTAAAAATATAAAATAGAGGAAAAAATATGCTATATACTTCCTCCGCCCTTATTCAAAATTTGTGTAATTTTCATTTTGTAGGACGGTCCTAAGTAAAGCACTCCCCGTATCTAAAAAACATAGTCTTTTTCTCTTAGTCCCATATTAGCGTAACTTTACAATGTCAAACATTGTCTAAACAACATTCAGCCTCACTAAAAAGGGTATTTATGAGACTGACTTCGAAAGAACTTTATGAAGGGAACGGAAGGAGTATGAAAACGGAAATAAATAATAATGTCCATCAACTTCAGCCAAAAAAGTACCTCTTAGGCTCTTATAGTCTTATCCGAGTGTTTTTTAATAAATAACTGATTCAACAACTCCAACAAGGTACATAGTCAAAGATAAAGGGTTTAACAAACTGAACAAGGCTACATAAGCTGAATTTGTTGTTTGCAAACAGCCAATAAATGTTGTGTACTTTTTATGCATGGCAGCTTTTATGACAGCAATTTTGCCATGCGTAACATTTGGACAGATATCAGAGATCCTGGAGAATGGAGAGATGAGTAAGCCAGACAGCTAACTGCCCTTTTGAACTTTTTAAGGTTGCCATGTCATCATGAAAAGCTGAGGGGCACTAAGAAAGTGATTTTGTTGGGTGATTGAATTGCAGAATGTGCATTAGGGTCATTTATCTACCTGCTGTTGATGATGCCTGTATTCTGCTTTCAGTGGATAATGGGATCCAAGTACAGAACCAAGCTGAGGCAGAGGTTTAATCTTGTTGAAGCTCCTTATTCTGATATTGTCTCTCACATCTTTTGCTCTTGTTGCTCTCTCTGCCAGGAGTTCAGGGAGCTCCGTAACAGGGGTTTTGATCCCGCTAAAGGTATCATTCACATCTCCTTCGACGTGGCTCTTAGAATAGAGCCCATTTGACAAATCGTAATAGCCGAAAAATGAGAATAGTTCAATTGGATGAATTTGTTGAGTTATATAAATAAATGAACAGCACTAATATATAAAAAATGTTAGGACAGTAAACGTCCCCTGGACTCCCATATTAATATATTTATTGTTTGGTTTGAGCCAAGCTCACATAGACACTTATATTTGAGTTGATTCTCCCTTACTTTTCCAATGTGAGAACTATGTTTTGCCCTAACAAAATGAATCTTGAAGTGCCATTTTGATTAGTTTCAGCAAAAAAGAGAGTAACTTTTGCTGTAATTTAGTGTTGAGTGAAATACCTGTATTTAAGCGTTTATAGACAGGGACGTAGGTAGGGGGCATGCTAGCCGCCTAGCCCCCGGCTTTTGTTAATCCAATCAATTTATACTGCTGACTATGCAACTGTTTATAGTGTGTTATAACATGCATGAAGGGATGCATCATTTGCAGGATGGGATGGTTTACTTGCTGAGCAGCAGCAGGCTACTGGAACATACGTAACCCAGCATATGAGCACTCCTCCCCAACTTCAATTCATGTCAAAGTAGAGATTCCTTTTTATTTTTGCATTCATTGCCGGCCATTTGTTTTTTTGTTACCATTTACGTGTACTAGTTCCTAGACTAGATTTCCTACCTGTACAGTACAAATAAATATCCTGGTGATATATTGATATGAAGCGGGAAGAGCTTGTGGCGGGACCGGGCTTGGGCCCACTTCCGTGGGCCGGTTACGGGCTGTCTTTATAATTATTTATTATTATTTTAAGTTAATGTTATGTTTTGGTTTGGGCCTTTTATTAGTAGAGTACTTAGTAGAGTAGTATGGGCCTAATTAGGATTTAATTAATTTGGGCTTGATTAGGGTTGCTTGTAGAAGGCTATTTATACCCCTCACCAGGGTTCTTTCTTATCATCTTGGAATAAAAGTTTGGTTTAGCCTTTTGGCTCTGGGCAACGGTATTAATTTATCGTTGATTATCTAGGCAACGGTTCACCCCGTTGATTTTACTTTTCTGTTCTTATCAATTGGTCCGACCTGCCGGATCCTGTCCCGCCAAGATGACAAGATCTCAGAATGATCGATTGACGGAATTGGAGAACGAACAAGGCCAAACAAGGGAGGAGGTGGCTCGACTAGGGGCTGAGCAAACCCGGATGAACCACACGCTCGAAGATCATGGCACGAAGCTGGTGGCGATGAACCAGACGCTCGAAGACCACGGTGCAAAGTTGGCAGAAATCGTCGCCTCACTGGCGGCGTTGACCAAGGCGTTAGTGCCGCCTGGTTCACCGGATGTTACCGCCGTTTGGCCGGACGCCGTCGTCGTTTCGCCGGCCGCCGCCGCGGCTGGAGTCGGCAGAGCCGCGATCACGGTGCCGAAGGGTGACAGGGTGCTGCACGACCCAGTTGTGCTGCGCGACCCAATTCCCTCGTTACTGCCTGCGTTTGACGGAACAGATCCAATCGGGTGGATGGCTAGGGCTGAACAACAGTTTGAGATTAATCAAACCCTACATGAGAGGAAAGTGGCGGCAGCTACGATAGCCATGGAAGGGGTTGCCCTGTACTGGCTGACCTGGCTGAAGGCACGAAAACCGGACCTGTCTTGGGAGGAATTCACAGATGCACTGGTGGCCCGTTTTGATTCGCGATTCAAGGGCAACCGATTTGAACGGCTGTCCGGGGCCAAACAGTTGGGGACCATAGAAGAATATAATAACCTTTTTGTGCAGTTGGCCAGTCAGGTTCCTGGGTTATCTGAGGATCATTACTTGGGCTATTACATGAGTGGGCTTATGGAAGCAATCCAAAGCTCACTGCGATTACTTCGGCCGAACAACCTGGAGATAGCTATGGAATTAGCTCGTGACGTGGAGCATAATCTGTCCGTTCAAAGTGGAGAAAGTGGCGGCCTGAATTATCATTCGTCAGGGATTCGTTCTTGCAGCCTTTTAAGGGCAAACACAGGGCCCCCGTTGATTTCCATTGGTGGCAGCTTACAGGGTTCGGAGGGCAGTTTTGCGAAAGATAGTGGGCAGCCTCCGGGGACGAAGTCAGGCCTGTCTGGGCAGCCTACGACACGATCTCAGTTCACCCGTCTTGCGCCAAAAGAGTTAGCAGATTTGAGGGCAAAAGGATTATGCTTTAGGTGCAAGAAACCATTTACACCAACACATGATTGTCCCTTTAAGCAGCTGCGGGTAATGTTAGCTGAGGAGGATGAAGAGTGGGACCTCAAGCAGCATGAATTCTGTGAAATAACCGGCCAGGAAAGGGTTCAGGAAAGAGAAGAAGAATATTTTCCAGTCTATTCTATGTCTAGAAATTTCAGTTCCCGATCCGCGAGTTTTCAACCTTGAGGACAAGGTTATTTTAAGGGGGGTGGATTGATATGAAGCGGGAAGAGCTTGTGGCGGGACCGGGCTTGGGCCCACTTCCGTGGGCCGGTTACGGGCTGTCTTTATAATTATTTATTATTATTTTAAGTGAATGTTATGTTTTGATTTGGGCCTTTTATTAGTAGAGTACTTAGTAGAGTAGTATGAGCCTAATTAGGATTTAATTAATTTGGGCTTGATTAGGGTTGCTTGTAGAAGGCTATTTATACCCCTCGCCAGGGTTCTTTCTTATCATCTTGGAATAAAAGTTTGGTTTAGCCTTTTGGCTCTGGGCAACGGTATTAATTTATCGTTGATTATCTAGGCAACGGTTCACCCCGTTGATTTTACTTTTCTGTTCTTATCATATATTTTCCTGAAGAGAATAATATTATTCAGTGATACATTCTTTGGAAACATTCATGATGTAAAAAGAATTCAATCAGTGCATACATTTCTTGACAATCTTGATAGAAATGACTCTTTTTTTGGGATGTTTTCACAAAGTGTTAGGATGTTTTCTTTGGGATTGTTTTTAGTCCCGGACCAGACTTTCATAATTATAAAACACACAGAGAACAGAGATTTACCAAATCAGTTCAGACCACACCAACAAATTTTAGTCCAAAAGAAAACATCTTAATGGGCGCTAGTGTGGACTTGAGATCGAGGAGTCGCTGAATGGACTACTACATTAAAAAGAATTCTCAGTTAAATACTACCTCCGTCCCCAAAATAACTTCTCATTTCCATAAAAGGTGATTTGTAATAGCAAATATCATAAATATTCTTACTTTTTGTTTGTTACTTGATTTGACATAAAATAAAGGTATAATCGAAAATTCAGAACAAGACTTTATCCTACATAAATATGAGTATAAGAAAAAGTGGGAAATTAATTTTAGGACTGAGAGTATATATGAACATCCACAATCAAATTCATAGTTTATTGTACAGTGTTCTTTATCATCACCACAAAAAGATTCACATTTCAATTTCTTAAATAATTATACTTTTCCATCACAGTTTTTCAGATTTATAAACTTATATCAACATTAATACTTTTTATATACTTGTATTTGATTAAATAAATTTACTAATTATTTGTTTTAACTTTAATCCAAATAATGAAAAATTAATCTTACATATTAACCTAGAGTTATAAAGATCACATAAAACCTCAAATTGCTATAAAATGACATTCTGCTAATTCCATGAATTAACCAGTCGCTAAAATAATTTTTTTTTATGCAAGTTGCTAAAGTAATTTTAGCATTAATATTATTGAGTAAAAACGATTTGTTACTAGAGACTTCGAGCTCTTTCTCTATATCTGTGTGTGGCACTTTTCAGTGGTATTTCGGATGGTTTGCACCATAAGTTGTCATACGAAGTGTAGCCTCATTAAGAAATTAAAAGAACATTGACTACACATGGAATAAGTATTGAGAGATGACAAATTGACTATATCTTAGGTGATATGATCCTTCTACTTGAAGTATCTCAAAGTTCATACCTAGTAGTATTATACACCAGATGAACTTTTGCCTCATTGAAACCACAGTCCTGGCTGATGCAAAAGATGTAACAAAAGAGAACAACTTGATGGGGTCAAGCTTTCTTAAGTTCCTCCATTCAATGTGAGAATACTTCATCCAATCAAATAACCAATTAGCCTAGAGTGTCAAAAGAGCAGCTTCATCAGAGAAAAGTTCCATAACAAATATCAGTTGTAAATACTCGTTAATACACACATATCAACAAACTTCAGGCTCATTTGAGGTAATTGTTCATTCTTTCTCAATTCATAAATTGTTTTTACACAGCTGGACTAATTTCTGGTTTTCAAAATTCCCTGGATGATCTGTCAATTCCAAATCAATCTGTCAATTTCAAAACTCCCTTACTCAAAACTGCAGGGAATCATCAAATTCAGCATCACTCTTCTTAAGAAGCTGATAAACCCTAATCGTCCCGTCCTCCCTCCCAGCAGCAATCAAAGCCATAACTAGCTTCACCAACTCTTTGGAATTGGAAACGTCAAGCTGAATCGCACAATGATTTTCCAAATCGCAAATTTAGCGGTCCATATCCTCTGTCAAGCCATTCCTAATCCTAGCACAATCGGCGGCCGTTTACGCGTATAGGTTCAACTCCGGCGCGTTGTATTCCGGTCAACGGGCGGAGAAGAGTTCGAGAAAAAATCGGAATTGCCTTGACGGATAAGCTCTTCAAAGGCGTTGAGAAGGTCTAACCTAAAGAGGCGAGAAACTGTAGAAGAAACTATGGAGGAAGGGTTTCTTTTCAGGGCACGCTTTAAAGCCTGGGTGGCTTGGATCGCCTCGGTGCTGCGAATTCGGCCATTGAATAGCGGTCCTGGTTCCAACATCGAGCCGGAATGTAGCTTCCAGAGGCGGCGGAGGTCGCTGGGCGGGCGGTTGTTGAACGTCGCTGCAAAATCCACCCGCTGCCGATAAATTTGCTCCGATGTTTCTGTTTTTTTATACAGAAGTTCAGTTCAGAAGATCAAATAAAAAGTAAAATTGTTGGCAACAGAAAAAATCGTCGACAGCAGGATTCGAACCTGCGCAGGCAAAGCCCAACAGATTTCGAGTCTGTCTCCTTAACCACTCGGACATATCGACGTCTTTGTTGAAGAGTCATATCTAGATTTATAAGTTGTTTATAAAACTACTTTCGTTATCAGTGACTGTGACATGTGCGTTGTACCGAGTATATTCCTACATGCTTCAAATTAGTTTTGATTTCGTGCAAAATGAACACTAATGAATTTTACGATGTTTTGATAGTTTTCACATTTTACATACAAGTAGATCTATCATCTCATTTGCACATAAATGTGATCTTACGTTATACATAAAAACATGTGGTGAGATAGAATATGTTGTTGGAAAAATGTGTGAAAAAATTGCATTAAATGGCTATTTTGGGGCAATTTTTTGAGTGGGGTCCACTTCCGATTTGGGTCGGGTCAAAGTGGTTTCGGATTGTCCTTGTTAAGGGCTACAATTCGATATATGATACGCTCAAAACGGATAACGGGTGAATGAGAAATCGCTTTTCGAAATTTACCCGTTAGAAGGGAAAAAGGATGAGTTTCTAGTGTGTTAATTTCCCACACCGGAAAACCCAAGGGATTTGCTACCCTTTATAAAGGGACTCCCCCCTTATGGAGTTAAGATTCTTAAGGGTAAAGGCTCTCTCCACGCGCGCAGGGGGGGGGGGGTTGCAAATCAAATCCCGAATTCGGAGAAGAAAAACCGCGACTTGCGTGCGCGGGCGACCTGCGGACACGAATGTCGTCCAAAAATCTATCTCTCAAGAGATACGATTAATTTTTGTTTTCAGAACCCCTCATGCCGCGGATCAGAGTTGGGGTCTTCTGTCGCGCTTCTGAAACGTTACAACAATTAATGCAGCGTTAAATGGACGATTCAATGCCCAATGGACTGGTCATTGATGTCCAACGTTCAGGTCCATTAATTCACTATTTTCACACAACAAATCCTCCTATATAATGGCTGCACTACTAGAAAAATGGTCTATAGTGACACTAAATAAGTGTCACAAAAAGTTTTTCTGACACTAGAAAAGTGTCAAAGAAAGTCGGGAATTGTGACACTAAATTTAGTGTCACCGGTAAAGTGTCACTAATTTATGACACTAAAGTATCATAAACAATTATGATACTTTAGTATCACTTTATATTTTGACACATTAGTATCAATTAAATTTATGAAACATTGGTATCACATAATGTTGATTATATATTTGTATATTTATATTTATATATAATTATTTATACACACTAAATATAAGATTATTACTTTGAAAAATAAAAATGACAATGTATGAAAAACCAAAAGGCGCTTTATTGAAAATAAAAAGAATTATCATTTACAATTCAAATGTCATCCACATTCCAACACAAACTCAACTAAATCTATAATAATCTAATTTGAGGTCTTCTAACTGCTATAAGCTCCACCTATGACTGAATCAGTTGATCTTTAACATGAGACTATAGTGCTTCCTACTTGTTGGTGGCTTTTCAATATCTGAAAGAAACAAAATCAAGTTACATTAGATAGCTACAATCATGTTCTAAAATTCACTAGACACTAGTCAGGCGGCAAAGCACTGCCTAGTGCCTAGGGCAACTAGTCGCCGACTAGGCGGCCAACTCGATTTCAACATAATACCAAAAAAATAAATATTCTGAACAGAAAATACTACATTTAACAAATAGAGTTTGAACATAATAAAGTAATAAACATATTGCACATTACATAGTACAATAATTAATGGCAAGAGTTATATGAGCTTAGAGAAGAAACATAGAGCGTGAAGCTTTTGCAAGCCTCGTATTTGCTATTCTATATGAGAAAATTGAAAAGGTTTGGTCTATACTTCTGCCAACCTGTAATTGCTGGATTAGGAGACAATGACAAGCTTTTCATTTGCACAATAGATTAATCGGTGCAAATATGTTTGCAGAGACAAACAATTATAACCAAGTATATCCTGCTTCTGGTAAGAACTATCATGCTTTCTGAAATAATGAGTAAAAACAGTACTACAATGCAGTAATCACACTTTAACTAATACGTATGAAGGTCACATATATACCCACTACCATATACACCTATATACAAATATAACCAATCTGCAAAAAAAAAAAAACAGTTGTTAGTAAATACTTGGACATGAAAAAGAAGCAGCTGTTCCAAAAACATACTAATCAAGCTGAAGAACTCTTTTAAGTTGGGTGAAATATGAGTAGTTATATGATGGTGGGTAATTTACAAAGATCATGGCTCAATAAAAATAATCAAAATTTTGAAGATGGATTACCAGTTTGAGAGCTCCCTAATGAAAGTCTGAAAGTATTGGCCAAACAACTATTTTTTTCTAGAAAACTCTTCCCCTCCTTACTTGGGACACCCTACAGAAGAAAAGATCAATCTCATATCAGGTGGAGAAAAAAGACAAAGTAAAACTAAAGCATACACAAAAGAATATAATTTAAAGTACTCACTCTTAAGAGGGGAGAGATAAAATTATATGTATATGGCTTTTATATAATATTTAGAATATCGTATGCTTTGGGAAACTGGAGAGATTGTCGGCAAGCCTAACAAGCAATATTATGTGATATAATACCTAGACCAAATGTCAGAGGCAACAATACACATGAGTCCTTGACTTTGGATGTTTTTTTCCAAAAAATTGCTACGAAACATTTGAAAATGCTCAAAAAACATGCAAAAGTCTGGACCAAAGAAAGTTTATATGTATGATTGACACTTCAAAAATATAAAGAGATAAGAAGTTAACAACAGGTCACTTAAAGGGGTCACACAATTATAAAGACTAGCAAGTATCACTTCAGAAATCTAAAATAACCTTCTCAACAACATGATACCTGCAGGATGCATACCGAATAACAACACTGCCTCCTGCAATACATTTCTTCTTCAATCAGTGTATATACACATGTGTGTGTAAGTGAATACATATACACTATACACATATCAATAAATACAAACCCAACTCTCAATGCAATCAAACAGATAACTTATGCTCCTTACGACATGGGACAATTCCTTGTGCGTTGAAATGAAATCATGTACAGATCAATCGATGTCATAACATACATTGTTTCAAAAATATATTGCATTGCTCACAAGTTCTTTTCTTCTAGTCATCTTAATAAGTGTCTGTCCCTTTGCTAGTTTCATTTTTCCCTTAGATCCATCCAGCCAACCTTATTAGCTAAATTTTATACCAAAAACTAACTTAATTTATACGCTGATATTAAAAAACCAAGTAGTTGCTCTTTTTATCTTTTTCCCAATAATTGCTCAAATGAGAATATTAATATGACAACATTGACCCAAACATTTTTAGACATTACGTTCAATTCACTAGTTCTGTTTATTTTCAAATATTTAGGTCATTGAGTTCATTCAGCCAATTCGGCCGCAATTTGGGCAGAGTTGAAATTGAAGATTGCAACAGAAACGGAGTTTTTTTTGTTTTATAGAAGAAAAATGTTTGAATTTCATAAATTTGTAGTGTTAGGAATCATAAACTGTTTAGTCTCGTCATCATCATGGCTACCGATTTCAGAGAGTGCAAAGAAGCCAGTAGGTGTGGCAAGAAAAGATACGTTGGTGAGTAAATGAAGGGGCTTCAGTCATTTACTCCAAATAATATGATTAATTTAGTCATTTATTTTGGGCAATAAACGAAGGGGTTTCCAAAAAAAATTGACTGGTGAGTGGTGATAACTACCAAACAAGGTCATGGTTTGATATTAAGACGTTATTGAAAAATCTTTATGCTAAGATGGCTGCTTGATCTCAATGATAATGAATCAATGAACTACAATTTAACAACAATAACCTACTGCCCATATCCTGATGTTATAAATCAATGAATGACATTAAAAACATAAGAATACTAACTTGCTTTGGTGTGGAATAGATATTCTTCTCCTTCAGTTGAGTTGCAGCAAGCTCTTCACTGGTAGTAGGATCCCCATAGTGTGTGAAATTGCCAATAACATTATCATACACACCCAAATCAAGCCTGCTCTACTTGGTCCTCCTGCATAAGAATATATTTTTTAGTTTAATGAGAGAGTTTAGTTCAAGGCTACGACTTCCAAATCCCAGAAGCAGAAGTTAATAATTCTGCATTACACCTGTACTTGTTCATAGATTTAGGTACTGGAAATATAAAAAATGAATAAAGAGTTTAATAATCAATGCAACTCAAATTAATAGTGGGTGATGTTATTGGAGCAAACTCTAACTTTGAAATTGTCGCTCCCTTTTCTTAGGATTTCACAGTTATGCCAACTACATGTTCCAATTCTGAAAGAAAATAACAGATCATTCATTCTTTAGGGAAACCAAGGTGCCTACTAAAAAAGCAACAATACATACATATTTCTTTTCTGGTTCAGACAATTAACCAAGCACCTTCCAAGCAGAGCTAAGAAAGGGGTCCAGAGTTTAACCTTTCAATCTCAGAAAAATAATCACGATCTAATGAACAAATTCACAAAACAAGCTCTATGATATACAAATTAACGCGAGGAAAAGGCAAAGGATCAGGAGTTGCCAATTTAGTCCATCAGTCTGCTAGGGCTAAAGCAAAGTCATGTGAACGATCTTTTCTGCAGCGACCAGACGCGTTGGTTGCATCAGAATGAGACGGGAGGATGATGCTCCATCAGGGATGTCTCTACACGAAAGTGCCATTGTCTCCGGTCATTTATTCGAGCTGGTGACCAGGTATGGACCGAACCTCTGAATCAGCGGTTCTGGAGATCCTCTCACCTACGACAGGGGAGATCTAATGATGGGAGTGAACCGGATTAAGGGAGACGGCGCTCATCCGCGATGAATATGCAAGGCTTGATTGAAGCAGGCTGCTTAACCTTCTCTAGGGTTCTTCAATCGTAGTTAGAGAGTTACGGGTAGAATATAAGAGGATGAGAGGATTGAATATTTTTAGCAAGTCTGGAAACCCATCCAATCAATCGAGTAAAATTAAGTGAAGGTCGCGCGCGGGTGAATGCGGAATGTATCGTTAATTTTTATTTAATATCAATAGGTGTGTTGATACTATAGTGTCATGAGATACTGACACTTAAATGTTCGAAATCTCTTAGTGACACTATTTTCTTTAAAGTGTCACTACAAAAGTGTCACTATAAGACAATTTTCTAGTAGTGCTGGCAGGTGGTTTGCAACAACACACATTCTTACACGATTTTACACGAATCCATGCACGTTTTAGCTCTAAAAACACACTGCTAGCACTCTGAAAATTCCTTCTGTGTTCAGTCTTTGTTCTCGTTCGCTGGAACTTTTGTTTGAGTGCTCAAACACTAGTTCGTTGTCATCGTATCCTGGGAAACTATTGTTGCAACGCTCCTAGCACCGTGGGAGGCAACAAATACGTTTTAAGGACATCGTGCGTAGCACGAGAATTGACAAATTCTGCTCCATCTCTTTTCTTGTTTTTCTTTCGTCATTTTAATTAATTAATTTATTTTAATTAATTTTCTTTATTTTCCGAAACACACCCAACATATGTTACGTACGTTCAATGGAGGACTTGTGGGTTGGAGATAAGTGTCTCCGCATCCATCCCTGAATTTTAGTATTAATACTCAAGATAAAAATAGTGCCTCCTATCCTCGAAATAGTAATGATGTTTTTAATACATATAATTTGACTAAGTTTTTTTTTATTTGACTAAGTTTAGTATGAGACAAATATTATATCGCAAATAAAATTAGACATAGGGAGAAATGGAGAATATGGTAAACCATTTTGTGGGTTCGGAAGAACAAATAAGAAGGATACACAGGGATAAAATTAAAGGGTCAACTACTCTCATAACTAATTTTATAAAGTTTTGTAAGAAACTAATTTATAAAGTAATATAGATTGTTTCATATTATCGTCACACTTCATCATACTTGACAGAATCCTTATGAACCATTCTCATTTCCAAATCGATTTAAAAATTTCCTACACCAAACTTCCCTTTATTCTCTCTGACCACTGTCCTCATTTTCTTTCAAATTACCAAAAACAACTCCAACACTCATCCTAGGATCCTACTACCTTCAAGTTCCAAAATATGTGGAGGCATCCTAGGATCCTACTACCTTCAAGTTCCAAAATATGTGGAGGCCGTTTGGTAACACCATTTTCCCGCTTATCAGGCTTATCAGCCAACTTTTTCACCAAACACGTAACTTTTGCTTTCGCGTGCCGAATTGTGTAATAAGCAGAAAAAGTAAGGTTAAAGTCACTTTTCTGGCTTTATTGATTGAAGTTACTGTAGATGAACATTTTAACTATTTTTACATATAATTTTTTCTTTATTTTATTAATAAAATATATTTTAAAAATATTTGTTTCTTAAATCAGCAGAATCAGCCAATGCAGCCACTTCAGCCAGAACTTCATAAATTTCAGCAAAATCAGCCAACACAGCCTATTTTGGTGCTACCAAACGGGCTCATGGACTAATCATAAAGACTTCTTTACCATGGTAAAAACTTCCCGGTCAGATCCCTGCACTAGTTAGGGAATGTTTCTTTTCACACAAAAACTGAAAAGACTTGAGAAGGCTCTAAAAGTTTGGAATCACTCTAATTTTGGTAACATTTTTCAAAACCTCAAAACAACTGAGGATAATCTCTCCATTGAGGAAATTCAGCTTCTTGAAAATGATAATCTAGAAAACCTTACTGCTTTAAAAAGGTCTCATGCTGAATTTGTTCTCAAACAGAATGATATCACCAATTTTTACAAACAGAAAGCCACAATTAAGTGAATTAACTAGATTAAAGATGGTGATTCCAATTCTGTTTTTTTTCTTAATTATGTGAAGGCTAACCATTCTAAACTTCATATTCACAAAATCAAACACTTTTGGTAATTGGATAGAGGATAATGATGACATTGGTAAGCTGGTTGTTGACTTCTTCGACTCTCTTTTAAGCCACGATGAGACCCCTCATGTCTCTTATTTTGACACTATCCTGCAGTTTCTTCCTAACTGCACTACTAACGATGATAATATTTCTCTTCTTGTGTCACGCCCCGGACCTCCCCGGACACGTCGACAATCCGCCGTACAATACGAATAGTCAACCGCAGTCCAACACATTCATATTATACAAGGCGTCTTGAATATCATTCACACGTATACATCCATAAACAAACATAATAAGTAATTCATAACGCAGCGGAAAACATTTGTTTAAAACAAGAAGGCCACACAAGGCATTTCATGAGCACGCAGGCTCTATAGTAAAATATCCATGAGCATGTTTAATATTGTTCAAAACAGAATGGAGAAAGCACGAACCACGTCTTCTCTCCAAAGGATCACCCGAGCAACGGGCACAGGTAGCAAGCTCGAGCCTCAACCTGAAATGGTGGTGGGACGCCCCCGAAGGGGTCAGTACTCTATACGGCTATAAAGTACTGGTGTGGCAGGCATCTAATAGATATACAACAAGTATTTCACACACAAGACCCTCAAATAGGGTGATAATATAGTTTAGGCTGTAATCCCAAATTAGCCCTTCAAAATATATATACTTACTTTATATAAAGTCAAGTAGTCGGCTCAAAGGCCCATGTTTATCACAAAACATTTCCCAACCCCGTGACTAATGGTCATGACATACATAGGGTCCAACCCTAATATAACTTCTCATTTCTAGAGTTCGGCTCGAGTACATCATCATGCACTCGCATCATAGATCTCCTACTTCATGTAATCATATCATAGATCTCCTACTTCATAAAATCACACCATAGATCTCCTACTTCATAAATCACACCATAGATCTCCTACTTCATAATATCACACCATAAATCTCCTACTCCATGATTTCACAATTGACACTTGAGTCTCATTCAAGTTCATCACAAACAAACTCAAACCTTGAGTTTGATTCTAACACATTTAGGGCAATCCTTAACTAGCATCACAATACTATTAAGAATATTCCTGCAACTCATTTATCATTAATGGTAGCCCCTCCATATCAATAGATATGTGGCAGCCTCCCATGTGTTAAGCATCGTCATGCAATTATACATTTACATACACATAACATTCATACATGAGTTGGAAAAGTCAATTTACCATATTAGCATACTTCTATCTCACATGACCCCATATTCATCAATATGGTTTCAATTCATGATCAAGTTCATTACTTATCATTCATATCATGTTCAAGCATATTTATTCACAAAAACATGATTTAAGCATTTAGGTAATCTCATGCATAACCTACAAGTTGTAAGCAACTAGATGTCGGTCCTCACCTCAAATGAGCTTTAAAACTTTCCTTCTCGATCCAATGACCAAAGCCTCGGCCAAGGAAGATTGAGGACTGATTCCTTGCTTGGAATTGAGTGTTAAACAGCCTCTTCAAAGTGCTAGTTCAACTCCTAACCGAAGACACAAAAATAGTCCCTAGAACGGGTGTTTCCCGACGAAATCGTTCCCTACACTACTAGAAAAAGGTCTTACAGTGACACCAAATTAGTGTCACTAAAAGCTTCTGTGACACTAAAAAAGTGTCACTGAAGGTGGGCGCTAGTGACACTAAAAAACTGTCACTAAATTGTGACACTAAAGTATCACCATACGGTGACACATATGCGACACTACAATTCTGCGACACTTTTGTATCGCATATGCTAATGACACTGTGGTATCACACAATTATATTTTCCATCCAAGCAAAATGATAATTTAGTGACACTTTGGTATCACTTTGTTTTGTATTGTTTCAGCACTGCATAACAATTATAATTTAGAAATTTTAAATGAATTATAATTTGAAAATTCCAATTCTATATTCAGTAAACCTATAAATCTCAAACCATCAAATATCAATATTTAGAAATATATTCAGTAAACTTCATTAAATCTCAAAATATAATTTAATACCAATTTAAAATACAATATTCATTTCAAACCTAAAGCTACATTGCAGTGGATGTTTGCATTCTAGGTAGGCAAACCCAAAAATTACTGGCTGGAGCCTCGACAACAAATCCAGCAACATCCAATACCAAAGTGATCATTTTACAACAGAGTTAATGGAATTCTAAGCAACTACACGGTTAGTCCCAAAAGGTGAGCCGCCTACGCGTCCATGTCCTACATATATATAGCAAAATTAATTGCACAACGCCAATAACATGCAATTCGGAATTAAACATCGTCTTCACATCATCAAGTCTTCATAGCAGTGGCATCCATCAACACTGAAAAATGATTGACAAACCCTATTAATGATACAATAATAAACACATTTTGGATCGTGTGTACTCTAAAACTAAAACATCAACATTTTCAGAATCATTTGTACTCTAAAACTACAACATTATGAGTTCATATGTGCTCCATGTTTCCATTTCACCCTAACTAACATTATATTTGTATTAATGTTGGTACGGCTGCATGAAATACAATGTATGACACTAAAACTGAAATGTCATAACAGAACTAAAGTCTGAAAACAGAACCAATGTGACATCGCATTCATATAATATCAAACTTATATTATTCACTTTTGAACTATAAACTTACTTCTTATCAAAGTAGCTGCATACGAAGCCCACTCCTCACGTATTCCCAATATATCACCTTCAGTGTACTCCTTTATTTTAGAGAACTTCAATAACAAATTACAAGTTATATTATTAGCATTTATTTGAAAGTACAGATCGAAGTAATAAAACAAAGATTCCAAAATGACTCACATTTTGCTTCAAGACTTTGACATCTGATACTATATCTTTCATATACATCATAACAAAATAACCACACTCCATTGCTCCAGCTTGCTTAGGGCACTGCACATATTAATCCAAACGGGACCATCACTGACTTGAAATATAAAACCAAACTCACAATGCCAGATTGGAGTTATATTCTACGAGTCTCTATTACAAAAATGGACAGCAAAGAACAATTTTTCAAAGAAACCGCTAAGCATATACACAATTTCATATGTGAAATGCAGGAATATATATTTATTTAGGGAAACAATATGTTTATTCCTATCATTAGCACAACTACATTTTTTACACAGATAATATGTGCAAATTGCATGAATGTACACCATTTTTTTACTTCCAAGCTTTAAATTAAATGCACATACCATGACTCGCACCCATTTCAGATTCATCCTGTTCTTAGAAGTTGAGGCGTGATGAATCCTCACTCCTCTGAAAACATAAGAGATAATGCCATTATTAAAAACAACTTTAATTTAAACGGCCTATGAATTATATCACACAAAAAACATATAACGTTTAACTTGGCATTTTACTTAACTGGTTCACTATTATTTCCAAATCTTCTGGTGGAGATCCTCCTATAGAATCCAAGTAATACACCGTTTGCATTGCCAGGTCAATTGCAACCAACACCCAATGATTGCTACATATCACATGTGTATAAATATCTCATACAAAATAAATATTGAGCAAATGAGCATACACCCTTACGTAAAACAAAACTCATCTACAGTTAACTACTGATACATCTGTGACAAGTGATAACCAGTGTTCTTGATCTATTGGCATCTGGCTGGGAACTTAGAAAAACTAACTCGGAGGTATCTAAAACCTAACCAATCATACCCAATATGTTCCACTCAAAGTAGTAGGAAGGGTGAGATCTACACCAAATTGATAGCTTGGCTTAATAAGACAACATTTTCCATACGTGACAATAATTTACCCGGTATTATAGGGGATTAATGTGATCTGTCCAAGCAACGCATTGCCTAAAAGATCAGCTATGTATTGTGACCTTCTTGTAACCGATTGCAGCGATGGCTTCTTTGGTATGCACACCGCAACAGAAGTACCAAACTGAACCAGTATCTCCCCACTTTCATTCACCATTTCTTCGTGCAGGTACCTAGTATTTGAATGAAGTATTAAGTTACTAATGATCTAGCTAGAACAAGTACAAACTTTTTAGTAAAAAAAAAAGTACAAACTACTACTTCAAATTATCAAATAGGAACTTATTACCTCGCCCAAATCTCAACTATAGAGTTTGTAACCTCCTCAAAGTTGATGACCAACTGGCAAACATCCTTGTTAAACACAGATTTAGTTTTGAACCCAAATATTTCAGCATCTTGGCTGATTGTGCCTTCATCACCTAAACAGTTCTCAACCAAAATGGAAAACATCTGCAAGTTAGCACTTTGACCTCTTCTCTTTTTGGCAACCGACCTAGTCCTTTGCATTTTTACTGGGGCTTTTGCTTTCATTTTTACCCTCTTCTCTTTGACAACCACCAGACCACACCTCTCCAGCTCTTCATTCACATCCTATGTAACACAGAGATAAGTTAAGCATGTGATCAAATTGGTGATTAATACTAAGAGACATTAGCAGCAGGTGGTTGAGGAAGATATCTAAGAAGGATATACAATTTCATTTCTTGTTTACATTACCTTTATGTTTATAATAAGTTCATGTGAAAAAAAAATCTAAACATGTTTTATCAAACTCCAACTAAAATTTCATCCATATAATTTTATAACTCAATATGCAATTCATTATCAATCGTTGGAGACATTAAACTCAAAATTAAGGTATTCTCATGCTCAAAGCAGACAGTTATATGTGTGTGCTACCTCCTTGGAGCTTTCAAACTTCGAAAGAGGTTTTCTATCGTTTTTGACATTCTGTCTTTCAAAACTTTGAGCCCGTAGCAGAGGCTGCTCTTCATCTTCATCCATATCCTATTTAACACATAGTATATGTTAAAACATGTAATCAAATTGGTGATTAATAATACCAGCTACTCTCAAATGTACTTTATTAAGTTTTTGTTTGGATGTATTTCTTTAATTATTTTGCCCCCAATACTTTCTTTTTTTCGATCCGCCACTGTTCTAACCATCAATAACTCACAAATAACAATCTAGTTATTATTATAACTTCACAAGGCCGAGAGTGTACTGCTCATGCAATGTTCAGTAAATATTAACAACTCAAATAACAACGATTCAACGCAATCAGGGATATCAAATGCCAAAAAAATCCATATGAAGAGAATTAGGGAAAACAAACTGAAATACAATATTCAGTTGAGGCTAAACCACCCAGAGATGTTTTCATTAAAAAATCAGGAAAATTAGATTTGTATGCCCCTTATCATTGATCTATTAGAACAAACAATACCTATCTACCATAGCTGAAAGAAAGAAAAGCATTTGTTGATTCATTCTTAGAGACAATATTAACTAATCAACGAACTTCAATGAAACAGCCCTCTAATCCCAAAGGCATACACCCAAATCCCCTAAAACAATACAAATGCACTCAGAGGTACTTAATAATTCAATTATCATAACAAATCAAAGAAAAGCTTGAATACTATAGATGAATTTAATAAACAAGGATGCTAGCCCTAACACCAGTATGCATCCCATTACAGATTTCAAATATAAGCACTGAAAATATGCTACTTCCAATGCCTCATGAACATTGTGAAGCTCTAAAGAAATCATTTGATAATTGCAATCCATCCACACAAAAGTTATATAAAAATACAAAAGCATTTTGAGAGCAATATGCTTTAGCACTCGAAAATTGACAGTGGTAATACTCTTATCAATGCTTGAACCATTAAAATCATGTATAAGGGTTTGAAAATCATTCTCATGAGTAAATACTAACGCTAATCAAGAAATGTTGGTGAAATTTAGTGCACACACTTAATCAGGCTTACACACTTGGAAATTAGAATCAAATGAGTTTAATAAAAACAGTGAAGTACAGAGAGACGAATGACATACATAGGCGAAGTAGGCTCGTCGCTGAAATTGAGAGGAGAAGTCGCGCAAATTCAGGAGAGTTCCAAACCAAGAAGCTGTATCCGTGGCTGAGTCCAGTTGTAAGACGAGAAGACAGAGTTAGGCGGCTTGGCAGTAAGGCGACGGAGAAGGGTGACTAAGTACTGCTACAATCGATTGACCTCTTGGAACGGTTCGTGTTGTAGCTCTGGACGATGAATCTGTCGGTAGACATTAGCGACGGAGTACGGTGATGAAGTTAGTCAGCGACAGAAAAATCGATCCATCTCTGGTCTGCAAGAAGACGGAAAAGAAGATCGATCTTGAAGTATACCTAGGGTTAGTGCGGGTAGAGCTCTCAAATTGAAGAAAATGGATGGTTAGTGCGGGTAGAGCTATGGAATAGAAGATCGAAAATAGATAGAGTAAATTAAAATGGGTATGTGAAAAAACCTAAGTGTTGGGCATTAAAAAAAGTTTGCACACACGAGTCCGGCCCAAGTGTGAAACGTTCCGTATTGAAAAAAAAAGTGTCACTATTTGGTTGTTAAATTTTTTTGTTACAAATCAGTGACGCTTGTGTATCATTAATGACATTTTATCAGAAAAGTGTCACTATAAAAGTGTCACTGTAAGCCTGTTTTTTACTAGTGCTAACCTTTCAAGGTTTTGTCTAGATTAGTATCTAACTTTTCCAACAATTAAAGTCACTTTATAATAACATTTTATACACTTCAATCAGTGTATAATAGTTATTCAATCATTTATATGGTTTAGACAATAGAGAGGAAGGTTTTGGATTCAAACTTACTTTGAATACAAAAACGTATTCTGCGAGGTCGTGTTTTGCTCGGTCGATTTGGAAGCCTTCGACTACTCCGATTGATGCAAACCAGACCTTCACGGATTCCTCGTCTTGAGAGATTTCTTTTGGTATCTCGCACGCCTTATTTGGATGAGTAAATCTCAAGTTATGGCTCAAACAATCAGAGCTACGCACTGAAGAACGAACCTGCGGACTGCTCTCCTCCTTCCTTCTCTCTTGGGTTGTGTGGATTCCCTTGCTTTCTTATCTCTTTGGGGGTTCGAATGGGGTGTAGGGGGAGTGTATTAGGAGACCCTAAACATTCTAAAAGAGTATGTGGCTCACAAAAGAACATGGGAGATATTTGGTTTGCAATCAAATATGGGGTGAACCTCCCCCTTTTGTTTTCTCTTGGAGTTTTTGTGCATGTGAGCCAAGAGTCCGCCCCATATAGTCTTCTCACCTCTTTTCATTTGTTTTGCAGGTGCTAAGTCCATGTGGAATGGTTCCCAATTGATCCCATTCAACTTGGAGTCCAAAATATCTACCAATACTTCCAAAAATGGGAAGATGGGTCCTATTGTTTTATCTTTTGTCAAAGATGCCTTTTTGTACTCATCCTAATTTATTTACAGTACAACAAGTCAACTTCCTTCATCACATTATTGATCTCCAATATGTGTAGGTTCATCTCAATAATTTACTTGATGGGTATCATAGAAGAAAAATAGTACTCTCATTATTTAGCTCAATAATGTCAAAGATGGGGCTATAGGCATTTGTATTATTCTCTAATCATTCTATCACTTATTTTGACATTTGTCATACATATTATTGGGCTACTAGCCGTGTGGGTCACTCCCGAGTGGGTCTAGAACGCCATTCTTGAATACTTGCTATTTTTAGCAGGTTGGGCCCGAAATAATGTTTGGGCCGCCCGACCTTCCTCAAATTGTCTTGAAAGATTATGTATCACTATTTAGATAATGTTGGGCTCTTTTATTTATTAATAAGTCCCGAATAAGTATTTTCAAAACCCGACACTAATATACGAGTTTGAACGGTACGATATTCAATCATGCACTACGTAAACATTAATCGTTTTACAATTACTCGGAAATTCAATACATAAGCTTGGAATTTAAATTGAATTTTCAAGGACGTTCGGGTGCAGTGTCACATCTTGCCCCTTTAACCATGAATGAGCTTAAAAATACGGTCTTTGATCTCAGTAAAAACAGTGCCTCAGGTCTGGATGGTTTTAATGGTTACTTTCACCAGGTTTGTTTTGAGATCATAAAGGATGATCTCCTGAATGCTGTGAGGGAGTTCTTTTGTGGGGTTCCCATCCCTAAAAGCATTGGTCATACTTTTATTACTTTTATTACTTTTTTTTTGTACTTTTATTTTTAAGGATTACCAGCATACCTGCTTTCAAAAATTCAGACCCATTAGTTTGAGTAACTTGATCAATAAATCCTTACTATTATTCTTACTACTCGTGTTACTCCTCTTTTGGGCATATTTATTTCTAAAGAACAAAGTGCTTTTCAAAAAGGAAAAGAAATTTCAGATACCATTTTAGCTATGAAAGAAGTTACTAACTGTCTGCCTAAAAAGTCATGGGTCAGAATGCCTTTTTAAAAATTGATGTGATGAAATTTACCAAAAAAAATTGATATGATGAAAGCTTTTGAGCGGATCTCCTGACCTTTTGTAAAATCTGTTCTTCTCAATCTAGGCTTTCAGTCGTTTATAAATTTGATTTTCAACAATCTCAATAGCACCTGGTTCTCTGTTTTAAAATCTCATTGATTGTTTTAATCAACAATCAATGATTTTTCCAACCTTCTCGCGGTGTTAAGCAAGGAGGCCCCCTTTCCCCTATTTTATTTATTAGTGTTGCTGAGAATCTCAACCATCTTTATACTATGGGTGGAGGCAAACTTTATTATTCTTATGTGGGCCTCCTTATTATTTCACACTTATCTTATGTTGATGACCTGATTGTTTTATCTAATGGCAATAAGCACACTTTAAGGAAATTGTTCAATCCATTGGCTATTTATGAAAAGCGTGCCGGTCAAAAAATCAATTTTGACAAAATTGCTATTTATTTGGGACCCAAAACTCCTCCAGGTACTATGAACATGATTCATCACATTTGAAAAATGAAAAGTGGTTCTTTCCCCTTCATGTATGCGGGAGTTAACGTTTTTCTTGGAGAAATAAAAAAATTACTTTTCTCATTACATTATTCGTATTGATAAAAAACTAAATAGCTGGAAGCATAAATGCCTTCCCCAAACTTTTAAAATCATTTTAATCAAACATGTTCTCACCAGCATCCCCCTTTTTTCTATGGCCTCCTCTAGAGTCCCTAAAACCATATATACGACTATTGAGCAACGTTGTAATAAATTCTATTGGAGCAAGGACCAGAACTCCCTGAGCAAGTTTAGTTGGAGGTCATGGAAAAACTGTTCTTTCCACTATAACGAAAATGGTTTGGGTTTTCAGAGGTTACAGTAAATCCATAAATGTTCCTACTTCAAACTATGGTGGATCTGTGGAAAAAAGACAAAAATCAAAGTATATGGGTTGTTATTTTTAATTCTTTTCGTTCATTTCCAGCTCTGTAATCTGAGAGTCAATGTACTCTGTTAGTGACATTTATATTGCAAAAACTACCGTTTTTGTTTATAAAAGGAGCATGTCCTTTTGAGACTCTGATTGGAGCCCCTTTGGACCTATGCGTACCTATTACCCGGATGCCATTGACCCAAACATTATCATAAGGGAGACCTACAATGATATAAACAGACATGTTGAGGCCCGCGGCTCCCCCATGACATCCGACTGTCCTTGACTAGCCTGCTTCCTATATTTGATGATGGATCGGATGCTACCATCTGGAAGAAAAACTCTATCAGGGGTTTTACATTTCACACGACCTATGATGAGATTAGGGATAAGAGGTGCAAAGATAACAGTTTCACCCACATATGAAAAAAACTGATCCCAAAATAAGTTTCCTTTTTCCTTTGGCTGCTTTTAAATAACTTGGTGGTTACTGTTGTATCTCTCACCAATATGGGTTTTATTGGTCCTTTCAAATGTCCTCATTGCAGTCACTGGGATTACTTGGATCATTACTTCCTCTGTTGCCCCTCTCATACATTCATTTGGGAACATTTTGAAATTCCTAATCACCGGTTGAATGGCAATTTGAAGGACAATATTCTACAATGGACCTAAAATAAAAATTTCATTTGTTATGCCACTATTCTTCGGAACCTTTGGAAAATGAGAAACGCCACTCTCTATAAGGATATCACACCTAATAACTCTGAGGCCATATACAACACACATAGGGATCTTAGTAATTTTAATGTCCCTATCACCGTGGAAAAATCCCGTAAGAGTAACTACCCTTCCATTGTTACCTCGAGATCTCTTACGATTAATCACTTCATGTTAAATATCGCCCACTCCCCTAATGGTCATACCCACAACTTTGATTTCATCATTCGTAATCACAAAGGGGAGAAAATCACACACCACTTTCAAAGCCTTTTCAACCATTCTTGGCATAATGCATTCATTGAGGCTCTTCTTTCCTTTCTTAATTTATGCAGGCACAATGGGCAACGTTTGAACGTCATTGAGATCTCGAATCGCCAAGTGCTACAGTCATTAACCTTCACCGATTACCAAAACACGGGACTTTTTTGTCTGGCAAGCCAAAATACGGGAATGAGAATTAGGGTACCAAAATACGGGAGTCGGAACTCCCAATTCCGACTAGGGATTAGGCTTAGATTTTCGAATGGACCTCCTCCTCCTGTCGGATTTGGCAATTCCGACAAGGTTGAGGAACTATTTGTTTTGTTTCGAAATAAAGTGAATTGGGTGTTTTACCAAAATATTTTGAAAAAATATTTGTTCCACTCCAGTCGGATATGCCACTTCCGACAAGGGGTTTCTTTAATTTTTTATTTTTAAATTCCTCGTGCAATTATTACTTCTCAATAAAGTTTTTTTAAAATAAAGTTTTTTCAAATAAAGTAATTCCTATTGGAATTGTTAATTACGAATGTAAAAGTTTTTTTTTTTTAAATTCGTGTCATATTTTTTAAAATGAAAATTATGCATTTTGATTTTTTGAGTTACAAAACATTGATTCATTTATTTTATTTTTTAACCCATGCATATCGTGAATTAAATTAATAAAATAAAATGCAAATTTGATTTTGTTTTAAATGCAATTTTTGTAATTTTAATGGAAGTGAACAAAACAAATGTAGTGATGGTACCATGGATTAAGACCATGGCGCAATTACGTAGTCCAGCCCATAAACGGGATCGGCCCTCTACGGGACCAGCCTAATTACAGGATTAGCCCATAAACAGGATCGGCCCTCGACGGGACCAACCTAATTACAGGATTAGCCCATAAACAGGATCGGCCCTCGATGGGACCAGCCAAAGTACAGGATTAGCCCACAAACGGGATTCATGGTATTATTGAATATATTTCTCCCGTTTGTGGGCTAATCCTGTACTTTGGCTGGTCCCATCGAGGGCTGATCCTGTTGATGGGCTAATCCTGTAATTAGGCTAGTCCTGTCGAGGGCCGATCCCGTTTATGGGCTAATCCTGTAATTAGGCTGGTCCCGTCGAGGGCCGATCCCGTTTATGGGCTAATCCTGTAATTAGGCTGGTCCCGTCGAGGGCCAATCCCGTTTATGGGCTGGACTATGTAATTGGGCCATGGTCTTAATCCATGGTACCATCACTACATTTGTTTTGTTCACTTCCATTAAAATTACAAAAATTGCATTTGAAACAAAATCAAATTTGTATTTTATTTTATTCATTTAATTCACGAAATGCATGGGTTAAAAAATAAAATAAATGAATCAATGTTTTGTAACTCAAAAAATTAAAATGCATAATTTTCATTTTAAAAATTATGACACGAATTTAAAAAAAAAAACTTTTACATTCGTAATTAACAATTCCGATAGGAATTTAAAACTTTATTTTAAAAAACTTTATTTTAAAAAAACTTTATTGAGAAGTAATAATTGCACCAGGAATTTAAAAATAAAAAATTAAAGAAACTCCCTTGTCGGAAGTGGCATATCCGACTGGAGTGGGACAAATATTTTTCCAAAACTCCTACCTCTAGTCGGAAGACCGAATTCCGACTCCCGCTTTTTTAAAAAACCCTAACTTTTCCCGTATTTTGGCAACACATGCTGATAATTCCCGTATTTTGGTAAAACACCCTTCACCGTGTCTATCAATGGGAGTCCATCGATCTTTGTTATATCTTGCATTAGGAAGATTCTTCATCAAAACCAATGACACATGTTCCAGATCTTGCTAACAAACAGCAAATGCCATTAGTTTAGGCATTGACGTAGAATCTTCACACTTCAAAAATATTCTCAAATTTGATGCAATTGTTTTTTCTTAATATCATATAATAATGTTATTATCTTATTTCCTTTCTCCGTAGGTTTTGGCTTCATGCCCCCTACATTGTATTTTCTTTTATGCTCATTAAATAAGTAGGTATGGTGTTTTCCAGCCCTAATCCCATCTTAAAGATAGTTTACCACTAGGGTCGAAAAAAAGAATCTCAATATAAAATTGAATCCACATGGAAGAAAAAAGTTAAACACCTACGCTCATGTCTCGAGTACCGATTACCGAACATTAAAAGTTAAAGCTTTAAATTATAAGCAGCATGGTTCATTTTAATGGGCATGCGTCGAATAAACGCTCCCCTACGTATCATTATCATGCCTTTAATTTGATTCCCGAAAAATGAAATAGAGTAGTTTCAAGGTGTCAAAGCACAAAAGGCTAATGTATCTTTTGATAGAATCTTTATATTTAAGCATCAAATGTTATTTCCTGAATATTAATTATTGTGCATTGACTTTCTATTTAGAAAAAAGATGTACCCACAATATTGAATATTAATTGAGCCGAGCATCTTGAATGAATTGATGCACACTAGCTAGTTGCCACCTTTTTAATCATGATACCATATAATGTCATCCATCTTTTCTTTTCTTAGTGGAACTCCAAAGTGGAAAGGCTCACAGACAACCCTTTTTAATCATATCATCAACGATATATATGCTTCGATCAATTCATTATTCATCCACCGTTGTGTACCTTAATTGTAGAGAAACTCAATTCTTTAATTTGTTACAAGAATTGAACATGCAATGGCACGTATGCCTCTTTTTAGTGTTAAATTTTAAAAGAAATACGCTCACACCGTGACCAAAGGGCTTCAAGCAACTGTCACACTTTGACGTTTGCCAACACACAACGTTGACTGTAATTATATTTAACTCCGTATTGATAAACATTATAAGAAGTTAATATTTTAGAAATTCACATTAATAGAAATAAAATAACATTTTATACATAATAATTTGATGATATATACAACAAAAACAACATCCAAGTCTTAATCCCAAAAGATTTTGATTATACTCCGTATATGTTAATAGAAAATTGTGATCAAAATAATGTGTGTGAATAGTACAAAAGTCACAATGTTGCATCTATTAAAGAACGAATGAAGTATATATCAAGTGGTCCCGGGGCAGGAGGGGGCCTTAGGCCCTCAGCCCCCAAAAGGTGGTCCCGACGTGGAGACAGGAAGGGGCGAAGGGGTGGGAATTTCCCAAGAAACAAATTCCAATTTATAGCGTATTATGTATAAATATTTCTAGCTAATTTATAAAAGGTAAATTCTATGGTACCCATAAGGTACCATACCTTTGTCCACATGGACCAATGAGAATGTAGCAGTTGAATTATTTAAATCTAAATTAAAAATGATAAAGTGATGTGGTCCAATCAAATGAATGATAAGTACGGTACCTCATATTTTAGAAAGCTACCGAAGTTGTCACCTTTATAAAAAACAAGTTATATTTTATGCTTTGGCTCTCTCAAAATTCTCAATACCCAATCCCAAACAATAGATTTCTCACCATCCATGGTTATGCATAGACCATAGATGGCAGGCAGCAGGCCAATGAGTAGAAGAGGTGTAGCTCGCTCGATCATCATGCGGAGTTATAACATGACCTAGCCAGCTACCTATTAGTTATGAAACAAGAAATTGCATTGTACTCTATAACTAATTAATTTATAGCCAAAATGTCATAGAATTAAAACGTGTATAATTTATTCCCATTTTAGGACCGATATGAGTTTTACATGCATTATAGGAGCATACTACCTAAGGCCAAGGATTGGAGCATACCAACTATAAATAGCACTGAGTAATCACTACAACAAAAATGACCTTTTGTAACACTTTAGTTGCAACATAATTTTTTGTGTTACATATAATATGTAGATGTAAAATTCAGCAACACTTATTTAAAAATGTTGCGTAGTGATCCGAATTATATAAATATGTAACACTTCCTAAAAGGTGTTGCATATTATTACTTTTTATGTAACATTTATTTGTTAACCGTTGCATTAATCAAGAAATAAAATTACGAACTAAGTTTATGCAACACTATTACGGGGTACTTTATAATTAAATCTGAGACTCCTATTCCCGCTTCCTGTTCCCGCTACTAATAACATTTTCCTCGCCCTAATTCAAGTAATCGTTCTCCCTCTCACTAGACATTATGCTTTTCGGTCTATCTCTCTGGATTGCCCCAAGTCTCTTCCTCTTCTAGCAGGTCTCTTCAAATCGGCGCTCCTAATAACAGTCCATACTGTTACTCTCTTCCTCTCGATCAAGGATTTCATAAATTCCATACATCTTCTAGCCCTAAGTTGCACTACGCTCTTCTTTATTCTAGAATAGTATTAGGTATGATTTTTTTTCGTATTTTGATGTTCAAATTAGATTCCAGGATTACGATTGGATTTTATGTTAAAGCCATAACGAGTGGCGTTCACGAACTCCGTATAACTTTGTATATCTTCTGGCCTTGAATCGCACCACGCTCTTCTCTAATCCAGAGTAATATTAGGTATGGTTTCTATTTCGCATTTTGATGTTAAAATTAGATTCTAAGAGATTACGATTGAAATTGTTAAAAGCAGAACTAGTGACGTTCAACTTTTATATTATTGAAATTGTTTCAGATTTGGGTATTGTTTGTAGGTAGTGGTGTTTGATTTTGATGTATATTTAGGTATCGTTTCAGATTTGACTTGAAACTAGAATTTTCATAGGTATTGTTAATATAGTGTATAACGCTAATTGTATTGTTATATTCAATCAAAGATTTTTAAAGAAGAGCTTACTGGGAGACGTTATCAAGGTGCCACACTTATTTGAGTATTTTGAGTTCAGCCGTTAACAGGTAAGTTCACTACCACCTGTACATGTTTGTTCAACCAAATGCAAGAAAGAAGTCTGGTTGATTTTTAATAGATAATTTTAGACTATTTGCTATTATGTGAACTATGTGAATTATGTGATGAGTTATTTTATTGCTAGATTAAGTTATGTTTATTATCTGGCATAGTCAAGATTTGTTAGTACTTTTGTTTCCAGATTTAATAATGTTTTCATTCAAACGTCACCATAAAAAAAGAACTAATACTTAAAGTGAAAGATTAAGTGATATGTACTCGGGAACTAGTTCCCTCAGATTAGCAGTTTTAGTTTTAGATAGTCCGATATGTTTAGTGGGTCGCTCCCCTGAGCTGTCGGATTGGCGCCATTGAGTACATATCACGGGCCCACAGTTAAAATTAGCCACAAAGAGTTTATAGAAAGTTTATGAGATCTCTTTCAGAAAGTTTTACAGAAAGTTGTTTTGAGATCTCTTTCAGAAAGTTTTACAGAGATGTTTTGAGAATAAAATTTTGAGATCTCTCCAGCAGTTTTGAGAAATTACTTTAGAAAATTTTTTCCTTTGAGATCTCACTCAGAATGTATTTGAGAAGTTATGTGTTAGTTATGTGTTCAGTGCATGCTTATAGCCTAAATTTATCTATTGATAAATTGACATAGACTTCTAGATATTTTTGTGGATCCATAGTGACTTACTAAGCGTAAAGCTTATCAGTGTTCTTTCTTCGAATGTACAGATACTAAAGGTAAGGTCAATGCCTAGGAAGATGATGAGGGAGTGGAACGCGTGCCAAGATGAGTTAACGGGAACGACCTTGGCGGCTTCTAGCTAGTTATTGTTTCGTTTCAATATTTCAGTATTATGATAAAGGGATTATTATTCAGTTATTTTATTTGAGGATTTGATATCGAATAAATTCCTGGATCCAGGTGGTTATCACATTTGCTGGTGATAACTATATTTTATTATATTTTTATTTGGAGTGGTTTTAGTTACTTTTGAGATTTTATCAGGGTTATTTTCTTAAATAGACGGCCGTTATACTGCAGTTTATTTTTAAAAATAGTAGATTAGTGTAACGTTTCCTTTAACCCTGAGAGGGGCGTTACATAGTGGTCTTCTAATAATTATCCCAGCTATTTACTATCCTTAGTTTTATTCAAATATATCATTAATTTGCAGTGAACTATCTTCTCTTTTGGAGTCCCTTAACATACTCTCGTCCTTCCCAAAGTTCAGGTGTTCATCTATTATCCAGGTTTGTTATTTTCCATATTGTGATTTTATTTAAATTCTTTTTAAATTTACCTTATCTATTTACTTGTGTCAGTTTATATATCTTCTATGTTTATGTTTATGATAATCTCATCATGTTATTCAGTTTTTGTAGATTTCTACATTATTTTGGATATTGTGTCATTTGTGTGCAACTTGAGATTTGGCTGATTTTGATCTATTATGCAATTAATGGTTTTAGCTACTTGATTTTGTTTTTCAGACTTATTTTGATTTATGGAAGACTAAAATCGAGTACCTATAGCGAGGCACTGCTCCTTCCTGGCTAATTTCAGCAGATTCTGGTCCTCCCTCATGGTCGCGGCACCGCCCTTCGGCATCTCAAACACCTATTCCTTGGGGGAGATCCAGGTGATGATGTAGAACTCCTCAACCCATGGGCCTTGTGAGAAGGCGGAGTAAGCAACATTTAATCTGAATTTGTCAGATTAAGGAAAAGATGCTCAAATTAAAACTTGCCGAAGTACATGCATGTACTTCAGTGTCAAGTTTGGTGGATAGTCATACTCGGAGAAAGAGAAACCCAAGAACGATCCTAATTATGTTCCTACTGTCAAAGAAAGTAGTTTATTAGACATGGTTGAAGGCGCAAATGTTCTGAAAAAGGTACACTTTACGTATTTTTGATGTTATATTGAATTACTTAAACGTACTAATGGTAACGTTTTCAATTCTGTAGAAAAAACAATTGTATACCACACCATTGTCACTTATTAGAGTTTTAAGGAGTAAACTACCTCAAGGCCTATCAAAAAGCTTAGAATGATGATGACTTTATAGAAGAAGTTCAATTAATTGGAGGTGATGATGATGATGAGATTAATGGTAATGAAATAAATTCAAGATCAAGTTAATTCATTTTCTTTTTTTCTTCTGTTGTTTTTGTAGTTTCTCTTCTTCTTCTTCTTTAGTGTTTTATGTTCTTCTTCCATCTTCTAAGTAACGCTAATAGTGAGAAGTATGCGATCTTCTTCTTTTTTACACTTGCAACTGAATTTTCCTTTATAAATAGAACAAGTGTATGCAATTATAACTTTTCCAAGCAAAAATGAAATGAGTGATCATGTGATAGGAATATTTTGGCTTAAGTAGGAATAAGAATTTTGTTGCTCTCTGTGGACATCAACCTGATAAAGTGAATATTATACTCTTTAAACCTTAGTTACTAATGAACTCTTCTATTAAGAATTCCATTCTTCTTAATATTAATAATTGCTTACAATTTGGATGGATTCACATTTTATTTCTTGCCAGTACCAGTGTAGTTCTACTTTATCTTTTAGTAAAGAAAAATTGATTGGTCTAATATGCAATCCCCTGCCAAATTGGGTTTTAATTGGCAGAAGACATAACTTGCAATGGAAATGGTGAAAAAAATGTGCATTCTGGAGTTAATCCTAATCAATATTTTAGGAAGGGATAATTGAGGTTAAGGTTTCTTGCCATGTAATAGAGGAGGATGCGTAGTTTGTAATCAGATTAAACACATAAACTACACCTTCAGTAAGGTTATTAGTTTCCTAATTTAGTTTAACCATCACTATTTCATTATATACAATACAAACACTTTTAGTAACAGTAAAAGTATACATAAATTTTGTGATTTATTTGTCCCAGGAAACTGCCCTTTCAAATTCTGATGACAAACATTTGTCAACTATGTTTGAATTACAGCGTAGGAGGGCTGAGGGGCGGAAATACAAAGAGTGTAATGAAGATACTGCTGCAAAAGTTGTAAGTCTTATGTGATCATGACTCTTTTATCGCCATTCTGAAAGATGGTGAAATGAGTTGTTAGTTTTGAGTTTTTATCATAAGTGATGCCAGTTTAATGCGTATTCATCTTTTTTAGTGTAGAGTGCTCTTGTTTTCTTAGAAATTAGAATGCTCGTTTTCAAGTTTATATTTTTGTACGTATTCCTGAATGAAATGGTGTAAATGCAGATTTGCATTGTTAATAGATTTTCAGCTTTTTTTTGTGAGAATTGCATTTTTGTAGTGATTGCTTACTGCTCCCCTTACTGCTCCTATGTGATTGCTTAATGGAATTTTTAGTTGTTTTGGAGTGTTGAATGTTTTACTACTCTAAGAAATAGGTAGAATTCTGATTTTCAAGATAGTAAGTGCAGCTTTGTTATTGCAGATTGATGCAGCTTCTAAGTGATGTTTTGTCACAGCAAAATAATGTCGTTTTTGTTGTAATTTTGAAGGGTACAACATTTAAGTGTAGCTACTAACTAAAGTGCACTTTTCTCACTCTAGAATTGCAGTTTCTTGCTTCAGAATTGCACACTTCTGTGCTATTAAGGTTCTGGTTTATTATTGTTGCAGCAATTTTGGATATTACTTTTATTGATTAATTGCATTACTTTTATTACTAATTACTTGTAAAAAGGGTAGAAACAAGTACTATATCAAATACGTAGTACTAACTTTCTGACATTTTCTCTGATGCAGAGGCACGTTGATTGGTGATGAGATCAAGTTTAACTATTTGGTGAAGACTGCAGTTCACTAGCACCAATACAATTTTATAGACTTATTTGATGTTCTTTCTACCTTTTTTTGTTGAGCACGTTTGGAAGGTTTTATTTAATTTTTTAGACCACTTCGACATTATGAATATCGCTCAGTGAAAGTTATGGATATGGAGCTATTATATTATAATGGATTATTTGAAGCCATTAATATTTTAATTGGATAAAAAAGCTTGTAAATGTGGCGATATATTTAAATATAAGTTCTGTTTACAAGATTTCATATGATTGACATGAAAATTATTGATGAATAATTGCTTGCCGCATAATATATGAATTTGATACTAAATGTGTTACTAATGAAAAGATCGATGCCAATACTTGAAATATTCAACATATATATAATTAAAAATGGGTTAAAATTAAATAAAAATTATGTTACATAATCTTATTAATGGTGTTACATAAAATTAAAAATGTTACCTAAATTAGAATTAACGGTTGCATATTATGAATAAATGTTGCAAAAGAGCAAATAACAAATGTTACATAAATTTTATAAAGTGTTGCGTAAAGTCAAATTTCGGGTGTTGCATTAGACTAGAAAAATGTTACATAAGATTCATATTACTGTGTTGCAAAAAAGTGTTGCATTTGTGATACTTATGTAACAGTTCTAGAAAATGTTACGTATAATGGTGAAAAGTGTTGCGTATGACATTATGCAACGAGACCTGATGTAGCACCCTTGAAAGTGTTGCTATAAGTATTTCGTAACATTTTACCTATTTAATGTAACATTTTTCACATGTTGCATAATGTTCATTTTGTTGTAGTGAATATTTACAATATTAGCAAGATATGCTTGAACGTTTGGATAATGACACAAATAGGGAGCTGACTAGAGAATGGTTTAGATAATGGTTAAAGAATTTAAGGAAAGATTTTACTAAGACAAATTTACTACTAGAGTATGCGAAGTAAAAGTATATATAGATTTAGTGTTAGGTTGATCTCATTCAATTCATACTCATCATCATCATCATCATATCATCACCATATAGCTTGACTTTTGTAAGCGTCAAAATCAGTTAAATAAATCAAAACCGCCTGCCACCAAGGGAGTTAGGGGACGGCCAGTAATCTGCGGCAGCTCCGCCATTAATGTCTCCGCCGATGTTGCCGCAGCTTCCCACGCTTACAAGTTGAGTGCATTCCAATGGAACCAAGCACAACCCTTTGCTCCTTAAATCCTTTCCTCCCTTTTCTACGGATTCCTACCATTAGTTATCACCACATTATCAACTCTATATTAACCCATTGATCATCTTCTTCTCGATAGTAAAATATTAAACAAATAATCCTTGTAAAGTCACTAGCTTATACCATAAGGGTATAAGTGAAAAGTAAACACAAGATATTATTATTCGACCTAAAAATTAAATCTGTAAAGTCAAAGTGCGAATTGAAATAGGGGAAGAAGTGATCGAATAGTTTGGAAAAAAATAATGCATAATACTCGTATTTGCAGGGACGGATTTAAGGGGGGCGCGGGGGGCGATCGCCCCCCTTGGATTTTCAAATTTTTCATAAAATTTTCATACTTTAATTAGATGTATTTGTTTTCGCCCCCTAAACTTTTAGTTTTCAAAGTTAATACTCCGTATATAGTATTACATAGTGTAATACTTAATTGGGGATTTAAAAGAAGTAAAATCTAAAATAATTTAGATAGTTTAAGACTTAGCTAGGATGCCTATTATATAAAAATTCCTAGCTTTGTAATATTTAATTATATTTATTATATAATTAGTACTAAATTTTGTAAAAGATCAAACGGTATTAAATACCAAACACATTAGTTAAACAGTTTTTGGATCATGTGAAGTGAATCCAAATTATAAATGTTTGTTGACATTAAATTATACAATTCATTTAGTTCTTACTTTCTAAAAGCAATTTATTGCATAAATAATGAACTTTAACTTATTTTAGCATTAATAAAAATATAATATGCACCATATATATGAATTAACAATACTCCCTCCATATTTAAAAGATCTCTACACTATGGATTATTGACACAATATTTAAGGGGAAAATAGTAGTAGGGGTAATGAATAGTGTAGAAAAAGTATGAGAGAATGTGGAAAAGTAGGAAAGAGTAGATAAAAAGTAGAAATGTAAGGCTATTTGATTATTTTTAAAGGAAAAACTTATCAAAAAGGGAAAATGTAGCAAACTTTTAAATACATCCAAAAAGGAAAGTGTAGGGAACTTTTAAATACAGAGGGAAAATACGGAGGGAGTTCGATGTATAATATTATTCTAAAAATAATAATTTCATGCATACTATTGTAATATTAAGAAAACTTCTCATGACTCGTGAACACCTTCCTTGGTAGACAAAAACTACAATTCAAAAATCAATCCTTTATTCACATAAGATTCATGTGGTTAAACAAGATATAAGTTATTTAAAATGCATTGATTGATGTGTACCTTTTAAATTTTTTACCTTCAAATAAATTGAGAAATTGTTATATATCCTTTTATTTTCAAATGAATTTCCTTTGATTTGCAATTTATTATGCTTTAATGTATCCATAGTTTTTTCAAGAGCATTTACCATTACAAAATTTAAAGTTATTTTTCTACTATCAAAACTTAGAATGTAATAGATTTAAACGTTATAGTGTGTGTACAAATGAATTCTTTTGAATAAAAGTTCGCCATGTAGCGGAAAAAAACTTGCCCCGCTATACTAGCGAAAAAAATTCGCCTCCTACACAAACAAAAAATTTCGTCTCCCTTGACTAGAAATTCTGGATCCGTCCCTGCGTATTTGAATAGGTGTGACATATTTTACGTGTAAGCTTCTCTTTCTCATATTCGTAACATTTTTGACATTTAATGTTATAATTAGCGAGCTTAGTCCTCAATCTTTTTGTCATATAATTATAGTTTACTCAATCTTATTGACTAAACTAGACTGATTGTCATTTATGAAATGAAGAACGTTATCATTAGATATCTTCAACTTTAAGTGTTCAACCAACATTGTTGGTACTCCGTCCGGAGTAGTATTTTGGGTGAATTCGATTTTGCATTCCTCCTTTTGGAAGATGTTTGACTATGCACTATATTTTCAAAACCATTAATGTGTACTCTATTTTTTAAGTATAAAATTATTTGACTTTACACTTCAATCCTTCACAATTTTTGTACTGATGAAGTGCATATACTAATGATTTTCAAAATGGGATAGAAAGCAAACACATAAAAATAAAGCTTACAGATTGTTGGTGAACGTGACCCATGCTGCCTGATGCATTGCCCAAGTATGGGGTGCTTAATGCCTGCATAAACTTCTGGCTTCAGATTTAAGGTGTGGTTTGCTTTAGTTAAAGAGAAAGATATATAGTTTTCTTGATTTATGTTTTTGAAGTGAGACCTTTTTATACAGATTCTATACCACAAAGAATTTCAACTACAACTACTCTTGTACCTAAATTATCTTTCAAAATCCATTTGACACGAGAATTAAGATAGTAATATTATAATGTGTGTTGAAAAGAGAGAAATGTGTAAAATTAAAATGAAATTGCTTTGAACCACAATTTTTTTGCCAAAAAAGGAAACGGAAAAGTTATTTGGCACAAATGAAAAAGAAAATTTGAAAAATAATTCATGAACGAAAGAAATATTTTTAAGTAGAAAACAGACCCTCGCCCAAAATATTTCATCCGATGATCTTAGTAGTATGTTTCATTGAACTCGAAATAACTTTCTTGTTTCCTTCTTCAGCCATCTCAAAAGTAATCTTTCTTATTTTCTTTCAAGAAAAAAATGTGATTACATTTTAATTAAGAATTAATTAGAGTTACCTTCTAAAATGTTGAATAAGAGAAGGAGTCATAGAGACCTGACTTATTTTTAGAACTCCGTAATTTATATTTTATCAATGTATGAAAATACTTTAACATTGTTTTGTTTCACTCTTTTCTATTATTTTCTATTATGTGCTAAACTAAACATAAAAAATATACCTCGAGGGAGTATTAATTAATAAGAGGGGTTTTAAAATTCACCAGTTTTAAGTTTTAACTACTCCCTCAATCTCATTTCACTTTTCATACTTTCCTTTTTAGGTTGTCCTAAAATAAGAGTTACATTTTTCTTTTAGAAAGAAATATGTGATTTACCATATTTCAATTTATTATACATAAATATCAATCACAAATTTTACTTTTTTAATCACTCATTTAATAATTGTGTCAAATCACAGTAGAATAGTAGAATAAGGGAAAGATAACACGTAATACTATAATAGTAATAAAACTAACAAAGTTTCTAACAGAGGGACCTGAATTTGAGAGTGCAGGAATGTGATATACCCTATGGCTTCTGACAAGACGGAGGCTGTGTCAGTCTGTAAAAGAGAAAACATCAACACATTACAATTTACAACACAACCATTCTTGGTGTACACGTTTTTGTACATGCATGTGTCTGTGAAGCGCGGTCCAAACACATAAGTTGGCTTGTTTTTTCTGTGGAAAATTTCACAGACAAAACAAACCAGCTTTTGTCTGTGGACCGCGCTTCACAGACAAAAAAAAAAAACTTTCACAGACACATGCGTGTACTAATGGGTACAAAAACGTGTACAAAAGGAATTTTTGTACAATTTATACCTCAAATTCATCCCAATTTTGCAAGGTAATAAATGTTAAACAAATGTTCTAGTAATGTAGCAACATTATACTCCCTCCGTCCCGAAAACAACCTCCCGGTTTGACTTTCACACACTTTTACAAAATAAATTTGACTTTACTGTACAGTGCACTATTTTGCAATGTTTAAACACTGTTTGGCACTATTTAAACACTATTTGGCACTGTTTAAACACTGTTTGACACTGTTTAAACACAGTTTGGCACTGTTTATCACTTTTTTGATGTAGATAATTTTCCAAATAAGGAAAGTATTGAACTGTGAAGTTAATTTTGGGACATCCATTTAAGGAAAGTGGGAAGTTGTTTTTGGGACGGAGGGAGTATAATACAGTACATTAATACCTTCATACGATTTCACTCTTTCAAATAATGCGACTAACCCCGGTCCATGTTTTTGAATTTGCACACTTGTTTGTGGTGGAATGCTTAAGTCATTTCTACCAAGTCCTTTTTAATGAAAAGAAATATTGTTTCACAATTTAATGATAAGCCATTTTTACCTGAATACTTAGGCAATGTCCCAACAAGACACAAGTATATAACCCTGACACTTGGTTAATTCTAATAAAATAATAAATACAGTTGATTTTTTTTCTCAAAAGTGAGTTAATCTTATGAGGCCTGCTAGGGGTACACACTTTTTGTACACAAAAAGTGTACACTCGTCTGTCTCCCACAGACAAATTGTCTGTCGCGAGATGAGTTGTCTGTCCACAGACAACTCATCTCGCGACAGACAATTTGTCTGTGGGAGACAGACGAGTGTACACTTTTTGTGTACAAAAAGTGTGTACCCCAATCTTTTTTCTAATCTTATATAAACAAACAATGGCATACTTCTCATCTAATGTGTTTGGTCCCATTTACAGGTCAATTTACTTTTGATTGTTTCTGATTCCTTTTGTGGACCAGACAGCCATTGATGGGTTTGTGTCTTTGTATATTTGTGTTATCAAAGTTAATAAAGCAAAAGGAATTTTGAAGTCTACGGGAGTGCGTAACCACCACTCTTTTATAAAGTAAAGTAATTTTAGCCACAAAAATTAGAATACATGCGTGCGTGGCCGAAACATTAAGAGCCCGTTTGGTAGCACGAAAATCGGCTGTTTTGGCTGATTCTGTTGAAATTATGAAGTTGTGACTGAAGTGGCTGCATTGGTTGACTCTGCTGATTTAAGAAAAAATTATTTTTAAAATATATTTTCTTAATAAAATAAAGAAAAAATTATATGTAAACATAGCTAAAATGATCATCTATAGTAACTTCAGCCAATACAACCAAAAAAGTAACTCCAACCTTACTTTTTCTGCTTTTTACATAATTCAGCGCGCAAAGCAAAACTTACGTGTTTGGTAAAAAAGTTGGTTGATAAGCCTGATAAGCCGAAAAACAATGATGTCAAACGGCCTATAAGTTATTATTATACGGAGAATCTAAGTTAACAATTTTACTCGTGTTATTAGTTACCAGAAAAATTCACTTGGTTTTTACCAATTTTACTGTTTAAGTTCTTAGCTTCCATTATACGTAGTATACTACTAGAGTACTAGTAGTACATTTTACTTCCCTAGCTAATTATTTTGTGCCCTCTTTTTAGAGTAATAATAGTTTGAATATCTCAAATTTTGAGCTGCGTAATAGCTCAAGTAGTATGTTTGTAGAATATTTGTAGTAATAGTAATAATGTGTTTACATATACTTACCTTTCCAAATGGGGAAACAAGTTGGTGAAGAGCTGTGACTCTATCCCCTAGCTTCTCTTTCCTGACCTGCTTGCTTGAAATATATAATAATAATTCCCTAATTAATAAAATACGATAATTTAGCTACTAATCATCATATAATAAATCTATAATCTGATCGATTTTAAAGGCAGATCAGATATGTGTGAAAATACCTACGATATAAGTTTAAGAAAAAATACAATCACCTTTAAAGATGGCTGCTGGCTTGAAGCTTGATTATGGCTGACCCTAGGTCTCTTAGACGCTCCTCCAGTACTAGTGCTAGTGCTAGTGCTGTTACACTGTAAACATCATAATTGTTTCTTGTTATTTAGTTCTCAGGATAATCTTTTATTTCTGGTAAATTATACTCCGTATTGAAACCGGAGTTCCATTTTTATCACGTATTATAAGCTTAATTATCATAAGCATTCAAAGAGGATCATTTTTAAACAAGCAAAAATTTAAATAGCAATGTGGAGATGACAAATTCGTTATTGATATAACAAACTATATACTACGTACTATGTATGTTTTTGAAATGCATTGAACTACATTTTTAATATCTTGTGATTTCATTATTACTCCTATAATTTAGGATATGCGCCAATCACATAAAAGTGTAGTTTTTTTAATATCTCTAAATCCATTATAGTATTTGTTCATGATCATGCCAACATCTTTGATTGGTATGAGACTCGGATCCGGACCTGCAACCCCCTCTTTGGAAGATCAGCAGTGATGTCATTATCACAAGATATTTGGCATATAAAAGTGTAGATTCCCGTAATGTATGTTGTATGCATGTGCTCATTAATATAGTCTTACCACTTTAATCATAAAGATGTGTTTATTACTTAAATTAGTTTCACTCTCAGATTAGATCATGCTAAACCACAACACACAAGACCAGATCAGATTAGGCTTGATATCAACATTTGGGTGAGACTTTCACCGGAAAGTTTACATTTTGGTGGATTTTTTAATAAGACAAACTTATTACTTGTCAGCTATGTAGCAGCGATACGGGTACGCGGGGACGCAAAAATGCGGAAACAGGTACGGGATACGACAAAATCCAAAAAAGTAGGATATAGATACATGGATATATTTATAAATATTAGGAGTTATGGGGGTGTATTTATAAATATAAAAAAAATATGGGGATGTATTTATAAATATTAAAAATTACAAGTTTTTTTTGAAAATGTATACATATATTATCCCTTTACCAGTGACCACTGCCCATTATTCATGGCATTAACACATTTTACATTATCAAATTCATGAGAACCAAAATTAATATTTTATTAGTATTCAAAGTTCTTGGATAAAGGAGATAGAAAACAATACTCTAATATAAAAACTAAAGTTCTAATTAATACAAATTTTTCACTGAAGCATCTTGGATAATGTAAAATTTATTTTTAAGTTTTTCATTTTTTAAAAATTTTATTATTCAAATTTTGGGTAATTTTTATAGATTTTTTTGATACGTGTATCCGTCAGGATACAGGTATCTGGAATTTTAAAATAATTACTAAAAAAGTTGGAAACTATTAAAAATTGCATATAGGGCCCGGGAACGTACGGTACATGTATTCTAGAGTATCTGATACGGGAACCGTTTCCGATACGCTGATATGATACCCTAGTGAAGTATCCATGCTTCCTAGCTTGCCAGATATGTCCCCAAGTAATTGAATCATTATTCCCGCATCAATTGTAGTACTTTTTCTATTTGATGCCAAAACCCAAATAAAATTCAGTTTCTCGTATTTTTTTAAATCTCACACTACGTATACCACAGGTAGGGCAGCAACTACAGTGCAGTATAAGGTACCATGTACTACATGTGTGTCCTATGTGTTTATTATTTGGTTAAAACAAATTGAAGATATGGCCGGGTTGTCTTTGGTCTTCTGCTAGTTAGGTACTTGTAAATTTGTAATTACGTGCGTGCCCACCTAAATAGATTTGTGAATAAATATGTGTAATGACATCAAACTCTCGCACAACTTTGTCAGTATATTCTGTAGAGTTTTTGTGAATTCTCATTTTTCAAACATATACTCGCAATTGACACATGACATTATAATTAAATTCTAAAGAAGTTGCAAAACGTATAACTTTTTTTACCAAGCTAAAAAGTAAGACTAACTGTATTTTATTCCAAAAATATGAGTTATTATGTTCTAATAGAAAGCCAAATAATTTGCGTTCGATGACACCATTTTGACACTTCCAAAGAGGAGGTTACTAGATCCAAACCGATCATCGGATTCAAGGAAGTTAACATTTAACTACAATATATTCTATAATATAATTGAAAGCACACTAAAAATGTTCTAATAATAGAATAAAACAAAAAAAACATTTAGGAATCAATGAATCCCATTTTGAGAAACCCCTGACGATCATATTTTAGAAAATGTGCTATGCAACAACTATTTTTGTTCATCAACAGTTCAGTTTGAATATTTCATTCACATGCATGTATTAATTTTTTATTATTTTGTCTCGGATTTCAGTTTACAAGTACAAACACTATTTTGATTTCAATGAGGATTTTAGATTATTTTCAAATGTTTTAAATTTTGAGTTTTTAGTTCTTTAGTAAACTCGTGAATCGTGATGATTTCAGACTCCGCTAAATATATGGAATTTAATAAAAAATGAGTGGTTACGTACATGCCAAATGTTTGAATTATGGGATTAAAATGAAGAGATATTACCCAAAATGGGACTAAAAAGGTTTGAAAATTCCAAAATAGGACTTCCATGTTTTTATTCCCAAAATAAGACTAATTACTGTCATGTTTTGGCAATACCAGACTTCAAACATGGCAGTATTTTCCAAATTTGGCAGTAATTAGTCCTATTTTGGGAATAAAAACATGACAGTCCTATTTTGGAACTTTCGAACTTTTTTAGTCCTATTTCGGTAACTTTCCCTAAAATGAAATACGTAGTATTAAATAATAACTAGGTGTAATCTAGACAAAATCTTAATTAGATGATAAGACTAAAAATAACATATAAATACAATTTTGCAAATACATCCTCCGATCACATCAATTATGTTGTTAAATTGGATAAAGGATATATATATAGTTAATACCAAGATACATTAATTAATTAGAGGTATACATGATTGAGATTTGAGAAGGAAGAATAAATAATACTAGTACTATGTTGCGGATCAGGATCGGATTATATTTGTAGAACAGAGCAAGAAAGAATATTGGACAATCGCTTGATTGATGTATCACAAGTAGTAGAAACTAAAATAATAGTTAATCCGATCTTTTAATTTCCTTCTATAGAACACCAACACTTTATATATATGTATAGATTATAATTAATATTATGACATTATAGCAAAATAAATAATGTAAAGGGAGTGAAAATAAACACAAAATAATATTAACATGGTATCAGAGCCAATTTTGGTTGTGTTTTGACTGCTTGTTAGCACCCATGATTACAGATAGCTTGTTAAGGGTCTGTTTGGCGGCTACTTTGGCCCATTTATACACCCCTACATTGTCCAGTCCGGTTCGGGCCGAGGGGCGTGTTAAAGTATTTGTTCCATACCGAAAAGCTAACACAATTAAACACTATATAAGGCTTTGGACACTCTTATCAAGTTGACCTTTTAGGATGGAACCCAAAGTCTTAATATTATTCAATATTTAAATTATTGTAGGATTAATTACCTCGTATGAATGCTGTGAAGCATCTGGTCTGTTTTCCTCTTGCAGAGACTTACTATAAGGGCTTCTTTGGTGCTGATTCCTAGAAGAAGCTACAGAAGCAGTAGATGTTTGGAAATATCGGCGGTGGTGATCTTCTAGTACAAGAGGAATGGGATCCTGGCCGTACATCTGTCCAATCCTATCAAACTCATCATCTTCCTTAATTACATTATCAACAGAAGCAGCAGCAGATGATGATGGATTATGGTTATTATTCAAACCAATTTCATCATCCCAATTCTCCTCAGCCTTCTTGTACTGAAAATGACTCATACCAAACTTTTCATTTTCATTGCCACCCAATCCACACCTTAATTATGCATAAAACAAAAAAAACATCAAATTCATTATTTCAATCCATATTCCCAATTTTCCATCCTTCTTAATTAAACAATAAGCTAACAAATTAAACAGTCTTTTCCTCATACTACTTCCATTCCAAAGTCTCTTCTATCTGATCTCTTAATGTCCCAAAGAGCACATTTGCTAAGAAATTAAAAGACAGAAACAATACAAATTACAATTAAAAAGCTGGCAATACATAATGGAAAAGAACGGGTGGTAAAATGCATAAATGGTGCCTTAGTTATTGATATTGTTGTGTTCTGGTATCTTAACATCTAAATGAATCAAATCGGTATCATAACTATACATATATGTATCAATTGACAATATAATTCAAATTCCCGGCCAAAAAATCATACGTGGCGGCGGCCGTATTCTGTGCGTAAAGTTCACTTCACCTTCCTTTTGTTCACGTCATCACTCGAGGGTGGACTCTCCACATGGAATTTTGATCACTATGTAGAATTTTTTAAAGCAAATTTGAATAATATTGTCAATTGAAAACATGAATGTCAACCTTAAAATCAAGCAAATGTCCAATTGAATTGAAGCTCAAAGTCCAAAAAGAACAACATAATAAAAACATGATTATTAAAACTAAAGTGCTAATTTTTAAAGCCTCATGAAGTATGATCAGCTATGGAAGTCTATCTTTTTTATGGTGGATGCATTGAAGTTTGAACACTTTCATTTTACAGGTTTAACTATGAGAAAACTAAAAGTTAGAGAGAGAGAGAGATACATGAGGAGTTGGCTGAGTGGGCGTGGAAAATCTTGGCTTTGGGCTTCAGCCAAAGAATTGAAAGATCCATAGAAATGTTGATGCTGTTCATGAGACGGCGGCGAGGAGGACTGTAAGAACTGATAAGAAGAAGGCGCCGCCGGCTGCGGTGGCGGTTCCATGTTATTGCTTGCGTTGACCACCACGCTCCACCAGTTATTAGGGTTTCCTCCGGCCATCATTTGCCACTGAAATTGCTTCCCAATTAACAACCCACTAAAGACTACAACCTCCAAATCCACCACTGCATCATATCATATATAGATATCATATTTCTTTATTAAGTTATGAATGATCAAGAACCTTTCTTTTTTCTTTCTTTTTTGAAAATCAAAAGAGATATACTTTGGCATGGTATGGGAGCAAAAAAACAAACAAAAAACAAAACCCTTTTGCTTCTCTTTTAAGCTTTTTTGCTCTTTCAGCTACAAACCACTTGGTTTACATCTTTTCCCTGAATTGCACTCTCAAACGAGGCTTTTCTGAAGCTTTCATGGGTTGACAGTGTTTGCTTTTCACAGGATCAATAGTGTATTTTATGTCCCTCTCAACCATGTAGTGGTAGTATTTCTTACTTGCGGGGCTCATCATTTATATAAACCTTTTTTTATTTTTTGTGGGTTTATAATCTTCCCCCCTTGCTTTAGCTTTATTCTAAGGTGGGGACTCCTTGTCTGATCACTCCATATTTGTTTTTATGTTTATGTATATAAAGTGTGGTTCCAATGAGTCCGATCTTTAACGTGGGAATATGAAAACGTCCACATATAATCAAACGTTATGCACAATAGAAATCAGGAAATATTCTGATGCACTTTTTAACTTTGCGGTGACATTTTGATAAATATAATGTTTAACGGGAAAAAGTGCATCAGGTGAGCCTCATTGTGTATCACACTGGGGTAAATGTGGTGTTCTCACGTAAAGCATTGTTCACATTTGATTTTGAATATTAAGCAATGATTGCAATAAATGAAAGGTTATGATTAAAATTTCTCATTTTAAGACGGGTTCTCACTATATGTGTATGCCACATTAGAATAAATATATGTATTCGTACTCACTATAAGGTCTCTTATTGCGGGTTTCTCAAAATATTACTAATAGAAAAGTCATGGACAAAAAAGTGACTTAGTAATTTTTAGTGACTATAATTATGTTCAAAGATTACATCATAGTCACTACTTTATAGTAATTTTGAATATAATTAAAATAACTAAAAGATGCTAATTCATATTTCAGTACATGTTTGGGTATATGGCCAACATGGGGCAGAGCCACATACCCCCATCGGCCCAACAACGTGATAAGGGAACCCAAATTCGGGTGGCATGGGCCGGGCGGGAAAGGCTCCTTGAAGAATTGCCGGATTGCTATCGATGGACACCTAGCTTAATCTTCTAGAAGAATTGGCGGGAATTGCATTTCATGCACCATATATGAAAGATTTTATAGTTGAGGGTTAACCACCCAGGACCCGCTACATCACCACCACCACCATCATTTACCACCTTGTAGGATAAATACTTGTTTTTATTTTATTATATTGTAAATGGTTGACAACTTGCATTCAATAGCTTAGTTTCTCTCTCTGGTTTTTATGTATTCCTTCGGAGTAGAAGAGAGGCCATGGCTCAGGCTCAGTAAGGATGCGCTGCAATTCTTCTAAATCCATCTATAGAACTTGGTCCAACCTCCTACTCTTCTTGCTGTTGCTTTTCCCTCCTTAATTGCTTAATCCATCCATGAAAAGATATATAACCCATTAAAGATCCAACGAAAGCTCAAAGGAACATATTGGGCTATGAGCGCATTTGGTAACACTAAATTGGCCGAATAGGCTGTAATTTAAATATGAAGTGAAGTTCTAGCCCAAGTGGTTGGATTTACTGATTCTGCTTATTTTTTAAAAATATATATTCAAAACATATATTTTATTTATAAAATGAAGAAAAAAATATATGAAAAATAGGTAAAATGGTCCGCTATAGTAACTTTAGACAATTCAGTTTGAAAAATAACTTCAGCCATACTTATTTTGTTTTCTTATGTGCGGATTGGTTGATTAGTTCTTCATGAATTTCAATTCTTTCAAAGAACTATGAAGTACTACCTCCGTCCCGCAATTAACTTCCTACTTTGACCTACACACATATTTAAGAAATAAATTTGACTTTACTGTGGAGTGCACTGTTTAAACACTGTTTGACATTGTTTGACACTGTTTTGATATAGACGATTTGCCAAATAAGGAAAGTTTTGAAGTGTGAAGTAAATTTTGGGAGTGCCTACAAAGGAAAGTGAAAAGTAGTTTATGGGAGGGAGAGAGCATTAGAAATGTTGGTGCGGGCTGAAGAAGAAACCGGAGCTGAGGGAGAGAAGAAAAAGAAAAGAAAACGTAAAAAAGTAAAAAAGTGTCGCATGATTTGTCACGTATGCACAATGAGTCAATGACTAGGTAATTGGAAGTTCTTTTCAAAAAAAAAAGGTAATTGGAAGTTAACTTAATTGATGAACTAAACGAAGGTTTAAATCGAGCGTTTTTCATTTGAGAGGCTCATGTACTGACTTCTTTCATACATTACAAGGGGTTTTGACAGTTTTTCTTTAAAAGTATGTTGGAATTTAGGATTTTCTTAGTCAATATAATATTTTTAATGATTTGTGGTTCTGCCTTGGTATTATGACTCAATCCTGAAGTTAATAGTGAGACATTATAAATTAATCTGAAATATAACAAAGGTTATTAGTCTATGAGTCCGTTTGGTAATAGCCAAAATGCCAAATTGATTGCATTGACTGATTCTGTTGAAATTTATGAAGTTCTGATTGATGTGGCTGTATTGGCTGATTCTTCTGATTTGTGAAAAACAATAATTTAAAATACATTTTATTAATAAAATAAAGAAAAGAATACATGAAAAATAGCTAAAATGACCCTCTACAGTAATTTCAACCAATACTGTCAGAAAAGTAACTTCAACTCTACTTTTTCTTATTATTACACAACTCAGCCAGTAAAATCAAAAGTTACGTGTTTGGTGAAAAAATTGACTTATAAGCCTGAAAAGCCAAAAATGATGGCTGCCAAACGGCACTATATCCATCTAACGAGGAAGTCAGTTCGTTCATTACATTCCATCCCCATTATAGCTACGTTTACTAAATAATGTTTGAATTTGCAACCGATTCAGGTTGTGAAATTAAATAAGATAAAAAGAAATAAATTATTGAGGGTAAACATTAGAGATATACGTAGTACTAATCACGTGAAATAAGTGATAGAAGAACTGACTGACGCTATTTGAATAGAACTAAAAGTGTGCTAAAATGAGAAAGCACTTATGATATGATATGTTATCCTGATTCCTAAAGAGGCTCATTGTGTAGTAAAAGATAAAAATAATGATATGTACATGGCCAATATTAGAGAATTTTTTTAGATGAATAAGTTCTGATAATTCATCATGATAATGTGAGTAGTAGTGAACATGTTGGTGTACTCTATATATTTTCTCAAAAAAGGATGACACCTCATCCCTGAGGACCCCAAACACCGACCGGACGGCACGATGGAAGGATGTTAATTGAACTATAATCACAATCTGACAGATAGAGAGTGGGGCCCTGTCCCCGGTACTTGCAGAAGCCCTATGCATTTTTCAGCATAATAACCTCTCATCGCAGTTGTCGGGATTCGAATCCAAAACCTAACCCATGTGACACTGCCTCGCTACCAGTTGAACTACGCTCACCGGTAACAGCCACGTGAGACAAATTGAGGGCGGAGTCAAAATAATTACCCAACACAGATGTCCAAATTAATAGTGCCGCTGAGTTGGCACTTCAAAATATGCACATTGTCGGTTAAGTAATTTCTATTTGTAAAATTCTTACAACACTGCCCTCACGCAGGATCGAACTACAGACCTCCGAAATTTCTATGTTGGTGTACTCTATATATTTTCTCGAGAAGTGTTTAGTTCATATGAGTATGTTTTTAAATGGAATTTTATCAATTCAGGACCCGAAAGATGAACGAATTATCAATCCGGGACCTGAAAGATCAAATGCATCGATATAGGACCCGAATCATGAAAAACTATCAATTTAGGACCTGAATGATTGAAAACTACCATTCTAGGACCTAATGATGTTTTTACTTGGACTATAATTTGCCCCAGACCAGATCAGATCAGACCAGACTAGACCAGACCAGACTTGGATAGTTATAAAAATACAAAGAAACCAGACCTTACCAGACCAGACCATACCAGACCAGTTGAGACCAGACCAGACCAGATCAGACCAGACCAGCAAATTATAGTCCAAGTAAAAACATCCTTAGAAAATTAAAAAAAATTATTTAGTTCTATTAAACTAATAAACTTTTGCGAAGATAAGTTTATCAAAAATTAGTAGTGGAATTAATAAAAACTTAAAAAAATCAAAACCTATGAAAGTTAGGTCCTAAATTGATAGTTTTCCATCATTCGGATCCTATACCGATATGTTTCATCTTTCAGGTCCTGGATTGATAATTAATCTATCTTTCAAGTCCTGAATTGATAAAATTCCGTTTTTAAATCACAAGATTCTCACCACCAATGGTTAGTCAGGGGTTGAGGAACACTGTCGATTTAATAGAAGAGAAATAACAATGTTTAATTTATATCCAATTACTTTCCATTTAATAATTACATGTAATCCCATTGAACTGATTTAAGTATATTTCGATCCTACGTTTGATCATGTGTGATTTTCAGTCAACACTGTGTTACTCTCAAACTAATCCTAAAATCAAATCTTAGCAGCGACATTAGTAGGGCGGTATATTAGGGTGAGTCGGTACAAAAATTTGTTTGGAAAATTTGGGTGAGCCTAGGCCTCGATTGGCCCCCAAGCTACGCACGGGAACTCGCCTGATAATAATAAAGTTATTATTAATCATTAAAATTTATAAGTAAGTAAACATAGTTAAAGTTTTATTGAATAGTAAAAATCAAATTCTTGATACAAAAAGATGTATGATCGATTTGAGTTTAGTGTGAATGTTATTGTGAATTTAATTACAGGACAAAAATAGCATAATTTACATGAATCAAGTTATTATTAATCATTAAAATTTATAAGTAAGTAAACATAGTTAAAGTTTTATTGAATAGTAAAAATCAAATTCTTGATACAAAAAGATGTATGATCGATTTGAGTTTAGTGTGAATGTTATTGTGAATTTAATTACAGGACAAAAATAGCATAATTTACATGAATCGTTTTCCAACCTGTTATCGGATCCTATCATTTTCCTAAAGATAATGAATGTCCAAATATCAAATTAAGCTTTTCGTTGGGAGGGATGACTTCAATCAATCAATCAATTGGGAAACGAAATCACGGACTTGAATGATTTGGTGTCATTGCATAGACGGCACAGCAAAAATATACTACATGGAACCTCAATGGAAAGTTCTCATTTCCTTAAATGAAAAGTTATCCTACATAAAAACAGTGCCAAACAGTGTCAAACAGTGTTGAAACAGTGCCAAACAGTGTCGAAACAGCGCCAAACAGTAAAATTTACCCCTCAATAACTTTATTTTCTTAATATGTGTGAAAGTCAACCCGGGAACTTCTCTCTGGGACGGAGGGAGTAAAATATACTAATTCGTCCATAACTTTGAGAACAATTTTGTTCACCCTCAAATGAGGGTCAACATCACCCCATCCTATTAGTAGTACTAGTTCGTCCATAACTTTACCAACTTTTTTTGATATCTCACTAAATTTGTTACTTTCCTTTTTGAATAAATAAATTGTGATTCTAGTTAATTCTTTCTACTCTGCACAAACCTCAATCACACATTACTCTAAAAAAACTCAATCACACTATTTTTACTTTATTAATTCATGTGTCGATCAAACTTGGCAAAGTTTTAAGGGACGTAGGGAGTACCCGTGTGTCGGTCAAACTTGACAAAGTTTTAAGCGACGTAGGGAGTAAAAACACAGGTCGCCTTCATATTTTTCAATCAAATAATATAAATCGGACAAATATTAGCAGTTACAAACTGTCAAATGACTTGCATAGCATCTGAGAAAAGCTGAAGAAGATGATTGATATATACAGATAAAGGGCATATAAAGTTGCAAAAGATGAATGTTCAATAAAGAGGAAGAAGGGATGCTTTATAGCTAAGAAAAAAAGATTCTTGAAATAAAGATTGCAATTTTGTGAGTAAAGCAGGTCTTTTTCCTTTTAGGCAAATAAAACGTTCAAAATGGAACACTTTCACTTACTTTTCTCTGTTCATTTCACTGATATTCACTGGAGAATAAGATTATTACAAAAAATTTAAATGGAATGATGGAGTTGCATAGCATCAAGTATTCATTATGTACTTCCTAGTGGTGGAATCCCATGAACGGTTACCTCACCTTCCATTCAAAATTGATGGTTTCAGAATGTGATGAGTCTGCAAAAATGTCATGTGAACATAATTGCAACCAGAAAATTACATTTTTTCAGCCTTTTAGATAATACGGAGTATATCAAATAGGTAGAGAACTAAAGAGGCTCGTTTGATAACAGTAACCGACTCAATCTACTGAATTAGAAAGAATTGTATTTAAAAAATACTCTCTCCATCCCACTAACTATGAGACAAGACGGAATGACACACAAATTATAAAAAGTGATGTATGTGGTTGATATTGAATTGATAAAATAAGAATAAAGTAAGAATGATTTAGATCCACTTTACCAAATTCGGTATGAGACAATCTTAGTGAGATGAATGAAAAAGGTAAAATGGGACAATCTTAGCGGGACGGAGAAAGTACATTGTATTAACATAATAAAGAATACTCCGTAATTTACAAGGAAATAACTAAAATAATCCTCTACACCGACATCAGTCTATTGAGTTGAAGACTAACTTCAACCTTAGATATGTTGATTATTAGTTATTACACATTCAATCTCCCGAAGGTCCAAAATTATAGGCGGAAAACCTAATAAGCATTTTAGACATAAGCATCGAGCAAACTAATACTCCCTCCGTCCCAAAATTATTATCACGTTTGGTTTTTCACACAGATTGGCACTGTAGCGATACTGTTTGGCACTGTAGCGACACTATTTGACACTGTTTTGCACTGTTGGTATACATTTGTTTACCAAATAAAGAAGGTAAAAAAACGAGAAAATTATTTCGGGACGAACCGAAAAGGAAAACGTGACAATAATTTTGGGACGGAGGGAGTGCATACTAAATTCACGAAAGCATTAAGTAGGTATTGTCAACGGTAAATGTTGTGATGAGGCGGCAGGAGATGACATACTAGACGGAGTATGGGAGGTTGCAGAGTAAAGAGAGAGGGTGGGTAGTACTAGCAGAGTTGAAAAATTAAGGTATCCGCATGTGGGAAGAGTAAAGATCTAGAAAGTAAATTGATCCTATATCTCGGTAAGTAAAGTCTCGATAAGGCAGCTGCGACGGAACCAAACATTCCAGCCCAGCTGGTTGTGAGGTTACCGTGCCTAGTAGAAACTCAATGAAGTGAGTTTCAGTCCTAATTACTCCAGGCTCCCCCAGCCCCCTCCCCCATGAAAAAAAGAAGAGTTACAAATTTGATAAAAATTAAATTGAAGGGGTTATCAAACGGTATCAAAGTTTTTTTTTGGACATTCTTCTAAATGTATTATAATATCTGCTCTAGTTAATGTCAACATCCTTGATTGGGATGAGACTCGAACTTGCGAACTCCTCTTTGGGAGATCAACAGTGATGCTATCAGACTGCACCGGCAACCATATCAAAATTTATATATGCCGAGAAAAAACTATATTTGGAGAGGTCAAGCTTAAGACCTTCACTTATTATGTGTCAAAACCAGATCACAGTTGCTCTGTACATACAACCATTCACTTTTCTTTTACTTGCAAAATATTAAGAACCCAATAACCAATATCAAACCAAAAGTCAAACAAAACAAATCCAATGAATTCCACTCGAAAATAGGATCTGGGAAAGACAAAATGAATGCACTTTAGTTATTCTCGACACCACACAAATGCTATTCTGATTTTTAATCATCATCTTTTTTGTCAAACACTAATTATATATACTTGATATATATACCAATTCAACGTAGATCAGATTAGTGGCGAAACCAAAACAGTTCATTCATTCTATCTCTCATACTAGCTATTCTTTTCAATGTCAACGCACCAATCTACCACTTGTACCATTTTCTTTATATGGACAAAGTAATTCAATCGGTTTTCAAATCATTATTTTATACAAGAAATTAATTTATATGACATCTGTCTTAGTAGATATTGCCAGGTTCGTGCTTGGTCTGCAATAAGAAAGTGAGAAAATTGAGTAATTGCGAGTTGGGAAAGACCATAGAAATAAACAAAATCATAAGTTATTTATTTTAAATGCAGTGACTTGGTTTTTGGAACAAACAAAATAAAAAAGTTTGCACAAAATCAAATAAGAGAGAAAGAATACAGTAATTGAGCTGATATATATTTTATGAGGGATGCTTAGCTTGGTGTACACACTTTTTGTACACGTTTTGGGTACATCCTCTCTAGTTGTCTGTATACAAGACAACTTCTTAACGAATTGTCTGTCTAGACAGACAACTAATGGGGTGTACAAAATGTGTACCAAGAGCTTTTTCCACATTTTATAGTGTGCATCAATGGAAAACAAAAATTTAAAGATCCTACGGAGTATAAGATAGCAAATAGAGAATTAACTACTCACTCCAACTCCATATATACGCCATTCTTTCATTATTTGTCCCTTTCTATGCATAGCAAGTACAAAAGTAAAGATCCAGTGGTTAATTTTGTTTAAATTGATCTTCCACATGGACAACTTTCAATCAAGAAAAATTGACATGTACGGAGTATATTATTAATAGAGCTTTTTTTTATTAATAGAGTTTTCTCGGATAAAAAATATGACTAATTATGTTATGGACAAAATATGGTTAGTTATTGTGTACGAGTTACTGGACAAGAGTCACCATACTATAATTTAGAGTGACAAGTCACTGGTAGATGATGAGTCGCTGAGAACTAATCATTGAATATGTCACTTTTTGGAAAATTTTAAAGTCTATTTTTGTGTTATAAGTCTAATTTAGTGATATTTGGCCTTCAATCAATTTTCACTTTTTTAAGTTTTGGGTCATGTCAAAACATGAGATTAATTATAATGAGAAGAGGAAGTATGTAATGAATAAGCTTGTCCTAAGCCTTTATAAGTTATAGACTTTAGGTCAGGAAATAATACAAGTTACATGCAAATAAGCATATGTGATTAATCATTGCAATACCTAGCTAGTTATACTACTCACTATAGGACTTCTTCTTTAGCAAGTAATAGTCTCAAGTCTAATTCAACTATTGCTAATTGATACGCTTAACGAAAAGGCAATACCAATTCAATTAGAAACAAATTGCTTCATGATTTGCAGATGTCCTCTTCGAGCTACGGCTTTGCCACTTGGTGTGTGACATCAGCATTACATCTCTCTGGCATAGGCATCCATTTCCAAATACGAAGTATTTATTTGTTAAGGATTTGTCTCACACTCCAAACCTATAAAACAATTAAACTTTATATAAGGCTTTAAGCTACTCCTCTTATCAGGGTTGACCTTTTAGGATGAAACCTCAAGTTTTAATATGATATCAGAGCCAATTCCGATTGTGATTTGACGGCTTGTTTAGCACTCATGATTAAGGATAACTTGTTAAGAGCGTCTTAAAGCATTATTCCCCTATCAGGATTGACCTTTTAGGATGGAACCTCGGGTCTTAACATGGTATCATAGCCAATTCCGCTTGTGGTTTGACGGCTTGTTTAGCACTCATGATTAAGGATAGCTTGTTAAGTGTGTGTCAAAACATTATATAAGGCTTTGGGCTACTCCTATCAGGGTTGACCTTTTAAGATGGAATCCCGAGTCTTAACATTATTTCATCGATCCTCCAATTTCTAACTTACTAGATGTCTTTCCTCAAAATTAAAGTATGATAGAGAAAATTTATTAATTATAACTAATGGGGTGTTTTCATTTGGGTAAAAGACTTTTAAGCACTCAATTTTTTTTTAAAAAAAAGAGAAGTTAGAACTTAATTTTGGTACATCTATAAAAATAAAGTAAGAACTTAAATCCACAAACGGAAGGATTAATAATTAATGGGATCCAATTCACCTATAGAGATTAGTTTAGTCTGGTATGTACGGATCGGTGTTATTGCAAAATCTGAATATTGACCGGTATAATTTGGATTATGAAAATTAGGGACCCGAAAAAACATACATTATATTCGCTCCCAGTAGGGTTTTTGATAGTCCGAGTTCAATCTGAGTTCAAGTAGGGTCAATTAAAACCCGAACGAGAAATCATCCTTATCATTTGTACTTTAAAACCTATTTCAAAATAAAGTTAATAAAAAATACAAAACACAAATAATAATCTCCAAGACCACCAATAAAATAAATTATCTTCATATTGTGTTTAAGATGGATATTAATAAGATAAAATGGCAGGGAAATTACTACAGATGTTTTAATTTCCCAAAATATGACCACTTTTATCTTTTCCAAAAAAGTGACCCATTTTAAACGAGTGGCCTAAATTAAACACTAAACAATGAACTAAATATAACCCTAAAATCGTGCCGCCACACCCCTCTTGATCTCACGCCTCCGCGCCTTCACCAATCCTTTCACCATAGATCTGCCGCCACTGCAGCTTTCAATCACCGCCTCAGCTCTCAGCCTGTCGTCGCCATTTCACTTCTCACCCATCCGCCACTAGTTCGTCTCTCACCCCCTTGGCTGCCACAATTTCATTTCTCAACCATTAACCGCCGTTGCTTCAGCTCTGAAGCGCATCACCGCCCTTTTCTTCTTTTCTTTTTATATCGACTATTGAATTGACACCCTTGGTGAATGGTGATGTGCGCAACTAGGATTGTGGAATGACGTAAAGGAGCCGCCTCCTTGACACACCACCGCCCCACCACCCACCACCTACATGTTCTCCTTCCTTCGCTGTTCGAGCACCGCTCCTATGGCAACTGATAGACGACCAAGGGTAAGATTGACGAGGAGCAGTTGATCTGAAGAGGCAAGGGGCCTGGGCTTGTAAGGGGGCACAAAGGGGCTCTGGAACTGGGGATGGGGCAAGAGTGGGGGCTGGAACTAGAGAAGGTGTAGGTGCGGTCGATGGTGGTAAATGCATTGGATGTTAGTCACGGGATGGGCTGTAGTCACTGATGGTGGGCTGCGACAGTAGTCAGTGACCGAGAAAAGGTAGACTACGAAGTCACTGGAATAGGTTGACAATGAAGTCACTATGTTGGCAGCAGCAACAGTGTCGACAATGGTGGTGCCAGTACTCATTAAAGTGTCTGGAAGCATTTAATAATTATTAATTATAAAAATGGAATATTAAAATAATAAACGTAGTATTAAATGAGGGTCAAACAATATGGAAAGTCATATTTTTGAAAGACTTAGTGATGAAGTATATATCCTGGGAATCCCTGGTTCACATACTCCTGCTACAAGGAATAGGCCCATCAGACACAGATGGCCCAAATGCGGCGGCCCGAGTACGACGCAGCCCATATATAAAACCGATGAGTATTGATCGTAGAAACGAATCCGTTTATTCGCATGAGGCAACTGCCTTATATAATTACAGTTACAATCGGCTACAGCTATGGAAGGCTAAGAATTAGGAAGTGATAAATACAAAGAATAAAATTACAAGAAAATATACGGATAATCACTAGCAATTATCTATACGCATACGTTCTATTATGTGCGTGACCCAAAAAATGTACACTAAATAATGTACTAAATAATGTACATCAACACCCTCCCCTCCCCTCCCAAGATGGAGCATGAGGATCCAAAATGCCCATCTTGCTGAGAAGATAATTAAATTGTTGCGACCCCAGTGCTTTCGTAAAGAGATCAGCTGGCTGTTCAGTTGTAGGTTTGTGAAGAGCATGAATAGTACCAGCTTGAATATGGTCACGAATAAAGTGAGAATCAAGTTCTATGTGCTTTGTCCTCTCATGAAAAACAGGATTAGACGCTATATGAAGAGTAGCTTGATTATCGCAAAAAAGACGTATGGGTGATGAATGTGACACACCCAAAGATAATAAGAGATTCTTTAGCCAAATGAGCTCGCACGTAAGAGTAGTCATGGATCTATACTCTGCCTCGGCGGATGAGCGGGAAACCGTTACTTGCTTCTTAGTGCGCCACGAGATGGGAGAATGCCCAAGCATCACAAAGTAACCAGTAAGTGAACGACGAGTGTTAGGGCAGCTGACCCAATCAGCATCACAATATCCAGTCAGTGAAAGATTAGAATCAGACCGTAACAATATACCCTGTCCGGGTGTCCCTTGAGATAACGTAAAACACGAATAACTGCGTCTCAATGCATCACACGAGATAACCTGGCTCTGATACCATATAAAACCGATGAGTATTGATCGTAGAAACGAATCCGTTTATTCGCATGAGGCAACTGCCTTATATAATTACAATTACAATCGGCTACAGCTAAGGAAGGCTAAGAATTAGGAAGTGATAAATACAAAGAATAAAATTACAAGGAAAGAAAATATACGGATAATCACTAGAAGTTATCTATACGCATACGTTCTATTATGTACGTGACCCAAAAAATGTACACTAAATAATGTACTAAATAATGTACATCAACACCATACCTCACAAGGGACTGCCTTCAGCACCATGGCCAAAGGCCTCAAACTCAGGGGAATCAACAAATTTTAATCCAATGACAGGCCGTTGAAATTCACTTCCTCACACCATCCCTTGGTCATATAGCCTTCGGCCCTGATGCCGAAGGCCCCGGTTTCGGCACATGCTCCTCTCTGTGAAGCGTTCCTCAACGCCCAACCATCGCATTTAATGTCATTCCCCATGCCAGCATCCGCATCACAGGGGGGCTCTCCACCATAGATTAATTTACACGTGTATGTGCATTTAATAGCACGTAGCATTTATGACTAGTACATATAGCGCTCTTTGGATAGTTGTAATAGATCATTATTTATTTAATACTATTGCATTTTCTCTCTCTTACTTATTGATCTTCCTTCTTTCTAGATACTACTAGCGGTATCCCAGTATAGACTATCTATCACTAAGAAATATATCACATTTTTGTTAATTGTATACGAAAGTATAAATTAGTAATATTCATAAACAAGGCGTATAAATAATAGATAGTTTTCTTAAGATATCACTAGTACTAGTTAAAATCTTTTAATAAAAAGTGCCAAAATTGCAATTAAGATATTTTAAGGCTCACTCAATTGAATATGATTGTTGCCACATAAAGTTAATAAGTCCCTTTTTTTTACCACCACGCCTTGTTTAGTCATATATTAGAAATCATTTCGAAATAATATTAGTATATTATATTGATTTTATATTAAAAATAATTGTTTTAAACTTTAACCAGTCCGAGCCGTTATTGATTTTAAGGATTGTTAATGAGCCCAAACTTTCGGATCCTGTCTGGGTATTTTTATTGGAAAATCTAGAAAGGAAAAAAATCAAACCATTAATTTCTTTTGGGCCTATCCAAGGTCAGTTTTTTAGTTTTGATTCGATTTCCCTACCTCTATCCATCCATCTTTATTCTGTGTCATACAAATTGTTTTTTTATCCATTCGAAAGTCTTTTTAATCCTTGGATGGTATTTATAGGAGTGATACAACACTGCATAAATATAAAAGCTTTGATATTCCATGGGTTATTATATATGCTCGAGTATAAGGCTATATATCTCTGTTACTATGATTGTTAGGAAATTATGTAGATTATGTGACAGCTTATGTTGGTAAGGAACATATATGGAGTATTATTTAATGAGATTATTTATTAAAAAAATTGAGATGAAAATATGAATTTAAATTATTTTGAGAAAGTATATGTCATACGTGGTAACAAGATACAAAAAAAAATCTATAAAGATATGAATGATTGAGAGTCATACTAAATTCGGAAGCTCAAGCCTTGTTGAGATAATGACCAAAGCTCAAGCCTTTTTAGTATCATCAATGGAGATGTTCTAACTACTCTATAGTCGGGCTTAAGATATTTTTAGTTAGACTAGTTTTAGCTCCACACAAGACTCGGACAAATCCAATTAGATTTGACCATACTAAAGTTTGACATTTGTAAAATACACATAAAACATACGTCTATCGACTAGACCATGTTAGTCAGTTCATACCAGAAAGATCGAACTTAAACAATTTAGACACAATCGATCATAAAAGTACAATCAAATAAAAAATAAAGCTACTAGCAAAGTATTTAGAAAATAGGTTGACTCGACAAGTTACTCAATCCATAAAAACAAAATTGACAATGAAACGAGGATGCGATTATTTGTTTGAAGGATGTTCATCCATGAAAGATGTTCGAGATAGATGGATTTGCGGATTGACCCAAATCCTTCCATCAGAATCTCAAATAAAAATTAAGTAGTCCACCAATATCCGGCCTATCGGGCTATCAGTAATATGTGTGGCACAATTTGAGGCAAGGTCCACAATGCAGTTCTTAGTTGAAGCCTTTATATAAATTTAGTAGGAATTATATGACCCAACAACATTTACTTAATTTTCAAAAGGGAAAATGGAAACTAATAATCCAACCTTTTAGCGGTCTTCTTACAATAGTCTCACCTTTTCATTATTCATGAATAATCCAACCTTTTCACCTCATCTTCATTCACTGGTCCCTGACCGGTTGATGATCTGTTATTCCAAGTTATTTTCTTATCTTTGCAAACCATTGTACCGTAAATCTCACCTTTCGCAAAGATAATATTTCGCAAAGATAAAAAATAACTTGGAATAGCAGGTCATTAACCGGTCTGGGACCAGCGAATGAAGATGAGGTGCAAAGGTTGGATTATTATTGAATAACGAAAAGGTGGGACTATTGTAAGAAGACCGCTAAAAGGTTGGATTATTAGTTTCCATTTTCCCTTTCCAAAATGGTCATTTAAAAGGTGGCTAGGTTTAATTTTTCCTATAAAAAATCTAAACCATGCTGCTATTTCACTTGGTGTTACTTGGGGTGTGAGGTGAGGTTATAAATTACAAAATTTTTACTTCTAAAAAGGCAGTAAACAGATTTTGCTACTTTGTTCGTCCCTAAATAAACATATCACTTTATTTTTCGAACCGTCCCTAAAAAAGTCTCCTTTCCTAATTTGATAAACAAAATTGTGTGTAAAGCAAAATGGTACTTTCAAATAGGGACGGAGGGAGTACTAATCCATTGCAATGTGATGTTTTAGTGTTAATCCCTCACAAATCGGAGCCTAAGAATGTAACTCTTGGTCCAAATGCCAAAGAAGGTGTATTGTATTAGAAATTAGTGACAAAATTTTAAACCTCCGGAATTTTAAAAGTTTAGGTGTATTCAATGTAGACTTTTAAAAGCCTACAAAAGTCTACGTTGACTTTTAAAAGTTTATAAAAGTCTAGGCGTATTCAAACTTTCTTTCATTCTTATTGACTTCTAAAATCATGCATTCTCGTGAACTTTAACTCATTTTTAGTACATTAGTTCTCTGCAATTGTCTTTTCTCCTTACCAAAGAGTTTTGTGGACTTTTCAATTGTCTTTTACTCTTCACGAATACGCATAAATCTGATTGCAAATTTGGCTAATTATTTACCTGGAATCACTAATCGGCCAACATGTCCTGCACTAGTAACGGTCAGGTCCGGAGGTCGGTATCAGGGTGGTCTCAATATGCAAGATCTAAACATCAAATTTTGATATTTTTTTCATTTTATGATAAACTAGTTGTGTTACGCGCGTTGCGCGATGGAAAGATGCCCAATAACATGCATGACTTAATGACGCTATCATGATTTCATGTAATATTTCTTCAAATTCACTAAAACAACAAAACCATTTAAATAAAATCACAATTTATAAAAGTCGTAATCTTCACTCAAAATGACCTAAAAGCATCAATTCAACATGAGAAAACACTTGTAGTTACCAATACATACACGAGAATCTAAATTAGACCATGAATTGAAAAGAAGTTTCATATTAACAAAAACACTATGTAAACAAATTTACAAACATCAAGAGTGATTAAGATAGAATTTCTCTTTTCAAATTAAATATAAACATACAATAAAAATTACAAATTGTGAGCCTCTTGATTTAAACAATTACATTCTTGAGTTGCAGTTTTCATATACAACGTAAACTGCTTCAGAAGTACACAAATGGATGGTCACTAGATTTTTATGATTATTAGCAAGAAAGCACGTGAGAGATGAATCGCTTCTCATGTTGAAATTTAGGGAGTGCTTGTAAGAATAAAAAAACACTTTACGTCTTTTAGTTTTAGTAATTTTAAATGTGTTTTCAAGTGACGTATTTATGTTTAAATTGAGCACTAAAAAACAAAAAACTAGAAGCTGGTAGATGATGCTTTAATTTACATTGCTTTTAACGTTTTATTTTATACATAAAGTATTTTTTTACAAATACTGTCAACTATTTACTTTTTCCAAAAACACACTTTTTCAAAACGTTACCAACTTTTACTACTAAGCACATTTTCTAAAATTACTTACAAAAATAACTTTTTAAAAATAGAAACTATTGTGAATGCTTTGTTTACCTCGTGGATATTGGACATATGAATTTCGTAATCTTGGCATTCCATGTCCAAGTAAATGATTCAATAAACTCAAGAATAAACCCAATTCAATAAAATTAAAAGCACTATGTTCACTTTCAATTAAAAATTGCTCATTGGAATAACGAGGAATACTTAGGAATGACGAGGATTGCCTCATTGGCACTTAAATGAGATAAAATATATGGAGTATGATGCATGAGATAAAACACTAGAAGTGGGTGTATGCCGTGAGAAGAGAAGAGAGAATGAAGATTGAGAATAACATTTATATAACGGAGATTTATAACGGAAAGGGCTTAAGTGAAAGGTTTTAAAATTTAACCATTACGAATAACATAGATAGCATAAGGTACAATTAAGTATTGCCTTTATTACAACCAACACATTTTGCATTCCTAAACAGCCCTAACTCTCATTCACCTTTATAAGTTTGTAAAGATAAAGTTGAATAAGGAGATTATGCATTAATACTGATACACAAGATTTTAAAAATAGATTAAAAAGTGATATTTTATATGTCGTCTTATGAAAGAATGTAGGGGGTGAGATTGCTTCAATTCTTGAAAGAAAGTTAGGAACCACATGAAAAACCGTTAAGCCCATATTGATTCGTTTCTAGAAGTTTGAGAAGAACCAATATAAGAAACCATAGTATTACATCGCACTACAAGAAATAGGATCATTTCCGTCCAACTTTTTTGTGTTGACAAAAGTGGACACAAATAACTACTATTTTGCGTCGACGCGTCGACGCAAATGATGATAATTAATTTCCGGAAAAAAACTTATACAATTTTATTATTTGCGTCGAAAAGTGGGTGCTAAAAGAGTTGAATTGTATTTGCGTCACTGAGTGTCCACACAGAAAAACGAAATGTGAAAATGGGCAAACCTAGCGTTAATTATTAGCGTCTGTATGCCGACCCCAATGCTGAAAGAAAATTAAAGAGCAGCAGCTCAATTTCCAAGTGAGTTAGGGCATATGATATTTCCAAACGATGGCTGAGCGGCGGAAGTCTTCTCGGTGAGTTAGGGCTGAGCGTATGGTGAATCGCTGTCAGGTTGTCTTCAAGTTTCTTCTCGGTGAGCTATTTTCGCACTTGACTTCGTCTTCTTCGTTCGACTAGTTCTCGCACTTGCTGTCTTCAGGTTAGTTTTTCAGATTTCAACTTTAGTTTTCTGTTTATCTCATCACTTCACCCCTCGGTTGCTAAAAAACTTTGAGATTTTCTATTAACTATTGATTATTTATCTGTTAAGTTTAATTGATTTCTTAAATTTCGAATTTCATGGCATCAAAGGGGTAAATCAACTGATCCAGACATGATGCAACATCCCGTTGATGGCAAAGAATGGAAAGAGTTTGATGAGAACTACCCCGACTTTGATAGTGAACCACAAAATGTTCGATTGGGGTTGTCTACAGATGGATTCAATCCATTTGGAAACATGAGTTTATCATATAGTATGTGGCCAGTTGTTGTGGTTGTATACAATCTACCTCCATGGTTGTGTACTAAAGATCCTTATAAGCTTTTAACTTTATTAATTCCAGGACCATCTTCTCATGGAAAGGATATTGATGTGTTCTTGAGACCTCTCATTGATGAATTAAAGGAGTTGTGGTCAGAAGGGATGGTTGTACATGATGGAGCTACAAACACGTGATTTCAAATGCGGGCTACTTTACTCATGACTATTAGTGACTTTCCTGCTCGCAGTTGTCTATCCGGTTGGAGTGGTCAAGGCTATTATGCTTGTTCTTCATGCGATGTTGATACCCCTTCCATGCATATCACAAGTAAAACATGTTATGTTGGGCATCGATCATGGCTACCGACTGACCACATATTGAGGAAGAATAAAAAGTTTAATGGCCAGGTTGATAAAAGCACTTCTCCAAAACAGAAGTCCACGCGAGAGATATTAGTAGGGGTGGGATCGGTCCGGTCTAGGTCGGGTTTTTGCTAAACCCAGAAATTACCCGGAAGGTCTCGGTGTTAGAACTATTTATTGTGAATCAAGTTTGTCTGTAATGTCTTGTTTAAGTAAATTAGAATAGATGTACCATTTATGGTATTAGGGTCTGTTTGCAACAGCTTCTGCTTTTAAAAAAGTACTTTTTTAATGAAATGGGGAGAAGTGATTAAATAAAAGTTGATAGTGTTTGAGAAAAAAGTGATTTTGAAAAGTAAAAGTGGGTAGTGTTTGGTAAAATAAGTGTTTTTTGTGTAATAGAAAAAGTAAAAGCACTTTTGACGCGGAAGCCGAGAAAAATAAAAGTTGTAGTGTTTGGGAAAATAAGTGCTTTTTTAAAGCCAAAAGCTGATAAGTGCTTTTTTAAAAGCAGTTGCAAACCAACCCTTAGTCTTGTTATGTATTAAATAGGAGTAAAGGAATATGGCCCAAAAAAAGGCTTTAGGCCCAAACTCCTAGGTAACCTAATTTGGTAACCTGTGCAGCGCCTATAAATATGCGCGTCCTGCACAGGTACCGTAGTCGATCATTCTATTCTCTAGCCTTACGCCGTCAAAACAGTTCTCGATATAATAGAAGAAGAATTTCTCTGTTCTCGATATTGCTTTATCATTATCAGATCTTCTTTCTCTCTGTTTATCGTTGAATACCATCTAGCTGTGTGTTAGTCTGCTGAAATCTGAGACCAACACTCGGGTTATGAAAATTTGGGACCAGAACAAAGCCCATTATATTCGGTCCGAGTCGGGTTTTTGGTAGCCCGGGTTCGGTCCAGGTTCGTGTTGGGCCGGTTAAAGCCCGAACGTGAAATATCACATTGTTCTTTTATATTTTAACACCTATTTTCAAATAAAATTAATTAAAAATACAAACAGCAAATAATAACACAAATATTAGTCTCCAAAGTCACCAACAATTCAAATTCAAAGAAGATAATTATCTTAATATTTTATTTAAGATGCATATAAATAAATAATATAGGTTTCTTAAAAATATTACGAAATAAAATTTATAGATAAAAATGTGACTAGAGTTGCTATAAATATATTTTCATGGCCATTACGCTAAACAAATTGAACATATTTGTAGTCACTAAAACTTAATAAATCATTTTTTTATCCACCGTGATTATAATCATATATCAGGAAATATTTATAAATTTATATTCATTTTTTTTAACTCCAGGGGCGTCTGGGGGGCCTGGAGTAAACTGAGATGAAACTCACTCCATTGAGTTTCGAACCAGAGACCTCTCATAAGGGAGAGTGAGTCGGCGACTAGCTGAGCTGGACCGCTTCCACATAAATTTATATTCATATATTATATTAATTTTATAGTAAAGCTAATTGTTTCGGGTTTTTATCGGTACGGGTTCCGTTATAGATTTTAGGGCCCGTTAATGAGCCCGAAATTTTGGGTTCAATCCAGGTTTTTTAAATTCGGGCCGGTCAAAAAGAAAAAACCCGGACCGGGATCATAATCCGGGTCGGTCCAGGGTCGGTTTCCGAGTTTCGGTTCGGTTTTTCCCACCCCTAGATAGGGCTGAGCAAAACCCGATCCGACCCGAAAAACCCGATATTTTTTTCGGATATTATCCGAACCGAAGTGGATATCCGACCCGAAAAACCCGAAACCGAAAATCCGATTAGTATTGGGCCTAGACCGGGTGGCGGGTAGGGTTTGTGAAATCCCAACCCGACCCGCCCGAATATCCGAAATATATGTTAGTGTGTACTTTGAATATTTAAATTAATACTTGTGTTCAATTATTTGTGTAATTATTTGTGCAATTTTTATTAAATTATTTGTGTAAATTGAATGTGTAGTGAACTAGTGTGTACAATTTTTGTTAAAGTTGCATTCCAACACTTTAATTAACCATCCAATTATAATGTGTTTTGATATAACCAAAATATCCGAAATATATTAAATTATGTAGTGTGTACTTTGAATATGTTAAATTAATACTTGTGTTCAATTATTTGTGTAATTATTTGTGCAATTTGTGCTAAACTATTTGTGTAATTTGGAAGTTTAGTGCACTAGTGTGTACAATTTTTGTCAAAGTGGCATTTAAACACTTTAATTATCCAATTATAATTTTTTTAATATAACCGAAATATCCGAAACCCGACCCGATATCCGATAATATCCGACTTAAAAATATCCGAAATACCCGATTTGAAATATCAAATGGTCGGGCCTAGTAATTAAATTAAAAAACCCGAACGGGTTTAGGGTTCGCAAACCCGACCCGCCCGAACCCGACCCGTGCACACCCCTACCCCTAGATATTAGATCAGTTACAAAATGTGTGCCCTCGTGTTCCTGGTAAGCATCCAGATTTTGGTGGGAAGAAGCTTAAACGCAAACGAAAACCACATGAGTTAAATTGGACCAAGAAAAGTGTCTTCTGGGAATTGCTTATTGGTTTTCTTTGTCATTGCGTCACAATTTAGATGTGATGCATATAGAGAAAAATGTATGTGAAAGCTTACTTGGTACGGTCTTGAGCATTGACCGAAAAGGTAAGGACACAGACAAAGCAAGAATTGATTTGGCCCATTGGGGAGTTCGAGAAGAGTTACATTTGTATAAAGATGGTGAGCAGTTAATGAAACCACATGCAGCGTACACGTTGAGTCCTGCCGATTGCACAAAGTTCTGTGAATTCTTAAAAAATGTTTGATTTCCAGATGGTTTTGTTTCCAACTTAGGGAAGAATGTGATAGGAGGGATTAGCAAGATTTCAGGTCTGAAGTCACATGACTGTCATGTTGTTATGCTACGATTGTTGCCTACCGGCATTCGACCATTCCTTAAGAAAGAGATAGTTGACGTGATCACCGAGCTATGCAATTTGTTTAAGTTGATATGTTCAAGGAAAGTGAGAGTAAGTGATCTGAAACAAGCTCAGAAAGACATTGTTGTTATATTGTGGAGACGATCTTTCCTCCAGCTTTCTTTGATATCATGGTTCATGTCACCATGCATTTACCAGAGGAAGCAATTCGAGGAGGGCCAGATCATTTAAGGTGGATGTATGCAATTGAACGGTTTCTTGGCTCATTGAAGAAGTATGTTAGAAACCGTGCACGTACAGAAGGGTCCATTGCTGAAGCTAACATTGCAAATGAAGCATTGTTGTTTTGCTCTATGTATTTGAGTGACATTGAGACAAGATTCAACAGATTAGAGAGGAATTGGGTTGAAAGTGATGTTAGCTCTGTAGGAAGTTTATCTATCTTTCAATCTCGAACCTGTCCTATCGCAAAAAGGTCTCTAATAACTTTGGACTATGCTATGCGAAATAGAGCAGAGTGGTACATTTTGCAGAATTGCCCGGAAGTCCAACACTATATTGAGTAAGTGATTTAAAGTATTTATACTTGCGTACTCAATATATGATGTTTCTTTATTCACATTATAATTACATGATGAATAGTGAGCACAAAGAGGTGGTTAGTTGGCACAACACCATCTGTTCTTTGGATGAAATTCAACTTAAGGAGTTTCCAGAATGGTTTCAAAGGAAGGTATATCCATAATTTCAGTCATATTATTTTTCTTGGTGCAATTTCATTGATAACTAATAAATGTTTATCTGTTTAGATCTTTTCCCTCCAAGAGTGAGTGTTCAAGGCCGGAAGTGAACAAACAATTGGTTTCTCTTGCTTTTCGTTCTAGTCCGACGTCTAAAAGTTATCCTGGATGTATAGTTAATGGAGTTAAGTTTTTGACTCACCATCGGGATATGAACCGATCAACTCAAAATAGTGGGATTTCTGTGAAGGGGTCAGATGATGAAGTGTTTTATGGACAATTAGAGGACATTTATGAATTGAGTTACAGAGGTAACAATTCTGTTGTTTTCTTCAAATGTAAGTGGTACAACACAAGGTTAGACCGACGAGGGAAAAGAAGGGAAACCAAAGAGTACAAGAATAAGATGAGCATATGCATCAAGGATTTTTGGTATGAAAATGAGCCTTTTATTCTTGCATCTCAAGCAGAGCAAGTGTTTTATGTTGAGGACCTTTACAATGGCCCACAATGGAGAGTTGTTGAACATTTTGGGCATAGACACATTTGGGACCTTCCTCCGGATCAAGAAGATAATACGTGTATTGTCCAAGATGTTGAGTCTTCGGGTATTGAATTGGATGTTGACGTACCAAACTTACACTCTATGTTATGGAATGACACAAATATTTCACCAAATGTCGCTTCATCTGATGTGATAACTCTATATGAGATTCTTCAAGATGGTTTTACTATCAATGAAGAAGATGAGTATGATGAAGATGGTGAAAGTGAGTTTGTAAGTTGTGGTAGTGGTAATGAATACGATGATGATGGCAATGTTGATGATGATGTTTATGATGATGATGGTGATGAGAGCCTCAAATATATTAGTAGTGACAATGATTAAATACGAGGCCTTTTTACTGTTAGTTATGCTTGGATCATTTGTATACACTCTATTTGTTTAGATGTATTTTGCGCGTGACTAAATGACTTAATGTTTTTACATATATTTTGATGGTTATTGGTTTCCAATGATGTTCGATTTACATAAAAATTAAGTTTCACATATGTATGCACATATATAGGTGTACTTTATGGCAGGAACAATAGCTACATGTGCGGGTTCAAGTGGAGGATCCAGTGGAGGGCCTAGGGAGGGGCCTAGGGGAGGCAAGTGACCCGGCTTCCGACCATGAAGTTTAGTATTAGTACTTAAGATAAAAACTGTGTCCCTGTTATCCGGGCAAAAAAAGAGTATTTTTAATAAATATTACCGGAATATAACTAATGAACAAAGTCATGGTCACTAAAATTGTTATGGTAGTACCTAAGTCATATTTTTGTCCACTATCTTTATTTCAATCATATTGTCATTATTTCAAAAAACTATTAGAAATATAGGACTCCGTCAAAGACATATAATAACTGTAGTAAGAAATATAAACAACTCTGAAGTTGTGATGGAGCAAATTCTTATAGTTAGATATGTTGTTATATGGTTATTGCACTTTCTTTGAAAAGTGACATTGATGATTTTTTACTTGTTATGAATAATGTCGATCCAAAGTTAAAGTTCAAAGATATGAAAAAGATTCTAATATGCAGGATAAACTTAAAAGATTGAAGACTTTTATCTTGAATAAAAGTCCATACATGAAAGAATGTATCAATTCGCGATAAATTAGTTTCAAACTGACAAACCGTTTAATTTTTTTCTATAATATGATACTCGTAAAAGGTATATATATATATATATATATATATATATATATATATAATCATATTAATAAATAAAGTTGTATTAAATGATAAAATCCTAAACTTGACTTATACTTCATTTTTAACACGATGGTATTATATTTCATCTATGTTGGAGTGCCCCTGCTTCGGGAAACTTCTGGGTGCGCCATTGGCAGGATCCCAACCTCCACGAGATCCCCATAGAGTGCCCTCTTCGTGTGAGTCAGGTATGATGTAATGCAATTAAAATTGTTAACACTTTTCAAAATATAAATTATTTATGATCAATACTAGCTTATATTTTGCTTAATGAATTTTATAGCTTCAGAAACACAAAAAACAAAATGGAAAGGGAGAGGTTCAGCCAAGGTTCTAATAATGATCATGTTTTACATATCGTAGGACTGGTTTGAGTGCGATAATGACAAGCTTTTTGATGAAGTATTGATTCAAGATGCTCGAAAGTGCTACAACGATTGGAAAAGTGATTTATCTGTGTATTTCAAGAACAATGGAGGAGTGCAAGCTAAGAGACCTATAAGGCTATAAGTGTACGAAGTGATTATCAATGGCAGAAGTGTTGTGAGAGATTCAATTCTACGAAGTTCAAGGTTTAGTATGAGTGTATTTCTTTTTCATTATACAATTAAAGTTCTAATTTCTAACTTAGTTTCATACTTACAGGAAATTTCTTTGAAAAACCTAAAAAATAGAGAATCAATTGATGATAAAAGTGGGCATGGGAGAAAATCATATGCCTAATACATGCAAGAAAAGTAAGAAATGAATCTTTGTTATTTCATTTGAGTTGTGATATGTGGCAGTGATGGGGTGATTACATATATTTGTTATTGGTGATTGATGACATATGAATGTATGTTGTAGTTTCCTTGGCAGTTTTTATGTTATATTGTAGTTTAATTGGGTGCAGTTTCTTAGGTATGGTGCATATTTTTTGTATGTTTTATCGTGCCTTTTTGTGATACAGTTTTGTTTCGGGGGTGTCCCAAAGGCCTTAGTTCATATATAGTTTACCACTCATATATATTTTAATAAGCACTATGTATATCGCCAGGCCCGGCCCGGCCCAGGAGCAACTGGTGCAAGTTCACAGGGCCTCCAATTACAAGAGGGCCTCCATTTTTTAATAGCATATTGTTATACCTAGGCCCATTAGAATTTGTTTTATCAAATACTCTATAATCTTAACCAGTGGCCCAGCCCAATCCTATTAGTGAAACACGTTTGCTTGCCTCATCAATCAATCGATTGTTCGCGTAAGTCGTAACTGGAGCGGGGAGTCCTCGACTCCTCGTTTATCTTGTAGAAACGAAGCGACACACCCAGCGAGAAGGCCGAGATTGGAGAATGAGCTGTATGTCGGTATAAAATTCTGAAGAAGAGGCACCCTCAATCCGCTATTCTGAATTCTGAATTGGAGAAATTGCAACAATCCGGATACCTCATATTCCAAATTTTTTATTCCATCCAAACTCCAATATTCTGATTCCTGATTTGGTGATTGCTTCAATTCTTCTTCCGAGTTCCAACCTGGCTACCTGCGAACATCTTTTTTATTGGAGAAACGAAGCAGCAATAGCAATGCATGCAACATGGCCACCTGGGTGTTCTTCACTCTTCGGACTTTAGTTCATTCGTTATCCGTCTATATTTATTTAACAGATCAGTTGTTCAGGTTCTTTTGTTCCCATTTTTATTTAAATTGAACGTTGATTATGTCATTATTTGTTAATTGTTATATTTGAATTCTTTATTTCGTTTTCATCTTTAAGTTATAATGTCCCTACAATTACGTAATATGAATTCGGGTATGAAAAATGTAAGAGAAAAAGATCCTAAGAGGCTAAGAGTTCATTTTATCTCAAAAAAGAGCTTCAAAAAAAATGTATCAAATGTTAGGGCCTCCAATTTTATTTTGAACAGGGCCTTTTATTTTGCCGGGCCGGTCCTGTATATCGCTTAATCGTCTATTTCTGCTTTAGTTTTGCAGGTTTTTCAAAGATTATATTTAGTGGTAGAATCCTTATTGTGGTAACAATTACTGATCGACTAAATATCAAAATTTCAAGTTACTAATTTAATGTTAATGTTAGTTATTGACCATTCATGTTATTTTAGATATTGACAATTATAATGAATATTAAATAGGATGATCCAGAAACTGGTGAGCCGTACTCAGCTCTTGAAAATTGAAAAGATCAACGTTTGACTCGTAGTGACAAATAGAGAACTAAAGAAGCACATGAAAAATATGTAAGTATATTAAAAAGATTTTGTTAATTGTAATCATAACGATATGTAACTGTATGATTTGTAATTTGATAGACTCAAATGAGCGAGGAGTACCAGACACAGCTAGGATAAGCAGGGCCATCATCTTCAATAAATGAGATTGATATTATGAATCGGAACTTGAAAAGACATCGTGGACGCCAAAGCGGAGTGGGTCCTACCCTATCAAAGGGTGCATCTCGACGAATGGAAGATATCGTTACTTCAATGTTCCAAGACCACCGTGATGTTCAAATAAGTGAATTGAAAGCAAATCGGGAGTTGATGCTCTGTGCCCTACAACAATTTATTCCTATCTTTCAACTTCCTTCACGCAGCTCCGCAAATGATGTTCATTCGACATCAAGTGCTAACCAACCTGATAAGAGTCTTAATGAAGATGAGCAAGATTGATAATATCGAGTTGAATATGTTTTTTACTTGGTTAAGATGAACATGAATTTATTTATGTTTACATTTAGTGATGTTGTTTGTAATGGATTAATGAAACTTCGTTGTAGGATAACTCACTTTTACTATGACATTGAATGAATTTATGTGCTGTTGACATTAGTGGCGTTTGAACAGATTTTGGTAACATTGGTTATATATTAATAAAAGGTTTGTATGAATAGCAATAGGTAATGTGGTGTCATTTCAGACCTGTGTAGTGCTATTTGCGTCAACATGTCGACACAAATAATATATTTTAAAAAAATGACTGATCGGCTTTAGCATCGGCTAGTGGACGCAAATGATGGCATTATTTGCGTCGACGAATGGACGCAAATAAATAATCGCTTTTTGCGTCGAGTTTTTGCGTATCGTCTTTTCCGTCCATATGTCGACGCGAATAAGATTTTAATAATTGCGTCACACATTGTGGACGAAAAAACAATATTTGCGTCGAGCCTTTTGCGTCGACTTTTGCTCTTTTGTGTCGACTTTTTGTCGATGCAAAAAACGTTTTTTCTTGTAGTGCGATCGGTACAATTCCGTATGGCGTCAGTTAACCATTAAGAAAAAATGTTTTATTTATTATCGTGTTTCATCGTTAAACCACTAACACTTGCGTACAAATATAATTTCAAATTAATAAATATATAACCGTAAATAAGTGTTAACGGAGTATCATTTAACAAGCTAAAAATGACATGAAAACAAATTTTAAGAAGAAAAGATCGATTGCACCTATGCTTGTATCACATGTAGCAATGAGTGTAACGCTTCTGTAACGATTAATATTCTTACTCATTGAGTTGTGTAAAGAGAATGACATTGTTGAGCATTCTCAAAACATTGAATTTTCTTTTTAATAAAAATAAATTTAGATTCTTATGCTTCATTTATTCTTGTAGAACTCTGAATTGCTAGATGAATTACATTTGTATTATTTATTTATTTAATTATTTCTTACCATATTATACATAGAAAGTTACTCATGGTAGGACTAAAACATACTCCCGCTGTCCCTAATTTATCTTCCAAATAGGTTTGGCACACAGTTTAAGATAGTGGGTATTGTGTGGTGGAGAGTTGTGCAGAGGAGAGAGAAATGTGTAAGAATTATTATGAACCACAAATTCTTTGCCAAAAAGGGAAAGTGGAAGTTTTAATTGGGACGGACGAAAAAGGAAAGTTGGAAGTTTATTTAAGGACGGAGGGAGTATAATTTTTTCAAAATATGATCATAAGTTTTTTTTAAATAGAACTAAATATTACATTTCTACCCCTAATTTAAATAATTAGTATAATTAATTTCCCCAAACTCCCTTGCATAATCAAAGTCATTTTGTTGTCGGCGGATCAATCAGATGACGACAACGGCAAACTTCAGTGATGGGGGCGGACAGGTAGATCAATAGCGGGCTAGCGGCGATCTATGTGAAAATTCCGAGTACTGACAGTGGCGATCCGGATTTAAAAGTCTATAGACTTTTTGAAATCTATAAAGTTGTCAATGGATTTAAAAGTTCATTGATTTTTTAAAAAGCTCATGGATTAAAAAAGTACCAATCCATATTCAATACACCCCCTAAGAACATACTTCCTCTGTCTCTCATAACTTTGACAAGTTTGATCAACACAAAAAGTAATGAAATAAAAATTATGTGATTGAGTGTTGTGTAGAGGTAAGAGACATAATAGAAACCACAAATTAATTGACTAGAGGTGAGAGATATAATAGAAACTACAAATTAATTGATTAAAAGAAAAAAGTTACAAAATTTTAAGAATACTTCGTACAAAATTTTATGAGACTAGGAGAATATTAGTTAGGATAAGTATGGAGATAGAAAAACACAAACTTTGTTTTTACTTTTTAAACCAAGTGGGAGAAAACCATGTACTATCGTATATCTTTCGTCTAAGCCTGATCACTTTTATAGGTACCAATATAGACTATGATTTTTACAAGGATGGGGACCATTAGGGGAGCCCAATGTAGGGGAAGAACTACGGTGTAGAAGAGGTTTTGGGCTAATAGGTCTTGGGTCAGTCTAACTCTTTATTGCGCCGACGATATTAGCTTGGGTCATTATCCCAATAACATTTTCTTTGTGATTATGAAAACCACATAATATAATTCATTTATTTTCAATCTGCTATGAATAATCTATCTATGGATTATTCCTAAATCATCCCAATTGTGACATTTATTTATAATAATTCAAATTATGATCATTCTATTTTTTCACGTGAATTTTTTCCTCTGGAAATATTTTATTACATGCACGAATGCACTTATGCACCAGTGTACCACTCTCCTATTTTGATATCTTTTCCACATGAATTTTATTACTTTTCTCCCTTTTTCCCTCTATCCATGCGTTTTCATCTCTTTTTCAAACTATTTACACTTTTCGAAATTATTTACAAATTCATAATTACTTAAAATTATAACTATAACATCTTTTCATAAAAAATAGCCAAAACCTCAAGCCCTATACGCTAAATCTTAAAATCTAAACTATAAACTACTACGTATATCATACTTATTACGTAATTTATAGAATATAATATAAAGTTAAGAAAGTAGATAGAAATTAAAAATATTAAAATAGAAAAAATGGAAAATTTATACTTTTAGCCTTTTAGGATTAAGATAGCATAATAACAACAAATTCACGATATAAAAAAAAACAAATTCTTACGAATGATTGAGATGGCCATTGTAGCTTTCATTCATAAAATGGAACAATTTTACCATTAAATAAAATACGAGTAGTCTTTTTCTGGGGAAAAAAAATTGAAAAGGGCCTATATATTTCCTTAAATTCTAAATCAGCGTATACCCTTTTAATACAAAAACTGTAAATTTGGATAAAGGACAATAATACAAAATCATAAATTGGAAAAATAATACAAAATCTTGTATTTATAACACAAGTGGAAAAATTGAAAGATTTGGAAAACAAAAATGAAATATAACAAAATAAAAATGACTAATAAACATTGTTTTAACCTCAATACAATTCTAGAATGTAATACTTATTTTTGCGTGTTTTAAAAAAATTAATTTGGAAGTTAGATGAACACTTCTACATTTTTCAAAATTTGAGAGTTGATAATTGGAATTAATAAAAAGAGCACACCTATAATTTCAATTATTTATAGCTTACACTTAATTCTCGTTTAAAAATAAAATGTTGTTTCAAGTTGTGGCAGATGAGAGACTTTTGGCAAATGGTTCCTACAGTTGAGACCATTCAACAATAATCGTAGTCAATATTAGATTATTATTTTATATTTTTCCTAAAATATTTAATAAATCCAAGAAACTCCACAGTCAATATTTAATCAAACAATCAGCTTAAGCATCACATAAAGATCAGAATATGTCAGTCCAGCATCTTTCTCCATAAATTGGTTGTTACAAAACACCCAGAAACACTGGATCAGTGCATCCCAGTAATTTGCATCTGGTTTATATGGTATTTTAAAAATATTGACAAGCAAGAAAGCATTAAGTTTACCAAGGAGGGGATAATCCAAGGTGTCTCTGGTCATCTACTTATGTTGGATAATTATAATATTAAATCCAAGGCAAAACTGTTGTGATGGTATTTGCCGTATTTCTAGCACTGGAAAAGACCCAGAATCTCGTCTAAAGCTTAATGTTGATGTAAGCTTTAAAGAGAAAGAAGCTATTCTGGGTGGAATTAGATGGGATAAACATGGTCCATTCCTAATCAGAGTTGGAATTGAAGCTGGAGACAAAAAAGTAATAAATGCTGAGCTTAAAACGATCTAGATGGGTGAGAAGCTAAATATTAACAAGGTTGAAATTGAATCTGAGTATCTGACTGCTCAATGAATAACATCAATGGTAAGGGTACAAAATATTGCTTAACCCTTGCCAAATTGGACCACAAGGCATACGGCTCAGCCTGACACTGCCCGATATGTCAAACTTATTTAGAGCGAAAAGAGAAAAAAAGTTATGAGTTTGAGCTTTCATTAAAAGCGAAAGCTCTAAGCAAACCGTAGCGGCGCAGCTTTCTCACAAAAAAAACGCTACTATTAAAAATAAAAATAAAAATTATGCATAATGTATACCAAAACAAAGAAGACATAAACAGTCATAATAATACTTCTACATATACAGAATACCAGTAACAACATACATGAGAGATATTTCCAAAACTTATAATGAAGTAGGTGTACTCACTCAACTTTCTACAAATATGTTAAAACAATTGCAGGCTTTGGGCTAGCCACTTGGCTGTCAAGGATTGAAAACAATAAGTTTTATTAAGTTTTCCTTCTCCATTCTCAAATATTGTTCGTTAGCATCACTGATAACGGTTTCTAAGGATTTCTTTGACATAACCAATACTGGAAAGACCATTTTTGTTTATTAAAATAGGAAAAACAGAGTAATTTCGTGTAAAAATGGGACAAGGAAATGAAAAAATGGAATATGTAAAGGTGTAAAACCATGCAAACTCGTTCATGGAATTTTGCTCAATTACTGAAACCCGAACCGCTAGATTCGCTCAAATAATTTTTCTCCCGCCAATCTTCCTTAATTAGTGAAAGCCAGAAGCTTAGCAGAACAGTAAACTCGCTCTAGTAATTTTTCAAGCATTTAGGATTTTCCTCATTTTGACACAAGCTAGACTTGACGAATAATTATAAAAACAATTTCCTCAGTGAATAATAACCATAAATAAAAAACAGAGCAAGATAAAAGAACAAGTCAATGCGATAGAAGAAGAAGTCTGCACTTAATAAGTATCTACTGACTAAGAATGCAAGATGAAGTTCACAATTCATTTAATAATCTGCCTGGAGTGAATACGTCGACAGAAAAGCTAGCAGAAGACCGCTGTGCAGTCTAGAAGGTTAGGAGAACAGGAGAAGCCTTTTATGAGATTAAACTAAAAAGAGTCAAAGATGCAACCCTAGCTAAAAATAATTAACAAAAACAACAACATTACCCCAGTGCCGCAAAAGCTCCCACCTTTGATGGGGTAAGGGGGGTCGGATGTACGCAGCCTTACTCCTCTATACTAAAGCACGTAGAGGCTGTTTCCGGATGACCTATGATGAAAATCGTGTTAATAGTTCGCGTCGAAAAATTATTGTGCCATTTTGCTCTATCCCGTCATATTTCCAAGCCAAAAAATAGTGGGTCTTTGTCATCATTGTAAATGATGAAAACCCTAGCCAAAAATAAATAAATAAAATTAATCTAATTTTAACTAACCAGTCAAATGTCTGCTTTTTGTGGAAGCGTACAAACTACAACAGTGTCTCTTTTGCGCTTAAGCTCTGAATAAAAAGAGATGGAAAAGCGGTGCTCTCTCACCCCCGTTGATTTGTAAAAGCTATGTGCAAAGCCATTGTTCACCTGGGCGTTGGGGCTTAAGCTCGCTTTTTGTAACTTTTAACAAGTCTGTGTCAAGTATAGCCTCATTTTGCAATCATGAATGTTGAGTAAGCATGCAGGAAGTACTCAGATATGACAAATTTATTATCTACTAAGGTGATGTGATCCTACTTCAGTGATTCTCCACACAGGTTGTGTTGGATAAACATCTGTACTTTGGGGTAGGAGGCATCAGATAAGAAATCAACTACTATCCTGTTCAAAGAATCTTGTTCAACTTTTCCAGTTATCCATCACCCCCGCCCCTTCTATTTTCCGAGTCCATTGAGTAATCAGGCTTTAGGCCAGACCTTACTAAATTATTCAGGATAGCAACTACTCAAAGAGACTAACACCAAAGACATAATAACACGTCCACTGAGTCTAAACCCTAATATGCTGTATCCATCAAATGCTACTAAGAACTATGCGATACATTCATAATTCATAGAGATACTCCCTCCGTCCCGAAAAGGTTGGCCAAATTTCCTTTTTTGGATGTCCCAAAAAAATTTGCCAGGGGTTTATAAGTAACCAGCCAAGAACAGACCAACCTAAAACTCTCGATGTCCTGCATTAGAGTTTTGCACGGGTTTGACACTTTGACAAGTGTATAAGATTAAACGCCACGGTGCAGAATAGGTTTTTTTTCCTTCTCTAGAAAGGATATAAATGTATAAGCTTTAGAGGAGTAAGTGACTGTTTCCTAAGTAATCTTTCATGGCCCAAAGCAGCACTTTTACAGCAATTGGGGAGGGGGGGGGGGGGGTTACATCCTGTACCAGATGTTTCACATAGTCACACACTCACACCTCACAGCACACGTGATTAAAAATACCAAGTTTGAATGTCCATAACAGCATCAAGCAGAAAACTATGTCAGAATTCTTACCGTATCAAACATGTACAAAATGAGGTTCTGCCCCGATGAAACCACACTCCTGGCTGATACAAATGATGTAACGAAAGAAAACAATTTGATGTTCAAGTTTTTTAAAGTTCCTTCGATCGATGTACTAATGCTTCATAGAATCCATTAGCCAAGGGTGTCATGAGAGTACCTTCATTATAGAAAAGTACCATATCAAGATGTAGTAGCACGGTTGACATTGCAAAGTCAAGACTGTCTGCATCTGCCTGAGAACCACAGAACATTCATCCAAGTTGGAATAATACACAGTTGATATAATTGTTCATTCTTTTTCAAAAACTTTTACACAGTTGGACTATTTTCGGATTTTCATCTACACGGCTACAATGCCCCTGGAAGATCTGTCTAATGCCAAATCAAGCTCAGCCGCTTCCTCCTCCTTCCCGAAACTCCTCAATCCCTTTCTCAAAACTGCAGCCAGATAATCATCAAGTTCAGCACCACTCCTCTTAAGGAGCTGATAAACTTTAACCGTCCCCTCCGCCCTCCCAGCATCAATCAAGGCCTTGACCAACTTGACCAACCCCTTGGTATTGGAGGCGTCAAGGTGAATCGCACCCTCATTCTCCAAATCGCAAATCAAGCGGTCGATGTCTTCCGTCAAGCCCTTCCTAGCACAAGCGGCAGCTATTTCGGCGTACAGGTTCAATTCCGGCGCGTCGTATTCCAGTCGAAGGGCGGAGAAGAGTTTGAGAGCCAAATCGCAGTTGTCTTGGCGGATAAGCTCTTTGAAAGCGGCGAGAAGGTCTGGCTTAAGGAGGCGGGAAAGTGTAGAAGAAACGATGGAGGAGTCGATGGAGGAAGGGTTTCTTTTCTGGGCACGCTTTAAAGCATGGATGGCTTGAATCGCCTCAGTGCTGAGAATTCGGCCTTTGTACAGCGGTCCCCGGTTGCTCCGTGGCCCGTTCCCACATCGCACCGGAATGTAGCGTCTGGAGGCGGCGGAGATCGGTTGGCGGGCGGTTGTTGACGGTAGCCGCAAAATGAAGTTGAGATTTAAGGAAAGAGAGGCCGCCATGAGTGAAACGCCGCTGCAAAATCCACCCCAGAGGCGGAGGCCGATGTATTTGCTTCCATGTTTCTGATTTTCTAGAAGATAAAATAAGAAATGAAAAATGTTCAAAAAAATTAAACGTCGACAGCAGGATTCGAACCTGCGCAGGCAAAGCCCAACAGATTTCGAGTCTGTCTCCTTAACCACTCGGACATATCGACGTTGTGTTTTCACTTTTCAAAATAATTTATTGTACGTGTATATTTTTTACTTTTTGTACAATATTGCCAGGATTAGGTGGAGCATTACACATTCATTATCAACGTTATTATGCGGGAGATATTAGGACAAATCCATATTTGTTGTAGTTCAATCCTCCCCGTCTCAATGCTTTTACTTTTCACTATTTTTCTTTCTTCTTAAAGACATAAATGAGGAATAGACTTAAGCTTAACATAGATGTAGGCCTGTCAATGGGTCGGGTCCGGGTCGGAACGTAGTGTTCCAGACCCGGACCCGCTAAGTTAATGATAGACCCAGACCCGACCCGTTTACCCGGCGGGTCTGAAATTTTGGATCCAAACCCGGACCCAACGGGTCTCGGAACCGGGTCGGGTAGACCCGCCAAGTATGATACCCTTGTAAATTTTTTGAAAATAACAAGACTTGTATGTAAAATGTAAAGAAAAGTGTGCAAACTAAAAAGCAAAATATATCTTCACTTTTTAAAAAAAATATCAAGGTTTCTCATATTAGTACTTTTATCCAATAAGGTGTTGATTCTTGCGTATAACTCCACACTCTGTCACTTTTTCTCGTACATAGAGCTCGTAGAGTAGACTTCAAATTAAGTTACAAAAGGTGTCTTGGACTATTGAGAGTATAAACACATAGTGTACGGAGTGTATGATAATAATGATATAATAATATTAATAAGAATATATAATAACAAAAAAAAGAATATATAATAACAACAACAATAAGAATGATGAATATTGTGCGTTGCTTACCGAGCCAAATACATATTAATCACTATGAATAAACGGCCAAAATGGGTATTAATTTTATGCTATGACACTATCTCGATCATTATCACTCATATGATAGGTATGTATTAGTACGCATATTTTTAATTGAAGAATTATAAGTAATAATTTTATGTATTATTATGTATATATTTGTGTGTGTATTAGTTTGTATTTTTTTATTTGAAGTGTTATAACTAATCACTTTATGTATTAGTGTGTTAGTATACAAATAAGAATTTTTTAACGGGTCCGGGTCCTTAACGGGTCGGAATCATATGTACCGTACCCGACCCATTTATTAAATATACTAATGCTGGTTCGCATAATCTGTAGTTCTGTACTGGAATTGAGCTTTGCTTAGGACGCACAGGCCTATGGTGTAGCCTCAGTACTTGTTTGCGAGGTGGAAGAAGTTGATGGTCTGAAACGATTTCAGTCATCTGCTTTCTTCTACGACGCAGGTTGCTCAAGCTCAGGGTGTTCTTGATTTCTGCTGCTGTAACTTAATGGCGAGGTCAAAACAGGGTAAGGTTGAGTCTTCTGCAACAACGAGACACACCAGGTCTAGGTTTGCATTACTTGAGGGTACAGATGATGATTTCCCAGAACTTGGGAGTGCTCCAGCTGTAGAAAAACAGGTATTCGAAGCTCCTGAGATAGGAACGAGCAAGTCAATAGATTGTGAGGATTCTGGGACTAGTAGGAGAGCTGGGAAATCCAAAAAATTGCCAGCTCATGCTTCACCTGCGACTGAACCACACGCTGGAGCACCTGGGGATTTAGTTGCTGCGAAGCCACCTGCTTCTGGGGATTTTACTACTTCTGGGAAGTCAGGTGCTATTGCTGGGAAACTTGTGACTAAACCACCTGCTTCACAGAAGCCATCTACTTCCCAAACTGCAAAATTTTTGACAAAAGCTGATACGGCCAAAAGTTTGGCAGAAACTAATAATGAGCAGGCAGCCCAGGCCAAACCTTGGAATGCCCTTTTTAGGGATAACCGTGATCCCAAGCACGGCATCAAACTGAGATATGTCCCTCCTAAAGGGGAAACCTTGGACTTTGGTGATCGTGTATTACCTTCCATGGTCGAAATGTGGGGCTATTGCCTAGTTGGACATTTCACTGGAAAATTCCCCGGACTCAAAGCGGTTCATGATCTTAAAGCTACATGGGGTGTGAGATGTCTTGTGAGGTCCCATAACAAGGGATGGGTAATCTTTAAATTCACAAATGAGGAGGATAGATTGAAGGTACTACATGACGGTCCTTACAATGTGTTTGGGAAACTCCTTATGCTAAAAGAACTTTCGGATGACTTCTCGTTTGAGGATGAGGAGTTTCTTAAAGTACCAATTTGGGTCAAGTTCCCTAAATTACCAATGAAGCTATGGAATGATGAAGCTATGAGTGAAGTAGCATCTATGATTGGGGTCCCAATAACCACGGATAAGATTACTCAAGAGAGGGCAAATAATGAATATGCTAGAGTGCTTATTGAAGTGGATGTTTCAAAGCCACCACCACTTTCTTTTCCTATACGACTACCTTCCAAAAAGGTAATCAAACAAAGTGTGCTTTATGAAACTTTTCCTAATTATTGCTTTCATTGCAAAGAATTTGGGCACCACCCTTTTATTTGTAAAAAGCTAGCCAAAAGGGTTGATGAGAAAGTGATCGAAAAAGAACCGAGAGTTGAAACAACTAAGGATATTGAGAGTGTGGCCACTCGGACAGATGTTGCTGCCCAGGGATACCCGTCCGGGTGTACCTCTGTCCTGACCAGGCCTCTTGAAAAAACTGCAGCAGTTGTGGAACCTGCTGCTTACCCGCCCGGGCATACCAAAGACTCGACCGGGTCTGTCGGGCAGAATGCAAAACAGGGGACTGCAACTGCTGTACCAGCTGCCCAGGGATTTTCTAAGGTGGATAAAGCCTTTGAGGCTGTCTTGGAAGATGTTGAGAGGACTGTTATGGACCAAAGTGATGTGAAGGAGAACGATGTGGTCATCAAATGTGAGATAATAAACGGTAAGACACTTAAATTAGTTGTCAAACCGTTTAGGTTCGTGCTTGCTAGTGTGATTAGGGTGGATACCTCTCTGCGACTTACGGACGATTTGGATAAGAAGGGCCTAACATTTACCGCGAAATGTCTTGAAGGATTGCCGGGAGTTACAAAGAAGAAAGGGGAGGTTTGCTTTGATTCAAAGTTCACTACTCCTTTCCTGTTTTTCCTTGGATGTTAAATTAGGGCTACCTAATTTGTGTTGATGTTTTGTTCTTCCAGATTATTATTGCTCCTAATGTTGTTGAGGTTCAATATGTTTGACTTGTGAGGATGTTAGTCTTGATCCTGTGGTATCCCATTTATTGGGATACGCACTTTGTTTGTAACATTGACTTGTTATTTCTTTGGGTGTTAATATATACTTTACATTTCATCCAAAAAAATATACTAATGGGTCCGGATCCGGGTCCGGGTCGGGTTCGGGTCTAGACCCGACCCATTGACAGGCCTACATAGATACTGTGAAAGAATAATTGTGACAGAATGGCTTACCCAATAGGTAGCCCTCGTATGATATTTATAATAAAGAGTATTAAGAGTAATTACATAAGAGTCCTTATAATTACACTATTATACCCCCTCAATCTGTGCTGGGGAAACCACGTGCAGATTGGAACGTAAAAACTCAAAACGTTGACTAGATAAATTCTTAGTAAAAATGTCAGCGAGCTGATACTGAGTGGGAGTGTACTTAACAACGAGATCCCCATGTGCTACTCTTTCACGAACAAAATGATAATCGATCTTGATGTGCTTGTTGCGGTCATGCTAAATGGGATTAACTGCAAGGTAGGAGGCGGAGACATTATCACAGAACAGTTGAACAGGAGAGGATATCCGAATGCCCATGTCTAGAAGTAATGACCGAATAAATAGTGTGTCCTGGACGGTGTAAGCCACAACTCGGTACTCAGCCTCTGTGGAAGATTTGGAGACAGTGGGTTGCTTTTTGGAGCGCCAAGAAATAAGGTTGCCACCGAGAAAAATAGCATAGCCCGTAGTGGATCGGCAAGAGTCCGAGCATCCAGCCCAGTCAGCATCCGAATAAGCAACAATCAGGGAAATACTCTGTCCAGCCCGAAGCCATAGGCCGTGAGAAGAAGTGCCCTGTAAGTACCTGTAAATTCTTTTAACTGCAGCAAGATGAGTAGTACGGGGAGCATACATAAACTGAGAAACCAAATGTACGGCATAAGTAATGTCGGGTCTAGTAATAGTCAGATATTGCAATGCACCTACCATACTGCGATAATTAGTACCATCACTAAGAAGATCCCCATCTGTAAGAGACAGTGTGGTGCGAGACGGGAGGGGTGTTCGAACAGGCTTCACAGTATGAAGATGAAAACGGTGAAGTAGGTCATTGACATATTTCTGTTGAGACAGAAAAATACCCTTGGGGTTACGGTGAGCCTGAATGCCAAGGAAAAAATGAATATCTCCCAAATCTTTCATTGCAAACTGACGGGATAAAAGACGTATAAATTGCCGAACAAAAGACTCAGAATTACCAGTGATAAGAATGTCATCAACATATAATAATATATAAATAGTGCAAGACTGAGAGTGGTATGTAAACATAGAAGAATCGGACTGACTTTGTAAGAAGCCATGAGACAATAAAAAACCACTGAAATGATGAAACCAAGCACGTGGTGCTTGTTTCAGACCATAGAGAGCTTTCTTGAGTTTACAGATATGAGAAGGATAGGATGGATGAATAAAACCTGGTGGTTGACGCATGTAAACCTCTTCTGTGAGATGACCATGAAGGAACGCATTTTTGACATCTAACTGACGCACCGCCCAACCTGAGGAAATAGCAATAGAAAGAACAAGACGAACTGTGGTGGGTTTAACCACCGGACTGAAGGTCTCAAAAAAATCTATCCCAGCCTGTTGATTAAACCCTTGAGCGACCAAACGAGCCTTGTGCCGCTCAACAGACCCATCAGAACGGTATTTCGTTTTATAAATCCACTTACATCCAACCACATTTTTTGTTGTATCACTGGGTATTAAATCCCACGTATCATTAGCAATAAGAGCATTAAATTCTTCTTCCATGGCTGCCCGCCAAACCAAACTTTTATTTGCTTGAGAAAAACAAGTGGGATCATTAGGGAGAGCTAAAGTGTTTAAAGTAAAAATCGTTTTGGGTTTAAAAATGCCATCTTTAGCCCTCGTGCGCATTGGGTGAATGTTGGGAGCCATATGGGAAGAAGAGGATACCAGTGGGTTGCTAGATGGATGAGAAGGATCGGTATGGGCGACGGATGTACTTACTTCAACCGGAGAGCTACTGGGTCGCGGAGAAGATGGTGGGGTGGACCTAGGAGTGAGGTGAGGGGAGCTATTGGCCGAGGAGGTATACTGCTGGCCGAAGAGGAGGAAGTGGGGAAGTTGGGCGTGTTACTGGGGAGGGTACTGCTACTGGTCGAAGACAGAGCAGTAAATTTTGGTGAGGTAGGTAAATTGGGGGAGGCTGCCGGTGGTGAAATGGGCATAGGAGAAGTAAAGGTCCAAGGTGAAAGAGAGGCGGGTGAAGAACTGGGAGCAGGAGGTTGGCTAAGGCCTGTGTAGGGAAAGGATGTTTCATGAAATACTACGTCTCTGCTCACATAAACCCGGCCTGTTCGTGGATCAAGGCACCGATAACCTTTATACCCCGGAGCATAGCCTAAAAACACACACATAGTGGACCGTGGGGATAATTTATTTGAAGAAGATGCAATAAAGTTTGGAAAACATGCACACCCAAACACACGGAGAAAAGTATAGTCAGGTGGTTTTTGAAACAGTATCTCGAACGGAGACATACCATGCAAATTTGGTGTAGGTAGGCGATTGATAATAAATGTAGCTGTGTAGAGAGCATCCACCCAAAAAACAGGGGGTAAGGACGCCTCTATGAGCATAGTGCGTGAGAGTTCCAAAAGGTGTCTATGCTTACGCTCAGCCACACCATTTTGTGCAGGCGTATCCGGACAAGATTTACGAAACAAAATACCACATTTAAGAAAATGGTTTTGGAAGGAAGAATTTACAAATTCACCACCACCATCACTTTGAAAACATTTAATTTTACAGTTAAAAAGATTTTCAACAAGAGTTTGAAAATTACAAAAATGAGTAAAAACTTCTGACTTTTTATGCATAGGATAGACCCAAGTGTATCGGGAAAAATCATCAATAAAAGAGACATAATATTTAAAACCTAAATTTGATAACACAGGCGACTGCCAAACATCTGAATGAATAATTTCTAAAGGAGCAGTAACAGTACGAGTAACATCAGAAAAAGGAAGGTGGTGGGACTTGCCCAGTTTACAGGAAACACAATCATGAGATAAAGTACTAGAGCTAGTAATAAATTTATTTTTCCTAAGAACAGAAATAACACGATCCCCACAGTGACCAAGACGCTTGTGCCAGACTGGACCAGGAACAAGCTTGGTTTGTAATGCAAGAGACGGAGTAGTCAGCTGGGTTGCACTAAAGGGGTAAACAGAGTCCTTATTGGAGGCCTGGAGGAGTATGGCTCCCGTGTGATTGTCCTTGACAACAAAATTATTTTTAGTAAAAATAACAGAACAATCATTATCCGCACACAAACGCTGAATAGATAATAAATTATATTGAAGGTGCGGAACATGATAGACTGATTTTAATAAAAGTGGGCGAGTAGCAGTAGATAAAGTAGCACTACCAATGTGGGATACGGGGAGATTATTACCATTAGCGACACGTACAGAAAATGGACCAGAATAAAGAGACTTATTAGTTAAAATACCTTCGTTTGGAGTCATGTGAGCTGAAGCACCCGAATCCGGGTACCACACGGACGCATTTGTTTCGCCCGTAGGGATAGCCTCCAAAGCTGGTGTAGAATTTGTGAACCGAGGACAATTTATGGCGGAGTGACCTGGAGAATAACAAAGCTGACACACAACAGGCGGTGCAGGGGATTGATAATTGTGTTCAACAGAGGGGTATCCTGCAAAGGGATGGCGAGTAACACAAGTAGATAAAGCATGAATACCATTAAAAACAGACCCAAAATTACCTGATGCCATACCTTGATACCCAGTCTGTGGAGGACCCCGTGCCTGAGCCATCTGCTGCCATCCATGCGGACCAGGTACTGGAGCTAGTGGAGGGTGCCCACCAGGTGCTGGCTGACCGTAGGCAGGCTGCTGTCCCCCGTAAACATAACCAGGCTGTCCGGCGTAGCCTCTGCCGCGGCCACGATGACCCCGCGCGCGACCTCCACCACGGAAACCCCTGCCATTTCCGCGAGCTGCACCCCCTCGAGCTGGAGGGCGGACTGCCTGCTGCGGCTCATGAGCCACAAAGGCCTGATGACCGGGATGAGAATTTTGGGACCGAAGATAGAGAACCCGTTGCTCCAATGCCATTAATTGTGGCCGAAGAGAGTCAAAGGTGAAGCTGTCCGGGAACAAGGTAACGGAGGTAATAACGGACTCATATTCAGGACCCAAACCAGCCACCATTTGTTGAAGAAGTTCACGATTACTAACGGGAGAATTAATAGAATTTAGATTATCGGTTAAAACAATAATCTCCCGCAAATAATCATCCATGGATTGGTCTTCCTTCTTCTTTAAACTGGATAAAATTCTCCTAAGTTCAATTGCTCTAGCGACACAGGCGGCCATAAAACGAGTCTCCAATTTTTCTCATATTAATGCCGAAAAACGAAGAGTATGAACTTCAAGTAATATGTTACGAGACAAAGTCGCAAACAACCATGATCTAACAGTTTGATCTACTTTGAGCCATGAATGATATTCAGGATTAGGGGCATCCAAAAGAGTTGGAGACGGGGCAGGAATGGATCTATCAATAATCCCCAATAATCCATGAGACACTAAAAACGCTTCAAATTGTGTACGCCAAGTAAGATAATCCTCCACTTTATCCAAACGAGTAGTGACAATGTTTGTAACGTTTGGAGTTGAAAAAGATAATTGAGATGATAATTGGGATAAAGTGGAAGAAGTTACCAAAGGAGCAGACGAGCAGTGTGCCGAGAGGTTGAGGCGGACTCGAAGGGCAGGACGCCTGGCTGGCCTGAGAAGGTTGGTCCGCTGTACTGCGTGGAAAAAGAAACTGTCGGACGGAGAGTTGGGGTGACTGGCGGTAATGTAGGTATAGTGGGCATCCATGTAAATGGTTCTGGCATATTGAACAACCGAAGAGACTCCAATGGAGGTGGCGGCAGTGTACTCCGGGTGGCGGACAGTCTTGGTGACATGTGAACACCGGAGGTATAAAGCGGCTCCGTCAGGGCGGGCGCTGAAGACACCGGAAGTGCGGCAGTGGCCATGATCGATGAGGAAGAAGCCATTGATGGACTTGCAGGCAGCGACGAAGGGAGAACGTGCGCCGCAGTAGTGATTGACATATTTCGTTTCTAGGGTTGGAAAGCCTAGGCTGCTGATACCATGTGAAAGAATAATTGTGACAGAATGGCTTACCCAATAGGTAGCCCTCGTATGATATTTATAATAAAGAGTATTAAGAGTAATTACATAAGAGTCCTTATAATTACACTATTAGATACAACATTGGGAAATATTGTTGTAATGTTGTGGACTTGTGGTTTTGGGATTCAGGTGGTGATTTTGTAGCGGCGGGACCAAGGCCGTGGAAGGGGAAAGTGGTAGCAAAGATGGCGGTTATTTTAGGAGTTTGAGAAAGGTTAATATGATCTTTATCTTATGAGAGAAATAATTTAGATGTGGAATCGATTACTATTTAGGTGGTTCTCGAAATCCAAGGATGAAGCTTGTCGGCTTTTGTATGATGGCAGAGGATATTAGACATTTGGTAGCTAATTTGAGTAGTAGCCATAGAATTGGGTGGCTCATTCTTTAGTAGAGAAGGTGGTTATTTTTTGTTCAAATGGAACACGACTCTTTATCTTTATATATATTATCTCTACAATGTAATAAGCCTGAATGATGGTTAGGATATTGTGGGTATGAAAAATTTGTTGGTGGTATTCTAAGCTTAGTTGTAACACCCCAATTTCTTTGAGCTAGTTACATTAGTTAAATTATGATTGGATAAGTTAAATAAGTTACTCAGTCACTTAAATAATTTTTTTATAATATGAATTATTATTTTATCTTGTGTTATCATTTGTTTTGTGGCAGATAACATTGACCGATAAGCTCTAGGAATAAAATAAAAAGAAAATTTAAATAATATACTGAAGTTAATTATCACTTTATATTTGTTTTAATATACTTTTTCAATAGGGTCAAAATTCTACTTTCGGAACTAGAAGCATTTTTTTTAACAGGCTGAGACATCCAAATCAGTTATCTTGGTCCAAATTGGTGTTTTGGTTAAAAGCCCTAAAAGGAGTAGGTTACATATATATAAGCCTTTGTTTCTTTTCCCACCGACTGTAGCCGCACCGCCTTCTATTTAAATTGATCCGGAACCTATCCCCCTGTTTTCATCTTTACTCTTCATTCAAAGGTTTTCTACTCTATCCTTTGTCGAAGCTCACTGATCCCCTGTATCACCGCCTCTTGTCAGGTAAGTTTAATTTCCGGTCTTCCATGCTTTTGTTAAAGGTTTTACTCTCGTGATTTTAAGTTTACGTTCAAAACGGGCCAGAGGCTGTTTTGGTTGGACAATTTTTGGGTGCTAAGGTCTGGTTCTTAGTTATATATATACATATATTTGGATTAGGCTTCTTGAGTTTTAAATCTGATTGAGTTCTTGTTGCCCATTTGGAATTCTGGAAAGTAGGGTTCAAAGACAAAACTTAATTTTGTTGCTAACGTTGTTAAAACCCAGGCAGCTGGACATTTTATGTCTTATAGCATCACTCGATTCTGATTTTAAGAGATTTAAGTCTTCAGATAGATATTTTCTCAATTTTCTAATGTATATAGATTCTATTTCAATAGCGGGCATCAGTTTTGCGTTCAATTAATAGGGCAATTGGATTTCATGGTTGCAGCCATATTCTTTATCTTATCCGTTAGGTTTGCTTATAAAATTTACGGTGATGTGTGGTTGAGGCATATTGGATTGGAGAGAGTACTTTTTGAATTGAGGGCTGCTACTAATCTCAGCTAGAAGGAAATCTTTTAGTCAGTATAGAAGCACTGAACAACGATTTCCTAACCTCATTTAAGCAGTACACGAATAAACTAGTAAATTTTATTAGAAATGGCTGCATAGATGTAGCAAAAGATTTCCTTAGTTTAATATGGTTTAAGACATCAGATCATAACTATTTTATTATATCTAATTAAATATTTCAAAGAAGAGCTTACCGGGAGACGTTATCAAGGTGCCACACTTATTCTGAGTAATTTGAGTTCAGCTTCTATCATGTAAGTCATCACCACCTATACATGATAGTTCTAAATAAAGTGTGGAAGATTAGCTAATTATGAATATGATATATGTGCATGGGTACTTGAAATCGTATGGTATGAAACATGTGAATTCCAAGTTATGTGCACCGATTGACATGTGGCGTTAAATGTGAAGTTATGGAATATTGTGAATGTGATGTATGTGCATGAATACTTGAAATTGTATGATATGAGATATGTGAATTTCAAGTTCTATGTTTGATTTGGGATTGAGTTCATATGGAACCAACAATGAAAGGAAGTTATGATGATGATGATGATGAAAGTAATGAAGGATAAGTAATGTTACAAGGTAGCCGTGCCCCCAAGTAACTACCTGAGCTGAGCGTAGCGGGATCTCCTTCCGCGGGGAGTCTCGGGGTTGCTTCTGATGGCTGAGGGCTAGCTACCCGAAGTCATTAGCGAGGGGCCAGGACACGAGCTACGGGCCCATCAAGTCAAGAAATAAGATAAGAAGAAAGAATGATGAATAAGGAAATCTTTTGGTGTTTGTTACATGAGTGCTTATGTGTCACTATCATGTTTGGTTATAGTATATGTGTGGTGTATTCAGCATGGGTATCTATTTATGATTAGCTAAGATTCCCTAAACGTTTTTTGTGGATGAAATGGTGACTTACTAAGCATTATTGCTTATGAGAATTCTATTCTCTTATTTTCTCATGTATAGGTATTAAACGAGATACAGAAGCCTGAGAGAATGTATGGAGCCGGTGACAAGGTTTTGGATGGGTTAACGGAGAAGATCGGGCAATCTATTATGTTTTGTTTTTAGTACTACGGTACTGCTATGGGTTATTTTAATATTTGTTTTAAAATCCTGATCAGGTGTAAATGTTTTGTTTAAAGACATTTTCTTTTGGTTATTTGACGTTTTTGTTATTAGATTTGGTTATGTATATAAGATATAAAGTTTCATGACGAGACATTGTATCTTTATTTTCACTTTGATTATCGAGTCTCTTTAATGTTGGGTGTCGTAATGGTCGTTTTGGGGACGGTCGTTACAGTTTGGTATCAGAGCCCAGGTCCTTCCGTAACTCCATCTATTGCCACGCACCGCTCGACATCTCTCAGGTAAGTGAGTAGTTAAAGGCATATAAGAGTAACTACTTTTTCATATAAGTGAACTTGGTACAAATGTTGGGTAAATATGTATGTGTCATATGTATTCACTACACATGAAGATGTTTATTGAAGTACTATAAAGCATACGGGTAGGCTGGACAACAAGACAGAGTTTAGCAAATGTGTCAAGAATTAATAGGTGTTATTGTGCTAGAAAGGATGATAATGAGATTAAAATGAGATCTAAGGCCCTTAAGATCAAAGGTATTGAGGTCAATCTGCTAAATTCCTCATAACAAAAGGTGTTTAATAATGCTTATCCTAGCCAAATAAGTTGTTTATGAAAATTTTCAAGTTTCCTTATAGGTTGATGAGGGTAAAAGACTTGAACTAAATATTAAACAAAGTCCAAGTGGAGAACAACCTTGGCTTTCAATGAGAGTCTAACATTTAGACGGGTATTTGATTGGTATAACATTATATGGTAAAGTTTTTGTGTCATAATATTAAAGGAAGAAATAATAGACCCACGGTAGTTGTTAAACCGGTCCTCACTTATATGGTAAAGTCCCCATGGAGTAATATGGAGGAATGAAGTAATGAACCTTATGGGGTTGCTTAACTGGTTTTAATTAAGTGGGTAAGTTTAAAACTTGAGGGATGGTTCGGACCAATGGTCTTGGCTAAAACTAGATGGTATGGAACCCTTAAATTTCCGTGAAGATTCTCGGAGACTAAATAAAATAGTATGAATAAAGTCTAGTCTAGAATATAAAATCGGTAAGAAGGCCCCAGCTATGATTTTAGGTTTTCTTTTGAAAGATATTGTGTAGATTCCATAATCAGATTGTTATTACCAATCAAAATCTAAAGAGCATAATACTAAAGTTGTGTAACACAAAAGAGGGATTTAGAATTTGAATTTTATTGTGGAAACTTTTATTGTTTAGTCTAAGTTAGTCGTAGATACCAACCTATATAGTTTATTACCAGATGATTTAGCGAGTGATCATTTGTCAGTCTCTATGGAATCATGTGCTGAATCATGTGCTACTGTGTGATTCCCTTATTTTTGAAAGGCTACATAGACTTTACCACTATGAACGAATAATACTTCCTAAGTTATATAGTTAGAAGATTAAAGTTAGAAGGAACAATACTGTGGAATATCAACGAAGAGATAACTATTGATAATGAACGGCCTAACGGAAGCTTACGGTTAAACTATTATTTTTGTCTCATATAGACTACATGAATGTAACACATTTTGATTAGTGAAGGGTTGAAGAGTTTAATAAATAAAAATTTCCATAGCAATCTGTTTTCTAATCACCCTACAACTAATTGAGAAATCAAAGAGATAAGTTTCCAAATCATTATAGAAAAGTGTGAAAGAATTGAAATTAATATAGTCCCAAACCTAGTGGTAGCCTTGTCAGTCTGCTTTTAGGTATTATTGAACCTGATATTTATGTGTGTGATGTCAATTTTTTTTTACAGAATATTTATTAGGTTGTTCATTTAAGAAATATGAAAATTTGAAACTAAGCAAAACAATCTTGATATTGTTAGCTTTTTATTGTTAACCCACACACTGATTTTTAGAGAGAATCTGTGGACATTTAGTTCAAAACTCATAGTAATGCTTATCCACAAAATACTGGTCCAAAAAAAAAGGGGTTTCCTCTGGATATTAAGGCTACTAATTTCAATTAACAAATTGTGTTAAGGTTTGACTAAGATAGGTGCTCACCCTATTAGAAATAGTTGTTCTTTTCAAACTGAAATTAAAAAAAAAGTATCTATTTTTGAAATTTGATTAAACCTTCCTGATTACTTCAGGATACTAATCTCCTAATCAATGAAGTTATAGTCTTGGTTCCAGAGGTACAAATCCATAAGAATGTTTTTCTTTTGACGAAATGATAATTTTGAGATGCTCAAGTGTTAAAGAAAAGGAGTTTAGTAGTGTAATCTATTTTGGATTAAAAAAAAAAGTTTATCTTTTGGTATAATTGGTAAGTCAAATTACAGTGGAATATTAAAAGAAATGAGTATTCCCTCTTATGCTTTAGAAAATATATTCATGTATAGAACCACCTTGACAACAAGTAGTACAAGTGTAACATACCAACAAAAGGATTTCTCCTGAAATTAAATTATATGCTAGACCTGAGTACTTTATGACCAAAAAAAAATATATATCTTTAAGTTTTCTTTTTAAAAGATTAAGTAAATATATGATACTATATTAGTATCATTAAGAATATTATTTAAAAAAAAAAAACTTTTAGGCTTACATTTTAGTCTCATAACAATGCAATCATGAACTGTTGATGACATATCTAGTATAATACCTAAAGAGGGTATAACATAAATAAAGCAATCTGTCGGACATAAGTGTTAACATGTTGAATGGGAAAACTCTATCCTCCACAACGTAAACATATTGTGAGAAGGAAACTATTAAAACTGACAGAGTGGATATTATAATGCCATAATTTTAACAATCAAGGATGAATTTTAGAAAAAGTTCTATTCTTCATTGTTCTTGAAAAGACAAGTTTGACTTATGTAACCATATCGGTAGAAATTGATTCTAAGTTTCATTTTTAGTAGTATGGGGCGTAAGTGTTATGATGGGGTTAAAATTTGTATTGTCTTTGAGTTTCATAATTCTAAGCAAAGAGGTCGAACTAATTCGTTTATAATAACTATCTTGCGAACTTGTGATTTTGTGTTGTAGTGCCAGGAGAATTCATAAGAAGTAGATTTATGTAGTGAGGAGTAGTTGTGTGTTTCGCCCATCGTAGAATTTGATCTGTTTAGTAATAAGAAGAAAAATCAGGACAAACTTCTCGCATTTAAGTTATATATGCTCATGAATAAAGGAAGTAAGCTAGTGAAAGGTATAAAGCTATTACAACGGTACTAAGGCCAAGTGAAGGGTCTAGATTGAAATTTATGAGACTATAACAAATTGTTTAAGTTTCGAGGACGGAACTTTTATAAGGTGAGGGGGATTGTAACACCCCAATTTCTTTGAGCTAGTTACATTAGTTAAATTATGATTGGATAAGTTAAATAAGTTACTCAGTCACTTAAATAATTTTTTTATAATATGAATTATTATTTTATCTTGTGTTATCATTTGTTTTGTGGCAGATAACATTGACCGATAAGCTCTAGGAATAAAATAAAAAGAAAATTTAAATAATATACTGAAGTTAATTATCACTTTATATTTGTTTTAATATACTTTTTCAATAGGGTCAAAATTCTACTTTCGGAACTAGAAGCATTTTTTTTAACAGGCTGAGACATCCAAATCAGTTATCTTGGTCCAAATTGGTGTTTTGGTTAAAAGCCCTAAAAGGAGTAGGTTACATATATATAAGCCTTTGTTTCTTTTCCCACCGACTGTAGCCGCACCGCCTTCTATTTAAATTGATCCGGAACCTATCCCCCTATTTTCATCTTTACTCTTCATTCAAAGGTTTTCTACTCTATCCTTTGTCGAAGCTCACTGATCCCCTGTATCACCGCCTCTTGTCAGGTAAGTTTAATTTCCGGTCTTCCATGCTTTTGTTAAAGGTTTTACTCTCGTGATTTTAAGTTTACGTTCAAAACGGGCCAGAGGCTGTTTTGGTTGGACAATTTTTGGGTGCTAAGGTCTGGTTCTTAGTTATATATATACATATATTTGGATTAGGCTTCTTGAGTTTTAAATCTGATTGAGTTCTTGTTGCCCATTTGGAATTCTGGAAAGTAGGGTTCAAAGACAAAACTTAATTTTGTTGCTAACGTTGTTAAAACCCAGGCAGCTGGACATTTTATGTCTTATAGCATCACTCGATTCTGATTTTAAGAGATTTAAGTCTTCAGATAGATATTTTCTCAATTTTCTAATGTATATAGATTCTATTTCAATAGCGGGCATCAGTTTTGCGTTCAATTAATAGGGCAATTGGATTTCATGGTTGCAGCCATATTCTTTATCTTATCCGTTAGGTTTGCTTATAAAATTTACGGTGATGTGTGGTTGAGGCATATTGGATTGGAGAGAGTACTTTTTGAATTGAGGGCTGCTACTAATCTCAGCTAGAAGGAAATCTTTTAGTCAGTATAGAAGCACTGAACAACGATTTCCTAACCTCATTTAAGCAGTACACGAATAAACTAGTAAATTTTATTAGAAATGGCTGCATAGATGTAGCAAAAGATTTCCTTAGTTTAATATGGTTTAAGACATCAGATCATAACTATTTTATTATATCTAATTAAATATTTCAAAGAAGAGCTTACCGGGAGACGTTATCAAGGTGCCACACTTATTCTGAGTAATTTGAGTTCAGCTTCTATCATGTAAGTCATCACCACCTATACATGATAGTTCTAAATAAAGTGTGGAAGATTAGCTAATTATGAATATGATATATGTGCATGGGTACTTGAAATCGTATGGTATGAAACATGTGAATTCCAAGTTATGTGCACCGATTGACATGTGGCGTTAAATGTGAAGTTATGGAATATTGTGAATGTGATGTATGTGCATGAATACTTGAAATTGTATGATATGAGATATGTGAATTTCAAGTTCTATGTTTGATTTGGGATTGAGTTCATATGGAACCAACAATGAAAGGAAGTTATGATGATGATGATGATGATGAAAGTAATGAAGGATAAGTAATGTTACAAGGTAGCCGTGCCCCCAAGTAACTACCTGAGCTGAGCGTAGCGGGATCTCCTTCCGCGGGGAGTCTCGGGGTTGCTTCTGATGGCTGAGGGCTAGCTACCCGAAGTCATTAGCGAGGGGCCAGGACACGAGCTACGGGCCCATCAAGTCAAGAAATAAGATAAGAAGAAAGAATGATGAATAAGGAAATCTTTTGGTGTTTGTTACATGAGTGCTTATGTGTTACTATCATGTTTGGTTATAGTATATGTGTGGTGTATTCAGCATGGGTATCTATTTATGATTAGCTAAGATTCCCTAAACGTTTTTTGTGGATGAAATGGTGACTTACTAAGCATTATTGCTTATGAGAATTCTATTCTCTTATTTTCTCATGTATAGGTATTAAACGAGATACAGAAGCCTGAGAGAATGTATGGAGCCGGTGACAAGGTTTTGGATGGGTTAACGGAGAAGATCGGGCAATCTATTATGTTTTGTTTTTAGTACTACGGTACTGCTATGGGTTATTTTAATATTTGTTTTAAAATCCTGATCAGGTGTAAATGTTTTGTTTAAAGACATTTTCTTTTGGTTATTTGACGTTTTTGTTATTAGATTTGGTTATGTATATAAGATATAAAGTTTCATGACGAGACATTGTATCTTTATTTTCACTTTGATTATCGAGTCTCTTTAATGTTGGGTGTCGTAATGGTCGTTTTGGGGACGGTCGTTACATTAGTTGACATGTACATAATGTTTAAATGCTTGTAAACTTCCAATTAACTTGGCTTAATCTCCCTAGACTCCGTTTGTTCCCGTTAATATTCCAAGGCCGAGCACCCCTTTTCTCCTGCTTCCTCTTTAGCCGAACAGGACCATACGTTCCATCGAATCAGTCCCGGATATTCGCTTCGCCAACAACACTCAGCCTTCCTCTTTGGCCGCACATCCCCCCGCATCCTTTCGTCTTCTTCGGCGCAGCCTTAGTTGGTGTACTACACTGCCGGTATGGGAGCATATTTCTTTGGCCGTTGTTATCTAGCCATTGATGTTCTTACTTTGAACGAAGATGTGGTTTAGTTCTGTACTGCCATGGTTGCACTATCAAATCATGTCAATTAAGAGTTTGTGTGTGCACTTAATTTAGGAGGCAAAGTAAAATTTATTTACTGCACCCTAGGTGCTTGTGAATATGTTTAAATGATATTTTAGACTCTTTTGTGTTCACTTTGCTGATTCATGAATAATGTACAGATTACTTATAAAGTTATAAAGCCTGTTGGGGTTCGTAGATAATAGTGTGAAAGTCCCTTTAAGTTGATATATGGTTCCTACTCTAGAATTAGAAGGTTAACATATGAGGACTTCTTTTGGATTTTTGGCATTGACTGCTGTGAAGAACTAGCAATTCGCTGTTGTAGTAGACGTAAAAATTTCAAACCCATATAACTCGTGTTATTCGCTTTTCAGTATAAGTCCATTTAGGTCTGTCATAATTTTTCTTCAGATGCTTTTGCCGCTTTCTTTTACTTTCCTTGCAAATAAGATTTTTATGCTCCACAACTACTGATTTGAAAGTTAACATGCTAAACTATTATTTATACTAAAATCAATGACCTTTAATTTATGCATTGTATGTGATGCATGACCAATCCTTATGACACATGGACATATATTATTCTTGGAAAAGTTAACGCACGACATACATATTTAGATGTGCTATTTTCCAAATGAATCTAATGTTTCTTGGGTAGATGGGTATGTAATTTTGATGCTTGTATTACATTTTCAAACTCCAACTAACTTTTGTGAAATTGAGTCAATACGAGTGATTAAATACTATGAAGAGTTTCTGGAAGTTTAGTCGCATTCTAAAGAACAATGGACCTATAGTGTGTATAGTATCTTGAGAATTTGATATTTAGTCTTGTTCTAAACCAGATGCACTCTGATTATGATATCCATAGAGGCGGGGGTAATCTTTTAAAAACTTTTTTCAGTCCATTGGGAGTGTTTTACTACAAGTTCTATCTATTCACATGTTATAATGTTTCTGGAATCTGGAGCCTTCATTGGGTAGTTGGCCTAACTCTCTAAGAGCATCAACTCACAACTCTGGAAATAAGTTATTTTCCCCAGCAGCTTTCAGGTATGTAGCGATGTCCCTTACAAAGGCTTTTTACCTTCTACGGATTATGATGTTTGATTGCTTTTTTCCTCCCAACCTTTATTCTCCTCCACCTTCACAACTACGCTTATCAGTTTACGGTGACCCTAAGGGCAAATTAGCTCAGCCACACTAGAGGAAAACATCAATGAGAAGTCCAACCTATTCCATGATGCGATTACTCTTAAAGGTGTTGAGCTATGTTCGAAAAGTCGAGCTAAGCGGTGGCCGGGCGCCTCGATTTCCATATAATCAGCTTAAAGATGTGCAGAGGGTAGAATGATGATAAAGATTAATGCGTTTTAATGGAACTTCTGACTTGGTACTAATTAAAGTTTACAATTTGATACTCCGTATATTTTTAATGGGATAGGGGACTACTATGTTTAGTAGATCCCACATTGAGATAACACATAAAAAGCTTTCAATGCAATTTTTTCCTTCAAGTAATCAGGGTGTGAACAAATAAATTTCCAAAACCACATTTTCAAAATGCATTATTATATATAAACTATAAAAGTTAGAACTGTATAGTATCACACATTTCAATTTTTAAAAGAGCTAGCCATATGTTGAAATTAGTGTGTTGCTAATTTCAATTTTTAAAAGAGCTAGCCGTCTGTTGAAAACTTGAAATTAGTATCACACATTTCGATTTTTTAAAAGAGCTAAAAATATGTTGAAATGGTGATCTAACCATCATTTCGTTTCAGACATTGGGAGTTGGGATCTTATTGCACACTTTTTTCAGTTCTAGCAGTTTATTGCTACCTTCGAGATTTTCATTTTACCAATCCCATGTGTACATAGCTGCCAGTGGATTGTTGAAAGTTTAAGATGAGCTATTACCTGATTTGGTTCCGGGACTATATGCTATTACACGAGTTGATCATTGACTTATATTCATTTTGGTCTCGTACGTTGTGCTCCTCGCCATTTGCCAGCGCAATTTAGACTTCATTTGATGCTCCTTTATTTTTCTCTAACCTGGAAGGTTATTTGTGTGATGTATGGCTAGACTGCTAGAGGTTTCGAGATGCATATCTGTATGAGAAAATCACCTTGCAATGTGTTAATGTATGCTTCCAACCCAATTGCTATATATGTGTATGAGGCCGGGGGTAGGATAGTGAATTTCCCGATGGTTTTGGCAGTGAGTTAGCTGGTTGCCGACATGGGGCTGAAAAAAATTTAAAGAAATTTTTATACTAATATCACCCCAGTTTAGGCCAATGGAGAACAAGGCTCTCTGACAGTGTCTTTTATGTGAAATTTCGTTTTATACTAAGTTTTCTTCTCAAATTTGAGTTCATGTCATTATGATTTGAATTTTTTTTAGACATACGAAGTCATAGGAGTTTGTAAATAGGCCTAAATGAATTCTTTTAAGATGTATTATTTTGCTCTTCTTCTAGAATTGTTTTAACTTGCTCATTATAAAGGTACAACCGATTTTAGCTTTTGCTGGAACATCCTAAGCAATTAAGCATCAAGAATACTTATTACTATTCATACTCATGAGCCACTGCACTTAAACATTTTGATGATGAAAAAATAATATGTATAAAATTTGTTTGTAATTTCAAACATATCAATTATATTGACTGATAATACTTCATTCGATTAATGCTACTAAAATAGTATTGGGCATTTTCCTCCCGCGCATCGCGCGTCGGAAAACTAGTTATATATAAAGTAGCAAAGTTGCTACAAGTTTTGGAGCCAAAATTGCCGCCTAAAAGAAGGGTAAAAATGTATTTTCCCTTGAATTATATACTGCTGCACATATGATTACTATGTGCCTTAAATAATCTTAACATAAATTGAGCATTTATTGTCCATAATATGACTCATATTTTCGGTACTTATTGAATAAACTAGCCTTTTACACCACATGTGTGAAACTATGCAACAATTAATACTCTCCTTTATTTTCAATCACATTTTATGGTAAATGTACTCCGTAATAGCATTCATTATTATATATGTCATCCTTTTTTAAATTATAGAAAATACAAATAAATAGTTATCAATGCAAACAAATGATTTATTTTTCTATCATGTTAATACAAAATGATGCCGCCACGTCACTGAAAAAAATAACAACATACTACGTACATATTAACATATACGCCAGGAAATTAATTCATGACCAAACTCATTTTGGTAATGCATTGATAGCCCATTAATTATAATAAAGTGACAATGCACGTTTGAAAAAAAAAGTGACAAAGAGGAGAACGTCATTCATGAGTCCTACCAAAATAAAATCTCAATCTTTTTTTAAAATGTTATAACTTTTTTATTTGTAATCCGATTATTACAAAAAAATATTGAAATGCATAACTTTTTATTATCTTTCATTTGACACAAATATTGAATATATAAAAATAAAATACTTCGACCCTTTAAAAACATCTTTTTGTAAAGTCCTATATATTTTTTCATATGTACTCCGTTTTTTTACAAAACATTTACCAAAGTTTATAACTTTTTATTATCTTTCATGTCTTTCATATGAACCTAATGTTGCATATGTAAAAATAAAAAATTAACTCCATTAATTTGTGTTGTTTAGGATCATTTTTTACCGTACATACTATTAATCCGGAGTGATAACTTAGAATAAAACTGCAAAAACTTCACCACTTTTATTTAATGTTTTATTCTTTGCGTTAGAATTTGTGCAGTGTTTATTCTAAGCTATCACTCCAAATTAGTAGTGTGCATAGTAAAACAATTACGATCCTAAAATGCAAAAATTAATGGAATTGATTTTTTTAATTTGATATATATAATATTGATGTCATATGAAAGATAATAAAAAGTTATGAATTTTGGTATATTCTTTGTAACAATCGGAGTACGTACAAATAAAAAGTTATAGCAGTTTTCTTGCACCTTACTGTTATATTTTAAACTTACTTGCAATTTGTCATACGATCAACGTATTCCTTTTTCCTACAAACTATCGTTATAAGATACAACAAATAAACTCTACTATAGTTGCATATTACGTACCATTATAATAGAAGTTAATTTTAAAGAAGTTGTGCATCGCACAGGTATTGCGTCTAATTCCATATAATATCAGGAAGTTATTTCTACCTTGCAAATTGTGGTATAGAGTATAGACTATACGCTAAGTTCGTGTAATAATTTTCTATAGTACAAATGCATAAAGAAGTTTCAATGTTATGTTTAGGGAATATTTTTATCAATTTTGCTATAGGTATCCCAAACATACCCCAATTTTTACCCCATATAAAAACCCTCCCCCACTTTCCTTCTTCCCTTCCACTCTCCCCCACTTTTCCTCTCCCCTCCCTCCCTCTCTCCTGCACCCACCTCTCTTCCTCACTCTCCTCTATTTCACGCACCCCCCTCCCTTCCCCTTTCTTCTCCATTTTAATATCTTTCTCCTTCCTTAAGACTTCCAATTTTTACCATCTTTCCCCCATCCAACCTTCCATCTTCTCCTGCTTATCTCCTCTCCACCGGTGACGTTGTCGACGGCGGCCCTACGCCGGTTGCCGACAGCCGGCCTATGCCGGTTGCCATTTCGGATGCAACCTCAAGGGAAGACAACAATGAAGACAAATCAAGAAGCTTTGAATAACTTGAGTAGCAGATTCTTTTCTTGATTTTGTTTTCTTGATTTTTGATGTATTTTCGAAATAAAAAATGTTGACTGTCTGACAGACAACTTGTAAGTGCAGTGTCTGTAAGAGTCGTGAAGTTGTCTGTCATTTGAAATATAATGTCTGTAATTATATTTAATTGTTTGTCATTTGTTTATTAGTTGTTTGTATTTGTATTTGTCTGTAAAAATCGTGAAGTTATCTATAACTGATATTTAGTTGTTTGTCATTTCATTTTGAGTTGTATGAAATTTGTGGTGAAAAATAATGTATGTCTGGTTATCTCTATTGGCTGTCTAGTAATACGTATTGTCTGTCTTTTTTATGAAACATATGTCAATATGGTAATTCACAATAAAGTAATGTTTGTATGTGTATATTTAATGTCTGTCTCGTTAGACTAATTACATCTCAATCAAATAAAGTAATTACATACAGCTCATAATCAAATACAGACAAATCAAAAACAAATACAGACAACTCAAAACAAATGACAACCAATTAACCATCAATTACAAACAGACAGACAATTTTACGACTCTTACAGATTCCTCACAACAACATGACAGACAACTCAAAAAATATAGACAACTTACAAGCAAATGACAGAAAATTAAATATCAATTACAGACATTTATTTTTCAAATGACAGACAACTTCACGAGTCTTACTAACAAATATAGACACTGCACTTACAAGTTGTCTGTCAGACAGACATCCCTTTTTATTTTGAAAACACACCCAAAAAAACAAGAAAACAAAATCAAGAACAAAAAAATCAAGAAAATAAGATCTACTCTCAAGTCATTTAAAACTTTTTGGTCTACACCTTTGTCGTTCCTTCTTGTTCACCTAGCTCTCCCCATTCGTCCTATTATTGTAGCTCCGATCCGCCATTTGAAACGGAAAAAAAGGCGGAAGAGGAGAGAAGTAGGAGAAGAAGGTTGCAGGAGGAAAAGATATATGGTAAAAATGAGAAACATTAAAGAAAGGGAGAGATCTTGAAATGGAGAGAAGTAAAAGAGAAAAAGGAGGGGATGGGCTACGTGAAAGGAGCGAAGAACCAGGAGAGAGGGGGGGAAGAAAAGTGGGGAGGGAGGAGGGAGGAGAAAAGTGGGGAGGGTATTTATATGGGGTAAAAATGGGGTAACTTTTGAGGTACCTATAACAATTTTGATATTTTTATTCGTGATGCATAGGTGCTTGGGATTTGAGATTCCGCTTAAGCTAGCGACCCATCATCGTAGGCTACAAGATCATCTCAAAATTTTCTTTCATAGGTAGTACTTTTCTCTTTTTCATTTATAATGATGAAAAGATTTTCTTAATTCTAAATCTTTTCATTATATGTATACATTCAATAATTTTGTAAACGATATACTCGTACAACTACTTTTTAGATTTATTATCCATTCAAATATACTATTTCATTCTCTGATCTTCTTATCATAAATTCAATAATTCAATAATTTATATCATAATCTACCTTCTTTCAAAGTGGGTAGATCTTTTTATTATGGACCGAGTACTTGACCTACGTGCATTATTGTTTTCTTTAAGAGTGACTAATTTCCTTAAAATAATATTTTTATTTTTATGTCGGTATGTGCACCAAGGGACAATCAACTAGCTTGAGAGTTTTGTTCAATAAGATATTTAAGATCGAGAAAATGTTATATACTCACTTGGCCCCACATGACCTTCTTTCAAGTAGAATAATAAAATAAAATTGTGTCATTAAAACTTGTTCATACAAGTGAGAAATTATTTTAATCGTACATTTATTACTTTAAATACTAATGACGAGGTTTATTGGGATGGCTAATTAAATATGAGAGTTGACAAAGTCTTACCACGAGGTGGGAATATAATTGACCTCTCGAGCATATAGTGACCTTTTATTATTGAACTAGCGTTTTGTCGCGTAAGGCGCGAAAGCTTTTGCCCAATGTCAATTTTTTGTTTTGTTTTGTAAATAACAATTATATGTGAGTTTATGAGAGTTTTTTTTAATTGGTCTGCGAAATTGTTCTTTTTTGTAAATAATCGGATCAATTATATTTTTAGTCCACCAGCTATTGTGTGGAAAATTGCCTATATTTTGTAAATATAAGTCATTCTATGAATTGACTATATTTTTCATTTAAGTATATGAAATAGTTGAAATTAAATGACAATATGTTTTTTTTTGCGAAGTGAAATGACAATATGTTTTTATATGGCCCAGGAACCCTTGGCCCATAGACTCCTACTTTCCCCACGAAGGCCCATTGAGCCCAAAGAGCATCTGAGGCCCAAATACAGCGGCCCAAGTCTCAAAGAAGCCCAAAGTACACACTGGGGTGCCTTCGGCCTCCTCGGCCGAAGGCTCCAAAACTCGCAGGATGGCCTTTTTTGGGCATACGAAGCTACTGCGAGAAAACGGCAGAAAACAGTAGCCTTCGGCACTGTTGAGCCCTCGGCACCAGAGAAGCCTTCGGTTGAACCAAGCTTTCGGCTACACAGAGCCCTCGGCCCCATAAAGAGCCCTCGGCTAAACAGACTCAACCATCGAAGATTCCCTTTGGAGATAGCCAACCACCGCATTTAATGCGACGTCACATCCACCCACCGCATTCAATGCGGTGAATATGCCGCTGCCGGTGCCACCCCGGTTGATGTGACCCCTCGGCCGTTGGATTACTGACACGTGTCCTCTCATCGCATTTATTGCTGCTATAAATAGCAGCCCATTTCTCCTTGTAAACAATCCGAGATCCACATCTCAACACTCTGAGTTCATTTAATAAAATCGACTCTCTCTCCTCCTATTTTGCTCTGACTTCTCTCTAAGTTATTCCCGCAATAACCCTTCGGATAAGATACCCCCCGGGTAGACTATCTGATATTCATGTAATTTCTGATTGTATGTTTGTATTTTTAACTAGTTTTTATTAGTTCTAGTTGTGGAAATTACACACTTTTGGTGTAATATTTTGTTTTCATTTTTATTTGTAATTTGTTTAGATTAGGATTATTTTGAGCTAAACAGGTCAAAGATCATCCAAGGGATCAAAATTGGACCTTAAAAGATCAAGGAAAGTGCAAGGAGACAAGAAAGATTTCGATTTGGAAAAAATACAAATGTACCCGGTCGGGTATTGCCTATACCCGATCGGGTATTCACTTGATTCGATTGTCCAAATCAAATCCGGGAAAGATTTGTCACATACCCGATCGGGTATTCCGACATACCCGATCGGGTATGCCCAGAAAAGTGACTTTCTGGGCAATTTCCTAAGATACCCGATCGGGTATCCTATATACCCGATCGGGTATCAGACCCTGCAGCTCCCAAAAGCCTATAAATACACCCCTTTCCTTCACAATAAAATCACCAATTCCTATATACTTCTAAGCTCAGTTTAGTTAAGTACTTTCTTTATATTTTTATCATGTTTATTCTCCAAATGAGGAGCTAAACTCTTCCATCTTGGTTTTGCTACTTTGAAGCTTAATGATTTGTAAGTTGTGAGTTATTTTCTTTAATCTTCTTCCTTGAAAATTAATTACTTCCTATTCATATCCCATATTAATATATTGAGCATTACTTAAAGTATCAACTAGTCTTGTTCTATATATTAGTTATTACTAGAATCAATCGGTTAATACGCTTGTTATTAATTCGGTTTTTTCAATGGTAGTAAACTTGGATTACTAATGCATGCTTCTCATGGTTAATAATCTAAGGGGAATTATTTATATTGATTAAACCAATAAACCGCTTGTGTTGAGGTTATCAATCTCAATCGTTTTCATCTCGATTTTACTGCTACTATCAAGTTAATATACGGCGCTTGTTCTATATTGACTCGGTAGTAAGTTTTATTAATGAACGCTTCTCGTTATTAATAACTACCCTCGATGAACTGGATATACTCCTCGATTGAGTATTCGAGAGGAAGATAGTTAAAGATATAACCGGGATCGACGAACATTTCATTAAGTGGATAAAAGCAAAGCCAAGTCTTCTTCTCATTAATTAAATCACTCAAACCTGAACCCCCCCTTTTGTTACTAGTTAATTAAAAAGAGAAATATTCCTTTCCCTGTAGATACGAACCTTACTTCATTATACTACGTATAATTGTTGTATTGAATATTATTTTGAGTGCACACCACGACAAAGTGCACGTCAAATTTGGTGTCGTTGCCGGGGAAAGGAAATTATTTTTCTTTTTATTTTATCTTTTAAAAAATCAAAAACAAAAACAAAATAAAAAAAATATAAATAAAAATCTTACTTTTCTATTTTCTGAGCTTTCATGAGTATATGGATACCAACACATCATCCCTAGAGAGTCAAATTTCCGACTTGACTTCTCTGATAAAGGAGTTTATTTCATGTTCTCAAGATGTCCATACATGCAACATTTGCATGTCACACAGACATCTTACGGATTTTTGCCCAGAGCTTCAAAAAGAATACTTTGAACAAAGGAATGATGTTGGTTTCCAAGAGAGGTATGGTTCATTCTCCAACACATATAACTCATACTCAAGTTCTTATTCCAGCATGTCCACTGAAGACATGATCCGAGCTCTCACTATCAATGTGACAAATATGCAACAAAATATGTCACAATGCCCACAAGAAACAGTGTCCAACGAACAGAACATGGACAATCAGTTGAAACAAATGCCAAACATTGTGAACCACATGGGCGAGGAGGAGGAAGAAGGGGAGCTTACGGAGAAAGCTCAACCGGAGGAGGAACCTCAAAACTCAACTCAACCACCGGTCATTCCTGATATCATGCCACCATTTCCTGAGGCTCTAAGGGAAACACAAAGGGTGGAGGACAAAGATATCTATGAAATCTTCAGCAATTATGAGTATAATTTAGACTTCTCTTTGTTCACAAATAAGCAAGGAATAATGGTGGAGTTACACAAATATCTCATACTCCCTCTTATACCACCCGGATCAAAACCCTTTCCATTGACCATGCTTAGTGAAAATCATGGACCCTCACTCCATGAAGCGATAGAAATCCGGATATTTGATCCCGGAAAGATTTTCAAAATAAAGGGTCAAAAAATTGAGTCTTTCTACAAGAGTCATCCGGGTGAAAATTTGAAGAAAATGAGTTATCACGATCCAAGCTTGAACGATTGAACACAATGATGGCGTCGTGCCGCGACGTTAACTAAGGCGCTTCTTGGGAGGCAACCCATGCTAAGGTACGCATTTTTCATCTTTTTTTGTTTTTTTTTGTTTGTTTTTGAATGTCAACTTCGAGAAAATTGGGATACTTCTCAAATAAAAGGGGGAGTAAATAATTTTTTTTTTGAAAGGTTGGGGAAACCTCCGATCGATCATCATCACTTACCCGATCAGATCCATGCCAAAAAGATTAAAAAAAATGGACAAAATCACGCCCGAGTGTAGTGTACCCGATCGGGCTCCACTACTCCACCCGATCGGGTACATATGAAAAAGGCAGAGTTGTGGCAAGAAATCCCACACCCGATCGCGCTTGGGACTGAAAACAAGGTCAAGACCCGATCGGGTACACCTATAACCCGGTCGGGTCTAATTCATGAAAATAAAATCATTTCCTACGACGCGATTCACCCGATCGAGTATCCACAACACCCGATCGGGTACGAACCCCTGGAATGAGTTTTTAAAAATAAACGAAATACCTGGTCGGGTATTCAAACCACCCGATCGGGTACTTGAGCTTGTTACCCCAAATCAGACCCAATTCAAGCCACTTCTTCCCCCAACCCCAATGTCCGATTTCTCTCTCCCAAACCCACCATTTTTTTTTACCTTTTCCTTCCATATCTCCATCATCACTCAACCAAATTCCCTCAACCCACCACCAAACACTTCCCTCACTCTCCTCTCCACATCGTACCCACCAATTACACCATCTCTCCCCCTCCCCAAAAATCCGAAACCCTACCCCAAAAACACCAAGTCTAAATTTCAAAGCGTCAAAAGGGCATCAATGGCACCGAAGAGGGATACGGCCGAAAGTTCAAATGCAAGGGGACAATTCAAGGCTACGACGATGTCTGTTTCAGCCCGAGTATGACGGAGACGAGCACTAGGGACAGTGCTTCGAGCTAAGTGAGGGGGAGTCACTCATTGGTACGTACATAAGTTTGATACCTTGTAACTGGCATTATTTTCTTCAAAAACAAAAAAATAAAAAAAAAAAAAAAAAGAAAAGAAAAGAAAAGAAAAGAAATGCTAGTTAGGTTGAAAACCCAAAAACGGGCAATCTAAGCAAAAAGGGCTTATAAAAAATGAGTGAGTGGGGAAAAAAAGATGCTAGGATGAATACCTGAAAAGGCTCCTAGGCAAAATGAGAGATATGAGAGATATATTTGTTTTTATAAGACATCATTTAATCTCTTGAACATGAAAAGAGGAGAAGAAAAGAGATGAGCATAGAAGGCCATGAAACCCAAGAAGATATTGTTCGTTGAGCTAAACATTCAATGTAAAACTCATGTTTTATCCTTGGTGGTCTTTTGCTTTTTCTTGTTGATTGTTGAACTCTTGAGGACTTGGAACTGTTAAACATTTGACTTTACTCGAAGACGAGTAAAGAAGCTAAGTGTGGGGGAGTTGATATTCATGTAATTTATGATTGTATGTTTGTATTTTTAACTAGTTTTTATTAGTTCTAGTTGTGGAAATTACACACTTTTGGTGTAATATTTTGTTTTCATTTTTATTTGTAATTTGTTTAGATTAGGATTATTTTGAGCTAAACAGGTCAAAGATCATCCAAGGGATCAAGATTGGACCTTAAAAGATCAAGGAAAGTGCAAGGAGACAAGAAAGATTTCGATTTGGAAAAAATACAAATGTACCCGGTCGGGTATTGCCTATACCCGATCGGGTATTCACTTGATTCGATTGTCCAAATCAAATCCGGGAACAAATGATCGTGGGAGCAAATTTTCGTGAAGATTTGTCACATACCCGATCGGGTATGCCGACATACCCGATCGGGTATGCCCAGAAAAGTGACTTTCTGGACAATTTCCTAAGATACCCGATCGGGTATCCTATATACCCGATCGGGTATCAGACCCTGCAGCTCCCAAAAGCCTATAAATACACCCCTTTCCTTCACAATAAATTCACCAATTCCTATATACTTCTAAGCTCAGTTTAGTTAAGTACTTTCTTTATATTTTTATCATGTTTATTCTCCAAATGAGGAGCTAAACTCTTCCATCTTGGTTTTGTTACTTTGAAGCTTAATGATTTGTAAGTTGTGAGTTATTTTCTTTAATCTTCTTCCTTGAAAATTAATTACTTCCTATTCATATCCCATATTAATATATTGAGCATTACTTAAAGTATCAACTAGTCTTGTTCTATATATTAATTATTACTAGAATCAATCGGTTAATACGCTTGTTATTAATTCGGTTCTTTCAATGGTAGTAAACTTGGATTACTAATGCATGCTTCTCATGGTTAATAATCTAAGGGGAATTATTTATATTGATTAAACCAATAAACCGCTTGTGTTGAGGTTATCAATCTCAATCGTTTTCATCTCGATTTTACTGCTACTATCAAGTTAATATACGGCGCTTGTTCTATATTGACTCGGTAGTAAGTTTTATTAATGAACGCTTCTCGTTATTAATAACTACCCTCGATGAATTGGATATACTCCTCGATTGAGTATTCGAGAGGAAGATAGTTAAAGATATAACCGGGATCGACGAACATTTCATTAAGTGGATAAAAGCAAAGCCAAGTCTTCTTCTCATTAATTAAACCACATAACTCGTTCATCTTCGTGTTTAATTTATTAAACCAAATCAAACTAAAACCCCCCCATTTTGTTACTAGTTCTATAAAAAGAAAAGTATTTCTTTCCCTGTGGATACGAACCTTACTACGCTATACTACGTATAAGTGTTGTATTGTATTATTTATTTAGAGTGCATCTCACGACAAGTGCACGTCACTATCCATCAGTGACAGTAGTTTTAACACGTTAAATTAGGTGCATATTGAGCTGGTAAAAGTATAGATGTTGGATTGTTGGGTGATTTTCGGGGTTTTAAAAAAACTTTTCCGACTATGAATATTCTACAAGCTAAGAGCTGTATAATCTTTTTGGAAAATTTTTGTTGTACACGTCAAATTCATACACGCTTCATACACACTCTCTGTGAGAGTATTTTTCTGTTCGTGAATACACTGTTTACAAACAAAACATTTTTTGTCTTTAAACAATGTAGCTATTTTTTATATATAAATGAACTTACTGGTAACCCCATGATAGAATTCAATCTGAAATGTTAATGAATTTGTGGTAATCGCTTTGTTGAATTTGTGGTAATCGCTTGATTTATAGCAAACGAATTAATATCACGCGTTTACAAAAAGATAAGGTGTGGATACATTCATCATATATGTTCTCCAGACTCCAGTCTATCCTATCTGGGTGTTGCGTTTGTGAAGACCTTTTTCAGCATCATGAAGTTTAGATTCAAGATTTTTTAATTTGCTTGAAACATGTTTTTTAGTAAAATATACTCCATGAGTCAAGTTGGTGGTATCCTTCTAATAACTTTAAATTGGATACTGAGATACAAATAATACGTAGTACAACGGAAGAGGCTAGACTGTTGAGTTTTGAAAATTGACTTTAATGGAACACTAACATTTAGAAGAAGTAGTAAGGATAAAGAAGTCATTAAAAGTGGGGTTCCATTTTCTCAAAGCAATGTACAACTTATGATGCACAAAGTATGTTGACACAATTTAAGGGTACCAACCCTCATTCATAATTATAATGTTGTAAGATTTGACAGTTTGACTGTGTCAAACATCTACTACATTTTTGTTGTTTGGTAAAGAGGAGTTTCATTTGCCTGTTTTGAATTAAAAAAGGTAGAAAAGAAAAAAGTACATTCTTTAATTGTTTAGCAAATATTAAAAATAAAAATATTAACTATTATAAAATAAACTATATTGAAATTAAAAGAAACCTTATTCTTTAATTGTTTAACAATTACGGAGTATTCAAAAATACAAATATTAACTGAAATTAAATTAAACCTTATAATCTCTCGGTATTTAAAAGTTTGCTACATTTTCCTATTTGGAATGTATTTAAAAGTTTGACACACTTTTTCTTTTGATAAGTTTTTTTCAAAGATACCCGGTTACACTTACTTTTCATACTTTTATCTTCTATTTCCTACTTTTTCACATTATCTCATACTTTGTGTCAAGATCTAATGTAGTGATCTTTTAAATACGAATGAAGTAAAACCTTCCTAATATAAGGTAAGAATAAAGAATGATATTCTATAACTTATAAGGATGTTTTTAGTTGGACTGTAATATAATCTGTCTTAGACCAGATTAGACCAGACTTGGATAGTTATAATAATACAAAGATACTAGACAATATCAGACCTGACCAGTTCAGACCAAACTAGATCAGACCATACCAGACCAGCAAATTACCGTCCAAGTAAAAACATCCCAAATACTTTGTTCACTACGGATTTTTATGACAATAAGGTCATTCCATAAGGCACAAGTAAATGCAAATGAAAAATTAGTATTTTGAAAAAATAAAACAAGCATTGATGAACTTCTAAAAAAGATGGAACAAGTAATGTACACCCGACATAGTTTTACGCAAGCAAAAAGGAACCATAGGTGTGGCTGATTGTGGTACGGAAGGAGTACGATTGGTTTGAGTGCGTGGGTCAGTAATCTAAGGATGTAGGGGCTAGGTGTAGGAGGACAAAATGTAGAATAGTTAATGTAATTAGACAGGAGGCATGTCAGCTTAAGCATCAATCAAATATCAAAGGATAAAATGCTAGGTGCCAGCAAATTTACAGCTTTCCTCTCCACACAACACCAAAAGGTATTTAGGGGGTGTTTGGCAGATGGTTCTTGCCTACTAAGTGCTGACTAATTGTGTTATCGGATTGATTATAGCGAATTGTATTAGCTCTTTTGATTAGCTAATAGTATTAACCGTTCATAAACAGGCGTTTGGTTAGATAGATGTTTACGATCAGCTGATAACTTGTTAAATGACTATTGCGGACATCAATTAATTTAATTAATACAATTGCCTAAACCATTTTTGTGATTTTAAAATGTAAACTATTGTGTTACATCCTTCAAGTAATTACGTACAATCTTTTGTGGTCTTTCTCCATTAAAATATTATTATTATTATTATTATTATTATTATTATTATTATTGTACTCATTATTTATATTATTTTAACATAAAAAGTATTAAACCCACAAAACTTCCTGAAACTTTTTCAAATAACTTTCTTGCTACAAAACTAATTGGAGCTAATGGAAGAAAAGGCTAGACAATTTAGAGTCTGTTTGGCAACACTGTTTTTCGGCTTATCAGGCTTATCAGTTACTTTTTCACCAAACATGTAACTTTTGCTTTCGGGCGGTAAATTGTGTAATAAGCAGAAAAAGGTAAGGTTGGAATTACTTTTATGGCTGTATTGGCTGAAGTTACTGTAGATGACCATTTTAGCTATTTTTACATATATTTTTCTTTATTTTATTAATAAAATATATTTTAAAGATAATTTTTTCTTAAATTAGCAGAATCAGCTAAAGCAGCCACTTCAGACAGAACTTCATAAATTTCAGCAGAATCATCCAACACAGTTGTTTTTCATGCTAACAAATGGGCTCTTAAGCAAGAATCTAAGCTAAAAAAAATCCCTAGGTTGCTCGTTTTTTCTGATTGGCTATCTTTAATTGCTCCCTGCGTTCAGTGTGTTGGACTATTGGGGAAGTTGTAGAGCTAAAAAAGGTGGCTTCTCTTTGTTACAAAGGTTTTCGTGGAGACCATTCCATATGAAATACTTGCGAGCTACTTCTCTTTCACAGAAACGGGCCAAGAGGAGAAGAGAGCACGGGGTAAAATAGGAATGTTCAGCAGATTCGTGAACAGCCAGCCATTATCCAAACGCTGCTTTTGTTGACATTTTACATTTTGGTTGTTTGGAATAAAAAGTCAACTAAAAGGGCCAATTTACCAAACAATTTTATTAGCTGATTGGTCTCGTCAAAAAGTTAATAGTGGTCAAATTAGTCAAAAATGGTTGATAGGCTCCTAACAAACACCTCATGTGCCCGCACATGCAACTAGTGTTTGCACTAGGAAAAATAAAAATTCAAAATCAAAATTGGAATGGTATCCAATCTAGGGTGTGTACAATTGGATAAATTGATCGAATCAAATTGATGCCAAAATTTTGATATGTACCAAATGTCGAACCGAAATATCAATTCGGTAATCGGTACGTATAATTTTGAAAATCGATATTCAATTTGGTATATATATGATTCTAAAACACAAAAACTAATATACGTGTAACTTATTGAAGCAAAAAATTATGTGAAGATCCCTAGTTCATAATTGCAATTTAGTTTATTTTGTCCAAAAAAAACTAATTATTTTTGGCATATGTCGCAAGTCAAAACCGGAAATACCAAGTTCATATACATGGTTAATCCAAAGAAATTAACTTACTTCAAACCCTTCGAATTTTGTTTTACATAATGTTAAGAACATCTCATGAAATTAACAGAACAACCCAATATAATTATACAATAAATACTACTTACTTCAACGCAGTATCCAAATTACTTCAAGGAAAGATGAATGTCTTTAAGCCCTATTCAAAAAACGCAATAACCCTAATTCTTCGAGGAAAGATGAAGCTAACGATGTCAAATTAGCCGACCAAACATCCAACTTGGAAAAAATGTATCATGTGAGCATTGTAGAGGAGAAACCTGCTGATGTGGGAAAAAACGGGACACATAAACCTACCACGGGGAATTCCAAGTGACTAACCAGTCATTTGATCTATGTGCCATATTTTAGGAGTAAGTGTACTTGTGTGACTCTTTTTTAAGTTCATGTGCTTATGTGACGGTCGAATAATATGAATTATTCAATTTCCAAGTTGAGATAGCCCATATGACATGCTTTGATCAAGGAGCTCTCAGTTCTCTTTATGGCTATTAGCCCTAAATACAACAATTGTATTATAGTTTTTTTATTCTCAAAAGAGAAGTAATATATGTCTATTCTTCCTAGCCTACCCCCTTCATGCATATGATTTCTGATAGAACTATTTATAATTAAGAAAATCATAACTTTATTTATACTAAAAAGATAAAATATATATAAATTAATATTAAAAACAACAAAAAATAAAATAAAAAATAAAAATATATTTAAAAACTAAAAGAAATTATAAAATACCTAAAAAAATATGTAGGCCAGTGCGACCGCATCCTCCACCTCCCAGCAACAGTTTTGATCATCGGGGAAAAATGTCAATTTGTGCAAAAATGTCATGAAAATGACATTTTTACTCTTTTAAAACATCTGGTTTTCTTTTCAATCAAGGTGACATTTTTTTCCGACGATCGGTGATGGCAGTGTAGGAAGGTGAATGAGGTGGTGATTGAGGCTTGTATTCTATTTACTTTTTATTTACATATTTTAATTTTCCTGTTTTTTATGTTTTGAAATAGGAAGATGGTAGAATAGGGAGAATTAGTCCTGTTTTGATATTTTAACTTTATTTATTTAGTTAATTTTTTTCTTTACTGGCATTTTCCGAGTTTTTGCAAGATTTCCAAATCACCTCTCTTTGCCTCTCACCCTTTAGTTTTTTTTAGAGTACCTTTAGTTTTTTTTATCGATGACATTTCTTAAAAGTGTGGGGAAGTGGTGGTGATGTATACTTTCAATATTTTAATTCTTGGTATTACTTCATCAAAGTTCTTGCCTCTTGGCTCGAAAAGAGCATTTAATTTTCATCACTAATTTTTCTAAAACCTCACTTTTCTTATCTTTTACCCTGGTATAGTTGCATAGGCGACTACAGCTTTAAAATTTAAGAGCTTAATGTGCCTGCACCTTATTCCTGCTATTTATTAAAGGATGAAGGCGTTAGTAAATCACCCAACTCTACCATACCAATGACCCATGTTTACATTGTGAAAAAACAACATTTAAAATTGGTAACTTCATTCCATTCAATCCACCAATTGAACATCCTAGTCGCCTATGCATTTAAAATGTTTACCAACATTTTTAAACTTCAACATTTAAAAACAACATTGTGAAATGATCATTTACACTACCTTCAGTCAATTAAGTAATTTCAACTTTATTTATTTTGATTATACAATTCAGTGCGTTAAATCAAGTTAACTGTTTGGTGAAAAATTGATTGACAAAGTTGATAAACCGAAAAACGGGTCTCATATTAATTAGTGCAATTGTTCATTATTCGTCCGGGGCTTTGTAAGAGGGAATATATATATGGCTTTAGCAGCGCATATATTAGAAGCTTTTAAGGGACATGCTTGGGGTGTAGAGCAATAACGTTACACTCCCAAAGTAACCTTAGCTAGCTTCTACCTTTCCTCTATTGTCGTTTTGTTGACTTGCCTTCTCCATCAACTTGGTCGTATCTTACAAAAGAAGATGATGATGATTAGATACTACGTACCCTCCTACACAATTAATTAATTGATCAAATAAAATCCCCAACAACAAAATCTATTGTTAAGTGAAAAAAGTTAATCCGTAGAAGAAATTGAAAAGCAACCACATGGATGACACAACACTTTATCTTATTATTTATTATAATGACCATTACCATGTTATTTTTAATTAAAGATTCTTGGTTATGGTGATTTTCAAAGTGTCCAGCTGGGATTATATATTATTTAAATTATTTAAATCTTAATATAATAAAAAAAACTTAGTACCAGTTGGTGCCCAAAGATTATAGCACATACAGTTCGAGAATCATCAAAAATGGCGAATGTGGAGGAGACATAAGACATGCATAGAATGGGCGGCGTCTTTCACAATCAAGCGGCGACAAATTATTTTTTATGCATTCCAGACATACTTTGGAGTATATTATAATTGTTCGATTTTAATAATCTTTATATTCTGATGCGTTGAATTATACCCTCAATCTGGTTATGGCGATTTTGAAATTGTTGACCTTGAAAATTGTTGCTAAAATAGGAAGTTTTAAGATTGTTTAAAAATATAAAATATAACAAAATTATTAAGGGTAAAAGAATACAATTTTCTTGGTTGAAATTAAGCAAAGTAGTCCTAGGCTCCTAGCTATTTTTACTTTTATTTGTAACAAGTTCTTCATTAAAAAGTCAAAATATCCTTCTATATATACCCTTGGATTAGTTATAAGATTAATTCAATAAAGGATAACATTTTAAAACAATATTTTTCAAATACAACTTTCTTTGTTGAAAAAAACATACTCCCTCTGTAACATTCATATCTTCCCACTTTCCTTTTTTGGACGTAACATTTATATCTTCCCATTTCTAAATCTTCTCATCATACCCTCAATAATTTAAAAATTAATACAATACTACACCTACTTTTTTGGATTTATCCTTCATTCCATCACATTATTTCACCATTTTCCCATCATACCCTCAATAATTCATACTCCACCATTTCACTGTTCTTAATCTCACCCACTTTGAAAGTGGGAAGATATATGTGATACCGAGAGAGTACTATGTAAGATTTTTTTTTCATAAAACATACTACGTCCAAAGAATAAGGTGTACTCCCTCCGTCCTCTTTTAAATGTCCCGTTTTACCATATTGGGATGTCCTTATTTAATTGTCTCATACCTTATTTGGTAAACTTTGTGTGGCTCAAAACCATTCTTACTTTATTCTTACTTTATCAATTAATATCAACCACACAAACTCACTTTTCTTAAAACTCGTGTCACCATCTCCCGTCTCATTTAAAAGGGGACGGAGGGAGTACAATACTAGGGCCACTAATACACCCACTCCATAACCCCAGCCACATTGAAGCTATACTAGATTGTCACCGCATACCCTAGGGCCATCATTGTAGCTCGAATTAATTACGAAAGTTCGAGAAATATGACTAAAACAGTTTGAAAATTTGAAAATAGGACTGTCATGTTTTTATTCCCAAAATAGGAGTAATTACTGACAAGTTTGGAAAATACAGCTATGTTTGAAGTCCGGTACTGCCAAAACATGACAGTAATTAGTCCTATTTTGAGAATAAAAACATGGTAGTCCTATTTTGGAATTTCCAAACCTTTTTAGTCCTATTTGGGGTAATATTCTGTTTCTTTTTTAGTAATTAAAACCTCATGCATGAACTCATGAAGATGGAGTTAGGATGTTTTCTTTTGGACTATTTTTAGTCCCAGACCAGACTTTCGTAGTTATAAAATACATACACAGAGACCAGACATTTGCTAGACCAGATCAGTTCAGACCTAACCTGACCTAACCAGTAAATTGCAATCCAAATCAAAACATCCTTGTTTAATACTTTGTACTATAGGTGAGATACTCAGATAGAGTACATGAAAAAATTATACAACGTAACAATTATAAAAAATGAATTGTCATGTCACATGCCGATTAGAGAGGGGTGTAGATAGTAGAGAATTCACCTCATTCAAAGTTGTTCACATGAACACCCGAAATTTTAAAAATAAATTACAAAAATACATATTTAAATTGATCAATTATTTTTTATAATACTTTCTTAGTTTGAATTAAATTTACTATATTTTGTTGTTAAACCGAATCATACTCTATAAATTATTGGATGAAACAATAATATCATTCAATATTTTAATTATACAATAATTAGAAAGTCCAAAATTTTGTTGCTAGCTAGATCCGCCAGTGGGTGTGGACTGGAGATAACTCTCAAGAGTGGTGAACAAAATTACACTCGAGAGGAGCTACATTCAAACGGTGGTAACTGGTTAGATATATAACTTAGGGAGAATTACCAAATAAGCGCTCGAACTTACTTAAAAAGTGCAAATCACCCCTTATATAGGAGGTTCTGTCCGGACGACTCCATTTGGGGCGATTCCCGATAGAATATTTTGATGAATTTTTTTGAGCATTTTATTTATTAAGAGCGCATATTAATGCTCAAATTTTTTTTGAGCATTTTGAGCATTGTCTGTGTGCTCAAACAATAGCACATTTTCTAGTTTACTCATACCAAATTTAAGCTAAAAATTCAATTGGGAAGGCGGTCAAATGAATTTTTGAATATAACTGCGCAGTATATTTCTGGTCCCAAACACGAATGTTCTGGTCCCGGAACCAGCTGATGTTCTGGTCTTCTGTCCGCTACGGAACCAGAATACATTCTGAACCGTTACAGCAATAAATGCCCAACGTTCTTATCTTTCAATGCAGCGTTAAATGGACAGTTCATGGACGATTCAATGCCCAACGGAGTGGTTATTAATATCCAACATTCAGGTCTATTAATTCACCATTAACACACAACAAATTCTCTTATAAATATCTGGCAGGTGCTTTGCAACAAAACATGCAATCATACACGAACTGCACGTTTTCTTAACCTCAAAAACACCTCCAACTACTTCCAAAATTTCCTTAGTGTTCTTGCTTGGTTTCTGTTCGCTAGAACTTTTATCTGTGTGCTCAAACAATAGTTCGTAGTCATCGTATCCTGGGAAATGATTCTTGCAACGCTCCTAGCACCGTGGGAGGCAACGAATACGTTTTAAGGACATCGTGAGTAGCACGAGCTTGGACTAATTTCTGCTCCATCTTAATTTCTGTTTTTCTTTCGTCATTTTAATTAATTTATTTTAATTAATTTTCTTTATTTTCAGAAACACACCCAACAATCCTTTCTCCATTTTGATGTTGAAGATCACACATTTAGTCTTGAAATAGAGTATCCCGTAACATATAAATTAAAGGGAAAACGGGTAAATAGGCCCACGTACTAACCAAAAAATGTCAAATAAGCCCATATTTAGGAGGCTCTGTCCGGCCGTCACCATTTGGGGTGGTTCCCGGTGAAATTTTTTGATGAAATTTTTTATGCATCTTATTCATTAAATCTAATTTACTCATATTAAATTTCAGCTAAAACTTCAGTCGAGAAGACATTCAAATGAATTATTGAAGATAACTGCGCAGTTATCTCATATTATTTTCAAATGAAGTTATCTTCAAAAATTAATTTGAATGCCTACTCGATTGAAGTTTTAGCTGAAATTTAATATGAGTAAACTAGAATTAATGAATAAGATGCTCAAAAAATTTCATCAAAAAATTCCACCGGGAACCACCTCAAATGGCGACGGCCGGACAGAGTCTCCTAAATAAGGGCTTATTTAACCTTTTTTGTAAGTACGTGGGCTTATTTGCCCCTTTTATCTAAATTAAAAGGTATGCCTACTTTTAGCCTAGCTAGTTCCTACGGGTCACAAAAAGTGCAATCAAAATAATATGAGATCATGAAACTACAAAGATAAAGTAAATATTTAAATATTTGATGTTTATATTTGCATAAAACCACAACTCACTACGTCGTATAAGTGATCTTTTGAAGCGACATCCCCATATAATGAAAGCTCAACCATTATATTTTGAAGTGATCTTTGCCTTTCATATACTTTCACAAGCTACGAGTAATAATTAAACTGATTTTACAAAAATGGGCTATGATCCTCATTTTGTCAATAATATACTTAAGATATATATATATATATATATATATATATATATATATATATATATATATATATGACAAATCTTCATGTCAGGCCGGCCTGACAGGATGCTCCGTCTGGCCGAGCCCATTTGGGCATCTTCCCGGTGGAATTTTTTGATGAAATGCTTTGAGCATGTTCCTCATCAAGTCTAGTTTGTTCATATCAAATTTCAGCTCAAAATTCGATCAATAAGGCATTCAAATAATTTTTTAAAGTTGACTGCAGTTTTAAATGTATATTTTGACGCAGTCAACTTCAAAAAATGATTTGAATGCCTTCCCGGTCGAATTTTGAGCTGAAATTTGGTATGGACAAACTAGACTTGACGAGGAACATGCTCAAAAAATTTCATCAAAAAATTCCACCGAGAAGGTGCCCAAACGGGCTCGGCCGGACGGAGCATCCCGTCAGGCCGGCCTGACATGAAGAGCACTCTTTATATATATATATATATATATATAGAAATCATCATGTCAGGCCGGCCTGACGGGCTGCCCCGTCCGGCCGAGCCCGTTTGGGCACCTTCCCGGTGGAATTTTTTGATGAAATTTTTTGAGCATGTTCCTCATCAAGTCTAGTTTGTCCATACCAAATTTCAGCTCAAAATTCGATCGGGAAGGTCGTCAAATGATTTTTGCAAGTTAAGTGGTCCGAAAAATACATATTCCGGACCAGTTAACTTGCAAAAATCATTTGACGACCTTCCCGATAGAATTTTGAGCTGAAATTTGGTATGGACAAACTAGACTTGATGAGGAACATGCTAAAAAAATTTCATCAAAAAATTCCACCGGGAAGATGCCCAAACGGGCTCGGCCGGACGGGGCAGCCCGTCAGGCCGGCCTGATGAGAAGAGCTCTCTATATATATATATATATATATATATATATATATATATATATATATATATATATATATATATATTATTATATATAATATATATAATAATATATATTATATATATTATTATATATAATATATATATATTATTATATATAATATATATATATATTATATATTATTATATATAATATATATAATAATATATATTATATATATTATTATATATAATATATATATATTATTATATATAATATATATATATATATATATTATATTATATATATTATTATATATAATAATTATATAATAATATATATTATATATATTATATATAATATATATTATATTATATATTATATATATTATATATATTATATATATTATTATATATAATATATATATATTATTATATATAATATATATATATATTATATATTATATATATTATATATATTATTATATATAATATATATATATTATTATATATAATATATATATATATTATATATTATATATATTATTATATATTATTATATATATAATATATATATATATTATATATTATATATATTATTATATATAATATATATATATATTATATATTATTATATATAATATATATAATATATATATATTATTATATATAATATATATAATAATATATATTATATATATTATTATATATAATATATATATATTATTATATATAATATATATATATATTATATATTATATATATTATTATATATAATATATATATATTATTATATATAATATATATATATATATATATATATATATATATATATATATAGAGTGCTCTTCCGGTCAGGAGTTCCTGACCGGAACCGCCGTCCGGACGGCGGCGTTTGGCCGTCTTCCGGGTGGAATTTTTCAATGAAATTTTTATGACATGTTCTCCATTAAGTCTAGTTTATCCACACAAAAATTCAGCCAAAAACTCATTCGGGAAGGTCATCAAATGATTTTTGCAAGTTAACTGGCCCGGAAAATACATATTCCGGACCAGTTAACTTGCAAAAATCATTTGACGACCTTCCCGATTGAGTTTTTGGCTGAATTTTTTTTTTGGTAAAATAGACTTGATGGAGAACATTTCATAAAAATTTCATCAAAAAATTCCACCGGGAAGGCGGCCAAACGCCGCCGTCCGGACGGCGGTTCCTGTCCGGAATTCCGGACATGAACTTTTGTCTATATATATATATATATATATATTATTATATATAATATATATAATAATATATATTATATATATTATTATATATAATATATAATAATATATAATATTATTATATATATTATAATATATATAATAATATATATTATTATATATTATTATATATAATATATATAATTATATAATATATATATATATATATATATAATATATTATTATATATAATATATAATAATATATATATTATTATATATAATATATTATTATATTATTATATATATATATTATATAATAATATAATATATTATTATATAATATATATATATATATATAAAGGGCACTCTTTATATATATTATTATATATAATATATATATATATATATATATATATATATATATATATATATATATATATATATATATATATATATATATATATATATATATATATATATATATATAAAGAGTGCTCTTCATGTCAGGCCGGCCTGACGGGATGCTCCGTCCGGCCGAGCCCGTTTGGGCACCTTCTCGGTGGAATTTTTTGATGAAATTTTTTGAGCATGTTCCTCGTCAAGTCTAGTTTGTCCATACCAAATTTCAGCTCAAAATTCGATCGGGAAGGTCGTCAAATGATTATTTCAAGTTAACTGGTCTGGAAAATACATATTCCGGACCAGTTAACTTGAAAAAATCATTTGACGACCTTCCCGATCGAATTTTGAGCTGAAATTTGGTATGGACAAACTAGACTTGATAAGGAACATGCTCAAAAAATTTCATCAAAAAATTCCACCGGGAAGGTGCCCAAACGGGCTCGGCCGGACGGGGCAGACCGTCAGGCCGGCTTGACATGAAGTTTCCTCTATATATAAATATATATATATAGAGGACTTTTCATGTCCAGCCGGCCTGACGGGAACCGCCGTCCGGCCGAGGGCATTTCGGGAACTTCCCGATGGAATTTTTTGATGAATGTTTTTGAGCATGTTCTTCATGAAGTCTAGTTTATCCATACCAAATTTCAGCTCAAAATTCGATCGGGAAGGCATTCAAATAATTTCTTGAAGTTAACTGGGCAGTTCATACATATAAACTGCCCAGTTAACTTCACAAAATTATTTGAATGCCTTCCCGATCGAATTTGGAGCTAACATTTGGTATGGATAAACTAGACTTCATGAAGAACATGCTCAAAATATTTCATCAAAAACTTCCACCGGGAAGTGCCCGAAATGCCCTCGGCCGGACGGCGGTTCCCGTCAGGCCGGCTGGACAGGAAGACTACTCTATATATATATTTATAGACAAATATTCCTGTCCGGACGTCCGGACAGGAACCGCCGTCTGGACCGCGGCGTTTGGCCGCCTTCCCGGTGGAATTTTTTGATGAACTTTTTATGGCATGTTCTCCATCAAGTCTAGTTTATCCACAAAAAAATTCAGCCAAAAACTCAATCGGGAAGGTCGTCAAATGATTTTTGCAAGTTAACTGGTCCGGAATATGTATTTTCCGGACCAGTTAACTTGCAAAAATCATTTGACAACCTTCCCGATTGAGTTTTTGGCTGAATTGTTTTGTGGATAAACTAGACTTGATGGAGAACATGCCATAAAAATTTCATCAAAAAAAGCCACCGGGAAGGCGGCCAAACGCCGCGGTCCGGACGGCGGTTCCCTGTCCGGACGTCCGAACAGGATCATTACTCTATTTATATATATATATATATATATATATATATATATATAGAATAAAGATCAAATGAGAACATTGCTTAACGTGAGAACGTGAGAACACCACTTTTTCCCCAACGTGTTGCACAATGAAGCTTGTATATTGCACATTTTCACATTTTAACAGTATTTACAAAAATGCCACCGTGTTTATTTATTATACTCTTATTTCGACCAAATTGAAAATGTGCAACAGAATAGCTCCATTGTGCACCACATTGATTTAAATGTGAGTGTTCTCACGTTCTCACGTTAAGCATCGTTCTCACTGGAACCGCACCCTATATATATATATATATATATATATATATATATATATATATAGACAACTTTTCATGTCCAGCCGGCCTGACGGGAACCGCCGTCCGGCCGAGGGCATTTCGGGCACTTCCCGGTGGAATTTTTTGATGAAATTTTTTGAGCATGTTCTTCATGAAGTCTAGTGTATCCATACCAAATTTCAGCTAAAAATTCAATCGGGAAGGCATTCAAATAATTTCTTGAAGTTAACTGGGCAGTTCATACATATAAACTGCCCAGTTAACTTCAAAAAATTATTTAAATGCCTTCCCGATCGAATTTTGAGCTGAAATTTGGTATGGATAAACTAGACTTCATGAATAACATGCTCAAAAAATTTCATCAAAAAATTCCATCGGGAAGTGCCCGAAATGCCCTCGGCCGGACGGCGGTTCCCGTCAGGCCGGCTGGACAAGAAAAGGACTCTATATATATATATATATATATATAGAGAGAGAGAGAGAGAGAGAGAGAGAGAGAGAGAGAGAGAGAGAGAGAGAGATAAATGCTCAGGTCCAGACGCGCGGTGGGACGGGAGCCGCCGTCTCAACTCCGCCGTTTGGGGCGGTTGCCGGTGGAATTTTTTGATGAAATATTTTGAGCATGCTCCCCATCAAGTCTGGTTTATCCGCAAAAAAATCAGCTCAAAATTCGATCGTGAAGTCAGTCAAATAATTTTTTGGAGTTGACTACACAAAATTATACATAGAAAACGCAGTCAACTTCAAAACAATATTTGATTGGCTTCCCGATCTTTATACAAATAGTATAAAGATGCATCTTAAAAATATTTGCACAACATACTTTGTACATGATCTGCCCCTATATTAATGTATGATTTCACAACATATATAGCAATTATGACTACCTTTATTTGACCCTAATAAACCCAATGCATAACAATCATTTGGAAATACTTTATATATTTATTATATAAATATATACTACGTATTATAAAAAATTGAAAATATATTGATTTAATATAATAAAAGTATATACTACGTACTACCTCCGTCCCAGAATTATCTTCATAGTTCGGTTTACGATGTTTGACTGACGATAAAGCATCTTGATCCCTGTTCACACTCGAATTATTTTTAGTAAATAAAATTTACATATTCAGAAACTACATTAAAACCGCTACAAAGCCTGATTAAGAAAATTTGAATTTGATAAAAATTTGATATATAAAGTAAAAGATTAAGAGTAATTTGAGTTGACCATGTGAATAGTAACTATGAAGATAATTTTGGGACGGAGGGAGTATTATTTTTAAATATGTACAAATACAGTCATTTTATAAAGTAACTATGAACAATTTTTTAAATTAATTATTTCATGTATTTAATATTTAATTACTTTTGGCTTATACTTAATATATATATATATATATATGATATTTTTGTACATATTATATTCCTTCTTTTAGTAAACTCATACTCCATCTAATTATTTAATATTGAGATTTTGTTTTGTTATGATTTTTTCGGTTGTGTACTAGTAATTAGTATCCATGATCCATCTAAATTACTCTTTGTGGTATTAGCATATGTAGGAATTGACATTTTGTTTGTTATAAGTTTATAGCAATATTCTTTATTTACTTATATAAATTACTCCCTCTGTCTCATAAGATAGTTCCCGCGTTGATTTGGATCAGAGTTTAAGAAAGTGGGAATAAAGTGGAAATGTATAGTTGCGGTTGAGTAAGAAAAGGTAAATGAATATGAACTACATACACAAAACTTTCCCAAAAAGGAAATGTGAACTATTTTTTGGGATGGGCCAAAAAGGAAACCGGGAACTATTTTGCAGGACGGAGTGAGTACTATTTGTGTATAAATACTTGAACAAAATATTTAAACCATACAAGGCACGTGGAGATGCTAGTTAAGTTTTAAACAAAATGTTAACTCGGATTTATTCCAACGGATCAGAGAACCGACCAAAAATTTTATGGAGCCATATGTGACTCTTTTATGGAGTCACATAGGCTATTGTGGCATCACCACAACCACACATTATTTTATTGAGGATCCCACTAAAATAATGTATGGTGGTGGTGATGCCACAATAGACTATGTGATATCTTTACTCGAGAATCACATATGACTTCATAAAATTACTCGAGAGCCGACCCTCTAAAAAAAGATAGATACTCGTACTCCGTATGTGGATTATTGTGGAATTAAATGCCTTGTGGAATTAAATGCCTTGCTGCAATTCGTACGGTAGCTTAGCCTATGTTAGGTCCAGTCTATATTTAATATAATAAATGTTAGAATTAATATAAAAGGGAGACTTGGTTAGTACATTAGTTTTGTGATATCTTTACTTTTAATTTAGTACATGAGAAAAGTGTGATCGCAATATCCAGTGGCGGAGCCAGGAGTTCGTGTCAGTGGTGTCAATTTAGCAAAACAATTTTATATTATAATGTGTACATATATAAAGCAAAAAAGAAAATATTGTCATTGGTAAAATTAAAGTACTAATTCACAATTGTCCACGACGCGTTTTCATATTTTGAAAACGTTGTACAGTTTTTTCTTTGTCAATACTTTTGAATATATCTTTTTCAATAAAAGTAACTAAGACATCATTCATCATAGCATCCCACATTCGATTGTGCAACCTGTTCTTCACGAACTTCATGGCTGAGAAAGCTCTTTCCACAGTTGCGCTGGCCACCAATAAAAGCAAAGCTAATTTCACAAGTAAAAAAACTAATGGATACACAATATGTTTCTTTGTCTCCACCATTTTTTGAGCAAGAGAACCAACTTCTGTAATATCTATAAATGCAGAGTTGGAGCGCATATCAAGAATAAAAGTTTCTAGTTGATTGTCAAGAGCAAGAACATCTACCGGTGAAAAGTCAAAAGGATATAATCGAGCCATGCGAATCAACTTGTCCTTGTCAAAAGATGAAAAAGTGTCTTTAGGACTAAGACAAGCCACATAAAGAAGCAATTTTGTAGAAATCTCTGTGAATCGATTGTTCAACTCCTCGCGTTGTCTATCCACCACAACATAGAACAAGTCCACTTTGTAACGATGTAAGTTTGTGATTTGGATAACTTTGCGATGGACTCTCCTATGAGGTACATAAAAATCATTCATACTTGAAATTGAAATTTTATTCTTTTCACAAAAAGAAAAAACTTCACCAAAGAGAATATCCCATTGGTCACAGACTGCGACCGAGGGTTTCCAATTTCAGCGATTTGGGAATTGGGACTGAGACTTACGGCGTTCAATCGTTCTTTTTTTTGCAGCGTGAGTTGGAGTTCAATCAGCGATTTGGGCACAAACTTTTCAATTCTCCTTTGCTGACTCTTCAATTTGGTGTTCCAACTTTTAACATTTTTAAATTGACCCCCATTTTTTTAAATGTTGGATGGTATCAATTTATAATTTATGAAAGATTATCTATACATATATAGAGAATTTTTATTTTTCAGTGGTGTCAATTTTAAATTTTAAATTTTTTTTATATACCTACATATGGAAGAAAAAAAATCCAGGGGTGTCAATTGACACCACTGGTCAAAGGGTGGCTCCGCCACTGGCAATATCGCATATACATTCAACGCCTTTTCCCCCAATCAATGCAATAATAATTTTATCTCATCTCACTGGATATTGCAATTTTGCATTATAGGTGAAAACAAGCAAATTTAAGTCAAAATAGAGTGATTTGAGGACTTTACGGAGGAGAAATAAATAAACAGAATCACAAATAATTTGTTTTAATGGAAAAGTGATAAAGTTTGTTCTGAGAATAAATGAAAAGGGATTATTGAGCATATGAGCACTCATCAAATGATAGCGGGTTCGCTAACTAAAGAATCATCACCTAAAGTTTTTAAAAATTATGGAATTAGTGTGAGTGTTATTGATACAGCCTTGTTATGATAGTGTTGCTACAGGTTTGTGTTTACTTAGTTTTCTATACTATTGTTTTGTACACTCATTTGATTGTCATCACTTATTGCTATTATTATTTACAATGATAACATGTATTTACAATGTTATGTATTGAGGATAACATATTATTTACTCCTCAATTGTAAGAGTTTAGACTTTCAAATTTTACTAATGATAAGAATAAATTTAGAATTTGTTTTGTGATACATGCCTACATGGTAGGTACTAAGGAGCATGTTAGTATAAAAGGTGGGCAATCACCATAATCCATTCATTCAATGTGAAATTGAGTTAAGTTTCTCTCGGTGAGTTTTTGTTTGAATTAATTCCACTTTTGGTCCTACGAGTTTTGTGTCAATTCCACCTTTAGTCCATGTCTTTTACTTTTTCCACTTTTGGTACTTGACTAATATTTTTTAATCGTTTGTGGTCCTTTTCCGGCGATTTTAACCATCGGAAACAATGCCGGAAGGATCATATATGGGCGAAAACACAATAGTCATACCTAAAGTGGACAAAGTGAAAGATGTAGATTAAATGTGGAAATCACCTAAAACTCATAGGACCAAAAGTGGAATTTATTCAGTTTGTTTTGATGAATAGTGGGTAATTTAAGTTATCATCATATCAATGCATCAAGGATCACACAACCAAGTGAGAAACTTTTAGAATATATTTAATAAATAATTAATATTCTAATATTTGGTCAAGTAATTGGGGTTGTATATATTAATAGAGTTCATATACTTCTAGACTTTAATTGAACAAATGATATGCTGAATTTGTGTTTGAGTTTGTCTAGGAATAGCATTCCCAACCATCTCCTCTGCTCTATTTATATGTAGCCTGTAGGGGGGCTTTGGGGGCCCTAGGCACAAAGAAAAATAAGAAAAATTTAGGCCTTGTTTTAGTTCTTTATAATTGGTGTGAGTAGGCCGGCTGATTTTTCATCTCTAACTAATACTTTTTTGAGGTGCTTTCGGGTTAATTTGTTTGATGAAAATTTATGAGCATGTTCTCTATTAAATGTAGATTATGTCTGAAAAACACTACGTCTTTTATATATTATTGAAAAACACTACGTCTTTTTATGCTTATTTTTCAATAATTTATTTAACTGACTTACTGATTAAATTTTAATCTGACATTTTATGGATATAATTTACACTTGATCAAAAATATGTTCACAAAAATTCATGTCGTAGCAGATTAATATTATATGATTATATGATTACTTTGTTAATTGATCTCATTAATAGTTGATTGATTGATATCTTAATTGTTTATTGTTATCTAATGAGTGTTGATGTATGTTATAATTTATTAATTTTGTTAGACAAAATTTTCAATTACAGTTAAATTATAAATTTAATTAATTTCAAGATGCAATAAAAATGATTGTATTTGGATAGGATAAAGAAAAAATAGGAGAAGATTAGAGAAGTGGCACTAAGTAAAAAAGGTTCATTGGAAAATTTTGTTTGTGTAAAGAAGTGAAATTATGAAGTTCCTCCTCAAGATGAGAAGTCAGAAAAGAAGAAAAAATCAGCTACCAAAAATGAAATGATTCAGAATTATCACATCATTGGAGGAGGGAATTTAGGAGTTGAAAATAATTGAGTTAAATTATTAATTTGAATAAGATTAAAACATTGGTAAAGTGCAAAAATAGGACATCATCATTTCCTTCCTAAATAAGTACCATCAATACTATAATACTCCATATTATTTGTTTAGACAGAAGAGAGTTTACAATTTTTATTAATGTCTTGAAATATTATTATGCATATTAGTTTAGAAAGAAAAAATTTACAATTTTTTTTATATTAGACCCATTTTGGTTCTCCGCCAGTAGGCCTTCAAAGATACTGGACCGGCCTTGTATATATGCATATTTCCTATAAAATATCAACACAATATAATTGAGAAATCTCTACTTGTCAAGAATCTCAATAAGGAAGAGACTAGAGGAGTTACGGGGTGTGTTTTTACTCATTCATGAATCCAGATTTCTTTTTTAAATCTAAATCTATTCATTTATGTATAATTATGTCATATTGATCTTGGAATTTAATTTTACATGATAATATTTAAAAATCTTAGCTTGTCATCCCATGGAATCAGCCCTATTTATTAACAATATATCACAACTACGAATCACATTTAAATTAAAGTTGATGTTATTATTTACGGGGTAATAGATATTATGCATATGTTAGTGTTATTATAAAGAAAGTTCAACGCAAATGTTCTGATAATAATAAATTAACAATATCACTACCATGATTTGAACGACTGGAAGATATTTCAAGCCTGAACTAAAATATAGGCCAAATATGTGGAACCGTTTGAAAATATGAAATTTTACTAATGGTTCGGTTCTTATAAATTATTTTATAGAACCGATAAGGAACCGAACCGTTCTTAACGGTTCGGTTCTTGTCATTTAATGGTTCCTAGTCTTCGAAAAAATTCTTACAAATCATGACTAAATTTTTGCCAAAAAGACATTCTACGTTTGAAATTACGATACAAATATGCTTAAACAGTTAAAGAGAATAACAATTTTAAATACTTGGACCCTCAAAGTTCCGACCCACTGGAGTTTGGACCTAATGAGAGGCCTAAGAAGCCTAAGAGAACCGGTTGAAGTGAATAATAGTTTTAAATAGTTGAATAACTAAACAAAAATAATGAATGTAATATAAAAATAAGTAAGTAAATATACATTAAAATATATGTGCTCATAAGAAATAAATATAATTTTAATTATTATATATAACGGTTCCTTAACGGTTCCTAGTACATATTTTTTTCAGAAACCGAGAACCGAACCATTAATAACAAAAATAGGAACCGAACTGTTAAAAAATAACTAATAAATGTTGGAACCAAACCGAACCGGGTCATAACGGTTCGGTCCGGTTCGGTTCTCCGGTTCTTGGTTCCAAAGTCCCAGCCCTACTATAAAAAAAACGGCATCTGGACCATACTAATACTATCATGATTTGACAAAAAATTATCATCCTAAAAAATATCAAATTTTGTTTTATAATACTCTCATTTTGTAATATCTATTTATATATAAGAAAGCAAATGGCTCATTAAAATACATTTTTACCCTCTAAAAAATCTATGTGTCATTCTCTCCACAATTTACTCATTTGTTATACAATTGCCATGTGGCAAATTAAAGGACTAATATGGAACTTTAATTAAGAAATTATTAAGTTAAGAAAACGAATGAAAGCATTGATATTCCTCCGTATTATTAGCAAACGTGGCATTTATTCATAGGGCCTTATTATACAAAAAATACCAATTTTTTCAAATTGATATAACTTTTTCATTTTTTCTCTGATTTTTATAAAAGATATATCAAAATTCATAATTTTTTACGATCTTTCATATGACACCATATTATATATATCAAATTTAAAAAAACCTTTGACGTTTATTAAACAACCTTCCTATTTTGAAACAATTTATTATATATGATCAAAGCAAGCCTAATTGATAAAAATATGACTTATAAAAGTGTACACATAGACATTTTTTCTCATTGATTTGGCTTGCAAACAATTGAGTGGGGGCGATTGTGCAGAAGAATTTTCTCTCTAATATGTAGTGCTTTAAGGTATTACAGAGTAGAAGATAAGCTTCGTAACAATTATGCGGGATAACTTTCTCTCTATATGTAATGCTTTTAGTTATAAGATAAGTCAGCTACAATTATGATGAAGAATTTTCTCTTTCTAATGTAGTGGTTTTAATTAGGTATAAGAAGATCAACTTGCTAATAATTTCATGGGACAAATTTCCCCATCAAACATAGTCTTTTAGGTATTAAAAGATAAACTTGCTACCAATTGAGCATGAGAATTGAGCGGGATAATTTTCTCTCTCATATGTTATGCTTTCAGGCATTATAAAAGATAAGTTTGCTAACAATTGAGAGAATTAATTTTCTCTCTCATATGTAGTGCTTTTAGGTTTTAGAAGATAAGTTTGCTAACAATTGAGCAAGAGAACTTGATCTCTCATAAATAATTTTTTAAGTATAAGATATGTCGGCTAACAATTGAGCGGAAGAATTTTCTCTCTCATATGTAGTGCTTTTAGGTATATAAGTTAAGCCGCCTAACTGTTGAGCAATAAAATTTTGCTCTCATACGTAGTGCTTTTAGGTATTACAAGATAAGCTTGCTAACAGTTGAGCGGGAAAACGTTCTCACTCATATGTAGTTCTTTTAAGTACTACTATAAGATAAGCCGGCTAACATTGAGTGGAAGAATTTTTTCTCTCATATGTAGTGATTTTAGTATAAGAAGAAGATACGCCGCCTAACAGTTGAACTTAACAATTTTATTTCTCATCTGTAGTGGTTTTAGAAACAAGAAAATAAGTTTGCTAATAATTGAGCAGAAGACATTTCTCTATCATATGTAGTGCTTAATTATTAGAAAATAATTAAGTTTGCAAACAATTGAGCTGGGACAATTGTGCGGGAGAATTATCTCTCTCATAAGTAGTGCTTTTAGGTATCACGGAGTATAAGATAAGCTTCGTAACAATTGAGCGAGATAATTTTCTTTCTTATATGTAGTGCTTTTAGGTATAAGAAGATAAGCCGACTAACAATTGTGCGGAAGAATTTTCTCTCTCAAATGTAGTGGTTTTAGGTAGATATAAGATCACCTTGCTAATAATTTAGCGGGACAAATTTCACTATCAAACGTAGTCTTTTAGGAATTAGAAGATAATCTTGCTACTGAATGAGCACGAGAATTGAGCGGGATAATATTCTGTCTCATATGTTGTGTTTTTAGGTATTAAAAAAATATAAAAGATAAGCTTGCTAACAATTGAGCGAATAAATTTTTTCTCTCATATGTAGTGCTTTTAGGTTTTAGAAGATAAGCTTGCTAACAATTGAGCAGGGGAACTTAATCTCTCATAAACAATTTTTTAAGTATAAGATATGTTGGCTAACAATTGAGTGGAATAATTTTCTCTCTCATATGTAGTGCTTTTATGTATAAGTTAAGCCGGTTAACACTTGAGCAAGAAAATTTTGCTCTCATACGTAGTGCTTTAGGTATAACAAGATAAGCTTGCTAACAGTTGAGCGATAAAGCGTTCTCACTCATATGTAGTTCTTTTAAGTATAAGAATAAGATAAGCCGGTTAACATTGAGTGGAAGACTTTTTTCTCTCATATGTAGGGTTTTTAGTATAAGAAAAAGATACGCAGGCTAATAATTGAACTTATCAATTTTCTTTCTCATCTGTAGTGGTTTTAGGTACAAGAAAATAAGCTTGCTAATAATTTAACGGGACAAATTTCTCTATCAAACGTAGTCTTTTAGGAATTAGAAGATAAACTTGCTACCGATTAAGCACGGGAATTGAGCGGGATAATTTTCTCTCTCATATGTTGTGCTTTTAGATATTATTATACAAGATAAGCTTGCTAAAAGTTGAGAGAATTAATTTTTTCTCCTATGTGGTTCTTTTAAGTATAATATAAGTCGGCTAACAATTGAGCAAGGTAATTTTCTCTTTCATATGTAGTGCTTTTACTAGGTATAATAAGGAGATATAAGAATACAATAAGCTTTCTATCAATTGTGCGGAAGAGCTTTTTCTCACATATGTAGTTCTTTTTAAGTATCAGACAACGGGGCTAACATCTTAGCAAGAAAATTTCTTTCAAATGTAGTGCTTTTAGGTATAAGATTAGTTGGCTAACAATTAAGCGGAAGTGTTTTCTCTCTCATATGCATTGGTTTATTATAAGAACAAAATGTATAAGATAAGTTGAGTGACAATTGTGCAAATAATGTTCTCTCTCATATGTAGCGCTTTTAGGTATAATAAAACGAATATAATCTTGCTAATAATTGAGCATAAGAAGTTTCTTTCTCATACGTAGCATTTTTAGTTATTTTATACATAAAAGAACCACATATGAGAGAAAATTTCTCCTCTCAATTGTTAGCTGAATTATCTTATATCTAAAAGCATTACGTATAGGAAAGATAATTCTACCGCTTAATTGTTAGTCATATTTTCTCTCATATGTTAGCACTAATTTAACTAATGATTTTATTGGATGTCCCAGAAGAGACTTTCAAAAAAACTAATGATTAACAAGTTCTTATTGAACAAATATTTGTTAATTTTAATATTTATTGTATTTACTTGAATTTTATGTCATTCACTTATGATACTCACTTTTTAAGAATAGTATTAAATTTTAAAACTAATTTAATCATTAAAATTAATAGGCAACAAATTCTGATGAGTGTTGTCAATTAACTATTCCTAATATACTCTTCATTCAATATTTTTTGTATCATTTATACTTATGATATTAGCTTATCGCACTTTTATTTTTCGGAAATAACTTTTAAATAATAAAAGTTAATTTTATTATAATATTTAATTAGATAATGAGTAAAAACATATGCATTGACTGCTATTCCCCGTGCGTATGCACGGGTACTATACTAGTACGGAGTATAAAGAATAGGGTTCTGGACATATATTTAAAAGTTTCCAAATTATACACCTCACTTACATTAAACAGCATTGTATGCGTTGAAACTTTGAAACTTAAACTTGTTGTTTTAGTTAGTATTTGGGTCTATTTTACTGTTATTTGAGTCTAATTTGAATTGGTACTGCATGTGTATTTTAAATTATTTTTTAAAAGGCTTAAAAGTAAAAAAGTGTATATCTATTTTTTTTATATAGATATTTGAGATTATTTTCGAAATTTCAAGTATGAATAAAGATCTCCAATCACAATCACTATTTTGTATTTAGCGAAAATTATAGTGTGAAGTGGAAATAAGTCCCTCATCATCTCTTACATGTTATTCCTAATTTAGTTGATCGTATCGCCTAACTTCTTAACTAAGCGAATAATAGCTTTTTATTTCGAACTTTGAATTGAATTGTGTAGTATGGACTAATAATTAACAGTAATAAAAGGATTAAATTTATTTTCTAATTGAATTGGACGAATTTGTTAACGTGGACTATTTTAACTACTTTTCGTATTGATATTTCATTAATCCATTACAAAAATTCATACATACTTTTTGAATTTAGCATATTTAACCAATTCAGTTGCATCAATCGTAATTTCATCATCAATTTCAGCACAATTTAATCCTTTTATTACTGTTATTATTTATTACTCCATACTACACAATTCAATTCAAAGTTCGAAATAAAAAGCTATTATTCGCTTACTTAAGAAGTTAAGCGATACGATCAACTAAATTAGGAATAACATGTAAGAGATGATGGGGGACTTATTTGCACTTCACACTATAATTTTCTCTAAATACAAAATAGTTTAGGGTTTAGTACTATAGTTGTTGTTCTACAACTCTAACCTCCAAAATTAAGAAATAACAAGGGTGTGTTTGGATCTACTTTTTAAAACTATTTTTGTTCCTTCATGTAGCAAAATCAAATACTAAATTAAAGTATTTGGGTGGAATTACAGAAGTACTTCTTATTAATGCTCAAAATTAGTCCTAAAAGTAGTTTTTAAGACGAAAACGTTGAGTGAGACTTGCTTTTGAAAAACTGATTCTGATTTTATTTCTGATTTTAAAAAAGAAGTAGAAGCAGAATCAATTACAAACACCATAAAAGCTGAGTCTAAAAAAGTAAGAGAAAATTATTATTCATATGACTAAAAGATCATGTACGTAGTATTCATCAATGTATGATCTAGTAGTTTTTTTCCCTGATTTGTTGTTGGTGTTTTGGCCTTCCTCTCAGACACATATTAATTTCTAAGCCTACAAAATAGGAGTTATCCTAAATCCTACTCGTGTATGTTCGTTGGTTATTACTCTTATTCCGATCCCGTAAATCTTGTTTTCTAGTCATATTATAGAATTCCTCCCTCTTTTAGTATTATTATAGTATTTTTCCCAAAAAGTAAAGGGTGAATTGTTAGATAAATGGCAAATTGAGATAGCAAAAAAAATAGTGGAGTTTTCAATTTAGAAAACTGTTTTTTTTTTTACTCCAAGGGTTGTGGGGGAGGGGGCTAGGGGGAGCCTGGAGTAATCAGGGCTCAAACTCACTCCATTGAGTTTCCAACCCTTATGTGCCTAGCGGGATTCGAACACGAGACCTCCCACTAGGCAAGGTAACCTTACAACCAGCTGGACGCCTGGACTGGAATGCTTGGTTGAAAACTGTTTATATTTTTGGGACTAAACAAAAAGAAAAATGTATCTTACAAAGTGGAAATGTGATTGTGTGTGAACGTGGAAAGTCGTATGAACTCATGATCCAGGGTCGGAAATTCCAATAGAGAGTGATCCAAGGTTGGACATGTAGTATTGGATTCAAAGAAAATTGCAATATGAACATTATCAAAATTTGGTATTCTTATCGCCTCAATGTATCAGCATCGCAGTGAATAAGAATTGAATTTATAAGATAGATGTTTTGAACCCGCACGAATAACTCAACTAGTAAAGCGGTAGGAAAGTTGGACAATGAAGGAATTAAATGATAGATAAAGTTCGTAAGCATTGATCTCTCAGGCAAGTTGCAGAACTCCATTGCTTTTTCCACATTTGTTTCTCTTCTTATGCTGCTTTTTTGGGATCTTCGTTCAGAATGGATCGAATTGCATAGCTCAAAGCATGCATATATGAATGAGAGAAATAACATTCTACCCCTAAGGCCGTTGGGTTTCATGTCTGCCCCCTGCATTTATCCGGGCAGTTTTTATTCGAATCCCTTGGTTGACAACTTCACCCCAAAGTTCACTTTGATTTTATTCGGTTATATATCCCTTGGTTGTATCTTTTAAAATCTACAATCACAATTTGGATTGGTTCAATTTGTTATTGTTTTGTTTTACGGATTTTTACAAATAAATAAACAAATCTCGTTTGATCAAATGTTGAAATGAATGATACTTGAAGATAAAGCATGAATGGAAACATACTAGAAAAGTTATCGAAACGGTATAAAAGTTATGGAAACATACTTCAAGATGAATATTTTTGTCTTTAGCTGTGTAAAATTTGTAAAACTCAAATCTCACTTTAATATAAGATGGGACGAAGAGAGTAGCATTTATTCCATTGTATAAGATTAGCATTTTAATACTCACTAGCAATATAACCTCATTCTAGCTCTTGTATTAGCAACTGGACTGTAGCTCCCGTTCGGCCATTTCTCTGTAATCAGCTTAATTACGTTAATACAATTGGGCTATTGAATCATTGCGCTAGTAGATTTCCGTTTCTGGTTTCCTTTTCTTGAGAAGCATTTTAACGATATTCAAAGGGCTGTATTGGATTTGAATCCAAACGAATTAACGTCAACACACATAAATTTTGGAAAATTATAAGTCTAAACTGCAAAAGTTAGCAACGTTCAAATATGATGATTTACTTTTTATTCAGTCATGTTCAACACTTTATTTAAACAATGCTACACATAAATAATTGTCTAAATTTATTTATTTAAGCACAAAAGTGAGTTCAAATGCACATACAACCATAGTCAAAATATGACTCGTGGTCAATTGTGAGAGAAATGTATTAGGAATCTTTCGACCAGTGTTCACACGATCAAATCTCTTTTGGGACTTTCGCTGACAGTTGTATTTTCTTTAGCAGTAGCCAACCTCGAACTTGTCGAATTAATTTTGAAATAATTTCGTATGTACAATCAAAATAAAAATATTGAACAAAAATGTAATTTGTTAACTTTAATGATTATAAGTCTAACTATATTTAAATGTTTCATGTTAGTGACTATCAAACGATCAACAAATGTTAGTGACTATCAAACTTACGATAAAAACTTATAATCATATTTTCCTCAATAAATTTTTATTAATAATACTTTAGATAAAATCTCGTACAATTAATTTTATCATCCGAGAAACTCGTTTCAAATTTTTAAAAGAATAAAATTTGAATGGCTCGAATAATACATTTGGTTTCCAATGCTTGTCTATACTCAATGAACACATGAATCTGTTCTTAATTGATTGATTTCGCATATCCTCGTGTTCCTATCATAACTCTTGAGAGAACTGCTACTACTTGGCCAAACACCGTCAAGATCCTAATAAGAAACTAGCTCTCGCACTATCTATTGAGGCGAGACGAAACACTCATTACTCAACCACTTAAATCAATCTTGGGGCAAAAGATCATCATTTGAGAAAGTTTTCCCATTTTACCTCATTGCTAATTTGAACCCAAGTCGTGATTGCATGATTCTGTTGGACAATTCCCATTTATCAATTTGATGGTGTGGAGACGGAGAGACATAGTCATTCGTCAACTAAAGGTCGGCTAAAATAGCTATATACATATGTCTAGAGGAATGATCCTCTTCGGCCTGAGGGACAAGACCTTCCATCCGGTCACCGTCATTTGGGGCAGTTATCGGCAGAATTTTTTGATTTAATGTTTTGAACATGTTTTTCATCAAGTCTAGTTTATTCACAAAAAAGTTCAGCTGAAAATTCTCATCGAAAAGACAGTTAAATATTTTTTGAAGATAACTGCGCCAAAATATACATATAAAACGCAGTTCTCTTCAAAAATATATTTGACTGTCTTTCTGAATGAATTTGTAGCTGAAAGTTTTTGTGCATGAACTAGACTTGATGAGGAACTGCCTAAAAGATTTCATCAAAAAAAATCACCCTGAACTGCCCCAAACGGCGGCGTCCGGACGGAGGATCCTGTCTCTCCGGCTGGATAGAAACTTTTGTGTATATTATATCTATATAATTGTCTATCTTAGAACTTATTTGAAGCCTAAAAATTGACTGAATCGACTACTCTAGGTGATACCGATTAAATTGGCTGAATGTGATAAAGTATATACTCTAAATACAGATCATAAAACATGAATAATTTTTTTATATTATGCATAGAAGATAACAAATGAAGATATTGAAGATGCAGGGCCTCGCTTGATTCACCAGACATGTTATATGTCAACTTCAACTCTGTATTTTCCCACTTTGTCTCTTTCTTACCATTTCTTTTACCTCCAATTATTATGTGTGTATATATAGATATCGCTGTATATATACGTACTACTGCGTATATTTTGAGATTCATATTTATATATATAGCACTGAATCATTCACTCATCTGATCAGAGGAATTGAGATCACCGCTTCGCCCCATTATTTGATGGCAAAAGCTGGAAGGGGTATTCACACTCTGTCTTCTTCTTCCTCTTCTTCTGCAATTGCTGGTTCTTCCAATAAAAAATCTGGGCCGTCTTCTTCTTCTTCTGATTCAGCTCTCTCCGACGATTTCGGGAAGAAAGAGAAGAAAATGAAGGGAAGGAGCGGGAACAAGCATCCCGTGTACAGAGGCGTGCGGATGCGAAGCTGGGGGAAATGGGTGTCGGAGATTCGCCAGCCGCGGAAGAAGGCCCGAATTTGGCTCGGGACTTACCCGACGCCGGAAATGGCTGCCCGGGCTCACGACGTGGCGGCGCTGGCGATTAAGGGCGACTCCGCCATCCTCAACTTCCCCCACCTCGTCGATTCCCTCCCCCGCCCGGAATCCGCCTCGCCAAGCGACGTCCAAGCGGCGGCCGCTAAGGCCGCCGCCATGGACGAGCTTCAGCCGTTGTGCTCGTCCTCGTCGGCGGCAGCGTCCGATGATCTCGGTGAGATCATCGAACTGCCGAGCCTGGACGGGGTGAGTTTTGACTCGCCCCAGTCCAAGGGCCAATTGGGTGTTTTCGAGTTTTCGGACGGGTGGGGGTTTCCGCAGTGGTGGTTGCCGACCGATGATTTCTCCGGGCACTTTCTTGATCCGCCGCCGGGAGGAGAGGCTGTTAATCCGGTCAGCTGCTTTGAGACGCTCAACTGGTCTTCTAATTAGCTTGATTAATCACATTAATAATGGATTTCATTTCTTTTTGTGAATGAATGTATTTGATTACTTTTTTTGTCTTTAGTGTTTGATTTATATCCACAATCAATCTCATTTTTCTATATGTAATTTTTCAACATATATATATTGTATTATATACTGTAAGATCATAATATCTTTTTTATTATTACGATCATAATATCTTGTTATAACAAAAAAAACAATATACTCCCTAATTCCTTTTTCTCCAAGTATATTATATATAAAGCTAAATTGTGATTCTAGTTGATCTCCAACTATTTGAAGATGTATTATTAGGAAATAGTTGTGCATTAGTGCGATGTCTAGATCTGGGAATCAGCATTCGATGACACAGATTACCGAAGCAGATTAATTAACACAATGATTAATATAAAAGCACTTTGACCCAAAGTAGGGAATAATTATGTTACACTCAGTGCTGATTTACTAAAATGACTACCTAGTGATGACTATTGCTGACTAAAACTTAACATTATTCTAAAAATAAGAATGCCTAGGTTTGATTCCTTGATTTCCAGATTACCAAATACTACGTATAATAATTTAACACAAAATGTTCTAGGATTGTACAATTTGGCATTCAGAATGTAGACTTTCAGATTAGCATTTAGGTGTACGATTTACCACTTACCGCTTAAAGGTTAGTGGTGAATTAGCAATGGATGGGTAGGCACACAACCGGCGTCAATCCAGCCTATGAAACTTGTGAAAGAATTCACAGATATATTAATATTTGGCTTACTTCTCTTATCATGTTGAAGTTGATGGAACCGCATGACCTTAGCATTATATTAGAGCCAAATCGATCCATGGTGCGGGAGTCCTTTATAAAAATGATGTCACAATTATAAAAATGACAATAATGAATCGATGAGGAAAAAAGAGTGGCGACACGATCCAGACGAAGTGTCTAAAGGTGAGGAGGGGTGTTAATTTTCCACACCAGCAACTTGTGAAAGAATTAAGCATTATATTAAGATTTGGAATAAAGTGATTGTTTCTTTCAATTGTAAATACAATTATTTTACATGTAAAATTGTAATTACTAACTATCAACGGTCCTTTCAAAAAAAACTATCAACGGTCAATTATAGTACGGAGTAATATTTTACGGAATTCTTCTATTTATTTGGAACCGTAGAATGAGGAGTATTTTAATCAATTTAGTACTCCGTACCTATATTACAATTCAGTATATTACGGTTATTAATTATTTAATTACCATCACTTTTGTATTTATTGTCCTACCTAAGAAAAATGTTATGTTCTGCACTTGTTTCACGGCAATCCTAGACTTGTCATAATTAATTGTCTGAATATTTTGGTTGGTGCTCATATTCTTAAACTAGAATGTAATGGGGTAATGAAGTATATATAACTTATTAGTGTTTTCTTTGGTTTAACTTACAGAAAATGAAACGAAATGTAATACATTCTCTAAATTTAATATGAAATTATTTTACAAGTCAAATTCTAAGGACTCTTGGATTTAACATTTAATTTTTCATAATAAATTACCCAATTATATTAAAAGAAACTGTGTGTTGGAGGATAATATGAAGAGTAGTTATAAGCACTTTTAGTCCGCAAACTTTTATGTCATTAACACTTTTCATACTCGACTTTGAATATTTTAACTTTTAGTCTTTCAACTATTGTGCAAAACACTTTTGATATTCTTTTTTGAAAATTCTCATATTGTCTTTTGACTTTTCTAAAAATAACAATTTTGATCTTTCAACTATTATAACAGTTACATTTTTAGTCCTCCATTTATTGTGGCAATATCATACTCCAAGAAGACACCTTTAATCCTTGGAGTATAATTTTGCCAAAGTGTTCCCTGATAATAGTTTCATGAAAGCACTTTTGATACCCGAAGTAGACACTTTTAATCTTTCGAGTATACGATAATAGTTCCTTCCACTACAAGAAAAATAGTTTTGTGCAACGGAAAATTTCGTTGCCAAAGGTTGCTATTTTCTTGCCCATTTCATTGTGCAATGAAGTCAAATTCGTCACAAGGTCCTTGCCCAAGCATTGTGGCCCTTTATACTTTATGTGACGACCCAAATATTTGTTGCCCATAATAATGCTTGTGCAACATTGGCTTTCGTTGCCTAAAACTATACTTTGTGCAACGAATTTTATCAACTGTAGCACCAATTACTTTTGTGTGTTACAATTCTATGTGGCACATATATCCTTAGTGCAACTATATATAATCAATTGTAGCCCATACTATTTTTTTGCGTCGTAATTTTGTTGTAGCACATAAGTCTTTTGTGCAACGAAAGTCTACTTTTTCGTTGCCTATACAATTTTTTATGCATTTGTATTATATACGTTGCCCATATAGTTGTACCACTAAATCCCCATGTCTATATACACACACAATGACACAAATACACATACAAGCTACACTATTTCAAGTTTTTTTTTTCTTTTTCAAACACCATTTCGAGCTCACAACTAAAATAGCAAATAAAATACTTTCATATAATTGTAATAATATTGATAAGATTTGTGTCTTCAAAGTCAATTCCATGCAACTAATCAAAACATTAAAATGCAAAAATTTGCGAGTATTCAACTCACGTATTTAAAATTATTTAAGATACAACAGAACAGACAATAAAACTTTGAACTCATTCAAGTATATAAATCCATCAATTTGCTCTCAATTCAGGTCCCTTGAAGTAGCACTTGGAGTATGCACAATTTCAGTAAAGACCATCTAGCCGCTCCTGTTCACAAATTTAAGAAGTGTAAGCTAAAAAAAATATACATAGCTAAAAACTAAGTTATACTCCTATATTGATAAAAAAAAATATACATCAGATTAATAACTAAAAATTCCCATAGCTTTGGACATTTTTTTAATCAGCTGAACAGAAAAATCAAAGTGCTTCACAGAAGCAAAGTTCAACTCATATAGCTTAATTGCTTCCACATTTATTGCTATTGGTAACATCTTTTCCATATTTATTACAGCACCATGATTATGGTTATTCAACTTGAAAGTGTGAAATACTTCAAGTAAAATCTACCATGCTCTTTTGGATATAATCCTCTGTAAAGAAGTCATAAGCATAGGCTACATTTCCCTGGTAAATAAGAATGAAAAGCAAAGGGTATGATAAGATTCCATATAAAAACAAGTAACTACTAAGCTAGAATAAATATCTACAATTTAAATTGAAAAGTAAAGCTGGTCCAAGGTACTGAAAACACATCATCATATGAAAGCAAGTGTTTTTATAAGGTATGACTTACATTTTGGGGAAACAGCCCCTATATTTTGATGCTTATTCTGGGTGGGGCAGGCGGGTAGGAATCACTGTGCTAATCCGGATCCACCGTATTCATACTCTCCTATCCAATGGCTTCAAACGTCTTGCCGACGACCCGAGTTATGCTTCCATTACCTAAGTCACTACGTTTGGCATCACTGAGTTCATTTCATGCTCCCAAAGTTTCTCTGTCTATTAGCTTTCTCTCCCCCTTCGCTGGCAGCAATTTACGTTCGGAGTTTCCGGGTCATAAGATAGTAACACCGGATTACATTAACCCGTCTCCTGCCAGCTCCCGCCCTAAACGCGGCGTTGTCACTATGGTTATTCCTTTCTCAGAGGGAAGTGCTTCTGACCAACCTCCTCCAGATTTAGCGTCTTACTTTTTTGAGAATCGAATTGTTTATTTGGGCATGACTCTGGTTCCTTCCGTGACTGAATTAATAGTAGCAGAATTTCTATACCTTCAGCATGAAGATGCAGACTAACCGATTTTGAAGATGTAGGTTCCAACCTGCTCCTTTTTATCAACAATATTCTTGAAGGAACATAACATTATCTCTGCACACAATTATAGAGGATATTTGTCAAAACCTATTGCACAAGTTATTTTATCACAAGGAGTATACAAAAAATCCAATAAGCAAAAGTTCAATTGCAAAAAAAAAAACTAATTAGTAAAGGACTAACAGTCTAACCCAATGAAACATCACACGAATTGAAAAAAAATTCATACAGAACGCACTTGATCTACTTTAAAAGTGTGTACAAAAGCCTGAATCATCGGACAACAAGCGAGGAATAGGACCCCTAACCACCAAGCACGCAAGAAACCGGGGAATGATAAAGTGACAATCGACTGCGCCTCTCCGAAAGGTTCTATCAAAAAAAGACCGGAGTAGAATGAACTAAACTTCACAGCCCCCTTAGGCCCTTACTGATGCGCTAGCCGAGCCTTTGCCCTGTTTGTTCACTTCAGCTTCCATCCATATGCCACGCTACTACAAACAAGATGAAAAGTGGATTAATGTTTAATCCAAACATATAACCAACACAATCATACTTGGTTCATCAGAATCTCACTACAATTGAACCTAGATTCACAAATACAATGATGTTAAATATGAACCAAGATATTGATCTGCTAGGCTGCTAGCCATTCACTATGCATATGTTCGTACAGATTCGGTTGAAGCAATTACATCATAGATTGATTTTAAACTTTCAATTGGAAAATGAACATGTGAATAAGTACAGACTACAGTATATCAGCTCCAAACAAAGCGAAAAGTGTGTCATACGAATTCAATTGCACCGAAATGAAAGTGGAAGACTTGAGAGGAAGAGGAAGAAGGAACCTGATCGATTATTAGTTGGAAGGTTTGCCTAGCTAGATTCACGATGATGTTAAATATGAACCGACATATTGATCTGCTAGCCATTCACTATACATACGTTCGTACAGATTCAGTTGAAGCAATTCACCATAGATTGATTCTAAACTTTCAATTGGAAAACGAACCTGTGAATAAGTACAGTATATCAGCTCCGAATAAAGCGAAAAGTGTGTCATACGAATTCAATTGCACCGAAATGAAAGTGGAAGACTGGAGAGAAAGATGAAGAAGGATCTGATCGATCATTAGTACGAAGGTTTGAAATGAGTAGACATTAAACGAAAAAATGTAATATTAAAGCTCCAATTAAACGGCAAAGATTTTCTGGTTGAGACGGAAGCGGTTGAACGGCAAAGAAATTGCGAATTAGCCTGCTTTTAAATTTTGGCTTTGGGTGACGAGTTTGGGAGTTTATTGCCGATTCTCGTTCTAATGAGCAATGAAATATTAATATTTGTAGCCCAAGAGATTTGATGGGCGATAAAAATTAAATTAGTAGTGAAAGGTTTGACTTGTGCCACAAGATAACATATTTGTTGCCCATATATGATGCATAAGCAACGATTAAATTTTGTTGCACATAACCTTATCCATTTGCATCGAAAAGTAATTTTGTCGTCTCTATAATACTTGTTTGTTGCACAATATAATTTTTGTTGTAGTGTTCGAGTGGAAAATTTAAGGAAACTTTCAAAAGCGGATAATTAGATTTTAGTTCATGCAACACTACAAGATTCTAATTGTATAGCCGCGGATCATATTCATTGACACGGTGCATATCCAATATTCTATGATAGAAAGAGAATAAATTGTTTTCATCATCGATTTCCTTAATGGAAACACATATGCTATGCCTCCAAATCGAAGCCAAAACCTCCTTGAACTGTGTGAGCTTCACTGCCTTGTCTGTAATAACAGTTCCAACTAGTGAGTAGTCCGTCGGACCTCCCTCTTGGTTCATGTCTTCATCCACTTCTAGCTGGATTATTCCCGCATCTTCATCGTCGAGGCCTAACCGTGTGTAGCTCGCTGCCAACCCTTGTTGCGCGGCCATTTTGAACCTCGCATATTCTGGCTGCATGACTCGTAAACTTGCTGTCGTAACCAACCCCCAAAGACAACCCAATATGGTGATCCACAACATGACCCAAACCAATGCCTTCAGTCGAGCAACGTGACCACCACGCTAGCTAATCACTAAGCTAACCTAAGCCTAGTCGACCAAACGACAAAGATAAACACCCCCACACCAGCCGCTACGGAAATTGTCGATGGTGGCGACACAAATCGTATACGCGGCTAGGACTAGTCTGCTTTTTTTAATTTTTGAAATGTAATTAATCATGACTATGTGTTAAATGTCCCACACCGGAAAATTGAGAAGCATTAGAGTGCTATATTAAGCTTCGGGCTACTCCTCCTAACAGGTTGACCTTTTAGGATGGAACCCCGGGTCTTAACATGGTATCAGAGCCAAATCGATCCATGGTGTGGAGCCCCCTTATGAAAAAATAATGACACGATTATAAAAAAAATGACAACGACGAACCGACGAAAAAAAAATGAATGACGGCACGATCCAGACGAAGTGTCTGGTCGTGAGGAGGGGTGTTAAATGTCCCACACCGGAAAATTGAGAAGCATTAGAGTGCTATATTAAGCTTTGGGCTACTCCTCCTAACAGGTTGACCTTTTAGGATGGAACCCCAGGTCTTAACACTATGCATATTTCTAGGTTTTGGTATAAAGTTATTTGATAAAGATTCAAGCCTTGCATGTAAAAAATACGGCCTGTAGGGACCCGCCCTGCCCTGAGGCATTTTGGGGGTGCGGCCCACCCCGTCTTGCAAATGGGATGTGTCAATGCATTTAAAAGTAAAACTTTAATATCACATACAAGTATATAAAGTTCTTAAAGTTCTTAATGGCCCGGTCCAGCTCGTACATACAAATGGGGCGGGTCCACCCCGCCCATGCATATAATGGGCAAAATGGTGCATATTACAGACGGAAAAAAATTGTAGGGACCTAAAACAACGTGTGTCATATTTGCATGAACTAAAACGTATTTAAGCCTTAAAAATAATTTTAATCAAAACATTATTTTATATAAGAATTACAACTTCCACCTTTTCAATTAACTCATGTTTTTCAAAAATCAAACATTAATAAACATTGTAAGTGACTGTTCTACACCTAAAAATAGCATTTTATTTATAATAAATCACAAGAGTGTCTATCTAGACTTTGTTCGGTAAATGGTTTATAAGATATAATTTACTTGTTTAATTAAATTTGTATGGTAAATTTGTTGATTTGGTCTGGACTGAACTATTCTGGTCTGATAAATGTCTGGTCTCTGTGTATTTTATAACTACGGAAATCTGGTCTGGTCTGATCTGGTCTGATCTGGTCTGATCTGGTCTGATCTGGTCTGATCTGGTCTGATCTGGTCTGATTTGGTCTGGGATTGAAAACGGTCCAAAAAAACCTAAGTGTGGTCAAAACCTGGCTATATACAGAAACGTAGTAATCTATACAGAATCTAAAAATAAAAAATATTTTATGGGTGGAGACCCAAATTATTTTAATCCTTACCATCATTACTTTTCACTTGTTTATTGATATACAAAAATGGGAAAACTCCCTAAATGGAAGTAAAAAAATTGAAATCCAAAATATGATTGTCATGTTTTTATCACCTAAATAGGAGTAATTTCTGTCAACTTTGACATTATCAGGCTTTAAACATGTCAGTTTTTGCCAAGTTTTTATAAACTTGAATGAAATTACTTACGGAGTATATTTAAATAATAGAAACATGAAGATCCTAATTTGAAATTTCAAAACGTTTTTACTCTTATACAGGACAATTTCTAAGAAAAATCCCTACACCTGATTTTCACAAACGATATTGAACAGCCAACACAAGATCAAAACACATTAAAACGATCTGAATGACAAAAGAGCTAATATGCATGCAAAGAATCAAGCTGCTAATTTCCAAACACGTAACTATTCAAAAGAACAAGACATTGATCGTCTACAACGACACTTAATTTTAGACGCAACAGTATTTCATAATAAGTGACATTATAACGCTCACTGGTTACCAATTTTTGTGATGTCACTGCACAATTAAATTGAAACCAATATTAGAATGTCGCAATTAGTGAGCATTCCAGGGCTGATTACGACCTTCCAATCACCCCATCTCTTGCAGGAAACGTGTCGTCAGTTGTCAAAGTGGTAGGTTGGAATGTCACTTTCTGCAGTTTGGAAATTGTAACCCACATTTTAACATGCTAATCCCCCCATTTATTAGGTCATTTCATAGGGACAAAAACCTATTTTTCCTTGATTACTATTGAACTTTTGAAAGTAATAATGTGGTTGCTACTACGACTTAGGGAGAAGATGTCTACTAGGACGGTGATTGTAACAATATAACGATGTTTTTAAAGGAAATAATAACATTGTTAATGGCTCAATTTGTACTGTAATCCAATGATCATATTATTACTCCATTATTAAGGATTTATGGTAATTATAGTGCCTCTGGCGGCGCCTTTGGTTTAGGTGCTCTGTAGAAAGTCCAGTATCAGCATTTATACTTCCCAAACCATAGTTGTAGATATTTAGTCTCCACTGAAGTAATTGTACCTTTAAATTTTTAATAAGCATGCATTAGTGGGAGTTAAGACAAGCGTTATACTACCTCCGTCCATTTTATATTGGGATGGAAAAGGGTGACACGATTATTAAGAAATTAAAGTGAGTTTATGTGATTAATATTAATTGATAAAGTAAAAATAAAGTAAGAATTATTTAGAGACACAACTTTACCAAATATGATATGAGACAATTTTAGTGGGATTTCCTAAAAGGGTAAAATGGGACAATATAAGGGGGGCGGAGGGAGTATATGTTAAAATTATTTTAACAAAATTTCTTTCCAATTCTTGTGAGCATATTTACCATTTAGGTGCATACAATGACTTGATCAATTTACAAACTTTTTTCCATGTTGATCCATATAAAAATATTAATCAAGATAACCATGAATAAAATAAAGTACATCTAAACATGTATTAGATGAATATTATGAGCATATATGATTATATGAAGCTAATATATATAATTGGCTTTCTTATGGTCATTCTTGCAACATATATATAAACCTATGCATGTACGGAGTATATACAAAGTAGTGCCCATTTTTTTAACCTTTGCAAGTAGTTTGATCATATACGTAGTATATATTTATGACCCATCCACTTTAAAGTTCTTCTTAGAAACTCATTTAAATCTTATAAAGGTACACGAAGATCAACAAGTTTCCATGTTCCATTTCAAATAATGGAATTCATTTCACTTTTCATGGCGTCCTTCTAATACGTAGTTGTAGGTGTAGACGTGATATTTTTATACAAGTATACAACTCTAATAACCTGATACAATAACTTTTGAATTCACTTTGGAATACAAAAAAATCTACAATTCATGTTTTATTTCTATATAGGGGTGTTTGGATCTATTCTTAGAACGGCTTATGTTCCTTCAGGAAGCAGAAACGGAAGTTGGAGTGTTTGAGTAAAAGTGCATAAGTACTTCTGGTGCTCTAATTTACTCCTAGAAGCGTTTTTTTAGAAGTTGGAGAAGACTAGCTTCTGAAAACTGATTCAGATTCTGATTCTACTTTAAAAAAAAAAGCAGAAGCAGAATCAGTTTCATACCCCTCATACTTTTGCCTTCTTTAATTTTACATTGCATAATTTTTCTATACAATATATTTCACAAGGCCTTGGTTTTACTAGTGTACTTTATGCTCAATCCCTCCAATTCGTATCCTTAGGGTTTGCTTGAAGGGAGCAATTAACATTAAAAAAACATGTTGGACAATCCTAAGATATCATTTCTTTGAATATTCAATCCTTTGTAGACCACACGTTGTGAATTTAATGCTTATGGGATCATTAGAGTAATAGAATGATATGCTGGAATAATGATCACATAAAGGCCGGAACTCCTTGTGATGAAGCATATCTTTATTTACGGTTGTTATTGGAAGAACTTCTCACATAAACTTTTTAACTTTCAACTTAGATAAAATGTTCCGCAACTAGTGAGATAGTGGAATATAGTTCATCCATAGAGGGAGAAAAAATAAACTAATTAACAAGTCTGAAAAAAAACTAACAGCAGTCTCAAATTTCATAATAATATAAACACTAACAGCAATTTCAATTATGTATAGGAATAGAAATATAAAATCGAAAGTAAGATGAATTTTATTAACTAAGATTCGTCTATGAATAGTGGCCTTGACATTCTTGTACCATTGTTAGCTGAATAAAACGGAGTGAACTCTTACCCTCTAGACATTTCTCTTGCAACAAAACCAGCATCTGATCTCTATGATAATTTTCTTAGATATTATCTCGTTCACATTATTGAGGTGTTGAGCCAAACTAATGGAAGTATATGAGCAATTAACTTAGGTAAATACAATGTGTATTGTGCTTGCAAAATGCACGTTTTTAAATTCATAAATTGAGAAAACAACAATATGTATTGTGCTTGCAAAATGCACGTTTTTAAATTCATAAATTGAGAAAACATCTAATCGTGTATTGTCTTTCTTTCCATCATATTATTTCATTACTTTCTCATCATACTCTCAATAATTTACTAACTTTTCTCTTGCAAATCAATCACACTCAGCACTAGAGGAAGAACCCGATGGCTTTACTGAAGTGAAGGCAAGGAAAAATAAAAGCAACTGCATCCAGCCCCCGAACGGAACTCTCAAAAAAAGACCGTTATTCTACAAGGTGGGATATACATCACACCCTAGGGGTGGGCGCGGTCCGGAACGGTCCGGTAAACTAGTAAAACCTGTAATGTATCCATTAGGTTTTTAACGGTCCGGTCCGGTTTCAAGGATGGAACCGTTCAGTACCATGCCGTTTCGGAACGGTACAAAACAGTACGGTACAATGCCAAATACATGCTAAAAATTTGAACAAATCTTGCAATTAGTAGATATCTTCACACCAACAAACTCACATGAAATGTTGATATAAATACAAGAAATTGCATATGTGGTACTAAAATTCACAAATACACAAACAGTGCAACACAACTAAGAAAAGGTATAACAAAACGATGATGTACGAGATAAATGTCATCTTTAATTTACTAAGTTCATGTGAAAATATAAAAAAGAATATCATCAAATTGTTGAATATAATAGAAATTTTTATTCTTCTTCTTCGTTCTAGGTTAAATATTACTCCATAGTTCTAATTTAATTTATAGTTGAATATTGAGAGCTAAGATTTAAACCATATTAATTAAGTTGTAAAATTGCGCAAACATGATATCACAAAAAGTCATGTACACTACATTACTAGAAATGAATAGTCCTTAATGATTTCTAAAATTTTAATATTCTTTGAATACATATCAAAATATAACATAAATTATCTTAAAAAAATAAAATAATAACAATATATATATAAACACACAGTTAGCTAGTTTGGAACGCATGAATACATACTTGGGCTATTAATTAAAATTGTGTGTCTATAAAAGAGATCTATTGGTATAGAAAAATTATAAAAAATTTAAATGCATTATTTTCGAACGGTTCGGTCCGGTATTTTTCGGTTCTCAAAATCTAGAACCGGTCCCGTACCCGTTTCAAACGGTTCGGTTTCGGTACGGGACAAAAATATATAGAACCGTTTAAATACCCGGTATTCGGTTCGGTACCATTACGGGATGGCTCGGTACCGGTTCGGTTCGGGTTTTATGCCCACCCCTATCACACCCTATGGTCACAAGAAGCCAATCCAGACACCCGCTAAATGAAGACGACTATTTCATTTACCCTGTTGATGAAAGGTTGGACTCTCCACACAAATTGCTATGGCACTAAATCGATTCAAGTCTTCTCACCCGGAAGCAAAAATATACCGACCTTATCTCCAAAATTCAATTCAGTTCCATAACCGATATAACAGATCCATTTCATCTACAGTCGGGACACCTTCGAAAAAATTCGAATGCTAAACAACTGTTGTTTTTTTTTACTTTTGATTGTATGCTTTTTCTTCTCTGAACTGTTTCATTTAATCTCTTGTAAATTTGGGTAGTGTTCCCCGGCACTCCCTCCACCACGTGTGGTTTACTCCGGGATCCAAAAAAATATGGAGTATTCTCTTTCACTATTCCATCATAATCTCACCTACTTTTAAATAAGAAGATATAAATGTTGCCCCACTGGATGCCGTGGTTTACCTTATGGAATAATAAAAAAAGATATAAACGTTAGGGAGGTAGTACTACGGAGTATAAAAATGTTTCCTTTCAATAACTTCTAGTGCATCTAAGTCTACCATTCACCTAAACAATGATCTATGACATAAGGGTATCTCCATAAAGGCATCTCCATAGGGGTATCTGATCTATCACATAAGGGTATCTCCATTCATTAGATTATTAGAGGATTAAGTTGATGATGTGGTGGATTATTTATAAAATTGTGATTGAGTGAGTGGGATTATTTGATGAGATTATTGGACAAATTAAATAAGATGGGATTGAAATATGAATCCAGACTATTTCAAGATTCTTGTGAAACTAGAGTTAATTAGTTAGTGCAGGGCCCACAAAGATACGATTATTTTGATGATGTAATTTAAAATGTGTGAGATTATTTTGAAAGAGTGTATGTGTCATAAAAAAATCTGTTAATTTAAGTAGCATAGATATGAATGCTCTAAGTTGTGATACTATTTATCGAAACAGGAAGCGGTACCATATAATATCAGAATCGTAGAATTGTATAATATGTAGTAATAAATAGTACCCTGTCCACTAACATTGAGACATGAGATGTGGTCTTATTATTAAGAAAAGCGAGTTTGTGTTGTTGATATTAAATTGATAAAGTAAGAATATAAAATAATCTTAACCAGATCGAGAGAGTACTCTTCAAGTGGATCATAAAACGTACCGATTGTCATCATATTTATGAAGCACGTGGAAATGCTCCATAACCTTAGTCATCAATATAATGGTGGGTATAATTTTGATGACATTTTCCAACAAGCTTTAGAAGCATATACTCGACGCCAGGCCTGAGAAAGTGCAGATTGGATGTTTTGCCTTGCTTTAACTAACCGTGTCTGCTATCAGTAATTCTCCCACCGAAAGATTGATTGAACCTTTTAAGGGAAAACGTGGATGGTGAAGTGATAATGAAATCATCAATTTTTTGCAATTATAGTAATCTCATTAATGGGGTCTGCTCAAGAGATGCCGCACTAATTCGGTAAATAATTCAAGATATAGGCACCTTTTTTTTGCAAAATCGAATTTGATTGAAAAAAGGATGAGAGGGGCCCATCATCCAATCGAAACCCGCTAGGCACACATAGGTTCGAAACTCAATGGAGTGAGTTTCAGTCATGATTACTCTAGGCCCCCAGGTCCCCTCCCCTAGACCCCCTGGAACAAAAAAACCAAAATGATGTATTTGATGGGAAAAAATGAAGTGATAAAACTAATAAGCCGTAAATAGGATTGTCAACAAAGGGCTCCTAGTAAGCATGCGGCGACTTGTGAGGTGAGGTTAGCCAAAATCGGCTTCGATCGACGACCGAGACGGGAAATAGAGAGCTTCGATCGGCAATTGCCGTTTTTAGCATGAAGACGGTCTCTCCCTAGCAGGTCTAGGGTTTTTCCTTAGCAGATCTAAGGTTTGGTTCTTCCGGCCGGGGAATCCCCTTCACCCGTGTCCGACGCTGGGATTGGATTTGAGGCAGATTGACAAGAATCCTTGCCAAGCTTGACGACATCGAAGTCAAAGTTCGACGATCGATTTCTTCGTGAGCAGGGTAGCAAGGGCATGGCAGCAATGAAGATGACCGTTAGCGATGGATTTGCTACGAGCGCGGGACGAGGAGATGAGTTGTACGGATTTCGAGCAGGCCCGATGATGATTGACAATGGAGGGTCAATTACAGTGGTATAGTACCAAGGATACGGCCTCCTCTTGAACCACCGCCATGGGTTGTGCGAGATGCTAGAGTCCGTGAAAGTTTTCCAATAAGTTTTCATTATTTTGTCACTTGGTTTCTTGTTATCGTCTATGTTGTTAGGTTTGTCAGTTTGTTTGGAAATATAGCCTTGTTTTATGTCACTGAGCATGTTTGGATCTATGGGAATATAGATGGTTGTGTCAAGCCCGTTACATGGTTAGCGATTCGTGTTGCTCTTTCAGGGGTGACCGTTTCTAAGGCTCATCATAGAGTTTACAGTCGTAGTTGTTGGAGTCTAGTTGGTGTCAGATTTGTTTTTCCTTTGATTGATGTAATGATTCTGAAACTTATGATATGAATAGAGGCTAGTCTTCGTTCCAAAAATACAAAGGGCTCCTAGTATACGGAGTATATATAAAACTATTTAATTATATACACTGAGATGCTAGACTTTAGTTTAAATCTCGTACCACCTCGGTCCCTATAAAATTGGGACATTAGGGAATGATGTGGTTATGAAGAAAAGTGATTTGATATTATGTTGATGGTATTGAATTGATAAAATGTGAATAAAGTAAGAATGAATTACAATCGTTGAAATGATTCTAAATATGATACTCCGTATGAGACAAATTTAATGAAATGAACAAATAAAAATAAAATGAGACGATAGGGAAATTGGAGCACATAATATTGTCGCTTTTCTCATTCCCTCTTCCATGGGATTCATTAGAAATCTGCACGGGTAGTTCAGTTACGTTGATTGAGTGGTGAAAAAATTGAAGGAATGATTAAAGTTCGAAACTCGCAGCGACCGTGTGGAGGTAGACTTACAGCTTCTGCATGTTAAGCTGGACTTCTAGTGCGCACGTGTATAAAGTATATCACAATTGAGCTGACTGAGTCACCGTGATTTTGATCCTCTCATATGTCTTGTCGAGTCGGGATGTGAAGAAATTTAATCTTTTGAAAGAGTTGGATTCATTATACTTCTAAGTGTTAATTATATTCACTCATTACATGTTTTCATTATATCCCCTTTCTCAGATTCCTTTCAGTCAAGTGAAAAGACATCCTAAAATTGTATGGTCAATATAAAAATGTTGAATACTACAACAATATTTAAAATTAATTCCAAAAAAGTTTGGAGTAAGCTAAGAACCGATATCAAAGGTTAAAAATGTGAATAAGTACGAGTAAAACACATTTTAATTTCTATACACTAGTTAAAGTCAAAAGAGGCAAGTTAAATGGGCGTATTGTAAAAGGAAATAATGACAAAATTTCAAAAGTCCATAATTTTAAAAGTTTAGGTGTGTTTAATATAGACTTTTAAATTAAAAATCTAAAAGTGTATGTGTACTCAAATTTTCATTCATTCTTATGGACTACTAAAAACATATATTATTGTGCGCTTTTAATTCATTCTTACATTACATTACTTCTCTACAATTATCTCCTCTCCTCTAACATTTTCATTGAGTTTTTCTTTCGTCGTCTACTCGTCACAAGAACGCATGAACCGGTTTCACAAGAAGAAAAACTCTATTTTTTCATCCACTCATAAGCTTCTTTCTAAAGATTCAAAATGTAAGAGGAACCCTTTCTGTGGTGACCGTCTTCCCTTTTTGTAGGGGTTGAGATTTTTCGCCGCCCCTATCAATATGGGGTTGGAGCGGCAAATTATAATGATTCTAGGTGTTATAACACTTGGGATTGCAACTAAGTCGGAGAAGATAGCGTTGGCGGATGAACGAGGTAAGACTGGGAGGTCGTATCGAGGCGGGATCATGAAGCCTTGGTCGGCCATTCCGATGGTGGTGGAGTTGGTATTCACCCATATTGTAAGGGCTCATCGTCCTCCGGAACCACCTACATACCAGGAAGAGCTTTGTGGAAAGATTTTATTTCAGTATTATTCTCTCTATAGTAGCACTTGTTTCTGTTTTAGTCCGAGTAGATTTGGTTTGGATTTTCGGAGTTCTTTTGATAGGTAGGGTTTCGGTTCCGATCTTTTTAGGCCTAAATTTGCTCGTTTCAGGCTTAGCGAGTCATGTTGCTTTGTATGAGGTGGCTAACTCTAAGTCTACTCATAGGATTCATCATTGGATTTGTGAATTATGTCTGAAGGTTGTCTTGTATGTTTTCTCAATTTTAATATAACGGCCGCTCTTTTATTATCTTAAAAAGAAGAAGAAAAACTCTATTTTATTTGTGCTTGTACCGCATATAGCAATGAGTGCAGTTGTGTAACGATCATTATTCTTATTCATTGCCTTGTGTTATATATCAATGAACCAAATGAGACCGATTTGAGGAGTAATTGTTTCTTACTACCCCATCCCATAATTAATGTAATAATACACATGTAGATTTGGTGTGAGTTTTAAGGAAATAAAGGATAAAGTGATTGTTTTAATATTTTACAATTATAAACTTTAAAATTTAAAAAAAAAAGGTAAGATGGGCCCACAAAAACTAAAAGGTGAAATGATAGATAAAGGGTAAAGTCGGAAAGTATAAAGTTATTGGAGTTAAATTTAGAAATTTGTTCATATTTCTGGTGCAAAGTATCATTTTGTACAATAATGTAGTTCACCTCTTACAATGTTCAGACTTATGAATAGTTCTTGTTTAAACTTGTGTTTTTCATAAAATTGATAAATATCGTTCATGTGAAATTCATAAATTTATACAAATCAACGGAATTCGTTCATATACTCCGTATAAATAGCTTTAGATTTAGGCTGTGTTTGCGTTTGATTCTAGGAATCACTTTTGGGCTTTTGAGGTTAAAAAAGCTAGTAATGGTGTTTGCAAATTAAAAAAAAAAAAACAATCTTCTGCTTAAGTGATTGTGATGCAAAAGCTGGAAGCACCTTGGTATCTGCTTTTATCTGCTTTTAGGTACTCACGTAAATAAGTAGAAATTGTAGGACAGTTTTATCCCTCAACCTTTTCCCAAAACCCAACTTGACCCCCTCGATCGTACTTCTCTCATTTCTTCAAAATCGGTTGTCTTCTCCGTCCCTCTCTCGCCAAGCATCGCCGATGTCATCTCTTGGAACGCCGGAAATTCCAGAAGTGCAGCAGAAATGCCCAGTTCTTCGATTGCTTCCCTTTTACAGCTCTCTCTTCCCGTTAAGCTTCTCTCCACGTGAAGCGGTAACTCCCAGATTGTAACTCTCCACGACTTGAGCTTCACCCTCGCCACCAAATCCGTCTGGATTATCACACCCAGCTTCACCGCTGTAATGGCCGGAGACACCCACCCGCACGCCATTCCCATCAGAGGGAGTGATGATAAATAGGATGAAAAATAAATACTAGGTCAACAAAGGCAAGGACATTTTTGTATTTTCACCAAATATTACCTCATAAATCACTTTTTTATCAAACACTCCAGCTTTTACACTTTAAATAAAATCACTTCTATTTCCAAACACTATCTGCTTTTACTAAAAATCACTTTTCCAATAATCACTTTAAAAAATCACTTTGGAAAAGCACAAGCAAACGCAAACACTGCCTTAGAAATAAATGATTTTTTCTAAAACTCCGGGGATTAAAAAATACACCACAATCCATATTCAATACACTCATAGGGAGTGAGGAGAATGTGTGTCCGTTTGGTGACCCCTTTTTTCGACTTATTAGGCTTATGAGCCAGTTTTTTTACCAAACACGTAAATTTTGATTTGCGCGCTGAATTGTATAATAAGCAGAAAAGGTAAGGTTGAAATTACTTTTCTGGCTGTATTGGCTGAAGTTACTGTAGAAGATCATTTTAGCTATTTTTCATTTAACTTTTTATTTTATTTATTAATAACAAATATTTTAAATTATAATTTGTTCATGAATCAACCAATACAACCACTTCAGCCAGAACTTCATAAATTTCAGCAAAATCAACTAATTCAGCAAATTTTAGTGTTACCAAACGGACTATGTATTTGCATCACATAGGCATTTCAGGAGAGACAGGAAGTTTAATGGCTAATTGAATGAGAGCAGATGGATGAGCAACCTTCTCAGATGGCAACAGTACACATGTTAGGTTTTTATATCAATAGCTTTGCTTGCTTCATTATTATTGAGGGAGGGAAGGTTGGTGACGTAAATATATTGTCTCACTACAGTACTGTACTACAGTACGTATGATCATAGAAGGCTGTACGTGGAATATACTTATTTTGCTGCAAATTCCCTTTCACATCTATTAATTAATTCATTTCCTCATTCTTTTGGATTGTTTTTTAATACAAGAATTCGCCCTCTCCCCTTCTCTGTCAAAATGACCAGTGTTCATGAACCCGCGTAGCAGACAAGTACACATTCATTTTCCACACATCACCTTTTCAACGCATTGATCATATTATTCACATGAAAAGTTGTTAGTGTACATGAGTTGTATACAAAGTATACACAAAACTCTCTTAATTGTTTATGTACACAACCAATTTGTTTGAAAAGGGACAGGATTTAATATTAAAACCCTCTAATTGCCTGTATACACAGGCAATGAACCATTTATGTACACATTTTGTGTACATCAAGAATAGCTCTATTCACATGCCTCCAACCCGTTGAATCTTCGGGCCTCACGTTCCGGCCCGACACATGTCAGGATTCTTAGTTATATTGTCATAGTAACACAGTCAAACACATAAGCTAGAATAGTGTCCACCAATATCAAAGCGAGACACTCTTCGTGTATGGTGGTCCACCATACACGAAGAGTGTCTCGCTTTGATAAGTTCCTCACACACTAACACGAACCAAATTCGATCTTGAATCATTGCTTGAAATTTCACTTTATGTGACCAACTGAGCTGCTCATGCAAATCCCATAATTTGATGATTGTCACGCTCTTTGAAAGCCGTTTTATTCATGTCACATTTCCAATTAGTAAAATGCAAATATCTGAAAATATTTGGTGTGTTTATGTGAATTAATACTAAATTTATATTGAAAAGCGCATTGAAATGAAATGAATGCATTAATCTTGTTTAGACTTCACCGAACTGTGATTAGCCCTCGCTTAAATGGTAGGTCCACATTCGCTACACGTCTGGTGTCAATAGCTTCTCACAACATTATTTATAATATATACTTTTCAAACAAAAATTATTGGCAATAAAACTGGTCGACTGAAAGTGGCGTTCCATTTATTTGAGGTGCAAGTCATTATCGTGAATTATTACTCCAGCACTTTTGCTAACCGAGATTGAATACAACAACTGTTCTGAACCACAAAAACTATACACCAATAACTCAATTAACCACAGTTTCCGAACATTGAGTATCTTGACAAGATACTTGATGTAATAATCTAAAAAGACTTCACTAAAAAACAAAAGGTAATAGGCCTACAGACTGTTGATTGAAATTAGATCTTAAAGACCATTTCTGCAATGTAGAATCAGGGGCCTGCACCTTTCTATGCACAAATGAAACTTCATGATTTCCAGTTCGTCTTGATCTGGGATTAGGTTAATAATGATGGCTGGATCTTTGACCTCTTTGCTAACCTTAAATCAACAATGGTGGGAGGAGATGGTTCGAGAGATCCATGCATCTCCACCAACTCCGAGAACTCTTTCTTTGTTAGACTTTTCTTCTGAACGAGTTCATCCACAACAACATCCATAAGTTTCCAGTTTCGCCGAAGGATCTGTATGACAAATGAGGTTTTCTAGTTTTAGTTAAATGCTCTCCCATTTCAAATCAGATACTGTATATGATATTATGATTCATGATGTTGATACCTTTTTTGCTCGATCATAGCACATGCTAAGGATGCGTAATGCCTCTTCATCAATTCCCTGTAATCAAAATGACCCCTTTTAATAACACGTTTTAACCATGAGGTCCGAGGCTTCATGCTAAAATGACAGCATGATAAGATTATAGCAAGGTCTTATCCGTTGATTTAGATTTTTTATATTTGTTTAAAGAAAACCGTAAAGGAAGCAAGAGTGAAAGTGAATAAGGAATTGTGTAAAATTTGACTCTAAGGAAGGAGAAAAATATATTTACAAATAGGCTCGTCTTCGTGATCATAGGACTCAAGATATCGAAAAAGTTAAGTGTGTTAAGGTCTTAAGGATGTTGATCAAAGGGTACTAATAGAGGATGAAGAAATAAAAGAAAGGTGGAGGTCATACTTTGATACTTTGTTCAACAAGAATAAAGTGCATTATTTTTAGAGTATGATCTTATTTATCTTTATTTTTAGAGTTGATCTTATAATAGAGTATGATCCTATTTATCTTACTTTATCTTTTTATTCCTCTTATCTTTCTTCCCTTTTTCACTCTGATATCATGGATCGATTCATGTTAGCCGACCCCAAAAAAATTTTAGGAATAAGACTTGGATGTTGTTTAACGTGATGACTTAACAATACACCATCAAATAAAAAGACTTGAAGTCAAATGTTTGATAACTTAATATTTGTTCAACGTTATAACCGCTCACATATCAATTAAGACTTGAAGTCTGTCCAAAAATTAATAAAAAGATCAAATTGATAGGAGTAGTCAAATGTTTTTTATGGTTGTTTATGTGCTCCGTATTGTATATTTGTTCAATATGGGATGACGTAACATGTACCCTGGTCAGCATATATATTACGTACATAGAGAAATCAGTAAGTTTTTTTATGTTGATAAATAAAAACGCAAATATGTAGCTTTCTTTTTTCTCAAGAGTAATGACATACTCCTATTGTCAAACTTTTTCTCCCATCCAAATTATCTCCAAATGATGATGATGTTGCTGCATCTGATTGACTGGCACTTACAGCCACACTATTCACAGACAGCTTTGGTTGAAAACCATTTGATGAGAGTTAAATGTTTCGTTTAATTCAAAACGGAAAAAGATGTTTATACAGTACTTCTAATTTATTATGTACTCCGTACTACGTAGTATTTAGACAGAGAAAGAGAGAGTTGCGTACATTTATTTTCTCTGAGACCCAGAAGTTGGACAACCCATAATCTTTATCGGAAAGACCACTTAGAACAAAAGTCCTTGCAGCAGACCGTGCATTGTCCGCATTCTTGGCCCATATGGTACTGAGCTGCAATATCCAAACATGTTAGATACAAAAACCATCTGAAGCATGAGACGTATATTTTCTCAATCATTTAAAGTATTTCATAAGACTCCAAAAGAGCTAAGTTATATGAGTTCCTGCAATAGCGGTCTCATCATAAACTTTTAATAACTATGACTCAAAGATAAATGTTAGATATTCTTACTTGGCCTTCTCCATACCAGAGCTCATCAGCTGCACGTGGTGCTAGGTCAACAGTTATCTTATCTATGAGGGATTGCCGGCTGCATAATAACATTTGCGAGAAAAACTGAATGGTTTGGGAGAAGCATGTTGAGAAACAAGCAGTAATAAATCAAATGGAAAAATTCAGGAATGGAATATGTACCTCAGCATTCTATTCTTAAATTTGACATCATCCATCTTGATACGTACATAGCCTAGCTCTGTGCCAGCTCGTGGGGCGATGGTGATCTTCTCAAGCCAAGTAATTAATGCATCATTAGCATTAGTAAACGCACACAGCACACCTTAGGGTAGCTATGAATATATGATAATGATACTAAACTGAATGGAAGACAATTGGCTTAATTACGTTTTCACTCCCGGAAATAGAGCATTTGTTGTTTTAGGTCTGTAAACGACTTTGTGTTATTCATGTATTTTATGTTGTTTTTTGTCCCTCTTCGCCCTTCACAGAACTCCAGTTTTAATTTTTGAAATCCTTCAACAATAAATATATATTATTTCCAGCAAGCCACATAAAGGCATTAACCGAAAGTGGGCATGATTGGAGGTGAAATGATGAGTTTCGTACTGCCCAACTCCTCTAGTAATCGTAGATGGGACACAGAAGCTGATACGAAAAGTCCATATTAGAGTTTTATGAGCAACTTCAATTTTTAGCAAAGGTTGACGAGAAGTGACAAAATAAAACGGCATAGTTACGAAGATGGAATAACAGTAACAAGAAACTAACAAAGAAACACACTACTTGCCGGGATAGCAACATATTTAAGCCAATTTAATTTGATTGAAAGGCCTGGTTGCAATTTTCGTCCCCAAGTGTTGTTATTGTGTAGTTTTAAGTTTGCTTTAAGTTTGCGAATTGGATCCCAAACATACCTACTCATTAACAAGTAGGTTTTCCTAATTTTTAGCAATAAATCTGAATTTTAACAGAGGTGGCATGTGTGGAATTAGTAGAAAGCAACATGAACTACTTAAGGAGTGTCTATGTTTGCTTCTACTTATGAGAAGTGATTTAACTTAGGTATTATATGAAAAGTGCAAAATAGTAAACGAAAAGTGATTTTTGAAAAGTACAAATTAGACAGTTTGGTGAAAAAATTGTAACAGAAATGGTGAAAAGCAGTTTAAAGCACTTGAACCCCTTAGAGCTTTTAGCCTCAAAGTGCTTAATTTAAGCAGAAACACATATTTGAAAACAGTACTTTTAGCTGTTTTTAAATGCAGAAATAAGGTACAGAAGTCCTTTTTTAAGCAATACAAAACACTCATTGAATGAAGCAAGCAAGTTAAAGCAGAGAGCATTACAAACTCTACACTCTTGAGATCAGGAAAATTCACAGCAGCAACAGCCACAGCTGCTTGATTCACCGCTACTTGCTTCCACATTTCAAGACTCCTCTCCTTTCTATCCAGCATGCCCAGTTCTTCCATTTGTACAGCTTGTAACAAATCATCTGTTGTGATCTAAAAATAAAAAACCACAAGGTTAATAGATGTAAAGTTCCCGAAACAGCATTAAATGTTTGAGAGGATTGAAGGTGAGGGGTCATTATTGTTTTAATAATTACTACTCCCTCCGTCCCCCTTATATTGTCCCGTTTTACCTTTTCGGGAAGTCCCACTAAAATTGTCTCATACCATATTTGGTAAAGTTTGTGTAGCTCTAAATCATTCTTACTTTATTCTTACTTTATCAATTAATATTAACCACACAACCCCACTTTTCTTAATAATCGTGTCACCCTCTTCCATCCCAATATAAAAGGGACGGAGGTAGTATTACAAGTTGGTTGAAGGGGAAGTGATAGTGAGAAATTATTATAAAAACGGAGTTCATGATTTAATCGAGAAATATTTATTCTCTACTAATCACTAATAAATCTCAATGAGTTAGTAAAATAGACTTCACTCCTCCCCTCCAAAACCCCAAATCAAAACAAATCCTGAAAGCAGATCATATACTCCACAGAAAGAGATCTATACATAAATTACACGGCATCCACTGAAGTAAATGTGCATAGGATGATATCCATAAAGAAATAATAAACCTCCCCACATAAGAGTAATAAGTATTTCACTCATACATCCAACAAAAGCAAAAATACCTCAGTTCTTCCATCCCTCATCATATTGATTGCAGCAACCTCAATAATGTTGGCCAACTCTGCACCAACCATTCCATCAGTCACGCTGGCAACAGCCATATAGTCCACATCTGGATCGATTGGTTTCTTTCGAGCATGTACCTGGTATAAGGAGAGTTATATATGTGTTTACAAAGATTCATTATTTTTTGGCTTGAGAATATGATGGAATAAAGCAAAATGGATCATCAAACTGTTTGCTCTTCTTCGTTATGAAGCAGCAGTCAGTCCATGCAATTTTGGACGCGATTTTCATTATGAGTCATCCGGAAACAGTCTCTCTGTGCTTTAGTACAGGGGTAAGACTGCGTACATCCGACCCCCCCCTACCCCACCGTAGGTGGGAGCCTTTGCGGCACTGGGGTAAATGATGATTGATTTTTGACAAATGGAAGTACAATGAAAGAAAGCTTAGAGTTACAGCTGAATATAGACATAAGTCACATAATAACAGATACCAATTACAAATGAAAATGTCACACCTTCAAAATCTCAATGCGACCTATAAAACCAGGTATAGGAATATGAATTTTCCGATCGAACCGTCCTGGTCGAACCAGCGCAGGATCTAGAATGTCAGGTCTATTTGTAGATGCAATAGTAATAACTTCCCCTTTGCCTTCAAAACCATCCAAGCACACAAGAAGCTGTAACAAAATTTTAACAATCGGTAATTAATGTGGGCAGCACATTCCAATCAATGGAAAAAAACAAGTTTAAGAAGCGCCCAATACCTGATTCAAGGTCGCATCGCGTTCTTGCCCTCCGGAACCTTTGATCAAGCCACGTGCCCTTCCAACGGCATCCAGCTCATCAATGAACACAACAGATGGGGCCTAAAGCCACATTATTATCAGGATTGATATTGTTAAATTGGGTAACTTGCCCCTAGAATGATTTTCAAGAGGTGAGGTTTACCTCTTAGATACTACAGCCAAGCAATGTCGATAATCGACACACACCCCAACCCAAACTGGACAACTGGAAGGGTGGACAAATGGCTGTAAAGAGACTCCAAATTGGCTTCCCCAAACCATCAAGTGGGTGGTCACCCGACAAGCCACCATGGGACTAGGCTCATCTAACTCACTATAAAACAATCCTCGAAAGGTGAGGCTTATTTCACATGTTTATACTAGACCAGACTCAACCCAGTAGACAACCCATGTAACATTGTAAAAATCAACATGTGTCATATTGAAATTCAATGTACCCAAGTTTTGCAACAATATCACTAAGAAACCAATGCAATCAGGGCAGAAAAATGTCACCACCAAGGCACCCTTCCCTCCCAAAAAACAAAAGGTGATAAGGGAACACCTTGAATGAGAAAAAAGCGATGGCATAAACAAATTGCCAACAACTAAGATGGATGCAAATAAGTAAATAACATGGTAATGCGATTAGTAACATAGAAGTATAAGGCATGAGAAAAATGCGTCTGAATATAGAAATGAGGTAGTACAATGAGACAGAAATGCATACGTACATTTTCCCTTGCCTCTTGGTAGAGTGCTCGAACACGAGAGGCGCCAACTCCAACATATATCTCAACAAATTGAGACGCAGAAATGGAGAAAAAGTTCACTCCTGCCTCCCCAGCGACTGCTTTTGCTAGCAATGTCTTCCCCACCCCAGGTGGACCACAAAGGAGTATTCCTCCTAAAGCATTATAGGGTAACTAACTACGTATTAGGAGTTAGGAAATGAATGCCAAGTGCCAACACTACAATACCACTGCGAAGATGTGAGGTGGAAACAATTAAAAGCTGATTAAAAACTCATCAAAAAACTAGTCACATCATATTTTAGTGACTGATAGATTTCGTTACAGATCAGGGTCATTAGGTGGCTAAACATAAAAGTATCGAAAAGATAGATGTATGATTATCACTCCCCCCATCCCTATATAATCATTTCACTTTGACTTGGCAAAGAGTTTAAGAAATAAAAAATGTTTGATAGAGATAGAAAGGACTACAAGAATATGGATCATATCTTGTTTACATCAAAGGGAAAAGGAAGGTAATTTGGGGACAAGTCAAAAATAAAGTAGCAAGATAAAAAGGAAAGCCAGGGAGTATTATATTTTACTATAGTTAAAGCCTTTCAAGTTCAACTACTTCAATGCACGTCCTAAGTGCTTTTGTAGCCAATATCATAAACTCAGAATACATTTTAGTTACCAAACAAAGCTACCTGAGGAGTAACATATAGAATAAACCCAATGCAAATACAAATATTTAATAACACCAAAGACATAGAGGAAGCAGAGAGTATAACAGAAGAGGAGCGCAGTAGGAAAACACATTGTACAAAATAGAAAGCAAACTAAATCCAAACAATTTCAACTTTAAAAAAAAACTAGTGTCCCTGACATAAATCATACGGAGTATAATACTTTGGTGCTTGGGCTAGTACCTGGCATGCTATCATTACATTATAAAACCCCAGATGGTGAAAGTGTGAAACAAATTACAAGTTTACAAGTTCAGTTAGATTTAGCATTACAAATAGTAAATCATTGGTATCACTTACACTAAACTGAGAAACTACCACTGGAAAATAGACAAGTGAATAGAAAGCAAATAGTAAGGTGTCAGCATGCAATTATGAATAAGTAATAATTTCAAACATTGGTGCCCAGAATGTTTGAGTAACTGCAAGATTTTACAAAAAAAAAAAGTAGTTTGAAATAACTCTAACCAGGTATTTTGATTCCTCGCCTGCGATACATATCCCCATGGGTGAAAAACTTGACAATCTCCTCCAGCTCAAGCCTAATTTTTCCAAGCCCAGCTACGTCAGAGAACTTCACATCTACGTCAGGTTCTAAATATTGAGGAACTCTCTTACTACGAATCCTTCGGACACGTGCACCTGATTTCATGAACTGCATTGCCATCTTCATGTATTGGTTTTCCTCACTTTTTTGTCCTTCCTCCTCTTCATCGCCACCCTCAATCCCTTCCATTTCTCTTTCCAGTTCCCTAATCTTCTTTTTTTCCTCAGCTTCTGCTTGCTGTATTTTTAATCTGTCCTCATAATCCTTCTTCTGTTTTCTATAACTTAACACAACCGTTCTGTAAAATATGTAGAAGAAGAGGAAGCCAAGAGATGTCGTGACAGTTGAATCAGAAGCTAAGTCACCCCACAATGTTGACATCCTTTTAGAATTCTCTGCTGCCCTTTGCAAGGACTCCTGATGCTTGGCTTGCTGAATCTCCCTCTTCTTCATCTTCTCTTCCATCTTCCTCTGAGTCATAATTGCCTTTTCCATCATCTCCCTCTCTCGCTTCATATTATCTATCTCCTCCTTTCTGCTCCTCACAATCTCTTCCCTTGCCCTTTTCAACTCTAACACCTTCTTAGATTGTGGTTTGCGGGGTTTAGAAAGTGAAACAAACCAAGCTGGAATCTTCCCAAAGAACTCTAAATAAGGGTTGACAGTGTTCTGGGTCTTCAATGGAGGGGAATACGCATTCATACATAGGTCATCTATCTTCAACTCGTCCCATTGAGACCAAAACTTGGGATCGGTCACTGATGAAGGCAACACGATCCTAACAACCCTAGAATCATCCAACACAGCCAAAACAACCTCGGGTCGCTGTTTCAGCCCCACACTGGGAGGCTTGATAATGTGCTTAAGCTTACCGTCTCTCCTCAAGTCCAAAATTTCAGTATAGGGAAGCCTATGGCTCACGGTGGGGAGACCTTGGGACCATTTCTCCAGCTCCAAAGGCGTTAAAGCATCCGACCTTTTACTGGAACGTTTCCTTTCGGATACTTTATTAATGGCAGCTAATGAGGGCAGAGCTAGCGAGGATGAGATTACAGTTAATGTTACGGATAGGTTAAGTAAATGCAATGGACTTCGACGGAAGTTGAGTTCCTCGTCGGCTTCTGAATTTCTGAAATTGCAAGAGATTCTTAATCGAATTGCGATGTTGCTATGATTTCGCTTGCTGAGGGAAGGGAGAGAAGGAAGGAATGAAGAAGTAAGAGTGCTTCTACCGGTCATCGTGATTGTGTGAAAAATTGAAAACCGACGAAAATGTAGAAGCTTAAAAATGTCTTCGTCATTCCATCCTCTCTGCGCAGATTAAAATCCTCATCTCAGCTCAGTTCATGAGCTGGTAGTGAAAGAAACGGAATCGGTGAGCGCTGGAGGGAAGGCGGAGGAGAAGTATGGCCATTTTTGGGGCTCACTTGTTTATTTTTGCATTATTATTTAAATTTTACATTGCTCTGTGTCTTATTTTCTAATGTAGTAAAAAAAAATGCATTGATCTCGATCTATCAAAAAAGTTTTTCATAAAATATACTCCGTACGTAGAAATAATTTGCAGTACATATTATGGACTACTCCGTAGTACTATTATCAAAAATGATCTTTGTACTTACTCTTATACCCACATTTGTACTCACCTATGTTTGTGAATGTTTTTTTTTGTTTGTGAATCCCGGCTCACATACAATATTTTGCACAAACAAAATATTGTCTGTGAATCGGGTTCACAGACAAAAAAAAACATTCACAAACATGGTGGATATAAGTGGGGTATAAGAGTGGGTACAACAAGCATTGTTGTACTATTATCATCATGGTTATCGCGAAAATATTGATCCAATTATTATCATAATTTACAATAAATATCGATTCAATAATTATTATCACTAGTATTCGTGTCGTGCACGGGATAAAACAGTTTTGTTTTATTTTATTATATACTTCGTATATGTGAGTGTGCACACACTGTCATATGTATGAGTTATTAGAATTAACATAAAGTCCCTTATTTAGTCGCAAAGGCGGACATGAGGCACTGGGTCGGGTTGAGCCAGTACAAAAAATATTTTTAGAAAAGAAATTATACGGAACTTTTTACACTAAAAATATAGACATTTTTTAATTTTGGGATGAACAGGGGCCTAGCTCTACCCCTATTTAGTAGACTGAACATTAGTGTTGATAATACATATTCTTATTTATTGAGTATGTCTTATTTTTTAATTAATTATGTTTGCATCAGTCTATATTATCCGATTAAAAGAGCTAATTATTTTATCTCTTGTTGCATTCAAATGAACTTCGTCTTTTCAACCATGTTTATCTGAACACAAAAAGAAATTGTTCAGTGCCTATTTTATCCATTAGATTTCATTTGTAGCTTATTTTTTCAAAAATAATAACTACAATTTTTTTTGTAACTTATTTATTTCATAATTGGTGTGGTTATTGTTTTTGAAGATATTAGCCCTTTTAGAATTTAGAATTGAGAAAACTAATCCTTCTATCTCATTCTTTAAGGAAAGAATCCATAATATACATTTTGTGACATTCTTATTTTAATGAACGTGATGGCAACGACACGTCGACAATAGGCCGGCAACAAAACGCTATTGATAGCGGTCGATTTATAACGCTATTGATAGCGGTCGATTTATTTCTCCTTAGATTAATTTAAAATAAGTGTTATTGAACGAAGAAATGTTGCATGATTTAGACCTTTAGGATGCAATTTTTACCTAGAAGTTCAGCTGAATTAAATCTATAAAAAGATTCTCACATCAAGTACTGGTAGGTAAAAGAATTACTCTTCATAAACAGTCTAACTTATTTATCTAGCTCTTAAACACCACTTTTAGTATCATGATTTGATTGTTATAGAATTAGTTAATAAAGCTTTCAGAGATTAGAATCTCTTGACAAAAATATATCAAGATTTATGTTAATATTTAATATATACACTAAAGTAAAAAATAAATTTTACTTTCATAGATCAGATCAAAGAATTGTTTCCAATGTAAAATATCCTTAATTAGAAAGGTGAACACAAATTTTAGATATCATCAAGACCAAGAATGATCAGGTCCCCACGTTCGGACAGGACCCTCCGTCCGAACATCCTCGTTTGGGGTCCTTCCCGGTAGAATTTTTTGATGAAATTTTTTGAGCATGTTCCTCATCAAGTCTAGTTTGTCCATACCAAATTTCAGCTCAAAATTCGACCGGGAAGGCATTCAAATCATTTTTTGAAGTTGACTGCGTTTTTATATGTATATTTTGACGCAGTCAACTTCAAAAAAATGATTTGAATGCCTTCCCGATCGAATTTTGAGCTGAAATTTGATATGGACAAACTAGACTTAATGAGGAACATGTTCAAAAAATTTCATCAAACAATTCCACCGGGAAGTGGCCCAAACGTCCATGTTCGGACGGTGCTCGGACGGAGAATGTTCGGACCTGAACATTCCTCTCATTAAGACAAACATGCATATAGCAAATTTTAATACATACATTCTTATTTATTTCCCGAGTAAAAGATATTTTACTTTTTTAGTTTTATTATACTACGTAGAATGTAAGAAAAGTATTTAACGGTGCCGCTTCTTCTCCATGACATCTAAAGAGCACAGGTACCGAAAAAATGCGGATATCTAATTCAATAGTCATATGACCTGATACTTGTGTAAAAAAAATACTACGTACCACGTAACATTTTTTGGGAATCAACGGTGATATATACGGAGTATAAGACAATCAGCTTTATTGATGTCATCTTTTCTGCTTCAACTAAAGAAATGATGAAGTAGAAAATGAATTTGTGGATATGAGAGCCTTTAAAAGAACATAAAGAAATTAGCATTTACAAATTTTAAGCACAGTCTAAATGACATTATATTATTTAATTGTGAAAATCAACCAGCAAATAAATGCCAGTTTTGATAGTGAGGGAGTACTCACTAAAAATCTAGCATTACTATATGGGAAAACTGTCAAATAGGTCCTCGAACTTTCATAAAAAGGTCAATTAAGTCCTTCTATAGGAGGTTCTGTCCGGCCGTCGCGATTTGGGGCAGTTTCCGATGAAATTTTTTGATGAAATTTTTTGAGCATCTTATTCACTAAGTCTAGTTTACTCATACCAAATTTCAGCTAAAAATTCAATCGGGAACACATTCAAATTAATTCTTGAAGATAACTGCGCATTTTTGCGTTCTCGAATTAATTTGAATGCGCTCCCGATTAAATTTCTAGATGAAATTTAGTATGAGTAAACTAGACTTGATGAATAAGATGCTCAAAAATGCTCATCAAAAAATTCCACCGGGAACCGCCCCAAATCGCGACGACCGGACAGAGTCTCCTATAGAAGGACTTAATTGACTTTTTTATGAAAGTTCGAAGACCTGTTTGACAGCTTTCCCTTACTATATATGGGCTCCTCGAAAACGTTATCAAATACATTGAAATTTGAAGAACTTTTACTACTTTTGCAATGTATAATACATTGAAGAACTTTTATAATACATTGAAGAACTTTACTACTTTTGGAGAAAGTGTCACTGTTTGGCACGGTCTGGACACTGTTTGACACTGTTTGCATTGTATTGCACCTACTGTTTTGTTTACTAAATAAAGACAGACGACATTTTTAAGGGATAGACCGAAAAGGAAGGTGAAATATTTTTTTAGGGACGGAGAAAGTATATTACACCAACCTTTACCAAATATCAGACATTTTGATGTTGAAGCAATGAATTCTCATTGCACCACCCTAAACCGGCTACTCAATAGTATTAGTAGGCTTAAGGTTATTATTTGACTTTGGAAGCTGCTACCCCAAAATATCAGACATTTTGATGTTGAAGCAATGAATTCTCTGAATTTCCTTTTTTGATTGTCTTAGTAAAGGTTCTCATTTCTATGTCACGAAATAATTCACATTTTTAATGATAATTTAATCATCAAATACTAAAAACAATACATCTTTAACACCACCGTCATATTCAATGACCCTATTATATTATATACTCAACAAAACTATTTCTCAAAATGTACTTGAACCATCGGTTACGAAAAATAAGGACTAATATCTTCAAAAAAGGTTGATTACACCAATTTTTAGAAAAAAAATATAAAGTGTTTAGTTAGTTTAAGAAAAAAAATAAACCACGGATAAAATTTAGTGGATAAAAATAGGCATTGAGCATTGTCATGATTATACCTGTTTCCAGATAAATGAATTACAAAAGTGTGTAGTTAGTTTCTTTAAAAAAAATATATAAGATGGATGATATTTAATGGATAAAAAAGGCATTGAGCATTTTCTTTCCTTGTTTAGGTAAATATAGTTGAAAAGATTAATTTCATTTAGATACAATTGAGAGTTACAAAAAATGCTCTTTTCATAAGAAAATGTAGATGGGAAAATATTTAGATAATTAGTTAAAAGGGCTCTTTTCATTAGAAAATATAGACGGAAAAATCATTCTAATAATTATTAATTTTGTGTATGTTAAAGAAATATTAACCGAATTAGGGTCAGGTTAAAAGTATTTCCCAAAATATTACTAAGTTAAACCCTAGTGAAGACAACCGCAACTTAAAGTGGCGGTTTAAGAAAAGAACAGACCAAAGAGGAGAATATTATTTAGGGGTCCCATCAAAATAAAATCCCATTTTTATAAGTGCTATAATTTTTTAATTATACTCCGATTGTTACAAAAAAATTATACAAATTTATCACTTTTTATTATTTCTCAATTGACATCAATTGAAAATATTTTGAAGTGTTAAAATGTTTTTGTATCTTTATATATTTATACCGGTGTGTAAATAAAAAAGTTATATTACTTTAAAAAATACTTCCTCCGTCCCAGAGAGAAATTCTCGGGTTGACTTTCACACATATTTAGGAAATAAAGTTACTGAGGGGTAAATTTTACTGTTTGGCACTATTTCGACACTGTTTGACACTGTTTCGACACTGTTTGGCACTGTTTTGCACTGTTTGACACTGTTTTGATGTAGAATAACTTTCCATTTAGGGAAATGGGAACTTTTTGTTGGGACTACCAAAAAAGAAAAGTGAGAACTTCTCCCTGGGACGGAGGGAGTAGATGTTTTTGAAAGTGTTAAATTACATTTTATTTTTGTATATTCAATATTGATGTCATTTGAAAGATAATAAAAAATCATGATTTTTGATATATTTTTCGTAATAATTGGACTACAAATAAAAAAGTTATAAAACTTGAAAAAAAATGGGACATTTTATTTTGATAAGACATTAAATAAAAAGATTGTTGGTAATATTTAGGATTGCTCCAAGATCCCAACGTCCATGTCTGATTGGGAGTTCTTTAATTGGAGCTTTAAGAATTGCTTTTATAATAAGATATACGTACATATTATTTTTTGTTTAAAACATTAATTATGAATTGCTTAGAGCATAACATGTGGCAACACTTTCCTTAATTGTAACCTTCAAATGTATTATCTATAGATACGGAGTTTTAATTTACAAAATATTACTAAAATAAAATATATTTATACAAATATGATTATTAGTTACTACAATGTAGTATTATAGTAACTTAAGTTTACAAATTGAACACAAGTTACTGTGATATCATAACTACCCTAACCACTAATCACATTTTTGTAAATAGTATGTGTGTAAATCATAAATATACAATTATTTCTTTAAATAATAACTTAACACAGTAGTAGTTATAATCATAGGTAAAATTGTAAAAAGATATGTTGAATACGGAGTATATCTTTATTTTTGTGAAAGGCTCTATTGAATACGGAGTAAATCTGAAATTGACAATGACAGAAGGATCAATTATGCACTCAATGTTTTGTAACAACATAATAAAAATCCGATAGTGATGAAAATAGTTAACACACCCGTACATAGTTTATTAGTTTTTGTAATGGAAGATCTTCAGTTCGCTAAAGAAACAAAATAAGGTTTTCTTTTTTAACAATAAAATAGGTATCTAAGGAAATAAAATCCATCACTGAAAAAATAAAGTCCTTTTCATTAAAAATCTCAACCACATTTGATTTCTCACTGAGATACATGCTATTAGCAAGCAATGTGATTACAATTGGAGTTTGTACTCCATTGAGATACAGTAATGCAAATGACTCGCCCTGGCAAAACAAAGAGTGCTGGCGGGGGGCTAAACACCAAACATCAAATCCATAACTTTAGACACTACAGACTTGGTCGGTGTCGCAACGGCTCCAGCAGAATGTTTAGCACTGTTGCTGCCATTCTGGACGTAATTGTGTGGTTGTGATGATGATGATGTTCTGAAGTAGTGGCTAGTATCTGGGGTGGACGTTTTACTTGACGATCCTGTTGCAAGGGGAGGTGGTAAAGGTACAAAACCTTGATGATTGTTGTTGAGCCTGTCATTCAATGCATGACGTTGCATTGGATCCACATGTTTCACTCCAATGATCAGAACTCCGTTTATTTGCATCCCATTTTTGCTAAGAGCTTTCTGAGCATCAGCATGATTCTGCACCAGAAGAAGAAATTATAACAGCTCAGTTAATATTGAACGGGATGTTACTCATAAGGAGAGCATATCATATATGATATAACCTAATCGCTTGTAGTTTAGTCATATTTGACAGAAGTGCGCCTTTTTAAAATTTTGGTAGGCAACAACTACCATAAGCCCTGGGTATGGTTAGGGTATTTTGGATTTGTTTTAGTAATTTGTTCTCACTTTTGATAGCTAGAACTAGAAAGTGATGGTGAAAATATCTATACAAACATGAATTAGGTACACATATAAGTCATAAGTGCTTCTAGCGTAAGACTAACAAACAAATTAAATCAGTCAAACCAAAGCCAATCTTTTGATCCCCTTCTAAATCGTGAATTGCATTTATGTCTAGTCACTTGTTTTGGAAAATTTCAGAAAAAAATACTTTGCTTGATCAAGGAAGACTTCCTTTCCTCAACTACGTCTCTTGTTGTAGGGACAAAGGGATTCATAAGGTTATGCAACGGGCTAGAGTATAACTTCACTAAAATTGGATATAGGCTGATGATGGAATACATGTTCAGAACATAGCAATGAAATCAACATGCAGACACAAAACAAATAAGCTAGAAACATGCAAGTAACTAAAGCTATGGATCGTTAAACACTTAAACCATGACAAAGGCAAGCTAGAAACATGCATCCTATTAAAGAAATTCCTGACAGGGGATGGTAACTTCTAAATGACAGGAAATTTCAGGTTATTTTGGCTTCAAAGCATTGTTAAGAACCAGCAGGAAACTCTCATGAAAATTTCCAAATATAGTGAGGGTTAAATCAAAATAACAAGATGAATATACAATGACAAGTGGGACAGATAAAGACCTGGTATAGAATGTGCATCCAATTAGCACCACGAGGACCAGGAATGTGTCTTAAGATTAGACCACACTTCTCAAACTCTCGCAGAACTAAATTGGTGTCAGCTGGAGAAAACCTGCAAAATGATGATTCATAAGTTCATACCACAATGGTGAAAATATTATGCACAGATATGGAAATGTAAAACCTATGGCATAGACATGTGTGAGATGTTATGAGATACATACAGCTCTAACGCTTAGAAGCTATAGGGCAGATATATCACATTATAAGAGGCAACAATGTCCCTTGACAACTTCCCACAATTGTATTCCTACTTTGTAGGAAGAGAAATGCAAATGGCAGCACACTACAAACTTGAACAAGTGCAGAAGAGAAACATCACATAAGAAACTCTACACCTTTTACGTAAGGGCCTATTTGGATGGGTGGGTTCGGAGGGATGGACTATACATAGATAGGTACTGCAATATACAGAGTAATACACACAAAGCCCATCCACAAACTGACAGAGACTACAACAACTCATCCAAGCCGACTCAAAGAGGATACATAGTTACATCACTTACATGCAGTATCAAACCATCCCAAAAAATAAAATTGTTTTATGCCACCCTCAACATACAAAATTATTTAATACGGAGTATATAACAACCTTATTGCTATTCTCACACCACAATTAAAAGGTGTTTTTAATAATCATCAAACAATATCAAATGTCTATAAAAAGCATCACAGCTGCAACCTTAATACTGCAAATAAAGAATGAATGACCATCAACACAACGACTGATAGACATACCCATAAACTGTAACCCACTCTTCCTCATCCAAGTTACCAAAGGGTATAGAATTCATCTTCATCTCCGGCCTTGCGACTTCCCTGGGTGGAGGTAATGTTATCAAAGCACCAGGCTGAACCACGCCTTCCACAGGGGAACCCTTCCCCTTATCATCTGGTTCAACACTATGCCCACCCTTGGCAGGTGACCACCAACTCGAGCTCGCAATGCCACTATTTTGACTCTGATTCTGCTCTCTGTTTTCACTTAAAACATGTCCATTACTTGCATCGGGCTTTTTGCTCCTAGGAGTCCAAAAATCCCTACCCGCACTCTGAATCGGCGTTCTAGGGTCTGATTTGCCCTCCGACGACATAGGATATTCCGGAATTCCAGATTCCGGAGAGCAGTCAGATCGGTCTTCAAGTGTGAACACAGGTGGGGGTGGGAGATCGGTGTTCGAGAAATTCTCTCGCCATAGAGCCGAAACAGCCGCTGCCTGACCTGGTGTGGTATATCTTCCAGAGGACTTCCGAGAAGAAACCGGCGTACCTAAATCCTGGAAAAACAATGATTGTCTCGTGCTTTTCGGCGTTCTCTGCACGGCTGAATTCATTTCTCTATAGTCTACCTAGAAAGTAAGATACACTCAGCCGTGGCACTCATACAAGCCGAAAGAAGCAATGTTGCTTACTTCGTCAGCTACCAGAAAACATAAACTGAAGATGGAGCGAAGAAAATGAAATACCTGAGATTGGATATGGAAGAAGGTGAATTGTTCGAACGGAAGGCCAGAATACGCCGAAGGAAGCTTGCGGGAAAAATGTGACGATTCAAGGTGTTTTCCTCTTCCAGAAAGAATTAGAGTTGGGCTTGAGTCCAAGGTATAATTTGAAATCGAGCCCGTTTTGTTAACCCGGAAGCTTATTACGGAGTACTACCTAAACCCTAATCTTGACATTTACTTGTGTTAAATATTCTTATTGTTTTTATTATTATTATTATTGTCATTGCTTTTTTTGGAAGAAAATAGCTTAAATTAATATCACAACATTCAGATATGGGGTAAAATGACAAAAGGACAGCATGCAACCGACAACCTCGAACCAGATCAATCACCTTCAAAACAGAAATATGACTCGTTGATCCTATAATGGACAAATAAATGAGCCAACAACGGTAAAAACATGTCTTCCATCACTCAATCATAATGCAAGAGTTTTACAACAGTAAAAATAATCCACACTAAAGTAAATATATAGTCTGATCATGAAAAATAAATAGCAAGCAAACAATAAATTTAAAACGTCGCTTCCAAAACCTACTCTCCTGCACTTCATGGTGGCGGTTCAGGATGGGGACGGCCTAGCAGTACTGTAGCTGCTTCCTCTCTTTGCCTCTTATTCATCATATTCTCCACCTAGCCTCCTTTGTCGCCTAACACGGATGACCTCGAACCCAAGTCTGTTCCAGCCCCTAGCCCCACGCTTCGTCGATGAACTTCTGATCTCAAGCATGAACGGCATCCTCGAAACTCTCCCCAGCTACTGCGAGGGGTGCACAAACTTTGGCCACCATATAGACGTTGCACGCTGCCGAAGAAGAAAGCATCACGAATGGCGGATGAAAACCGCACAAGAATGTTGCACTTTGTCGAAGAGGAAATCGGAAAAAAGGACCCCTAAACCTAGGGGAGGCGGCCGCTCCTTGGTAGAAGCAGTGGCGGAAAAACTATTGTAAGTCAAATTCTACTATTATTATTGCTAATACTATAATTATCATACTCCATTATTGTTTATTGAAAGTCAAATTCTACGATACCTTTAAAGTATTGTATCGTGTACGCATAAATTAATGAGAATATTGAAATTGAGTAATTCACATTTAAATAAAAGATATAATAATGGCCTGAATCAATGAAATGCATTGTATATACAGTACTAATAGGTGGTTGTCAGGAGAAGGAGATTGCAAGGTTCATATCCCTCCTCTGAGTGGAACCAGTGATATGAACGTGGTGACCCTTATGACGGAAGATGGAAGAAATTGGAATGTAAAGCATGTGAAAGAGATTTTCTCTAAAAAGGATAGCCAGGTCGTTTCAGGAATTCCATTGAGCAAAAATAGGATGTTAGATGGGTACTGGTGGCGCATTGATTAGCATGGTTGATATAGTGTAAGAAATGGGTGTCAGCACTGCAAATGGAGATTACTTATGTAGGCCAAGTAATCTAGAGTGGACATCTATGTGGAAGTTGTTTATTCCATGTAAAATTAAATATTTTTGTTGGCATATAATGAGTGGGACTCTTCCCACTGCAAATAATTTAATTGAGAGAAGAGTTGTGATGGGGTGGATTGCGCTTTGTGTGCTGAATTCCACTTGTTCCATGAAAGTATGGTCAAAGTTGGGGTCTAGTTTTGTGAGGCCGAGAGATTCATTGGAAGGATGGGCACAACGCTTGTTTAGCCATTTACAGGAGACATAATTATGTTTGTTGAGTATATGGAAAACTCGGAAAAGTCGTTTGGAAGGGTAAGGGATTCAACTGGCGTCAATTTATAGCGATTGGAACCTCGACATTACAAGGTTGGCGGAAGGCTCAACAAGGGAGTAAAATAATGACGCATGACAGGATCATGACAATGAAATGGAGCAAGTCGTTGGAAGGGTATGCGAAGATAAACGTGAATGCAACTCTTGATACTAGAAGATGTAAACGGGTCTGGGGTTGGATAGTAGGGGGATTCAGGTGGTAACTTTTTTAAAAGAGGGTGTCAAAAATGCACGACTAGCTAGTCAGCGAGTGTGACTGAAGCTATTGGGGTTCATGAGGCTCTAACGTGGGCAAAAGAACAAGGGTGATTGAGACTAATGGTGGAGACCAATTCACTTATAGTTGTTTCAAGATTGCAGGATGAAGATGATAATTCATATCTAGACACTATTATTGAGGATATTAGGCATGTTATTTCTGATGAAGTCAACATCGAAGTTAACCATTGCAAGATGTTCGCAAATAGGGTGGCTCATTATGTTGCTCGATAAGCCTTATCAAAGTCAGATGGTTTGCCATTATTTCATTCTATACCTGGTTGTATTTTGAACCAACTGCCTAACGATTGTTTGAATTAATAGAATGTGTGTGTGTGTGTGAAGTTTTACTTTCAAAAAAAATATGGGATATTGTAGCATTCATCTTTTTGCAATAATTCTGAAATACTTTTATTAATATTATGCAGTATACAATAGTTTTTCTTTAAACACACATAAATAATCTTGGGTTTCATGCATAATGGTAGAGTGGTTGTATCCACAACCTCCGTTATGCTAAATACACTCACTTACATAAATTCATAAAGATATAAACATTAATCAAGGTAAGGTTATCTTGGGTATAAATATTTATTGGTGTACATCAAAGCTTTATGGAGTTGTACCATGTGGTTGAACCATTGTACTGCTTGTATCTCCTTGTTTAATTTATTTGTCAACAAACTACATTGTTTTGCTAGTATTGTCACACGAGTTTGAGCGGATGAAGTGATTAGGGTTAACTAGGATCCAACTGAGAACCCACTTCGTCCTACTCTGAGGGAGTGGCACTAGAGTTTATCATCGGCTCTAATCCCCTTTTATCTTCTCCCGCTCATGTAAGCTAATATTTTCATTCAACACCTATAATCAATAGTCACTATCTCGATAGCAAATCGGTTATAATTACTGTTGCAGATGGAAAATAAAAAGGTGGTGGCCGCCGCATGAGAATCAACGACGACTGGATTAATCTTGAAACTACTGAAAGGTGAAAGCAATTAAGGAACCTCGTTATAGTGCAACAAGTTATTGGTTTGAATTAGAAAACACAATAGGTCCCGTTTTTTAGGTAAGAGCATGGATATTAATCATTCTATCTTACTAAGTTATGGTTTCTCCTTCTTCCCTTCGAAGATTTTATTATGTTAAAACATGTAGGTTCAATATAAACATATAGAATTTGAAATGTTATTCATTGACCATGAATGATTGACTACACCCAAGATGTTTTTTTGTTAGTTGTGCTTAGTTCAGAATGACCAGCATAGCTCTGTGATCTCAATTATTTACTCATCAAAGTAAATAACTTTCAATTGATTACTCATTTTATTTGCTAAAACAGGACTACTAAAGTCTGTTTCTATTGCCATTTTCAAGTCAAGGCTGGCTTTTTTTATGACATGTCGTGTCTTTGGAAAATGATGATACATATAGTGAAAATAATATGTGTGAGTTTAGAAAAGACTGATTATTGAAAAAATGTTTCTAGAATTATTACTACAGAAACTCCCAGAAGTGGCATAAGTCGTGTCTTTATGAAAATTTAGTTCAAAATGGTTCGAACAAGTTTTCCCAATATTAGGTAACAGAATAAGTAAAATATTTAATAAAAAATCTGCATAGTTGAACTTTGTTTCCAAATCCCAACTATCTCCAATTTGAAAGGCTATAAGGTACATTTTTCCTTAATTACCTCCTAATATTTACTCCCAACAAATTATATTTAGTTGGGTGGGCTCCTAACGACAACTCTACAATTTTTATAACATCACTTAGGGACCGTTTGATGGTCCTCGTTGCCAGCTTATCAGCATTATCAGACAACATTTTACAAAACACATAAATTTTGTATTTCGTGCATTTTATAATTTAATAATTAAAACAAGTAAGGTTGTAGTAAATTTTCCATCTAAATTGGCTAAATTCAGTGTAGATGACTATTTTAGACATTTTCAAATAATTTAATCTTTAATTTACTAATAAAATACATTTTAAATATTTTTTCTTAATTCAGCCAAACCAATCACTTCAGCTGATTTTCATAAATTTCAGCAGATTCAAACAATTCAGTTGATTTCAGAATTACCAAATGGGCTCATGGGGATGAAAAACACGGAAGCAAACATTAATGTCACTATTCTTTTTAGTGTTGACCATAAGAGATAAATGTAGATGAGTTGGTAAGCAAATAGCCGACTATACAAGGAAACCTCGAGGGTCTTGAATACCAAATTGGGCCTTACATTGAAACCAACAAAATCAAGTCCAACCCCAAATGAAGGTTAGGAGAAAGTTCAGTTTATATATAAGAGAAAGCAAACGAAGAGACAAAGGGCAACTTGAAGAAGATATTTTTTAGAAAATTTATTAATCTAGAACGTGAAAGATTGATGAATTATCAACCTGATGCCCGAAAGATGAAATGTGTCGATATAGGGCCCGAAAGATTGAAATCTATCAACCTATGACCTATAAATTCATAGGTTTTAATTTATTTAATTTTTTATTATTTCCATTGCAAATTCTTGATGAGTTTATCTTCACAAGCGTTTATAAGTTTAATAAATTAAATAATATTTTATAATTTAAAATAAAAAATAATAAAGTTCATGACAACTTAGGTACTAGATTGATAGTATTCTATTACAAAAGCCCTATACGGACACATTTTATCTTTCATATCTCGGATTGATAACTCACTTATCTTTTGGGTCTTGAATTGATAAAATTCATATTTTTTATCCATGAATATTTAGTACTTAATGTCATTGTCTTTACTATATTTAGTAAAGTATAGAATATAGTTGTCTTGCCGATATCTGGTCATAGTTTTAGCATACCTAAATATGAATCTGTTAAACTGGCATGATTCATTATTTATCACCCAGTCAAGACCCAGAGACGGCCTTGATAGTTTCAAGGCCTAGGGGCAAATAATTTATAATGGGCCTAATTTTAACAAAAATTAAAAAGATATTTTTGTCTAATCTAATGCATAACAATAATACTTCAAAAATCACAATTAGACAAGTAAAATCATAGTTAGACAACATTTTTATTACACTTTGACATTTATTATATATATAAATTTAATGAAAATCCAATTTTTTTTGCTTAAGAAATTTTAAGACTATCACGGGATAATTTAATTTTATCATCAGTGAACCTTAAAATTCACAAATTGAACTCAAATCATGACGGATGAAGTATAAATCTGAATTTGCGATTTCAAAATCAATAAGTCAAAAACTAAATGACTAATCAACGAAAATGTAACTTCAATGAAAATTAAAATGGATGAAAAAGTATGATAACTGATCATGAAATAAGAAAGAGCATAAATGCAAAATATATAAGGACATAAGAGTATTAAAAGATATAGAGGACACGAGGTTATCAGAAGTTAGAATCCTAAGTTCAGATTAGGAAGGATAAAAGGCTCAAGAAGTTGATGTGTCAAGTCTACTGAGTATTGACTGATGAAAGTTCCCAATGAAGAATAGGAATATAGAGTTTTGAACTTTGAAGGAGTGATGGCCTAAATTAAATGACGGTTCAGTGATAGGCACCAGCCCAACAGAGAGACCTGTCTTGTTTTAAAAAAATATTACACCTTAAGAACTCTTTCCCCTATGCCGCATGAAATTAGTGGATATAGTCTAAAAACTTAGCCTACTCACTCTTAATACAAAGCTTTAGACTGGGCCTAAATTTTTTACACTTTTTTTGGGCCTAGCTATGCGCTCGACCCTGCTGCCCCCCCCCCCCCCCCCCCCCAGGGCCTCCCCCGTGACAAGTACAAGAACAACACGACATTGTCATTGCAAACCAAACTGAGAGCATATGAGATACAATATGTGTGATTATACCATACATAAATAGATACCTCTTCTTTTGTCTTCTCATTGAGATCTTTCAAAAATCCCAAGAAACCCATAAAAGAATATACTACTTTGCAGATTAGCATCCATCGTACCTCAAACTTTGTAGATTTTTCTTTTGCCTAAATAAGTGCGACATGTGATAACAATGGCTTATAGGTAACAAAGTAACAACATGAGTGTGCATACTCATTTCCCGTCAACATGTCATTGGGCATTTCCCTCTCTAGCAACGTGCGTTGCAAAACTAATTTATTAAATAAAATGTTAACATTAAAAACTTGCCTTTGGGTTGCAACTAATCTCTAACAGAACCTTAAAATCTCTATAAAAAAAAGTCATTGTCTACATTCGCGAAAGGAGACATTGTGGTGAACTGCCAACTTTGCATTTCACATTGAATTTACTAAATTACTAATTAAATTAAATCTTCCAGAGTCTTGTTCAATCTCGGGAAACACCCTTCGTAAGGGACTTTTTTATTAAATTAGAACAAATCAAATCGGACCCACATTTAGTACTTATTTGGGTAGATATTTTCTTCCCTCAGTTATTGTAAGCTATTTGAGGTGTCTCATACGAATCAGAGACCTGCAAAATAAAAAGAAATGGTCAGATGATATATATTGGATGCATAGACAAAAGGAGGGGCCATCAAAGACAAGAAATAAAAATAGTGTGACCCACTCTTTCATCATTGAAAGATATTTTGGCGAACATGCCTCATATCCTATCATTGTGGACCATATAAATTAGTAAAGGAGAGAGAGAGAGAGAGAGAGAGAGAGAGAGAGATTTGAGAGACATGTGAAAATATTCACACACACACACACACACACACACACACACACACACACACATATATATATATATGAACTCCAAAGTTCGGGAGAAGAGTGGAGAAAGAAATCCAAGAACAAGGGAACCCAAATTAGAGGTAACGAATCATGATTTTTGAACTAATGTGATTTTTATTACAAGTTTTAATATGTTTTTTTTTTAAATCAGTTGTCTGATCGAACGAGATGTTCTGCACAATTAAATGCGCAGAATAGTGTCTTAAAAAGTGTTATTTAATGGTTTAAATGGTCAGATACTAACATAGAACATACCTTGGAAAGATGGGAGTTGAACTCGCCGGAAAACACCCTTTGAAGTGGTATGTTTTCATTCCAGCTATTAGAGACGCCCTAACACTTGGGTACGTAGAGTCTTCTAGCTTTCATTTTAAATCAAGGAATCCATGTTTAATCATCATTGACCAGGCCACTGGACGAGTAAAGGCAGTTTGTGAAGTACAAATCAAGGTGACAATTGACATGTTGTATGCTTATAACTTGTATATTAAGCATGATATTGCTTAAATGATTAAGGTATGATTTATATGGATTATCATGCCTAAGATTTGATAAAATATAGATATCTCTGTTTGTGAAAGAAGTTATACATGATTTTGAATTATATTTAAGATGAGGTGTTAGTTGAGCTATTTATCAACTGTTGTGTTTGGATAATAATTTTTAGTTCATATATGGAATATGTGGGCAGGGAAATGAATATTTTATGTATTGAAACTGAGTTGTGTTATTGCTGCCATGTATTTTGAATCGGTTGGTGCATACACGAATTTGAGACTTGATTATGGTAACAACAACTCGGATAGTATTGAGATAATAGCGCAAGGTTGATTATGATTTTGGTTAAAATTGATCCCAAGCTAAGGTTTGATTTGTGTGATGTAGTTCTTGGATAGTCTTTTATATGCCCGTGTCTAAGAAGCAGTGCCGGATTGACATGGACTCGCAAGGTCAGATGTAAGGACCATGGCCCAGGCCATCTCTAGAGAGTGCCACCAGATTGCCATGGACTTACAAACGTGATCACGTGTAGAGAACGAACTCCGGGCCAATGACCATATGTGACTTTGGACAAGCGGTGACGTTGTTTAGGAACCTGATAGACCATACTTTCATACGGGAAAACAGGTATGAATCTTGGGGCGGGTGGAGGGGTGGAGGTGGAGGGGTGGCCAACCGGGCCACGGCCCAGCCCAAATTTTAAAATTGCTTATATTTTTAATGTAAAAATTTTTGTGTACAAATTTATCTGTAAAAATTCTTTGTACCGCCCCAGCCCAAGTCTTACTCCTGGCCACGCCCCTGGGCGGGTGGCCAAACATTGACCCAAGAGCCCATGAGGTTTTATATTGGCATTATGACTCCGTATGATTTGTTGTTAGGTGCGATGGCCAGACATCGGCCTGAAGACTCTATATCATTTTGGTAGTGAGAACAGGCCCGCATATGTAACAATTATAATAGCATTGAAGTTATATAGACCGATGAGTTATAAATGATGAATGCTTTATATATAAGTGGACCTACATGCTGACTACTTTATATGAGTAAGTATGTTTTAAAACAAAGTAACAAGGGATTACGATCTAGATTAAACTGCCACCCTATTTGAGAGTCTTGCTTTTGAAATGTTTGTCATATATCTTTTAGTTGTCATCATCAACAGTACTTTAAAGTTTAAGGTGAATACTAATCCCTTCGAGGGCACCCCACCGTTTCAAGTTAAAGTTAGGTCTTACTATCTTTTCCGTTGCTTGGACGATTCATTGGGAGTAAAGACTTGATTCATGTTTTCCCATTCTATTTTGAAACCATAATAAACATGCACATGAACACATTTTTACTTTAAATCATATGGGATCATGCGGTCTCGGGATCACCCTGTGTGGCCTTTGATTCTAAACATATTGTATTTTGTTCCGAAATTGAATTGTTATACTTTGTTTATGGACGTACTTTGTGTATATGATATTCATGTAAATATTTTTTTTGTTGGCTAATATATGAAATGAAGTGAAATTGCTTTTTATCACTAAACTAACTAAAAAAATATATTGTGAGGCTCATAATGAGAATTGATAGTACGTGAACCCCAAACTCAAACAACTAACCTGGATAATTCAATAAGCTCAAATGATTATGTCCTTGCAATTTGTTTTTCGGCATTAGTAAAACTACTAACGAGAGAATATGTTATTTATAGTTTTTGAGAGAGGTGTGTTGAAAAAAATTGGTATTAATAACAATTTAATTGAAATAAGGATTATTAGTTTATTTTATCCCAAACTATTATCTATTGTGACCCAAGGCAGTTTAATACTCAAAAGCAATACTCAATGTCCATTAAATCACTGGAAGTGTTCGTAGTTCATGGTTTACACGTACATTTATTGAATAGAATAAGTAATAAGAAGGTTGCCGATAGAGATGACGGAAGAATCTCAGACCACGCCGGCTGCCAAGGACTGCACGTTAAGAGAATTCACAGTAAGGAATAATAGGAATATCAGGAAGAATTTTTAGAGAGAGATGAATGAGTAAGAGGATTACCTCATTACACACCCCTGTCCTTTCGTCTTGGCACCGCCCACCTTCTTAACCAACCGGCCTGAGAATGTCTGCCTCTACCAATCATCCACACAGTAAAAATAACTAACAATATACCCCAAGTAAATATTAGTTACTATACCTGTACGTACTATATTAATTGAAATAACAGTTGGATAGTTAACCGAGACTAGTCGGTCACAACATTATCAAATTCACAAATCTATCCTATTCTTTTATTTTGTAAAAAAAAAAGATTCAAACTTCATATTTTCAACAATTATGCTTTTCTTTTTTGTTTTTTCAAAATTACACATTTTTATCTATACCAATTAGATATAAGCAATACAAATTTGTAAATTTGAAACTATAAACAAGTAAGAAATATGAAATATGAATATGATTTTCTTCTTAATTTTTACTAATTCATCCATTGAAAGTGTAACTGTAAGAAAAGTTGAAGTTTGAGTCCTTTTGTTTTTAATAAAAGTGATAGTATGAAATAGATTTGTGAATTTGATGATAGTTATAGATATATTTAGCTAATAATCCTTGAAATAAATCACAATTAAAATGATCTACTTTATATGTACGTATTTAAGGATATTGGTTATGTCTGACCCAATTTGATGGTACCCGCCTCTAACCAGCTTATCGGTTAGTATACTTACTAATTCACTATAATCGAGTAGTCGCACAATCATTTTTTTTGTTTAATCTTAAATATAGTATAAGAAATACAGAGTAGCTTTTTACTCATAATGGAAATTTAAAGACGAGCACAATCAATCATTTACTTACGAGCACAGTCTTGTGACTATGATATATAAATAGCGATGTGAATTATTCGCGTATATTATTACCACGAAATCAATATAAAGTATTTCCTCTATTTCTCAAGATTTGTCAAATTTGACATGCACGAAAAATAACTAAGAAAAAAAATATTGTGTTTGAGACTTGTGCAGAAGCAAGGAAAATAACGCGAACCGCAAATTCATTGATTGAAGGGAACATGACAAAATTCTAATGATAACCAGAAAATGAAAGATGACAAAATTATAAGGGATGGAGAGGGCAAATTATACCAAAATTGTTACACTGTGCGTGCGGTGTACCGATCCCATTATTACGTTTTTGCACTATCTTTTTTCTTCCCGGGATCATAGTTTTTCTTTTTTCCTTTGCTTCTCCTTTGTTTTTCTTTTCTTCATTTCTTTTCTCCTTCTCAAACAAAAAATTAAAAATTTAATTGTAATTTTACTTTTGTTTATTTTCAACTTAAATTATAACTCAATCTATTTTTTTCTTTACCAATTCATACAAAAAAATCAATAATTAATCTAAATAAAATAAGTATATTGCATTTCATATTCACACAATATTTTTATTTTGGTAATTTCTTTATATTATACACTCCTTTTGTAATATTTTTTATATTCACAATTTTTTCTATGATATATATGTTACCTCTTTTATACTCCGTATGTTTTAAGAGGTTTTAAGACATTGAATTTGTTTATTTTTTACCTGAAGTTACATTTGATAATGTATTGAGTTACATCTTCTTATGCGTGAGTTACATCTTTTAATGCACGATTTATATCTTCTTGTGCATGAGTTAAATCTTTCTATGCGCCAGTTACATCTTATGTGCGAGTTGCATGTTCTTATGCGCGATTTACGTCTTCATGTGTGTGGGTTACATCTTCTCATGTGTGAGTTACATCTCTTTTATGCACGAGTTATACCTTCTTACGGGCAAGTTACATTTGAACATGCCTCAACACCTTACATTTTGCATATGCATGCGTAAGTTACATTTTCCATCAAAGCGAGTTACATTTGTTCTAACACGGGTTACAACACAAAATAAACATCTGCTATTGAAACATATACTACCTCCGTCCCACTAACATTGGGACGGAAGAAGGTGACACGATTATTAAGAAACGTGAGTTTATGTGGTTGATATTGAATTGAAAAAGTAAAAGTGAAGTAAGAATGATTTAGAGTCTCACAAACTTTACCAAATTTGGTATGAGACAATCTTAGTGGGACTTCTTGAAAAGATAAAACGGGACAATCTTAGCGGGATGGATGGAGTGTGCGATTTCTTAAAATTGTTTTAATGGCTCTGATATAAAAAACAAATCATATTCACCATTTACATAAAGTAATTGAGCAATTAGACTCTTTTTCATTGTTTACATTGAAATTAATGTTTTATTTTTCTTATACTCCGTAAATCCGTATTAGACTAACATTTCGACTAACATGCATTTCGAGTTTTCGACTAACATGCATTTACATTTTTCCTCACGAATTACATTTCTGTATATTCGAATTATATCATTCTACTACTAAAACAAAACAAAAAGTTACTAAAACAAAACAAAAAATTACCGATTGCAAAGGCTTGAAAATGTTGATTTGTGATGAGGATGATCAACAGATTGATCATACTACTAATGCTGTTTCCAAAGAAGTCTTTCAGAATTTGTAGTTTCACTATGAACACTTGTTATTTTAATTACTGCTTTCTACTTTCAAATGTTATATCTCCTTTATAATATTTACATTTTCCTTTTCTGCGGCGATGTTTTAATCTCTCTTTAACTACGAACACTTATTATATTACTTACCACTTTATTTTGAATTAAATTACTTCTACGTTTAATAATAGACTTCTTAATTACACATTAGTAATTTTTCATTCGTGCATCGCACGAGTGAAAATCTAATTTTACCGCTAAAACAAAAAAAAAAAGTTACTATCCACGCCTATTTTCACACGCATTTTAGCAGTAGGAATACCATACTCATCTCACTAATTTTAACAGATGGTAAAGAGAATGACATAGTCCGTATCTTACTAATTCAAATCAAGGGTGGGAATTTTTCCCGATTCCGATCCCGACAATTCCGATCCCAACTAGTTGGGAATTTTCCCGATCCCGAGTAAGTCGGGACATGATCGTTTTTTTAAGTCAGGATCGGGAAAATCTTGACATCCCGACACTACACACACAATGACACGGGGGAGGGCTATAGTGATAACTTCTTTTAAAATGACAACTCTTCTTAAAATGACAACTTCTCATCTCCACTATTCATTTGTTGCAATCATTGTTTAATAATGACAACGTGACATACATTTTTGTAAATATTTAGGATTAATTGCAAAAAGGTCCCATATAAATCTGGGGTAATTCTTAATATGACTATGTGAATTATAACCAATGCTTGTAATAAATAAAAGGTTGAAATTAAAAGTTCTGATTATACGGAGTTTTCATTTTAAGAAGGGTTCTCACTAGAACTCTCTCCTACACACACGTGAATATATAAAAAATGAATATACATTTACAAAAAATAATATGTATCTAAATATCTGCATATCTTTTTTACTTACTTATTCCTTACATAGATTAATCTTTTATGTTACAATATCAAACTTCTAAAACTATTCGGCAGTTGTCCCAAATTAAATATTTTGGATCCTAACTAAATCACGACTATTCTTGATCCTAACACTCTAAATCACAACAATATTACATCTTTTGCGGTTTTGATGAACTCATTTAAAAAATCATGATCGAGACTAATATTTCCTTCTTTAGTAAATAATCATAAAATGTATTTATACAATATATTCATTGGTACTTTAAAAAAAAATATTCATTGGTCACAAAGTTTCTCAATGAATCTACTTAGTTTTGAATTTTAAATAATATACGTTACCCAACCTGCTTTTAGTGTTTTTTATATAATTTTGAAGTACGTTTCACTAAACCTTGATAGCTTATTAAATTTATACTATTAATTAATTGAAGTTATAAATAACAATTATTTTAAAAGTACGTACTACTGTGAATTTGAGATGATTAGAAGACTATAAATTTCATAAGTAGATAATGATAAATATGGTATACTAATGACCAAAGAATAATGTTAAAGCTACTAAATATCAAAGTGGGTGTTTAACTAAAGAAATTACATAATTTCATGTTTGATACTTCATTGTCGGGATTAAGCGGGATTCCTGGTCGGAAACCCTACTTAGAAGCCGTTCTCTTCGCCTGATCTGAATGTTTCTGATCTGAATTTTTTAAGTTTTGATCTGATCTGATCTTAATTTTTCTGATCTGATCTGATCTGATCTGAATCTTTCTGATCTGATCTGATCTGATCTGAATCTTTCTGATCTGATCTGATCTGATCTGAATCTTTCTGATCTGATCTGAATGTTTCTGATCTGGTCTGATCTGATCTGAATCCTTCTGATCTGATCTGAATCTTTCTGATCTGAATCTTTCTGATCTGATCTGATGTGAATATTTCTATGATTATAATTATAATTATTATAATTGCAATTACAAATATAATTTAAATAAAATTATAATAATAATCGTAACTATAATAATAATAATAATTAAATTTAAAATGAAAAAAATTTATACCTATCACACTAATTATAAATATAGATATAATTATAACTGTAATTATATTTTTAATTATAATTACTTATATAATTATAATTGTAATTATATTTACAATATTTATCTCTATAATTGTAACTATAGTTATCAATATTATTATAATTACTCCGTAAAATAATTACAAAAGTAGTAGTAATAATAATAATAATAATAATTATAATAAAAATAATAATTATAATCATAAATTATAATTATAATATAATTATAATTATAATTATTATAATTATAATTAATAATACTTATAATTATATTAACATTAATTAAAATATTATAATATAATAATATAACTATAATTATTATAATTATAATTAATAATAATTATATTTATATTAACATTAATTATAATATTATAATACAATAATAGTACTATAAATACAATTAATATTATCATAACGATATTATTATATTAATATTATTATTACAATATATTAATAATAATACGATTATTATTATTATTAGTATTACTATATTATTATAATATTATATTATAATTATAATCATAATTATAATTATGATTGTAATGATAATTATAATTATTATAATTATAATTAATTATAGATATAATTATAATAATTACAATTGATTATACTTATAATTATAAGAATTATAATTGTAATTATAATTATAATTACATATAATTATAATATAGTATTATAATAATATCAATCATATTATTATTAATATATTGTAATAATAATAATAACAATAATAATAATAATAATAATAATAATAATATTAACAATAATAATAATAATAATAATAATAATAATAATAATAATAATAATAATAATAATAATAATAATAATAATGATAATAATAATAGTCTTCCTAATAATTGCATTTATATTACCATTATTATATTAAAATATTATAACTATTATTAATATCTTAATTCTTTATCATATTATTATTAATATATTAATAATAATTATATAATAATAATCATCATAATAGTAATAACAATATTAATAATAATAATAATTAATTTAATAATAAAAGTGATAAATCATGTTTGAACTTTTCTGATCTGATCTGAATGTTTCTGATCTGATCTGAATGTTTCTGATCTGGTCTGATCTGATCTGAATCTTTCTGATCTGATCTGATCTGATCTGAATTTTTCTGATCTGATCTGATCTGAATAAAATAAGAATAAGCAATAAGTAATAAGAATAAGACGAACAGAACAGCACCTTAATCGGGATTTTAATGTCGTGACCCCAACTTAGAGTCCGTTTGGTAACATTAAAAGTGGTTGAATTGGTTGATTATGCCGAAATTTATAAAGTTCTGGCTGAAATGGCTGTATTGGCTGATTCAGTTGATTCATTAAAAAAAATATGTAAAATATTTATTATTAATAAATAAAATAAAAAATTATATAAAAAATAGCTGAAATGATCATCTACAATAACTTTAACCAATACAGCCAGAAAAAAAGTAACTTCAAACGGGTCTGATACAAAAGTTGGCTGACCTAAAAAATGGGTCACCAAACGGTCACCAAAGGGGCTCTTAACGGTGACGGAATGCGAGGAGCTCTTGTATTTTGAATCGAGTTCGGGACGAAATGGGAATTTTGGCAATCGAAATCGTCCCGATCCCACTCTAATTCAAATGAGCCATTTTCCTAGTTTTGCGAATAAAAACAGGCAAAATGGATGTAGGGAGGCTCATGAAACTTGTCAATGATGATGTTCCTCTGTCCCACGCCAAACATCTGCGCCCTTTTGTTTTTGCAGGCGGATTGATTCTCCCTCCCATCTCTGCCCTTCCTACCGCACCATTATTACGCCACCCTCTCTACTGCATCTTATCGCCGCTTTCTCAATTTTAAACCATCTCCTTTTCGTTTTTTTTTTTTCAATTACAAGTCATCAATCTAACAAGATTGGAACTTTCATGACATACTCTTCATTTCTTAAAATCATGTTATCTTTACTTTTTGGATTGCCGAAAAAACTTTGAGAAAAAATGATGGGAACAAAAAAAAGGTCAAATAGACTTTTATATAGAAGGCTTTGTCAAACCCTCGTCATTTGGGGCAGTTCCCGGTGGATTTTTTTGATGATTTTTTATCATCTTATTCATTAAGTTTAGTTTACTCATACCAAATTACAGTTAACAATTCAATTGGGAAGGCATTCAAATGAATTCTTGAAAATAATTATGTTTTTAATTGCGCAGTTATCTTCAAGATTTCATTAGAATGTCTTCACGATTAAAGTTTTAGCTGAAATTTGGTATGAATAAAGTAGACTTAATTAATAAGATGCTCAAAAAATTTCATCACAAAATTCCACCGGGAACCGCCCCAAATGGCGACGGCCGGACAGAGCCTCCTATATAAGGGCTTATTTGACTTTTTTCTTAGTACATGGGCATATTTGCTCCTTTTCTAAAAAATGATACTACATCATCCCTCATTTTATGTGTCTCCTTTAGTCTTGACACAATTTTTAATAAAGTGGTTGAAAAGGTAAAAGTTGTAATTGAGATTTGAGTATAATAAAGTAAAATGTTGTGAACCACATATTTCTTTCCACAAAAGGAAAGATGACACTTATTTTGGGACAACCCAAAAAGAAAAGTAAGAAATGTAAAATGGGACGAAGGGAATAATAATCTCAATTATTTTTAATCAATCATTAATAATCTCAACTATCGAGTATTTCTGAGTGAATAGTGATCATTTAAAAAAAAAAAAACCTTTCTGGTTACAACATTATATAGCAAGTCAATTTTAAATGAGAACTATGCACAAAACATGACTAATAAGAAAAGGGAAAAAACACAATGACTATAAATTGGTAGCACAAGTGGAAAAAACACAATGACTACAAATTGGTAACACAAGTGGAAAAAACAAATTGGAAAAAGGAAAAAAAAAATTTAGTGAAAATAAATCGAAAAATGACTAAAAAGATTTTATTTAACTTCATCACTTTCATATAATTTTTGTAGTTGTTTATACATGTTTAAAAATATTTAGTTTCAAAAAAATTTAAAAATATTTCTATATTTTTTGCGAATTGAGAGTTGACAGTTGGGGTTACTAAAAAAACGTCAACTATAATTGAGATTATTTAAAGCTCACATATAGTTTACATTTAAAATTGACATGATATATCAGGTTGTAACCGGTTATAAGGGGCTATTTTTGAAAAACGGTCCTTATAGTTTGGACCACCTAGGAATAACCGATAGTTTAGATTTTAACGGTGGACATGCAATAGTTGGAATCATTATTTTCAATTTTCCCAAACTTTGTTGCTTTTTCCCTTTTAGTCAACGGATTTGGGGTTATTTTTTTTCTTTTTTAAACAAATTTCAAACACACAATTTTTACATTATTATTTTTTTGTGTCATTCAAACTTGATAAAATTTTGAGTTATGGAGGGAGTATTAATAGGCCGTTTGATAACACTGAAATTGGCTGAATTCACTGATTCTGCTGAAATTTATGAAATTCTGGCTGAAGTAGCTGATTCTGTTGATTTATGGAAAAAAATATTTAGAATATTTTTTATTATTAAGTAAAGAAAAAGTTATATGAAAAAATAGGTAAAATCACCCCGTACAGTAACTTCATACAATATAGTAAGAAAAATAACTTCAACATTACATTTTCTTATTATTACACAATTCCATATGCGAAATCAAAAGTTACATATGTGATGAAAAAGTTGGTTGATAAGTCTGATAATCCTAAAAATAGGTTTACCAATTGAGCACTTATTATGCTTACTTTTTTTTTGAAAACCTTATTATGCTTACTTTTTTTTTTAAACCTTATTATGCTTACTTAAAAAGCAGATTTTGCATCTGTTGTTTTAGTTCCTTGAGTTTGCCGGGCAAGTCGGTTATTTCTTCAAACTTTATACGGAGTACAATCTTTTGATTCTTTTCTATACGGATTAGAACATAGAAAACTTCAGAATTAAAGTAAGCTTCTTCTTTTTTGTGTGTGGAAAAAGTAATCTTAACATAAGTCTCTGCCTTATAATTTTTGTATTGTTCAAAAAGTTTCTAAAACCTTTTAGTTGTATGTTAGGCATGATAATTTTAAGAGTTTTCCAAAAATTAAAAGATCTTTTTTGAGATGCCACCGAGAGTAGCATCTGAGAAAAACCTGTGACTTTTAGTATTAATTAGTCCTAAGAGCTTGTACACCAAACCGAACTAAATCAAACAGTCAGCTTTTTACCAAACAGCTGCCACCTTTTCTTTTTAAGATTTTTTCAGTCACTCAGAGCTAACAGTTACTAAAAAACTCGTAAAAGTATCTTTTCAGCTAGTTGTGCTAAACATACCCTTAATGAATTTAATGGGAAGAGTTATTTAATTGCATACTATTACCTCGTGGCTATCCAAAGGTGAATTTAAAAGAAAGAGGGCAAATAAGCCCTTAAACTATTTGTGTTTTTGCAAGTCTTCCGGTTCAAGAGTCTGATTGTAGAATCGCAAATAGTTAAAATGCATATTTGTCTCTTTTGTCGCGAATTTAATGGGAATAATTATTTTTTCTTTTCTTTCAAAAACGGGAAGAGTTATTAGATTCCATATCATTACTATGTTCAAATCTAACAGTCGAAATGTGGAATGGGCTAATAAGTTCATCAAATATATCGACACATTCAATATTACCAAACCCACTCTTTAGTAAATAAATTAAAATGTCTCCCAATATTCTCTCAATTTGTTTTCAGTGAAATTGAAAAGAGTGAAGATTGTTAAATTAACTTAATGAAATTGAAAGTATTATTTTTTCAATTTTTTTGATTAAAAAGTGGGATGCACAATTTTAACGGTGTTTTCTTTTTCTATAAGACAAATGACGATGAATTTTTGACAAATAAACGAAGCAAAAAGGAAGAGACAGATTATTTGGACTGTTTTTCGTCTAACATTAGACCAACTTATATCAGACTTAGACAATTTTAAAATACACAGAGATCAAACATCTATCAAATCAGAATAGTTCAGATCAAACCAACAAATTTCAATCCAATTAAAAATATCTATAAACCTCACTTTTCGAGTTTGAGAATGGCAAGATCGAACAGAAAAAAATAGAACTGTGTACACAATGAAATCGTTAAATTTATTTCTTACTGTTGCAAATCTACAATAATGTGTACATAATTAAAGCTACTCACTCGTATACGGAGTAAAATTTTAGGGAAAATTATTTAAACATCCCAAATTTTGAAGGAGTGTGAAATAAATACTTCAAACTTGTATATGTACAATACAACAACTATAACATCCAAGCTTTATTCTCAAAAGCCTTATTCCCAAATGATATCACCACCAAAAGGAAAAGAAAGAAAAAAAGATAAAAAATAAGCTATTATAAAAAGATAATATAAAACGAGATGAATATACCTAAAAATGATAAAATAAAAAGGATAAAAATAATGTTTATATATAAGGATAAAAGAATAAAAAAACAAGAAGAAAAAAGATGAGGGGAAAAAATAATACGAGATCACTCCTCCACACGAATACCCGCCATCCACTTTGCTCTCTCCAAAGTCATACCTTCATTCAACCCAAAAAGAAGCATATCACTTCGGACTCCCCTAACTCATGTATGTTTGGGTCTTCCTCTCCCTCTCTTCACTGCCTCTTCTTCACACATCTCAACACGTCTGACAGGTGCACCACTCGGTCTTCTACGCACATGACCAAACCACCGTAGGCGAGACTCTTGCATCTTGTCTTCAATAGGTGCTACTCTCACCCTTTGTCTGATTGTCTCATTTCGCACGTGGCCCTTCCTAGTATGCACACACATCCAACGCAACATGCACATCTCTGCCACACTCATTTTTTGAATGTGACATTGTTTCACCGCCCGACACTCTACGCCACACAGCAATGCATGCCTAATTGATGTCCTATAAAATTTACCCTTCAGTCTAGTCGGCATACCTCTATCACCTAGAAATCCTGACGCACTCTTCCACTTCATCCACCCTATTCTGATTCTATGAGATACATCTCCATTTAGCTCACCGTCCTTCTGAATTATGGAGCCCAAGTAACGGAACCTATCACTGACCGGTATCTCCTTGCCATCTAGAGTAATTCCACTATTACCACTACTTCTACCTCCACCAAACTTGCACTCCATGTACTCTGTCTTGCTCTAACTCAGTCTGAAACCCTTGTTCTCCAATGTTTGTCGCCATACTTCCAACTTTGCTTTAAACCTGATTGCATCTCATCAGTCAATACAATATCGTCGGCAAACATCATGCACCACAGTATTTCGTCTTGAATTGACTTTGTAAGTTCATCCATGACTATAACAAATAAGAAAGGGCTCAGAGCCGATCCGTGGTGCACTCCGATAGTAATAGGGAACTCCGCAGTCCTCCCTACATTAGTACGAACACTTGTAGTACAATCCTCATACATATCCATGCTGATGCTCATATACTTGCGTGATATGCCTTTTCTAGTTAAGGCCCACCAAAGAATTTTTTTGAGATACCCTATCATAAGCCTTTTCTAAGTCAATGAACACCAAATGCAGATCCTTGTGCGCGTCTCTATACTTCTCCATAAGCTGCCGAAGAAGGTGAATGGCCTCAGTTGTTGAGCGACCAGGCATAAAACCGAATTGATTCTCTGAAATCTTCACAGTTCTTCGAAGTTTTTGCTCAATCACTCACTCCCAAAGTTTAATGGTGTGACTCATAAGCTTAATCTCTCGATAATTGACACATTCTTGTACATCACCTTTATTCTTGAATAAGGGGATGAGAGTACTCTTCCTCCAATTTTTTGGCATCTTGTTGTTTCTCCAAATCATGTTGAAGAAACTTGTTAACCACTCGACGCCGGCCTCTTTCTCCCAAACTTCTCCAAGCCTCGATCGATATTCCATCTGGACCCATTGCTTTCTTCCGCCCCATCTTCCTCAGAGCCTCCTTAACTTTCCGTTGTTTGGATCCTTCTCACAAAATCACGATTTACCATACAATCTGGTATGGTCAAATCATCGATATCTTGCGCTTTGTTCCCGTTGAATAGTGTATCAAAGTAAGACCTCAACCTCTCTTTTATCTCCTTGTCCTCCATTAGTACTCTTTGATCGACATCCTTCACACACTTAACTTTTCCTATATCTTGAGTCCTACGGTCACGAAGACGAGCAAGTCTGTATATATCCTTTTCTCCTTCCTTATAGTCCATTTTTGCATAGAGTTCCTTGTTCACTTTTCCTCTTGCTTCCTTTACAGCTTTCTTTGCTCTTCTTCTAGCCTCCTTATACTCCTCTATGTTCTCGTCGCTCCAACTTTTGCCCAATTTCTTATAACATTCCCTTTTGATCCTTATTGCTTGTTTCACCTCATCATTCCACCAAGATGTGTCCTTTTTTGGTGGTAAACTTCCTTTAGATTCTCCAAGCATCTCTTTCGCCACTTTGTTAAAGGTGGACTCCATTTATAACCACACATCATCCACATGTGCGTCATTATCAATGGACCATACATCTTCCTCCAACATTTTCTGCGTAAAAGTTTGTTGGAGATTTCCCTCTAGCCTCCACCACTTTATCTTCGACCCCCCTTGTACCTTAACCCTCCTTCTCTTTTTACCTTGAAAACCAAGCACAAACATCCTATGTTGAGTGACAACACTCTCACCTGGGATAATCTTACAATCAGTGTAACTAGTTCTCCAAGTCGCCCGTACTAAAAAGTAGTAGTTTGGGTACTATTAGCTCCACTTCTATAGGTCACAAGGTGAGAGTCTCTTTTCTTGAACCAAGTGTTCATCACAGCCAACTCATATGTCGAGGAAAAATCCAAAATGTTCTTCCCCGCTTCATTTCTAGTGCCAAAAACATGTCCACCATGGATAGTCTCATAACCATCACGACTCGGGCCCACATGCCCGTTGAGGTCGCCTCCTATATATGACCAGTTTCTCTCCCCTTGGCACTCGTCACACCTCCTCCTCAAGATCCTCCCAAAATTGTTGAGTGATAGATGTATCCAATCCCACTTGTGGTGCATAGACACTTACCACTGACACGATCTCATCTCCTATTATCAACTTAATGCTCATGATGCGGTCGTTCTTCCTGAAGACTTCCACCACACCCTCAACATAATCCTGTGCCACCATAATGCCTACTCCATTTCTGTTTCTTTCTCTTCCCGAATACCACAACTTAAAACCTCCGGGATTGATCTCACGTGCCCTTTCTCCAACCCACTTAGTTTCTTGCATGCACATTATGCCGACATTCCTCCTTTTCATAACCTCAGCTATCTCAGATGATCTTCCCGTAAGCGAGCCAACGTTCCATGTCCCAAAACGCACTCTAGCACCCTGCCTTTTCTTCTTCACACCACATCGACTCCCACCGTGCCTTTGCATATTTGACACCATCCCCCGGCAATGGAGTGGCGTGTCGCTTCTGGGCGACGACCTAGCAACCTTAGCATTCTTATCACCACACCCAGGCCTAAGAAGTGTAGCGCGCCCTTGCATATTTGACACCACCCCCAAGTGGAGGGATGACGCGTTGCTTACGGGCGTTGACCTAGCTGTAGCGATATTCATATTTTGATTCATGTCATGTGACGTGACTAAGTAATACTTTCGGCTGTCACGCGCCTACCACAACACCCTCCTCCTTTATCCTGGTTTGGGACAAACATGATACCAAAAAATTGATCTCATGGCGGAGTTTGTATATGTATTGTAATACTGTATATACCCCAGATTTTACATAAAAATTATGTTAGCACCATAGTCATTTTTAACAAATATAATTGTATGGTGTTAAATACATAATATAAAATACACAAAACATTTATTAAGGTGCAACTAAAATTGTACAAGATATAATATTATTTAATTTACAAATGAAATTTTAGAATGTTAATTGCAATCTAACAAAGCTTAAGAGTATTTTAAATTATGTAATCATTTCAATAAATTTGTATTTGTAAAAAACATACAATCATGGTGCGTCAATAATTTTTTATATAAACTTCGGTGTATATATATTACATATGCAAGTTTGGAGTACTTATCTCACATCCTATTAAAGTTTGGAGTATTTAAATTATTTTCCCCTAACAATTTTGCTATGGATCTTCTAGTTGGGTAGTCCGTTCAAATAAACACTATCTACTCTTAAATAGATGCAATATGTTGAATTTTACAACATCCATATATTCTACTTTGATTATGTTTTACCAATTAAGGAATTAGGAAATTATTTTTTGAAATATATTGTTAAATTTGTCTCATTTTAAATTTTCAGAAGTTGGATTTTTTTTTCTTTGTTTAATTTACTAATAAAGAATGAAACACCGTAATATAGTGTTGGTGTTTGGCAATTGGCCGTTGGCTGTTAGTTGTTGACTGATTGTGGTAGCTGATTGATAACAACAGATTCAGTTAGCTATTTTGATTAGCTGATAAGGTTAGCTGTTTGTAAAAAGGTGTTTGGTTAAATAATTGTTTATAATCAGCTGATAACTTGTTAAATGACATTTAAGGACATCAATTAATTTTTTATTTATATAATTAATAAGTTACATTCCCATATCATCTGCCGTCACCCCATTCCCATATACCCCTACCTCTACCCCCACTACTACACCCAACTCCCACATGAGAACGGGTTGGGGAAAGGAAAGAGGTTGGACAATAAGGATGGTAATAGGGGTCTGTGTAAATTGTGGGAGTAGGGCTAAAGGTAGAGTAAGAGTACATGGGTAGGGTAGGAGGGTTGTGTAGTGGGTGAGGCAGGTGTGGTGGTAGGGGTGGGAGTGGTTGTAAATTGATATTTTAAAACTAAACTATATTTTAATAAATGCATCAATCTCGTGAAGTAAACATATATTTGTCAATCACTTATGATGAGTAAACAACGGATCACTAAAACATGTTTCAATAAAAATGCTTATTGGGACAACATGTCATCGGCATAGGGTTTTAGTCCATTTTATTTTATTTGTAAAATTTGAGAACATGTTGCTACCATGTGACTTGTCTAAGTATTGTACACTAGTTTATACACACACAAACACAATACGGAGTATAATCTATCATAATTATGCAAAATATTGATCAAAATACAGTTTCTATGTGTGTGATTTGTCCCCGTTTATCCACATAGGCGCTAGACTAACACCCAACTAGTGCCTTTTTGAACATTAGTAGAAAGATGCGGAAAAAACAGTCAACTGGAGTGTTGAACGAAAAATGTGACAAGGCGTAAGTTCATGCGCAAAAGGCGAAACGTACCTAGGCGTGAAAAGACGATTTTTTTATATAAATAATTTTTCAATAAAAGTTGATTAAAAAATCTATAAATTTGTTATGCATGTAATCTAATATGGAGTAACAATAAGCAATCATAGTGAGAAACAAATACAAACAATCTTTTTCCATGAATATTATTAAATTCAATTCAAATGAAATAAGTATGATTTATTTTAAAATATTTCAAAAAATAAAAGTGACATATTCAATGATCATTTCTTGGTGGCTCATCATTTATCAGTGACTTGTTACTCTGAAATACACTACAGTGACTATTCTCTAGTTACTCACACACAATGACTAGTCATATTTTTGTCCAAATTAAAACACAACTAGCTTAGTCATATATTTGTCAAGAGAAACTCAACTAGTAATATACATGTCACATTTTCAATACACTATATCTCTCGCGGAATAAGCAATATGATATCCTCATGGATAGTCGCTTAATAGGCCGCATACTATGTAATATTTTGTATTTGTACAATTTATTCATTAAAAATTATATACTAAGTATAGAATAATACAACACGGTATAAGATTCTAGGTTACTCTCCCTATCAGGTTAATACTTTAGGATGAAACCTTAGGTTTGAGCGGGTGTGGTAAAGTTACTCCTCTTATCAGGTTTATTTTTAGGATGAAACCTAAGATCTTAACACACACAGAGCATTTAATTTTGTTTATGATTGCTAAAGTAAAAAAAAAGTTAGTAAATCTATTTGAAAGAAGAATTGTTTAGTAAAAAAATTTATTACCTCGGTCCTACTCAACTATGCCAACTTTAATCTAGCGGGAATTAGAAAAGAAAAAAACTGTATAATTGTGGTTTGTGCAGATCAGAGAGAAATGAACAGAGCTACAAATTCACTACTTTAAAAAGAAAGATTCGAAATTTTTGGGATAAACAAAAAAGGAAAGTTGAAAAAGTTCAATGGAACGGAGGGAATATCAAGTACTCAACAAATTTTATACATAGGCTGCATTTAGCAAACGATTGATAAGCCATTTTTTGACGGTTTTCATCAAATTTAGCATTTTTGACTATTCAATGAGTCAATATTATTGTTTGGTAATTGTATACTTCACTTGGATTCAACTTGTCCCTTTAAAACTCCTTTATACCCTTAATATTTTTGTAGTTGTTTTTCTATCTTCACAGGTGAATGTCCACCGCCATTGTTTCTTCTTAGTGGCATCCTTGGCACTATCCGGCGAAGCTCTGGCCGGGATGCTTGCTTCTATTTGTTGTTACCCCCAACTTTTTATGTAAGAAATGAAAAAATGAAATAGAGATTGTCATAGGAAAGAAGGGGTCGCTACATGAAATAAGGGATTGATGAAATCCCAATTTGCATATTATCAGTTGCCATAGGAAAGTAAATGGAAACAAGGGACAACCGGCTTCTAAAATTAAAACAGAAACGACGCCCCAACTAAAATGACGCTTCTATGTTGAACATTATTAATACCCAAAAGGCAATCTCAATCGTTTTTTCTAAGTTGTATCGGTGAAGGTCAATAGTCTTTGTGTTCTAGACAATTACAAAATTGCCATACTACACCATGTTTTGGTGCAACCAACTATACCATATAATATCTGGAATTCAACGACCGTTTTGAGTTTAATGTGTTCTTTTGTTTGATTTTGTCTGTATTTCACTCCATTAAAACGATTCTGCTCGATTTAAAGCTTGTTTTAATTTTTAGGCCGGGTTGATTCATTTAATTAGGTCAAATTAAAACAGCAATGACGCCCCTCAGTAAGAATGACGTCTCTGCGTTGAACGTTAATACCCCAAAAATGATGTTTTTACGTTGAGCATTAATACCCAAAAGACAATCTCGATCTTTTTTTTTCTCCCTTAAAAATGTATTTATGAAGGTCAATAGTCTTTGTGTTCTAGACAATTACGAAATTGCCATACTACAACATGTTTATGGTGCAACCAACTATGCCATATTATATTCGCTATTCAACGACTGTTTTGAGTTTTATTGTGTTTTTGTTTGATTTTGCCTGTAATTCACTCTGTAAAAATGATACTACTCGAGTAAAAGTCTGCTTTGGTTTTGGGTTTGATTTGTTTAATTAGGTCAAATTAAAACAGAAACGACGCCCCAACTAAAATGACGCTTCTACGTTGAACATTATTAATACCCAAAAGGTAACCTCAATCGTTTTTTCTAAGCTGTATCGGTGAAGGTCAATAGTCTTTGTGTTCTAGACAATTACAAAATTGCCATACTACACCATGTTTTGGTGCAACCAACTATACCATATAATATCTGGAATTCAACGACCGTTTTGAGTTTAATGTGTTCTTTGTTTGATTTTGTCTGTATTTCACTCCATAAAAACGATTCTGCTCGATTTAAAGCTTGTTTTAATTTTTAGGCCGGGTTGATTCATTTAATTAGGTCAAATTAAAACAGCAGTGACACCCCCTAGTAAGAATGACGCCTCTGCGTTGATCGTTAATACCCCAAAAATGATGTTTTTACGTTGAGCATTAATACCCAAAAGACAATCTCGATCTCCCCCCTCCCCCTAAAAATGTATTTATGAAGGTCAATAGTCTTTGTGTTCTAGACAATTACGAAATTGCCATACTACACCATGTTTATGGTGCAACCAACTATGCCATATTATATTCGCTATTCAACGATTGTTTTGAGTTTTATTGTGTTTTTTATTTGATTTTGCCTGTAATTCACTCTGTAAAAATGATACTACTTGAGTAAAAGTCTGCTTTGGTTTTGGGTTTGATTCGTTTAATTAAGTCAAATTAAAATAGAAACGACACCTCAGCTAAAATGACGCTTCTATGTTGAACAAAATTAATACCCAAAAAGACAATATCAATTGTTTTTTATAAAATGTATTGATGAAGGTCAATAGTCTTTGTGTTCTAGCAAAAGTTTTTTCTACTTTTAGTCCTTTGACTATTGTGTCATTGACATTTTTGATACTTGACTTTGATTTTTTCCATTTTCAGTCCCGGACTATTGCGCCATAAACATTTTTGGTACCCATCTTTGAAAATTTCCATATTTAGTCCTTTAATTTTCATAAAAGTGACATTTCTAGTCCTTCAACTAATATAATAGTGACATTTTTAGTCCTCAACTTATTTTGTCAAAATCATAATGGGAGGACTATAAGCATCAATTTGACAATATTCAGGGACTAAATGTGAGAAACCTTGAATTCAGGGACTAATAGTGTCTCTAGCACAATAGCCGGAGACTAAAAATGAAAAAATTAGAAGTCGAGTACCAAAAGTGTCATTGACATAATAGTCGGGGGACCAAAAAATGGCAAAAACTCTATAGAAAATTACAAAATTGCCATGCTACACCATGTTTATGGTGCAACCAAATATACCATATAATATTCTCCATTCAATGAACGTTTTGAGTTTAATGTGTTCTTTGTTTGAATTTGTCTGCATTTCACTCCGTAAAAGTGACACTGCTCGATTAAAAGCTTGTTTTAATTTTAGGTTTGATTCATTTAATTAGGTCAAATTAAAACAGGGTGAAATTAAAACTGGAACGACGCTCCCAGTAAAAATGACGTTTCTGCGTTGAACACTAATACCCAAAAATGATGCTTTTACGTTAAACATTAATACACAAAAAACAATCTCAATCGTTTCTCTCTCTCAAAAATGTATTGATGAAGGGTCAATAGACTATGTGTTCTAGACAATTACGAAACTGTCATACCACACCATGTTTATGGTGCAACCAGCTATACCATATTATATTCGCTATTCAACGACTGTTTTGAGTTTTAATGTGTGTTTTGTTTGATTTTGCCCGTATTTCACTCTGTAAAAAATGATACTACTCGAGTAAAAGCCTACTTTAGTTCTGGGTTTGATTCGTTTAATTAGGTCAAATTAAAACATAAATGACGCCTCAGCTAAAATGACGCTTCTACGTCGAACAAAATTAATACCCAAAAAGACAATCTCAATCATTTTTTATAAAATGTATTGATGAAGGTCAATAGTCTGTGTTCTAGACAAGAGTTTTTTCCCACTTTTAATCCTCCGACTATTTTGTCATTGACACTTTTGATACTTGACTTTGTTTTTTTATTACCATTTTTAGTCCTGGACTATTGCGTTAGAGCCATTTTTGGTACCCATCATTGAATATTTCCATATTTAGTCCTTCAACATTCATAAAAGCGAAATTTCTGGTCCTTCAACTATTATAATAGTGACATTTTTAGTCATTCAGTTATTGTGCCAAAATCATAATGGGAGGACTAAAAGCATCAATTTGACAAAATTCCGGGACTAAATGTGAGAAACCTTGAAGTCGGAGACTAAACGTGTCTCCTCTACCACTATGGCCGAGGACTAAAAATGGAAAAGTTAGAAGTCGAGAATCAAAAGTGTCATTGACATGCTAGTCGGGGGTGGGGGTGGGGGTGGGGGGGCAAAACAGGCATAAAACTCTATAGAAAATTACAAAATTGCCATGCTACACCAGGTTTATGGTGCAACCAAATATACCATATAATACTCGCCATTCAACGACCGTTTTGTGTTTAATGTGTTCTTTGCTTGATTTCGTCTGACGTATTTCACTCCGTAAAAGCGATACTGCTCGATTAAAAGTCTGTTTTAATTTTAGGTTTGATTCATTGAATTAGGTCAATTTAAAACAAGAATGACGCCCCCCCAGTAAAAATGACGTTTTTGCGTTAAACACTAATACCCAAAAATGACGCTATTACGTTTAACATTAATACCCAAAAAACAATCTCAATCGTTTTTTTTCTCTAAAAATGTATTGACGAAGGTCAATAGCATTTGTGTTCTAGACAATTACAAAATTGCCATACTACACCATGTTTATGGTGCAACCAACTATACCATATTATATTCACCATTCAACGACTGTTTTGAGTTTTAATGTGTTCTTTGTTTGATTTGTCCGTATTTCACTCCGTAAAAACGATACTGCTTGAGTAAAAGCATTCTTTGGTTTTGGGTATGGTTCGCTTCATTACGTCAAATTAAAACAGAAACGACGCGCCAACTAAAATGACGCTTCTACATTGAACATTATTATATATTATTAATACCTAAAAAGACAATCTCAATTGTTTTTTTCCTTCTAAAATGTAATGATGAAGGTCAATAGTCATGTCCTTTTGTTCTTGACAATTACATAGTAGCCATACTACACCATGTTTATGGTGCAACCAACTATACCATATAATATTCACCGTTCAACGGCCGTTTTGAGTTTAATGTGTTCATTGTTTGATTTTGCATGTATTGCACTCTGTAAAAACGATACTGCTAGAGTAAAAGCCTATTTTAATTTCAGGTTTGGTTCATTTAATTAGGTCAAATTAAAACAGAAATGTCATCACAACAAAAATGACGCTTCTACGTTGAACATTAATACACAAAATTAAAGACAATCTCAATCGTTTTTTCTAAGACAAACTACCCCTCCTTGATGTAACTCTTGAATTAGGTTTGATTAAAAGCGATATTCAAACAAAGGTGCAATACATGCAAAAAACTCCTTGATCTTAAACGGTCGTTCAAAACAGGCAAAAAACTCTATAGAAAATTACAAATTTGCCATGCTACAAAATTGATGTAACTCTTGAAAGGACTAAACCACCCTCAAACTACCCCTCCCCACTAGGAATGACAACGGGGCGGATCGGGACGGTTTGACATATAACCGTTCCCGCCCCGTTGGGTAATTCCCCCGCCCCGTAACCGCTCCGTTACCCAACGGGTAATTTTTTCTCAAACCATAACCGCCCCAACGGGTAACGGGTATAACCGCGGGTAGCCGCAAGTAATCATTTTATTAAATGAGTCATTGATATTTTAAAATAATAAAATACGGAGTAGTATTTTAAAAGGCAAAAATGGCACTGCCTTGACGACTTTAGATTCAGATGTCACTTTGAAGTTTCGTATGGCTACAAGACAAGAAAGAAGACAATCTAACTTAATTTGAATCTAAAAATACTTAATCTCAGATATAATTAATCGCGAAAAAATCTGATAGTAACCAAACAAGACTATTAAAATCTATTATGAATTTGCATTCATACATTATAGATTTTTTTACCGAATTTATGCATTATAGTTAATACATCTATTATCCATGTATACACAATGAAAACAGAAAAATATAATCTTTTAGTAGTTATGGGACAAATAATAAATACAATTGTAATAAAAATATAACTAAAAATAAACAGGGCGGATACGGGGCGGGTAATGGGGCGGACATGCATAAAACCGTAACCGCCCCGTTACCTGTAAAAACAGAACGGGTATTCCCCGCCCCATACCCGTTACCCGGTCAATGCGGGTTTCCCCGTTTTGACCGGGGCGGTTCGGTTCGGGTTTCCATCGGATCGGTCACAATTGCCATCCCTACTCCCCACACTCACTAATTTTAGGACAATATATAGACTTAGATAAAAATAACTATATAATCAATTTTGGGATCCTTAAGAACAGGTGGTCTTGAAATTACATAAATACAATTGAATATAATACGAGATGTTTTAGAACAATCAAAAAAGGAAAGATGACAAAATTTTAAGAGATAGAGAATGTACCATATGTTGGAAAAAATGGGGTTCCCTTTATATAATGGTCACCTTTGAGTTTAAATAAATAAATGATCCACAATTCATTTGTGGTAGGACTAAATCCTAAGATATAGTACTCCAAAAGGTGAACACAACCATATATTAAAATGTGCAAAATCATTTAGAAGTAAATGAGAAATTGTTCCCCGAACTTGAATAAAAACCGGTTTCAGAAATGATTTTGTCCCACCTGGTTCTCGGGTTCTGGTTCGGGTCTTTGACTGGTCAAACAGTTTGTGTGCCTAAAGATGCCTTTTGGGTTAGAGACTCCTGGGCAGAGCTCTATAAATACCCAATTGGTTTCCTATTTTGGACAATCCGAAAATCAACAACTCTTCCTCTTCCGCTCTTGCTTCCTTGTGCATCTTTGAGTTAGCCACAGCCCGCTGGGAACGAAGAAATACTCTATCCCGAGAGACGTTTGCTACGTGTGTCTCACAAAAACGTTTTAAGGAAACAACGTTTGCGTTGGACTCAGTTTCAAGTAATTTTACGTTTTTTCTTAATTAATTAGTTGTTTTTTCATTTGCATGCAAACTTTTGAAAAACACAATTATCATGGTATAAACCGAAAAAGATTAAAAAAGCAGATGAAAAATTAAAGTAATGCTCTTAGTTTTATCATGGGTATTAGTTTTAAGTATTCAACATTTACAGATGTTAGAAATCTTAGAATCTAACACTTAGTGGCAACTCTAAGTGTTATATCAAATAATAATTATATCAAATACTTAGTGGCAACTCTAACACTTAAATTTTCAATATTCTAAACTACTTTAGAATTTAGACTTTCATATTAATATACTTGATAGTTGATACATAATATACACAACATTTCATTAAAATATCACGATAATAGAGCTCAAACAAAAAAGTATACGAGTATGTAAATAAAGTACTTTTTCTCGCATAAAGTATTTTTCATTTTATCAATTTATCATTTTTAGTTGTTCAAATTTTTACCAATTTTTCATTAAAGTAATTAATTTATGAGTAGATATTCTACTCATTTTTTTCTCATGCGCATAACTTAATTACACAACGTTTACCTTTTTGTTTCTCGTCTAATTCTAAGTTAGTAAAGTTCACCAGAATGGAGGTAATATAATAAATTTTAACGTGAATTCAACACATATACCTTCATTTTTTTTTTTATGAATTTAAAGGTTATTAGTAGTACTAGTACTCCCTCCGGTCCTTATTAAAGTTCCCACTTTTCTTTTTGGGATGTCCCTTATTTAAGTTCACACTTCCATTTTAGGAAACAAAACAGTGCAAAACAGTGCCAAATAGTGTCCAAACAGTGCACTCCACAGTAAAGTCAAATTTATTTTCTTAATCTGTGTAAAGTCAAACTGGGAACTTTAATAAGGACCGGAGGGAGTATATAACAAGCTTCGCATAAGAGTTAGGGTCTGTTTGCAACAACTTCTGCTTTTAAAAAAGTGCTTTTTAAAATGAAATGGAGAGAAGTGATTAAATAAAAGTTGATAGTGTTTGAGAAAAAAATGATTTTGAAAAGTAAAAGTGGGTAGTGTTTGATAAAATAATAAGTGCTTTTTGTGTAATAGAAAAAGTAAAAGCACTTTTGACGCGGAAGCCAAGAAAAATAAAAATTGTAGTGTTTGAGAAAATAAGTGTTTTTTTAAAGCCAAAAGCTGAGAAGTGCTTTTTAAAAAGGAATTGCAAACAACCCTTACTCGGCCACTTCCGTTAGCACTTAGCAGGTGATGAAAAAGGGGATAAGGGTCAGTTTGGTCTTCGAAGTTGCAAAAAAGGGGTCAAATAAGTCCTTATATAGAAGATTCTGTCCGGACGTGCCATTTGAGGTGGCTCCCGGTGGAATTTTTTAATGAATTGTTGTGAGCATCTTATTCATTAAGTCTAGTTTACTCATACCAAATTTCAGATAAAAATTCAATCGGGAAGACATTCAAATGATTTATTGAACACAACTGTGCCGTTAAAAGCGCTGTTATCTTCAAGAATTCATTTGAATGTCTTCCCGATTGAATTTTTAGCTGAAATTTAGTATGCGTAAACTAGACTTAATGAATAAGATGCTCAAAAAAATTTTTCACAAAAATCCACCGGGAGCCACCTCAAATGGCACGTCCGGACAGAATCTTCTATATAAGTACTTATTTGACGCCTTTTTTGCAACTTCGAGTACCAAAAAGTAAGAATAAAAAAAAAGTTTTTTTTTTTGCCTATACTACGTACTCCCTCCGTCCCGTTGGAATGTTCCCGGTTTGACCTACACACATATTAAGGAAATAAACTTACCAATGGGTAAATTTTACTGTTTGGACACTGTTTGACACTGTTTTGCACTGTTTGACACTGTTTTGATGTAGGATAACTTTCCATTTATGGAAATGAGAACTTTCCATTGGAACATCCAAAAAAGGAAAGTGAGAACATTCCAACGGGACGGAGGTAGTATAAAGTTTATGATTTTTTTGGATTCTGTTGTAAAGCTTAAGAAATGAAGCATTAAACAATATAGAAAAGAAGCATTAAAGGGGACAGGGGCTATTTGGTCCTTGAGGCAAAAGGTTAAGAGAAAAGATGCATACATATCTGGTTTTGTGCTCAGCACTGTCTGACAGTAGATACTACCCATCATCATAAACCACTGTACATAGCATGAGGCAAATAGTAAACTCCCATTTGACCACTCAAAATCCAGCGTTTACCTGCGGTGCCACCCACACTAACCCAACCTTAAAAGCTAAACCCATTTCCACTCCCCACTTTACTCTTCCTCTCTCCCTCTCCCTGTGACTTTCATGACTTGCCTTTCCCCATTTTACTCAAAGCCCATTCATTTCACATCCATAAAGATGCTGCAAAGTTTTCAAGAAAAACTGATGGAGAATACGGTCAAGTGACGAAGACCCATTTCTGGTCTTCCTCATCCAGCTCAAAGTCCGATCTTTTTTACCTTAGCCTCGTTTTCCAGTCTTCGTTTCAAGATCCGTTGGTCTGGTGTTAGTTTCTGCTGCTGCAGCACTCTATCTGTTCGAGCTTTATCTTCACAGAAGGAACTTATTCAAGGGTTCTTGGTGGTTGTGGGAATCGGGTAGGAAGAGTACATATCTAGTGGGTGTTTGGTAGGTCTGAGCTAGTCAGATATAGTATACTCCGGTGTTTGGTGCTGTTCAGTAAATGCTTGTCCGCACTTTTACCTTCATTTTTTGAAAATGCTGACCTTGTGTCATTAGTCTTGTTCTGTTTCAATCAGTCTCCTAAGTAGCATAAAAAATATAATGTATGGGTTTCATGTTTCTGAATAAGTTGTAGGCGAAACAACCTTTTTTGGAGTTCGGGTTTTGAGGAAACATTATGTCTACTTCCCGCAATGGTAGTAGGACTGCCTTGGACGGCAAGTATGTCCGCTACACACCTGAGCAGGTTGAAGCCCTTGAGAGGGTCTACCATGAGTGCCCCAAACCCACTTCAATGCGCCGTCAGCAGCTCATACGGGAATGCCATATCCTCAGCAACATTGAGCCCAAGCAAATCAAAGTCTGGTTTCAAAATCGCAGGTAATCACTAAATACCCAAACCATATTTTGTTTTTATAGTTGTATTGCATGCAAAGATATAGTTTTTGCTTGTTTTTCTTGTACTTTTTATTTTGTACATAGCAGTTCTCGTTCTGAGGCTAGTTATCAAAAAAAAAAATCTTGGTATCAAATCTTGCTTCTTGGTTTCTTACTTGTATCACATCCTTGAGATTCAATATTGCTAACCATTTTAGCGATGCAGCGATGCTTAATGTTTAGTTAAATATGGAGTAAGTTATTTGCCTTTCTTATCAAGTGATTGATAGCTATGCGGTCTTGAAATACAGATGCAGGGAGAAACAGAGGAAAGAGTCATCGAGACTTCATTCTGTAAACAGGAAGCTGTCAGCCATGAACAAACTCTTACTGGAGGAGAATGACAGATTGCAGAAGCAAGTGTCACAACTGGTATACCAAAACGGCTATTTCCGTAGCAAAACTCCTTGTGTAGGGCTCTAAACTATAGATATGTTTTAATTTTTCTATGGGATTTTGAGTCCTAACTAATGAAGGGTTTCTTGGCTACATGGAGTGACAAGTGTTCTATTTTCCTCCACAGCTGGCAGCGCGTGCTACAAAAGACACCAGTTGTGAATCGGTGGTGACAAGTAGTCAGCGCCAGATGACACCTCAGCATCCCCCAAGGGATGCCAGTCCTGCAGGGTGAGTGTGGTTATGGGGTTTCAGTCATTTTCTTGAACATGTGCTTTGGAACACAAAGCTTGATTTATGTTTTTGAACCTTGTGGAGTTGTGGGTCGCTTAAATTGCTCTTGTTTTTTGTACATTACAGGCTTTTGTCCATTGCAGAAGAGACTTTAACAGAGTTTCTTTCAAAGGCTACTGGAACTGCTGTTGAGTGGGTCCAAATGCCGGGAATGAAGGTATATCATACTTCTCTACACAGATCCTGAAATTCAACTTTTCGACTGTACTTCAATAATCATTTTATGCTCTGAACAACTTAATTAGTGCATGAAAAATTCATATGATATTCTCTATACAAAGTACAAACCAGTTTCGAATAAATAACTACTTCTATCTCTTTTGATGTTTTAATGTCATTGTTATTGTCTTCAAACCTTGATGCAAAGTTAACTCTTTTTTGGTTACTATGAGTAGCCTGGTCCGGATTCCATTGGAATCATTGCTATTTCTCATGGTTGCACTGGAGTGGCAGCTAGAGCTTGTGGCTTAGTTGGTCTTGAGCCTTCAAGGGTATAAAGATGCTATTTTTTATGTATTTATTTTCCTTTTACCCCATGTGAAGCTTTTATGAGGATTGGTTATGGGTTTATAATCGGCAATGCTGGTTTCAGGTTGCAGAAATCCTTAAGGATCGACCTTCTTGGTTTCGAGATTGCCGAGCTATTGATGTTCTAAATGTGCTGCCCACTGCCAATGGTGGAACCATTGAACTTCTTTACATGCAGGTAGATAAGTTGAGGCCTTTTAATTTTCTTATGCTATCAATCACGTCAAATTCATGAATAAGCTCATGTAATTTTGTTTGTATTCTAGCTGTATGCGCCAACCACTTTAGCATCAGCTCGTGACTTCTGGCTGTTGCGCTTTACTTCTTTCATGGAAGATGGAAGTCTTGTGGTATGATATTATCTAGCCCAGCATTTGCTACTATTCTTGTCTTTTCCCATTTAACATTTGATTTTAATTTCATGATAAACTTTACAGGTATGTGAAAGATCTCTTGGTAATGTACAAAATGGTCCAAGCATGCCACCAGTGCAGAACTTTGTTAGAGCAGAGTTGCTGCCTAGTGGGTACTTGATTAGACCTTGCGAAGGTGGAGGTTCAATTATCCATCTTGTTGATCATATGAACTTAGAGGTAAACATAAGTCCCTTGGTAGTGATTATCCTCTCTTTCTGCTTTTCTTTGTGTGTGGGTTAAGGGTTAGGGCCATAGGACTTAAATAAGCTCAAGTAAAGCAAGAGAAGAATATAAAACTATATTGAACATTTAAGTCATGTGACCAGACATAGGACCACCTTTCCTAATTAGGGCTACACTCTTTGTTGATCAATCAGCTTACAAAGACTATAAAGTTCACAAGGTTTTCATACCTGTATGACTGTACCCTTAATGATGATAGGATGTACAGAGGAAAAAAGATCATTCACAAAGAGAAAATAAACCAGCACTTGGAGAGAGAAATTCAGAATAAATGAACTATGAGTCCATAGAAACAACTACAAAAACTGACAGAAATAAACCTTAAAAAATAAGTAGAGACTGTTGCAACTTGCAAGGGTTCCATGATATTTTTATAAAAATGACCTCTTGTTCTGTATTTTTAGCTGATAAATCAGAATACGTAGCTTTTGACATAGGCTATGTTTGGCATGCCATATGCTACCAATACGCTTTAAGAAAGATTAACAAACTAGTTTCATTTGGTTGAGCCAACTTGTTTTAAGCTCTGGTGCTTATTTTTAAAATTCATGGAGCATTTTTTCAGATAAGAAAATTACCTCTTCTGTTCTGTTGGAAGGTTCCCGTGAGTCTATGACACATTTTTTAGGCAAGTGGTTAAATAAAGTAATTTGGGTAAAAAAGAGAGGAACGAGAAAATTTAGAAAAAGTACACAAATAAAGTGAAAGTAATTAAAGGGAGATAAATTGGGGGAGGGGAAATTATGAGACTTGACATTCTATGAGTAGGAACGAGAAATTTGAGTAAAAGTGTAATTAAAGAGAGTAATTATTTCCTAAAATGGACTGAGAACCGTTAAATGGGACACCCAAATAAGGAAAGTGGGAACCTTTTACGGGAAGGAGGGAGTAGTTTTTTTAATAATGTTAAACTTGCAACCTCTTTTATTTTTACATTTTTGTATGAACTTGTCTGCCAATTTACACCAAAGACTATATGAGATAAGCTTATCAGTTATTGATATAATAATCTTTTAGTTAGAAGATAGAAACTGACTTTTAACTTAAAAGGCGTCAGTTTGTTTTGCCAACATAGCCATGCTTATGTGTCTAAAGTGGATGTCACTGAATAATTTCTGTCAGAAAATTCAGTCAAGCAATCCTTGCAAAACTGGCGCTTATGTACGGATTGACTACTTCTATTGTAACTTTCTTTATTTGTTGGTGAAATGTGATCATTCATTGGCTTATTTCTCTCTAATTCATCATCAGGCAAAGAGTGTGCCAGAAGTGTTGCGCCCATTGTATGAGTCATCGGCTGTGCTTTCTCAGAAGTCAACAATGGCTGTAATTATTTTTTCATAACGTAATTCTTATTATTGATATTATTATGAAAATAACTCAGTTACACTTTTTTTTTTTAAATCACAGGCTCTCCGCCAACTGAGACAGATAGCTCAAGAAGTTTCTCAGTCTAGTGCCACAAACTGGGGAAGACGACCGGCAGCTTTACGCGCATTAAGTCATAGACTGAGCAGGTCGAATAATTGTCTTATACAGTTATACCTATGTGGTCTGTTTGATTTGAGGTTTGAAAGGATCTAGATTATTTAACTCTATATTCTAAGTTATATTTGACATTTTCTAAAAATCGGAAGATGACAGAATTCGTTGAAACATTTTAGTCATTTTCTGAATGTCTTAGCAGCTTAACGCGCATTAATTCATAGACCGCCAGACTACATAATATCCTTTGTAAACTTTTTATTTATCAAGATACAAAGCTTTCCTTTCCAGAGCACTCCAAATTTCTCTATCGGAATGGACCTTTTTGATAGCTATATTAAGCCAAATGCTTTTGAACAGGGGTTTTAATGAGGCTGTAAATGGATTTACTGACGAGGGGTGGTCAGTGCTCGGTAATGATGGAATAATGGATGACGTGACTGTCCTCATTAACTCTTCTCCAGACAAACAAATGGGGTCAAACTTCACCTACTCAAATGGATTTACAACAATGAACAGTGCAGTATTGTGTGCCAAAGCTTCCATGCTTCTTCAGGTTAGATAAAGTATTATTTAGGACCATGTGACTATCTCACCATTGAATGAATATCTTAGTGGCTTCTGAGCTTCTTTAAGGAAAGTTTTGTAAGTTTGACTTTAGCTTGTTTTTCCTTTGTCCCCCCCAGAATGTGTCACCTGCAGTACTTCTAAGATTTCTTCGGGAGCACAGATCAGAATGGGCAGACAGTAATATCGAAGCTTATTCGGCTGCAGCTGCTAAAGTGGGTCCATGCACTTTACCTGGGACCCGTCTCTGTAACTATGGGGGTCACACAACACTCCCGCTGGCTCACACCATTGAGCATGAAGAGGCATGTAGATTGATTACTTACTTTCCATGTGCTTTCATTCTGTTTTTTTCATTATTTTATTATTAGATATTCTTTGTAGCAGTTGCTGGAGGTAATTAAATTTGAAGGAATTGGCCATTCTCCTGAAGATGAAATGATGTCAAGAGATTTGTTTCTGTTGCAAGTAAGAGAGCAATTTGTTTGTATTAGAGACACCCATTCTTGATATCTATGAGTCTGTATGGGATTACATTTTGAAACATATAAAAGCACTTAGTTAGAGAAATGATTTTACCGAATCAAAATCATCATTGTGTTTTAATGTTGAGTTAAATAAACAGTTTTGTCAACTTAAAAACACTCAATTGTAATACATTTGAGCCTGTATTGGATTACATTTTGAAACAGATAAACGCTTGTAGGAATGATCAACCTGTATTGGATTACATTTTGAAACAGATAAGCGCTTGTAGGAATGATTTTACTGAATCAAAGTCATTATTGTTTTTTAAGTTATGAGTTAATTAAACAGTTTTGGCAACTTAAAAACACTCCAGTATGCACTTTTGGATCTACTTTTTGACAAAGTGGTTTAGGAAAGGCATCCCAAAACAGGCACCAAGACATATACACTTTCAACCTTCTTTACATGCATTGTATTTTTGTTTAATGAATCATTTTTTTAAATTAAAAAAGGCTATTAATTTACCTCAGGTATTTTGATGCAGCACTAATATTTAATTTTTCAGATGTGTAATGGATTGGATGAAAATGCTGTTGGCACATGTGCAGAGCTAATATTTGCTCCTATTGACGCATCTTTTGCTGATGATGCCCCTCTCCTCCCATCTGGTTTTCGCATTATACCCCTTGACCTCGGAAAGGTTTGTTTTTCATCTTCCATCTTGTTTTGGTTTAGAACCAATTCTACACTATTAGTCGCAAAACTATCAGGCCATTGTCACTGAAGGCCCTCAACTGTTATTTTGTTCACTTTTTTTGCATTTCTAATAAATGGCCGTGTAAGAACTGAACTGGAATAAATGAAGTCATTGAATGACTTTTATTTCGTCCACATTTCGAGCATGCCTAATAGATTTATTGCCACTTGATTCTTTACTTGAACTCATATGTCAAAAATCATCCGCAAATTGTTCAAAATGGTCTTTAAGGACTGAACTGGAAATACATGAAGTCAGGGACCCATAGTGGGAATGATCAAAAGTGAGAAGAATTGGTTTTCATCTTCCATACTTATTCAGAAAACATCAGTTTTTTGTATGACATTCTAAAATGTTACATCCACAGGAGTCTTCCAGCCCCAACAGGACCCTGGACCTCACCTCTGCTCTTGAGACAGGGACAGCTGAGAGTAAAGTGCTTAATGACCTCAAAACCAATAGTTGCTCTACAAGATCTGTTATGACCATTGCTTTCCAGTTTGCCTTTGAAAGCCACATGCAGGAGAATGTTGCAGCCATGGCGCGACAATATGTGCGTAGCATTATCTCTTCCGTTCAGAGGGTAGCAATAGCACTTTCTCCTTCTCACTTGGGCTCCCGTTGTGGGCTCCGTATGCCAATGGGTACTCCTGAAGCTCATATTATTGCCCGTTGGGTTTGCCAGAGTTATAGGTTAGAGTCGTCATACACTGTTTAAAGTTTAACAATATTATTTTAGGAACTGGGAATTGTATGAACAGTTTCCCTCTTTCAATAGGTGTTTCTTGGGTGTGGAGCTTCTTAAATCCATGGGAGATGGAAATGAATCAATTCTGAAAACTCTATGGAATCACCCGGATGCTATTGTTTGCTGCTCTGCAAAGGTTTGATAAATGAAAAGCCTTACCTTTTCTTGGTCCCAGTCCTTTATTTTCGGGAGTGTTACTGTAGTACTTTCAGTTAAAAATATGGATGAATCAGTAAGAGATCGTTTGGAACTTGAGTAGCACAATAGTCATTTTAGGCTTCAATCACTTATTTTAGATATTCGTTGATAGTCATTTTTGTTGTTTCACTCTTTGAGATAAAGGATTAATAAATCTTAGGTTATGTACAATATTAAAAATTTGGCAAGGGAAGGCTTGCCCCCTATACACCCCTGTGGTGTAAGACCTTCCCCTGAACCCTTGCCTTGCATGGATTCTAACGTGCGGTGTGCACTGAGCTGCCCTTCTAGTCATCTTTTTCCTTCACATTTTCCATTGTAAAACCAAACAAAATACGAGAGCTTTACTTAGGATTTCTCCCTCTTTGACAGTTTAACTATCATATTCTGTGTTCAAACATCCTCCATCTCATTTTGCATGACATTATTACTAATTTTGACTTTGTAAATTGTAATGATCTTGCACCTCACATGAATTTTTTGGGCCTCATTGATTTCTGCAGGCATTGCCCGTTTTCACGTTTGCAAACCAGGCTGGTCTTGACATGCTCGAGACAACTTTAGTTGCACTTCAAGACATTACTTTGGAAAAGATATTTGATGAACATGGAAGAAAGAATCTCTGCACTGAGTTTCCTCAGATAATGCAACAGGTTAGTATTTTTCTCATGAAATTTGAAGCATAAGGATAGTATGCTAAACACTATATGCCTTCATATAATTTCGAATCATCAAAATTATTTCAAAGTTACTTGCATTTCGTCATTCCTTTCACAAAGGGTAAGGAAGTCTAGGGTCAGGGGAAAGGATAAGGGAAAGACATTCAAAGACCTATTTAGATTAAGGCTATGTTTGGAACAAGGAGAAAGGTAGTAGCGGAAAAAAAATTGCTACAAGTTAGATAAGATTTCTTAATTTTGGTTGACCATGTACAATACAAAGGATCAAATTTAGTTAAAACTTTTCAAAACTCTGAATATGTTTGTTTTTCATAAACTTAATTTACCAGAAATGTATGAAATAAATTGAGATTGAACGAAGTAAAATTGGTTTCTTGAGTTTGAACCCATATAAAATTTCTTTATACATGTTCCTCGCTTTTGAATTTCACTGGCATTTTCCAGAATCCAGATGTAACCTAATTCTTTTAAGATTTTTTAAAAATACTACCGGTTCTTGAGCATGACACGAACTTGAGCCTTTTATTTGTTTGCTATCTATGCTGCACAGCGTAGTGTGTTTTCTCTTTGATTCCTTAAACAATGTTTTATTGACAGGGCTTTGCATGCCTACAAGGCGGAATATGCATGTCGAGCATGGGTAGGCCGGTTTCCTTTGAGAGAGCAGTGGCATGGAAGGTTCTGAATGAAGAAGAAACTGTTCATTGCATCTGCTTTATGTTTATAAACTGGTCCTTTGTTTAAGTTTGTTAGTTACCTTTGAATCTGGTGTCTAAAGAACCTCCAATGTGTCTGTTACTCTATCTGTTTGTTGACTTTTGTAATCTATCTAGGAAGGAACAATGGGTATACAGCCTCGGAACCAGTTAATTTCGTGAATATCACCTTGTTTAATCTCTAGTGTACGGAGTTGCTTGTTAGTAATATTGGTATGTTTTACCATACCTTAGTAATCCGTATGAGCATGACACTAGACACTAGTAAAGTCATGCAGGAAAAGGTTTCCAAGGTTGAAAGTGTGGGTAACTTTGTATGGGCAGATATACCAATATTTGTACTCTTATTGGAATATTGGTAATTTTGTACTCATAAAGGGTAAAACTACAACGTTTATCAATTTGGAAAATACATAGCAAACTCATAGAGTTTATTTATTTGAAAAGTTTGTTAATCAAATCTAACATTAAGTTTGGAAAAATGTCATTTTAGTTAATAGATATTGATAGTAAATAGTAAACTGTAACTATTCTTTGAAATAGTGACACATTTACAATTAAAATAAATATGATCAATAAAACTGAGACATTTTATGTGTAGGGAATATGGATTAAAGTAGTACTATTTCTGTCTTGATCTAAGGTTTTTATGGCAAAATGACGTAATTATATTCTAAAATATGAACATGGAACAAATAATGTGTGTATACATAGTACACTCATAGTAATTATATAACACGAAGTTTTTTTATGAGATACTAGTAAAATTAAAACATCGAGGATGAATTAGGGCGGTAGGGATGGACTCGGGCTGGGCGGCCCGCCCCGGAACCGGCCTGGACCGGACACTGTTTGAACCGGCCCGGCCCGGCCCGGAAACCGGGCCATAGGGCGGTTCGGGTCGACCCGGCCCGCTAGTCATACGGCTCGGGCCCTAGGAATGGTGAACCGGCCCGGCCGGTCCGGGCCCGGTCCGGGCCAAATTTAATTTTTTCTTTTTGATTTTTTTTGAAGTTTTTGGGTTGGGCTGGGTATTTTGGGCCATTTGAGGTGGTTTGGGGTGGTTTGGGGGTGAGGGGGGAGGGGGGAGGGTTGGGAGTTAATTAGGAGAAGCCAAAAAAAAAATAGATTGGACCGAGGCCCGACCCGGCCCGGCCCGAACCGGACCCGGGGGTTACCCGGGCCGGTTCCGGGCCTCCCATATCTGAATCGTGAACCGGCCGGGCCCAGGCTCGAACTGGCCCGAGGCCATGCCTAGGATGAATTCAGAAGCATTGACAATTCCTATCGATTTTCTTAGGAAAAAAAACTCATGTCAACGACAGGTAAAGCACAATCATGTTGTGCCATATACTTTGTGTACAATTACAGAAATTGGATAGTGAACATTGTACAAAATTAAAAGAAGAAATAATTACATAAATATGACCAAAATAAAGATGGTTTACAAAAATATGATTCATTACTAGAGTAGTAATGAAATCATAGTAATTCATGTTCAAGAATAGTCATATTTATATAAATAAGTTTTATTTTAGTAATATTCTCGTAAAAAACCCTTAAAAGAAAAGACCGAACACAAAACTATGAGAGGGGTTGAGATTTGAGAGCAACACCATCAAAACATTTTTCAAATGCAAATGAGTAACTCGGTAAAAATCACCTTTCCCGTCTCACAAAAATTGCCAACTTTTTATATATATTTGTTTTAGTTGTCTATATTGTTTTTCCTCTTTTCTTTTAAAATAATAATGGTGTAATTATTTTTTTTTTTCTTTTGAAAAACAAATATATCCAATCGTAAATTCTTTGACATATTTCGTTAAAAGTGTGACGGCGGGCTCACACATGGTTTCTCATATACAACTAGCTCAGTCCGACACTATAATGCCCAATCCACTAAGAAAATGTCATGTAATAGGATAAAGTGAGATTCCAAATTAATGTTTGACAAAAATAAAAAGACAACACTTACCACAACATTACACCAAACACCTACTACTTCTCATGTCAACTTAAAGCTGCCCTTGTTATATATTCTAATGCTTCTTCTAGCTTGCAAGATTTATAAGTTCTAGTTTAGCCAATTACTACAGTAGTTAATTAACGTTAAATCTTAGATGAACACATTTTTCTTAATCCAACGCAATCTAAAACAATATGTAGTATCTAAAAATTAATATGAAATATTAGATGTCTAGTGGCATATCTAGGAAAAACCATTGGTGGGGCATAATATAAAATTATAAAGGGAGAATTTGACTTTAAAATCCATTTTTTGAGAGATATTGATCTTTTAATCACATTTTTAAAACCATTAATGAATATTAGATGTCTAGTGGCATATCTAGGAAAAACCATTGGTGGGGCATAATATAAAATTATAAAGGGAGAATTTGACTTTAAAATCCATTTTTTGAGAGATATTGATCTTTTAATCACATTTTTAAAACCATTAATGTGCACACTCCCTGTTTAGTTTAAAATCATTTGACTTTACACTATCATCCCATCACAATCAGGGGCGGATCTAGCATTTGAACTCAGGTGGGGCAAAAATGTAATTAAAGAAGGTATATTACAAAAATGTCAAAATGGAAAAATATAGTTAAATAATATTAGAGAAATGTCAATGAAAAAATAAATATTACAGAACTGATAATTTAATGATCTTAAAAGTCATAGATACTGAATCAAAATTGGCTCGCTTACTGAAATATTCAATACCAATTTTCAAGTCAATTTCTCCAAAACCAATTTTCCTTTGACTCTATAGTCTATTTCTCTATGTAAAAAAAATAAGCTAATTAAATTTCACTCACCAAGCACAATGAATTGAACTTTTTTTTTGGTCACCGAACAAAATGCTTAGATTAAGAGATCAGTTGCCAAATGGCTACAAATACAATCCGGGATGTGTTCAAAACTAACAAAATGATCTGAGAGGTTCACACGTGACCTTGCCAGAGCATGGGCCGCCGTGTTCGCAGACCTTCTACAAAAAGAGATTTTCCAGTTACTCTCTGTTATCATAGAACTCCTAATATCATCCACAATAAGATCAACGTAAGCCGCCCCTTCATCACTGCGTTTAACCCTTTCCACCACTCGTTGAGAATCTGTTTCAAATTCCACAAAATGCCATCCCGCCTCTGTAGCTTCTCTAACAGCCTCTCTAACCCCGAAAGCTTCCGTTTCTTCCACCGACCAATCCACTCTCTTCGATCCCCCTCCCTCCCGCAGAAACTGGCCATTGTCATCCCGTGCTATCCATCCCCATGCACGGATCCCTCCCGCTTCATTAACGGCCCCGTCAATATTTATTTTAATACTCCCCGGAGCGGGCTTCTTCCACTTCCTTCCCTCAGCCCCAAATCGCTGCCCAACAACACTGGGCTCGGTCCCCTCATTCGTTTTCTTCCACGCAGACGCCATACTCGTAGCCATGACCAGAACTTCACCAGCCCCCAGGTCCTTATTATTCCACAATGAATTGAACTTATTAACTGTTTATGTAATATTCAAAAGTCCAATGAATTCAACTAATTAATTTTTTCAGTCCAATATCCAAAAGCCCCATGAATTGATTTAATTAACTTTTCAGATTAATATTCAAAATTCCAATTATTTGAAGTAATTAATTTTTCATACTAATATTCAAAAGTCCAATGTAAAAAACTGATGGAGTTCAATTTAAAAGAATAATTCTTTCTCTTTTTCGGTGTGAGACAAAGAGATTTTGGATAGAAAAAATGAAAATTTTAAAACATGAAACATGTTACAAAATTTGGACAATTTTAAAAAATTAAAAGGTTGTACTGAGAGTTATAAAAACCCGGTGCTCAAGGGGATTCGAACTCATACCCTCATGCTGCACTAGGTGTCTCAGTCTACTTCTGTTGGACTACCAGGAATTATGTTTAGAAATCGGTGTTAATTGTTATTATACTATAACTATTAAAATACAATATACTAATATATACATATATATACTTGTTTTTTTTTAGCATGGGCCTAGGCCCATCCTGGCCTTAAGTTGGATCCGCCCCTGATCATAATTTTGGGTGGATTTTAAAAATGGAGTGCAAAGTCAAATATAGTCCAAAAATAAAGTGCAAAGTCAAATTTTCCCTCTTAAAATGGAACATAAGACAATGAATTCAATTATATGACGAACAAATTTATATGAGTTGTCTAATAATGAACTTCTATAATTATTTTTGTTTTAAATGATGAAAGATGCTTTGCGAGGATTTGTCTGCTTTGTCATGGACGAGAGGGTGCACACCCAAGAGGGATCTGAGGCAAGGGTGCTCACCTTTATTCGTCTATCTTTTGGGTCTTCGATTGATAAAACTCTTTTCCGAATCCCTCAACAATCAAATGAGCATATGGAGACGGCTATCTTTGTCAGTTGTCACCAACGGGTCCTTTTTGTCTGGCCAAGGAAAAAAGAGAAAGCATAATCAACCACCAGACACTGGATGAACCACTTTCGGTCCCAAAATTAGTAACCCACGACCAGGTTACACACAAGGAAGTACCCAATCATGTGTCACGATTCTGGCGAAGAATCGGTCAACCGGTCTGGAGCTTGATCCCGATTAGGAAATCAGAAGTCTTTCTAGGATAAGAACCAAAATAAAGTAGAAAACTTAATAAAGTTCTTTTTTGCACATAAATACTTTTGTTCAAATATGCTTTTAACACCAAAATTGCTTAATTCTTCTAAATTTTAAAGGAAATGAGGGCAAAGGGAAGATTACTCACAGCTAACAATGACTAGTTTAGTTGAATAAATAAATTGTCAATATAAGAAATTGACTTGAATTCAAGTTACTAAAAGCTTCTCGTATTTAAAAAAAATGAGCAACACCTAAGCACCAATATCTAATTGTTGCAGACCTAAACTACCAATCTTATAACCCTTAAAGTGGAGGGCAAAAAATGCGTATATGAATTAATATCCTATAGGATTTAGTAGTCTTCAAAATCATATTGTTCTTCATAATCATAGGTTCCAGGTTCTGCACAATTTTCCTCTTTGACATATTCTCTTTCATCTGTCCACTCTTCTCCGGTCTCGTCTGTTATACCATCCAGGTAGCCATCATATTGTTCTTCATAATCATAGGTTCCACGTTCTGCATAATTTGCCTCGTTGACATTTTCACTTTCATCCGTCCACTCTTCTACGGCCTCATTTGTTATGCCATCCAGGTAGCCATCGTTGTTGGAGCTTATGTCATCATTTCGGCTTTTCTTCAGATTATTGTTATCAGGGAGTGGCTGATATGCACTAGTTTATAGTGCATAAGTATATGTTTTTATATCGATCTTGTGTAGACTTTCCATCACTTTTAGTTAGTTTGTAAGTATTTGTTTTATTTTAGTTGTAATTGTTTTTACTTTCTATTTCTAGCTATAGAATAGTGATAGAGTTTTTAGCAAGCAAAAGGGAAGAAAAGCTGAAGACAAAAATTCTCAGGAACACAGACCCGGGCGGGTCCCTTACTCGACCCGGTCGGGTCAGATTTGACCCGGAGCACCAGAACATGCTGCAGATTTGGAAAAGATCTGATTTTGGTCAAACCCGGTCGGGTTCCTTACTTGACCCGGTCGGGTCTGACTTGACCCGGACAAGTTAACGTGCAGAAAACAAGAAATCGTGGGAGATAATCTGATTTTGACCGGTACCCGGTCGGGTATGTACCTATACCCGGTCGGGTACCCGGCCAAAGGTGTTGAAAAACACCTATAAATAGCACACTTTTTTTTCACAAAAAATCATCCCTTCTTCCATATACTTAAGCTCAATTTAGAATAGCATTTCTTGATATTTCTTTTAGCATGTTTAGTCTCCAAATGAGGAGCTAAACTTCCAATTCTTGGTTTTGCTCTTGAAGCTTGTTGATTATTAAAGTTGTGAGTTATTTTCTTACTTTCTCCTTTTGATTATTAATTCTTCCCTTAATCTATCTCTATATTAATGTTGGAGGGTGGCTAAGTGACGATTAGTTAACGTTCCAACATTGATTATTACTAGAAACGATCAACGAACCGATGGTTAAACGTTGATGGTTTCACAAGTAAGTAACTTCGGTTTATTAATGCACGGTCGTGGTTAATAAACTTAAGAGGGATTAATTTTGTTGGTTAAACCGAAACCGTTGTGTTGAGGTTATCAATCTCAATTGATTTCATCAAGGAGTTAAAGAGGTTAAATGCTACTATTAAATCGGTATACGGCGTTGTTCTATATTTGGTTAATAGTAAGGGTTATTAATGAACGGTCGTTGTTAATAACTACCCTCGATGAATTGGATATACTCCTCGATTGAGTATTCGAGAGGGGATAAGTTATAGATATAACAATGATCGACTAAAATATATCAACAAGTGGAAAGTAGCAAGACCAAGTCCCTTTTATTCTTGAATTTAATCCCATATAACTCGTTCATCTTCGTGTTTAATTTAATTAAATCACTTAACAAACAAAACCCCCCTTTATTTACTATTTACATAAAAAGAAAGTTATTCCTTTCCCTGTGGATACGAACTCTACTACGCTATACTACGTATAAGTGTTAGTATTGAATTTATTTTGAGTGCACTCACGACAAAGTGCTCGTCAAATTTGGCGCCGTTGCCGGGGAAAGGCAATTAATTATTCTTTTTATTTTATTTTAAAAAAAAAAAAAACATAAGTATATATGGATTTCTATTTCTGCTGAGCTTTGTAGTACATGGTAAAATATCGTTCACTGAACGAAATCACATACCACTCAAACCCCGAAATAGAACGAACTCTCGAGCGGTTGAAAAACAAATTTTCAAACTCCGACTCGGGAGAATCATCAAGTGCTAGTTCTCATTCTAGCGAGACCGAAGAGCCAATCATTATGGCTAATGAAACAAGAACGTTGAGGGAGCTCACGGCTCCAAATCTAAATCAACAACCCCTATGTATCACTTTCCCAACTCTTGATACGGGGGTCACATTTGAGCTAAAATCTGGGCTCATTCATCTTCTTCCTTCTTTCCATGGCCTACGGGGGGAAGATCATAACAAACATCTATCGGAATTCCATATTGTGTGCACAAGCATGTGCCCTAATGGTGTTTCCGAAGAGCAAATAAAACTAAGGGCTTTCCCTTTCTCCTTAAAAGACACCGCGAAGGATTGGCTTTTCTATCTTCCTTCGGGTAGCATCAATACATGGGCTCAAATGAAAAAGAGCTTCCTCGACAGGTATTATCCCGCATCTATCTCTTCAAGTTTCAAAAAGCAAATCAGCAACATTGAGCAAGCCGATGATGAGACCTTGTACGAATATTGGGAGCGCTTTAAGAAATTATGCGCTAGCTGCCCATATCATGGATATTCGGAACAAGATCTCATCCTCTACTTCTATGATGGGCTTGTTGATCAAGATAGACGCATGGTGAATGCGGCATGTGGAGGGGGTATTGTCAACAAAACCCCTTCTCAAGCAAGAGACCTCATCTCCGAGTTGGCCGAAAACTCGAGGCATTATAATGGGAGGTCATCATCAAAAAGAGTTATGGCAGCAGAATCCAACAATTCGTTGGAAAGTCAAGTGGCCGGCTTGACTTCTTTGGTTAAAGATTTTCTTTTGAATCCCAAAACCCAAGAAGTCAAGGTCTGCGGCATATGCTCAACACAAGGGCATCCCACCGATTCTTGCCCAACATTACAAGAGGAGAACCCCGAGCAAGTCAATGCTTTGGGTTTCCAAGGTCAAAGGAGGTACGATCCTCATGGCAACACTTACAATCCGGGGTGGAGGGATCATCCCAATTTAAGGTACGGAAACTCTCAACCCTCTCAACAATCAAACCCTCCTCCTCAACAATATAAACGACAAGGTCAAACATCGAACTCGAGCATGTCCACCGAAGACATGATTCGATCACTAGCCATGAACATGGCTACGATGCAACAAAGTGTGACCCAATTCCAAGAAACAACCAAATCAAGCATCCACAATTTGGAAAGCCAAATAAGCCAAATCTCAAATGCCGTGAGTAGGCTTGAAGCTAAGGATTCGGCAAAACTTCCATCTCAAACGGAGCCGAATCCAAGGCAACAAGCTCACGCGGTCACTTTGAGAAGTGGCAAAGAATTGGTTATGGCTAAAGCAAAAGCAAAGAGCCATGTTGGAGAAGAAGAGGAGGATATCTTGGTGCCAAGCACAAATCCTCAAAATGATGAAGAAAAAGAGGAGGAAATCACACCTCAAAGAAAGTTTCCACCGCTTGATTCATACGAGCCGGTGCCACCTTTCCCGGAAGCTCTCAAGGACAACCGCAAATACACCAATGACAAAGATATCTATGAGACCTTCAGCAAATGTGAGGTAAATATCCCTCTTCTCAATTTGATAAAAGGTGTTCCTAGGTTTGCAAAGTTTTTAAAAGAGCTTTGCACAATAAAAAGGAAACACAAACTGAATGGCAAACATAAAATCCAAGTAAGCGAAAGAGTATCAGCCGTTTTTCAAAAGAAACTGCCTAAAAAGTATAGTGACCCGGGAATGTTCACTATACCATGTAAACTTGGAAATTCTAGTTCTTCTAGGGCTATGTTAGATTTGGGTGCATCAATCAATGTCATTCCATACTCTCTATATAAGTCCCTAGAGCTAGGCCCTTTACATGAGACGGGGGTTGTTATCCAACTTGCCGATAGATCCAACGCTTACCCAAAAGGTGTAGTGGAGGATGTACTCGTCATGGTGGATAACCTAATCTTTCCCGCTGATTTTTATGTTCTTGAAATGGAGAACGATAAAAATGCAGTCCCAATTTTGTTAGGAAGACCCTTTCTAAAAATGGCCAAGGCAAAAATAGATGTTTTTAGTGGCGTATTAACTATGGAATTCGATGGTGAAAAAGTTGAATTCAATATCTACGATTCCATGAAATACCCCACCGATAATCACTCTCTTTTTGCAATTGACACTTGCGACACTTGGGTCCAAAATGTATTTGAAGTTGAGGGGAAAGACATGTTATTAAGCTCAATTGAAAACGACATAGAGGACTTCACTATGGAATACTCTATGTCAAACAACATGAAGATGATGGTGGCGGAGTTAAATCAACTCCCACTTTTGCCACCGGGCTCTAAAGCCCTACCACTAACCATTCCGAGCGAGAAGCCGCTACCATCTGTTTTGCAGGCACCGGAGGTGGAGTTGAAACCACTCCCTGAAAATTTGAAACATGTGTTCTTGGGCGAAAATCACACTCTACCGGTGATTATCTCAAATTCCTTGGCCCAAGAACAAGAGGAGAGGTTGATTGCGGTCCTCAAGGAGTACAAGTTGGCCATTGGATGGTCTATTGCCGACATCAAAGGCATTAGTCCATCCACATGCATGCACCGGATCCTACTTGAAGATGATGCCAAGTCGGTGAGGCAACCACAAAGAAGATTGAACCCACCCATGATGGAGGTGGTTAAAAAAGAAGTGATCAAGTTACTCCAAATGGGAATCATATTTCCCATTTCCGATAGCAAATGGGTAAGTCCAACCCAAGTAGTGCCAAAGAAGACCGGAGTGACGGTCATTGAAAATAAAGATGGCGAGATGGTGCCCACCCGAGTCCAAAACGGGTGGAGAGTGTGCATTGACTACCGAAGGCTCAATTCGGTAACAAGAAAGGATTTCTTTCCTTTGCCATTTATTGATCAAATGCTAGAGAGGCTAGCGGGGCACAAGTTCTATTGTTTTCTCGATGGATACTCCGGGTATTTTCAAATACCAATAGCCCCGGAGGACCAAGAGAAAACAACCTTCACATGTCCATTTGGCACCTTTGCCTACCGACGAATGCCCTTTGGATTATGCAACGCACCGGGCACCTTTCAAAGGTGTATGATGAGCATCTTCTCCGAATTTGTGGAGGTGTTCATGGAGGTCTTTATGGATGACTTCACAATCCATGGGGACTCTTTTGACACTTGCCTCTATCATCTCACTCTTGTGCTCAAAAGTTGCATTGAATCAAACCTTGTTCTAAATTCCGAAAAATGCCACTTTATGGTGGAACAAGGAATTGTTCTTGGGCATGTGATCTCCTCAAAAGGCATTGAAGTAGACAAGGCCAAGATCGATGTCATACAAACACTCCCATACCCAACAAATGTACGGGACGTTCGCTCTTTCCTTGGACATGCCGGGTTCTACAGAAGGTTCATCAAAGACTTCTCCAAAATCTCATCTCCCTTATGCAAACTTTTGCAAAAGGAGGTGGAATTTGATCTCAATGATGACTGCAAAGAGGCCTTTGACACTTTGAAAGCAAGATTGGTAACCGCCCCCATCATACAAGCTCCCGATTGGTCTCTTCCTTTTGAGATAATGTGTGACGCAAGTGACTATACGGTGGGGGCTGTCTTAGGCCAAAAGGTTGGAAGGGCTGCTCATGTCATCTACTATGCCTCATCAACTCTCAATGAAGCACAAAAGAACTACTCCACTACCGAGAAGGAAATGCTAGCGGTGGTCTTTGCTTTGGAGAAGTTTCGTTCCTACCTCCTTGGAACGAAAGTTATTGTGTACACCGACCACGCCGCTCTCAGATTCCTTATGACAAAGAAGGAAGCCAAACCAAGACTCATTCGATGGGTCCTTCTATTGAGCGAGTTTGACATAGAAATCAAAGACAAAAAGGGAGCGGAGAACTTGGTGGCCGATCATTTAAGCCGCTTGGTCCCAAACAAAGAAATCGAAAGGCTCCATACCAATCTCATAAAAGGCGAATTCCCGGACGAGACTCTCTTCTCCATCAAAGTCATACAACCATGGTACGCAAACATCGTAAATTTCCTTGTTTCCGGCAAATTTCCTCCACAATTCTCAAAAGCTCAAAAAGAAAAATTAAAAATGGACTCAAGACTTTATGTGTGGGATGACCCATATTTGTGGAAACATTGTAAGGATCAAATAATCCGAAGATGTGTCCCCGAATATGAGATAGCCCACATTATAGAGTTTTGCCATTCTTATGCTTGTGGAGGGCATTTCGGACCGAAACGGACGGCAATGAAGATACTTGAAAGTGGCTTTTGGTGGCCAAGTCTTTTCCGGGATGCACATGGCTTTTGTCAATCTTGTGACAATTGTCAAAGAGCGGGCAACATTTCAAGGAGAAACGAAACGCCACAAAACCCCATGCTTTTCTGTGAGATTTTCGATGCATGGGGTATTGACTTCATGGGACCTTTCCCAAACTCTCAAGGTAACATCTACATCCTTCTTGCGGTAGATTACGTCTCCAAATGGGTGGAGGCAAAGGCAACGAAGACTGATGATGCCAAGGTGGTGGCTAGTTTCCTCAAAACACACATATTTTCAAGGTTCGGGGTCCCTCGAATTTTAATAAGCGATCGAGGCACACATTTTTGTAATAAAATTGTGGGATCCCTACTAAGAAAATATGGTGTGACTCACAAGATCTCCACTGCTTACCACCCTCAAACCAATGGCCAAGCGGAAACCTCAAATAGGGAGTTGAAGTCTATACTCCAGAAAACAGTGAACCCAAATCGGAAGGATTGGAGTATACGCATTGATGATGCGCTATGGGCATACCGAACTGCTTACAAAACTCCAATTGGCATGTCCCCGTATAGACTTGTGTTTGGCAAAGCGTGTCATCTCCCCGTAGAGCTTGAACACAAGTCATATTGGGCGGTGAAAGAATTCAACCTCAATCTTGACGAGGCCGGTTTGCATAGGAAGCTCCAATTGCAAGAATTGGAAGAACTCCGTATGGATTCTTATGACAATGCGGAAATATACAAGAGAAAGACGAAGGAGTGGCACGACAAAATGATCATAAGGAAGAACTTTAAACTTAATGACAAAGTCCTCCTTTTTCAATCACGCCTTCGTCTATTTCCAGGAAAGCTGAGATCCCGTTGGACTGGACCATACAAAGTGGTCAAAATATATCCACACGGGGCGGTGGAAATTAAAGACCTGGAGACGGGAGAGGTGCTCAAGGTGAATGGACAAAGATTAAAAACCTTCTTCGAGGGTTTTCAACCCAAAAATGTGGAAGTCATGGACCTTTCTGAACCGGTCTATGAGTGAAGAACAATGAAGATATCGTCGAGCCACGACGTTAAATAAAGCGCTTCTTGGGAGGCAACCCATGCACGGTATGTTCACTTTAATTAAATTTTGTAGAGTGTGTGAGTAAAAAAAAAAAAAAAAGGGTATTTTACTGAACAACCCGACCGGGTAGACTAACCCACCAGGCCGGGTATTGAAGCCAGAACACTCTGGTTTAAAACTTTCAATAGACCCGACCGGGTATTTTAACCCACCCGGCCGGGTATGACAACCCGAACATTCTGTTTTAGAAAATTCAGGTTACCCGACCGGGTATATTATCTTACCCGACCGGGTAAATACCCGAAATTCTCACTGCCAGTCTCTGGAAAGCAAACCCGCCCGGGTAACTTACCCTACCCGACCGGGTCAACGGGCTTTTCAGCCTATACCAGGTCGGGCAACCCACTTCCCACTCATTTCTTCTTCTTCTCCAAACGCACCAAACCCCAAAAAACTCCATTTTTGTACACTCCAAGCTTCGATTCTCCACCATTCCTACATCAAATCCATCAATTAACATCATATCCTTCATCTCCTCACCTCCCTCTTTCATCCTACACCCATTAATCCATCTCAAATCCCCCAAATCAACCAACCCAAAAAAAAACCCTACCCCCATTTTCGAACCCCTCCATTCTTGGACTTCAAAGGTCCAAAGACAAGCCAAAAATCATCACCAAACATCAAATACCTCTTCTCCTAATCATTCCCTACAAAACCATACCCATCAAGCCCACCAAATCCTACCCACCCCAAAAATCCGAAAATCCCTCATCAAAAACACCAAAAATCAAGCTTCATGGCACCAAAAAGGGCAAAACCCTCTTCCTCAAGAACTCCAAGGGCTATCCCACCGGTTGACGGCTTCGAGGAGGTGGACCTTGTAACCGAAGCACAACGCATCCGCTTTCTCGAACAATCCGAAAGAGAGGTAAAACACTCCCGATTTATGTGCCAATTGACCTTGACTTTCTTTTGGATTGATGATATTATGAGGGACATATTCACAAGGTGTGGCATGCTGAAAATTTTTAATATGCATTATTGGTCATATTCTCGTTTAGTGTATGAGTTCTACAGTTCCGTTGAGCATGTGAAAGACGAAAATGATCACACCAATAACACTATCAACTTTCGAATGCTCAACGAGAACCGTTCACTCACTAAAAGAGAATTTGCTGAACACTTCGGCCTACCCTTGCTTGATGAAATTGTCGCGTATAGTACACCGGTAGCCCATGAACTATGGAGGAGAATGACTGGAGTTGTCAATGTTCGCACTTCCCACCTCAATGTCAACCACATCCAACACCCGGTTTTCCGAATTTTCTTCAAATTCTTGGCAAATTGTCTTTTCGGGAGACCAAACAACCATCAAACTAGAGTGAGTGATGTGTGCCTCTTAGCACAAGCTGTTCTTCCGGGCGCTAGCCCGTACGATGTCACCACAGTGCTTTGGGATCACATTATCAATGTTAAAAATGGTGGAGGACCAATTCTGGTAGGGGGGTCTAATTACCCACATAGCAACACTATATGGTTTTCAATGCAATGGTGCACGAAACAAAAGAACCCTTCTTGGCCTTAAGTTTCTAAAGAATGCTGGGGATGTGACCCTATCACACATAGAACATGATGGTCTGGAGATTTATCATTGGCACATCAAACCTGGCCAAGATCTATACCACCCATTCCCTTCCGATAATCTCCCACTTAACATCCTTGATCACCATATTGGTGATGGACACCATTATTGTCTGCCCGGGGGGATCCCAGCTCATTATGCACCCCCAGACGATGAACAGGGGAACAATGAAGACAACAACGCCGCCAACGAGCAAGCAATTGAGCCACCACCCCTCATTCCTGAACAACCACAACCACAACCTCATGCCCACCAATATTCACCATTTGAGCAAGAAATGCTAAATAGCATGAATGCTCTTAACCTTAACTACACTCAACTCCGGAATGAGTTCGGGTTATATAGAAATGAGCAGCGGCAGGGTTTCGAAAGGATTGAAGAACAAAGGCGGGAAGATTGGCATAGGCATGAAGAGGACCAACGGAGAACCTTTGGTCCAATATACTCTTATGTGGCACACCAAGGGTCTTTTGCGACTATGTCTAACCCCCCTCCCGCACCCTCATGGTATAACCCCACTGAATGGGGTTATTTCGGCGGTTCAAGCTCTAGTGGACGGGGCGGAGATGACGGGCACCAAGGTGATCACATGGATGAAGATGCTCACTTCACCGGTTACCACGGCTATGGAGGGTCCTATGATGGAGGAGATGCAAGCGGGCACTAGGGACAGTGCCTAATCCTAAGTGTGGGGGTATTGAGAACTATTCCAGTATGCACCCATTTCATGCTCTTCATTATTTTCTTAAAAAAAAAAATCAAAAAAAAAAAAAAAAATTAAGCTTGTTATGTTGAAAACCCAAAAGGGCAACTTAAGCAAAATAAAAGCAAAAAGAAGAGTGAGTTGGTGAGAACAAAAAGGAAAATGTGGGAAGCTGGGTTGAAAACCCAAAAAGGGCAACTAGGCAAAATGAGAGAATGAGAGAAAGTATTTCTTTTGATTTTGCAGGATCCTGAGGGTGATTACTATACAGAGTTCATCGGATGAGGAAGCTGAAATTGAAGACCCATTTTTACTCTTTTGGTTTTGGAAATACTTTATGTTATGTGTTTTGAACACTTATGGTTGTTGGTGTTGCTACTCTTGCCATTTAAGGACTTCTTGAACAGAATTCATTTTACTCGAGACGAGTAAAAGTGCAAGTGTGGGGGTGTTTGATATGCACTAGTTTATAGTGCATAAGTATATGTTTTTATATCGATCTTGTGTAGACTTTCCATCACTTTTAGTTAGTTTGTAAGTATTTGTTTTATTTTAGTTGTAATTGTTTTTACTTTCTATTTCTAGCTATAGAATAGTGATAGAGTTTTTAGCAAGCAAAAGGGAAGAAAAGCTGAAGACAAAAATTCTCAGGAACACAGACCCGGGCGGGTCCCTTACTCGACCCGGTCGGGTCAGATTTGACCCGGAGCACCAGAACATGCTGCAGATTTGGAAAAGATCTGATTTTGGTCAAACCCGGTCGGGTTCCTTACTTGACCCGGTCGGGTCTGACTTGACCCGGACAAGTTAACGTGCAGAAAACAAGAAATCGTGGGAGATAATCTGATTTTGACCGGTACCCGGTCGGGTATGTACCTATACCCGGTCGGGTACCCGGCCAAAGGTGTTGAAAAACACCTATAAATAGCACACTTTTTTTTCACAAAAAATCATCCCTTCTTCCATATACTTAAGCTCAGTTTAGAATAGCATTTCTTGATATTTCTTTTAGCATGTTTAGTCTCCAAATGAGGAGCTAAACTTCCAATTCTTGGTTTTGCTCTTGAAGCTTGTTGATTATTAAAGTTGTGAGTTATTTTCTTACTTTCTCCTTTTGATTATTAATTCTTCCCTTAATCTATCTCTATATTAATGTTGGAGGGTGGCTAAGTGACGATTAGTTAACGTTCCAACATTGATTATTACTAGAAACGATCAACGAACCGATGGTTAAACGTTGATGGTTTCACAAGTAAGTAACTTCGGTTTATTAATGCACGGTCGTGGTTAATAAACTTAAGAGGGATTAATTTTGTTGGTTAAACCGAAACCGTTGTGTTGAGGTTATCAATCTCAATTGATTTCATCAAGGAGTTAAAGAGGTTAAATGCTACTATTAAATCGGTATACGGCGTTGTTCTATATTTGGTTAATAGTAAGGGTTATTAATGAACGGTCGTTGTTAATAACTACCCTCGATGAATTGGATATACTCCTCGATTGAGTATTCGAGAGGGGATAAGTTATAGATATAACAATGATCGACTAAAATATATCAACAAGTGGAAAGTAGCAAGACCAAGTCCCTTTTATTCTTGAATTTAATCCCATATAACTCGTTCATCTTCGTGTTTAATTTAATTAAATCACTTAACAAACAAAACCCCCCTTTATTTACTATTTACATAAAAAGAAAGTTATTCCTTTCCCTGTGGATACGAACTCTACTACGCTATACTACGTATAAGTGTTAGTATTGAATTTATTTTGAGTGCACTCACGACAAAGTGCTCGTCAGTGGCTGCCAGGAAAAATTAGCCATTAGGTCATCTATGTTATGCATATGCAAATCAAGACAAAAAAAATCAAGGTTTTCATTCATTCCAAAATGTGATAAAAGTTGCAGGAAAAATAACACTGAATTTCTTCAGCCCATGTGCATGCATGCATGACGTGGATGTCAAAAGGTTGTAGAACCCATTACTCAATCTTTAGGCCTGATTTCTGAACCATAACTAACTAAATAGGTTTTTGCGATTTCTACTTTGTTTTAAATTCTGAAAACACAAGTATAATAAAGTTTTTCTTAATACAGATACATAGTAGCACTTAATTCACAGTAATTGTTTTTCTAAACCAGAACAATAACATGAATACAGACGTAGAGATTTATGATACATAAAACTTAAAATCATATGCACACAATAGAATAACCAAACATGTTTATATGTTTCAAGAAATGAAAAGAAGCGAAAATGAAATGTTTACATAGATCAGGAAAATACAAAATATATAGGAACCCTGGGTACTAATTTGTATTATCAGTACATACTGGTGTGTAGCACAGTCCTGAACAGTGAGATTAGACATTGTTTACTTGAAGATATTTCCTGGAAAAGAAGTCTTATTGGGGATTTGGGGTTATTATAGTCTGTAATACAAAGCTCTAGCCTTTATCTTATTTTGCTCCCCCCCTAAGGAAGAAGTAACAAAATCACCTTTTCATTTCCAACCTTGGCTTTCTAATTTTAGCATTGCTTTGTTACATCCCTTGGAAAACTTATATACAGCAGTGGACGCATAACCATATAGAACTGAATATTGAAAATATCATCCAAGTCACAACCCAATAAAGAATGGAGGCCAATCAAATAAGAGAAAAGCAGCAAAAAACATGTGTGTTTTGGGTAATAGGAACACGAATCTGTAGTACAAGGTAAGAATACATACAGTCTCATCAAAAAGTGATTCCAATACATCGAAGTTGACCAGTAGACTCCTCTGCATTCAAGGAACATTATAAAATAATAAAATAAGATTGTAAATAATACCATGCACATGATAACAGAAAAAGAAAACATTTGCAAATAAAGATGTTGGATTCAATAGCATGGTACTATGTTAATATATAAGTCGATCAATATGGCCATATATTTATTGAAGGAGCCATCGGAATACATTACAGTTTATCACACAGGAGGCCCATTGATGTAATACATATTTAAGTATGCATTACTTTTTTGTGCCTGAAAAAATATTCTCACAAACCAACATGAAATACTCAACAATGAGATGTATGCAAACATTTTAAAATTCTTGATTGTTTGCTGATACACACAGAGGACCTTTCTACTCAACATTTTTTGTGTGGCTTCTGCTGCAGTTTTGGCAGGACCAGAATTCTTCAGTTTTGCAGTTGCTTTTCCTGCACATACGTCAAAGCTCAGTGGTACAGAGAATTATGCTTCTACTAGTGTAGATGACAGAACACCATCACAAAAATTAGATTTCCCTGGTATGGAAATCCGTTGATGCATGGCAAGGAACCAGTACCGCATAACCACACTAGAAAATGAATTGTTGAATCTATTTTAGAGAGCATATCTGAAGTTCTTGCATTTGATTGATTTATTCATTTTTTATGTACTATAACATTTGAGAGCTAGTATCTTATTGCTTAACAGAGTACATATAACTCACTATATCTGACTAGGAAGAAGTGAAGAACTTCAGTGAAGAAGCAAATTATGGAAAATATTTATTTCTGAGTGATCACAATAAACAGCCCATGTGAAATATAGAGTAAATACCCCTGATCCCCTCTCGTATATCTGTTGTCTCACACTCCTGGCTAAATAGTTCGCATACTCATTTGATCTAAGTCAGCGATGCAGCAACCATGGGACCGGCTCTCGTACATCCATGGCCTGACGCTACTAAGCTTAATAGCTCGCATACTCGTTTGATCTAGTAAGTTGTGCACTGTTGCAAGTCTGTTCTGATATGATCATGTATGTACTTGCCCTTATGTTTGGCCAACTTCAATCGATTTTCGGGGGAAGGGAATAACAGATTGTTTCCTAAGCCTGAAACTCGTTGTACAAGTCAAGGTGGTACAAGTCAAGGTGGTGTAAGACCGACCTCCGGGTTGAAGGTACGCCAGAGGTCATGCCCTGAACCCCTCTCGTACATCAGTTGTCTTATCGCTGGCTAAACAGCTTGCACACTGCCAATCCTAAATCGACAGTGCGCGAGTCAGCTCCACTCTACCAACCAGGACTCAATCAAGGATTTTTTCAAGTATTCTTGAATGAAAAACAACAAAGTAAATTAAAAGAAAGAATGAAGCGCACACACAAGCTCAAACGATAAAATAATCAATGAATAAAGAATGAGAATTCAAAGGCACAAGTCTGGAAGGAAAGCAAAAATGTTATAAAGTATAATCGAAGGACCGGGCGTCTTCTCTGGGACATCATGGAGAACGGTCCCAAGATCATTGTCGTGTATAACTCCATCCAGGCCATCAAGAACATGCAAGAAATGTTGAGGAGATCAAGTGCAAAGCCCATCATCATCGCTCGCTTCCTCCTCCTTATCTGGATCATACATGATCTCGGGTAAACCAAGCTTCTCGGGGTGAAAGTCAGGAAAAAGGTATGTAAGTTTGTCATACAACATCTTCTGCATATCATACTGGCCACATTTAAAGGAGATCAAAATCTCCTTGTTGCGCCAATCCTGTCCCTCCTTGGTCTGTAGCCAAGCCCGAATCTGCTCTGAGCGCTGAGGAATATGAGGATCCATCTTGGAAGTGACTAACTCCGAAAACTTTAGGGAGGCCTTGAAGGTTGCAACTGCTTGATCTCCTGCATCCTTGGACGCCGCCTTTAGTTGTTCATACTTTAATTGAAGCTCGGACAACGCCTTTTTGTCTGCTTCATGGCGAGCTGCGTGTAACTTCAAGACAAACTCTGCTTTGTACGCCCGCTTCTCAGCCTGGATTTCCTGATGCCGGGCATCGTCGGCCTCACGCTGTAACTCCTCATTCTTACCATTCACGACATGAAGTGTGGTGATTAGCCTCATCAAACCCTACAAAAAAACAAGTGTAAGGCAACAAGGTTAAAATGAAAATAATTGGTAAGAAAAACCAACTTACTTCGGTATGCGCCGTAATGGAGCGCTCCACAATTGGTAGTAAACCGGTGGCCACTAGGTACTCCCAGTTATCGGATGATACCAAGGATGGAACAATGTCTGCTGCTTGTGCTACCTCCGTGATTGATGGAATACTGGGAACAGGGGCTCGATGACTGGCAGGAGGAGCACAGGGCGAGCTAGGCTTTTGCTGGTCGGGTTCTCTTTCTCTACCCGACTTGATGATCAAATTTATCCCTTTGCCCTTCTTTGCAACTTGCACTTCGCGAGAGGGGGAGGCTCCACGCTTTCCCCTAACATCAGATGGACATTCGTCAGACGTCGAAAATTGGGATTTAGCATCCTGTGCTGCAGCCAGGGAAGCAAATGCACCTCTCCTACCTGCCATATATGCAAGAAAATAAACAAGATGAGATCGTATTAAGTAATATGATGATCTTTTGGGCCACGAGGCTTACCCAGATGCGAAGTAATAGGGAATGGATTCTCCATAACAAAGTATCAATCTCCTTCTTGAGATCGAGAGTGAGGGAACAAATTGGTACTTGTGCACCCAAGTGACCCAAGTGAATGTGGGACCGGAGCCCACACTCATTTGCTCTACCACTTCCTAGTCTTGTCAAGGTACTGCTCGAGCACATTGTGTTGCCGTGATTGGTAGAATGATACGTATCCACCACCATCTGATTTGTGACTAGGATGGTTCCAACAGAAGCAATAACGAAACAAAAGGGATGGACTGTCGGATGGACACCTCTCACCGGGCCACAATGCGGAAACAAACATGAGGGCAACTGAGTCATCTGACTCGATGATATCCTGAGGAGCACTACTAGCAAGAGACACAACGACACCTGAATGCCCAGCTTTATGGACGCGATGTGAGCACCGAAGAACTGGTTCGAAGGAGGATTGATGAGATTATTACTGCATGCCAGAAGTACAAGGGTGCAATCACAACCAAATAGATGCTCCACCAACTTCAAGTCTTTTGTTGTTCAGGTAGGATGCAGGCATCCCACGTGCCACTCTCTAAAAGTTGGGGTCATTGGCACTATCTGACTGAGAGACTTCATCAACTCGAAGTGTGGTAGGATTGGAAGGCTGAACAGGGCTATCACACAGACAGTCTAGAGTAAGGCGGAGGTGACTCTCACAGATGATGATCCACCTGGGGGCTCCACTTGATTTTGAGGACATGATAAGCTGTTGTCTCGAGATACTATCATCAATGCTATCATCATAAAGTTCCTGGATCTCCTCTAGATGACCCAGTACCGAATCAAACTCTCTTGCGGCTGGCCTGGAATTTGACCAAACACATGGTCATGATGGGGATCGGTAAGATGGTAATCATCACCTTACAATCCATTTCGAGCCACACATCTTCATCTCCTACCTAGGCTCTTGCGGCGCTATCGCCAAGTTGAGGTTGCACATGAATGACAGTGCATGGTTCACGTACAACCTCCTCAAAGGGCGAGTCCAAACCTAGCTTTGAGCTTAGGCCTCTCACACCCGCTGGAAGGTCGTGGCTGTTCACGGAGGACATCTGGAGATTGGGTAATCCTACCACTCGCACATGCCTTTACAACTGACCTTAGGAAACACTGCCTCCTAATCTCATTCGAGATTAGCTCGTACGCTTTTAATGATCATGTCATTGACGTACGCTTCCATTTTCCTCCTGCGCAAAGTCAAGAACACCTTTGCCACCATCCCTGTGTGGCCGTGTATGTCGCCCCAAAATTCTTCAAACCAAAATCCATGACTAAGTAGCAGAAAATTCCTCCCGGATGATGAACGAGGTCTTTTATGCATCATATTCGTGTATGATTATCTTATGATATCCCCTTAACGCATCCATAAAACTAAGGAGCTCGCACCCGGCCATCTTTTCGACCAGTTGACCGATATTAGGCAAAGGGAAGGGGTCCATTAGGGATGTGTTATTGAGATCTGTGTAAAGAACGCACATCCTCCAAGTCAGCAACTTCGTTGCCAGAACCACATTCGCTAACCATTCCAGGTACAATACTTTCTTGATGTGTTTTATAGTCAGGAGCATGGTGACCTCGTTCGCGAATTCTCTTCTACTGATAGGTGTCTTCTCTTTTGTTGGACCGACTTCACCATTGGATCAAAAGCCAGCCTATCTACGACCACATTCTGGTCTAACCCCGACATATCTTTGAGTCTCTCTTGGCCTGGTCGGGAGCCCAACACCAATCTTGATCTTCTATTCAGCGCAGAGCTGACCATTCTCGTACATCGTAGCCTTATAGTTGATGGTAGGGACCCTGAGATCCCTCTTCCCAAGCTGCTTGTACGTGTTAATGTAACAACTCCATGTCATCTTTTGATCTTCCCGGGCCACCCCGACTCTGTTTGGAGTTGGGAACTTCATACATAAATGCTCTTGAGAGATAATGCACTTGAGATCTTTCAACGTGGGCCTCCCCATCATGATCTTGTGTGCGCAAGTTAAGCATACAACTACGAACTCGACGTTTAACTTGGAAACATAGGGATTGGATCCCACCATCACGAGTAGTACCACGCTACCCTCTGATTCGATTTAATCCCTGGTAAATCCTGAGAGTGGTGTCTTTATGGGACTCAAATCAGCTTTGCTTAAACTCATACGCCTTGTTGGGTCTTCTCCGATGACTCGAATGATGTGGCTCCAGCGATGATCGGCTCTCACCTATGTTCCTTCTATAAGGCGTCGCAGATGGTGAATTGTTGAGTATCCTTGGGTAATTTGAGTTGTGCAGAAGCGACGACGCTATGGGGCTGGAGACGAAGCCTGAATGTGCTATGGTACAACTAGGTTTTCAATTAGTTGCATGTGTACTTGGGAATTATAGAAGTACTAATAATAGAAAATTAAAACATAGCTATGGGCTATTTAAAATTATGAAGAGAAGGCTGACCTAGACAGATTAAACTCTAAAAAAAGCTAAATCTTGAAGCCCTTAATGAAATATAATTGAATACTTATTTTTCAGTCTGGAACTCAAGGCCTGGAATGCACATTTGCACATTTGCAATGTCGGGTCGAGGTGTCTGCGCCTCTGCGGCCATGACACCAGGGACGCGTCGCCCCCCGGACCCCTCCCGACTTGCTGATCCCCTGCTCTTTTGCAAGCAGTGGGGACCAAAGCGAATCCTAGACCAAGAACCGATGGGGCTGAGTGGCTGACCTTCTTTTGCATTATTTTGAGATACCGGTATACACTTTTTCCTTACCAAGAATTTCTTTCCACCGGGTATTTTCCTATAAGGTTTTAACAAGGTTGTTAAACTCGAGATCCTAGCTTGGATCATAAGGGGTCCAAGAGATCGTAACTCGAGATCCATGCATGCATGCATGCATGCATGTATGTATGTATGTATGTAAAGCTCAAACTTTTCAAATATTAATAACATAATGTCAATATTCAATGATAAAATAAAGCACCTAACATAACAAGCTTAAGATAAATTAAGCTTGAAAGAAGGACTTTAAATAAAGTCATGCGGGTTATCAATAAACAGAGAGGAGGTACTGGACTTGAAAGAAGATTATACAGAGAGTAGAGATGGGACAAGGATTCTATTGAAGTAGGCGACACTCCCCATCTTTTTTATAGAAGAATTGATCAACTGAAGAAGGCTACACTAAAGAAGGTGTCGCTCTGGTCGTTGCTCAGGTGCGTCGCTTGGGGAGTTCGGTCTGCGTATATATAAAAAAAAATGAAAACATGTGTTGTTTCCCATTTCTGACTCTGAGAGTCACTTCGGAATTCTGATCAGTAGAGTCATATTCTTTCCCTACAGGCGTGAACGGCGAAGATCGACGATCCTACGATCTTACGAGTTTACCCGTCGTTCTCCCAGTGTTTTCCGCTCTTAGGCACGATCCAGCTCGACCTTACAAGTTTAAGTCGTAAAATCATACGAGTTAGTGATCTTAATCGCGATATTGATAACCTTGATCATGAGCAAAAGAAGAGGTCTCTCGGTTGAATCAAGGAAGACCCTGGGCTGCTGACAAGACAAGGAAGACCCCGGGCTACTGACTGGACAAAGAAGACCCCGGGCTACTAACCGGACAAGGAAAACCCCATCCTTTCATGAGCAGTGTGGATCAAACTCAAGGCTCGTTAATGATCAGCCAGCCCGACCAGCAATTTGGCTGATTCCAAAATAGCACAGCTACCCCCTTTTAGCTGAGTCTACTACTCAACTAAGGGAGTGGGGGACTTGTGTTAGGATAATGGGACGGGTCCAATACTATCGGTCTATTATACCCAAGTGTGGGCCTGATCGGACCTAGAACACAGTCCAGCTAGCGGAAATTGGTCCATGATTATTTGAATGGGTCAAACCCAGGTAGCATTTAATTAGTCGACTTGTTGTAAACGCCTATAAATAGGCAATCAATCCCTTGTATTCAATACGTTATTTTCACTATACTAAATCACTACTGCTTTTTCTCTCTAAGCTTATTTACTACCAAAAACAAGATTTTCAATTTTGTAGTCATCACAATGAGAATATACATGCTCTGAAAATTACACACCAAGCGGAAATTTGATCATCGAATTATGACAAACAAGCATGTAAAATATAGTACCTTCCTTCAGTGTTCCATCCCATGAAGCTGAGAATTGACTTTCCACAGACCTTAAAGAACTACTCCCTGCCAATTGACTCTAAAAATAATTTGCAAGTTAGTTCTAGAAGTGCATGTATGTTTACCCTTATGCACACACACACAACTAACTGTTCAATTGAAACAATAAATCAAATGCCTGCTCCTCCTACATATGTTAAGGAATGCCCCTACCTGTTCTGAATAATGTTAACTTCGCCACATTTCAGTTTTCCTAAAGGGTTTTGACACTGTCATTTCGTAGAGAAAATATGTATCTCAGCTAAAAAACACTTCAGGTTTGATCTTGTACGGAAAGATATTAGACATGTGTACCCTGTAAAGATAAAATACCAATATACCATGCATAAAACACACATGTTTGCCCACAAGTGTGGGGGATTTATTGGAGAGAAATCAATTAAACTACAATCAATCTTAAAACAGCAAATTGCTGTGAGTCAGCAAGTTTAACTAGAAAAACATAGCTCAAAAGTTGGTATAACAATTACACTACCCCAGGGGTAATACAACATTTCTTCTACGCTCACATAAAAAGAGCAGGTGAAGTAAAAAATAAAAGTAGGGGTCTTCACACCCAAGCCCATCTTTGTTACAAAAGAAATCCCTTACACACACTAAAAAATGATGAAGTAACTGAAATGTAATAAACCTAGGCGGCTAGGCCTGGGCAGTGGGCAGCTCTCAAAGTTGGTTCGGTTTGTTTGGGTTTTTTGGTCAAATTGTAAACACAAGGTAAGTAAACACAGGTAGCTCTTGAAGTTTGTTCAACCACATGTTTTATACACATTTATATATAATAACCTAGAGCATAAAACTTTCTATGGATTACAAGTATTTCAAAAACCTACGGAGATCAAGAATCAAGATGAGTCTTTAATTTGCAAGTTCACAAAGTTGCCTAAACCCATACATTTTAAGAGGGGAAATTAAGTAATTCACACAGACAGCATTTAAAAAGGTAATAATTAATCATTTATACATCTAAGTCTGGTTTAATATGTACAACAGAGCATGCCAAAATTGAAAAATATTCTGGCAATCACGCATTCAAACGGGAAAGTCTACCAAGCAATAGAAAAACTTTACAAAAGCAATTAAACAGCTCTTGCCCAATAAAATGCACCCATTCTACACTAGATCCTACACCAAAGGAGAAGAGCAAAACCTGCCCGACATCATTTTTTACAGTAACTTCCTCTACGAAATGGTCTTCGGTAAGGACTTTCCCACACAACGTACAGCATCTGTCAGATAATCCATAAAAAAACAAAGGCAATAAATATATCACCAAGAATTGGACAAAGAAAATGCGGATATAGAGAGATAAGGGACAAACTGTCTGTTGTCAGAATTATCAGTGCAGACACTTCTCCCGCAGTTGTCACACCACATCATGACCATTGGTTCACGAACACCAAGACCAATAAATTCAATCAAGTCCTGAGAACGCTGCATGTAAATGGAACTAAAATTCTTCAAATTAGATGAAGAAATCAAGTAATGTGATTTCCCACAACATGAGTGTATTGTAAACGAATTCTATTGACATTTTAAACGAATAACAAAAATAAACACTGACATAATAAAAAATTCAGAGATAACAATATTTAATTTTCCCTAAAAAACAATATGCAATTTTAAATATATATAATCAAATGCCATATCCCAATTGGATGTTGCTGTATATTCAAATGCCACATCAATTCACAGGGTCAGTCCAGTATGTTTGAAGGCCTAGGGGCAGATTGCTTAAAATGAGCCTAATCTTTAAAAAGCATTGTAAAACCCTATTCGATCTAAATTAACATGCATAATAAGATGTATTTGAAGACCTTTTATAATAAAGAAAAGGTTTAAATTTGTTAAATTAAACATGGTAGAATCACGGTTTAAAAAAACGGTAGCTAAACTATTCTTCTTCTCTTAGTTTTATCTTGAGGAGGATATTCAAGATTTGACTTCATCACACAAACAAACTTTTCCATGGAACCTTTTTTACATTTTTACTTAGGGCCGCTTTCTCTAATCTTCTTCTCCTTTTTCTTTTTCCCATTCAGATTCAATCATTTTTATCACACCTTGAAATTAATTAAATTTATAAATTTAATTATAACTGAAAACTTTTTTTGGAAGGGGATAATTGAAAATTTTTACATAACAAAATCAACAAATTATAACACCAAAACTCAATAGATAACAATCAACAATTAAAAATAAGAACTAAACATTTATTAACACTCGACAACCAACAAATCAATTAATTATTTATCAACTATTCATTTATAAACATTAAACAACTATGAATCACCAACTATGAATGAAATCAATTAATAAACTAACCAAATAAATTTGGAAATAAAGGAGGCCGGACTCAACCGAACTTCTGAAGGCTGATTGTTGAGGCGGTGAGGCAGCCAGGAAGTGAAGGGACAAGGCGTGAACAGCAGAACAGGGGCGGGCCTGGGCGTGAAGCCTGAAGCCGTGAATGTGAGAACAGAGCACGGCGCACCACTGCACGTCTGCACCAGAGGTCCAGAAGGCTGGCTGAGGTAGTCTGGAACGACTGGAAGTCCGGCAGGCGCCAGGCGGCCGGCAGGGCAATCGGCTGCTCCTTAAATCCTTAACCTCGTAGTCCGTTTTCGGTTTTCTGCCATGCACACGCTCAAGTCTGCGTTACTAAGCTTCTCCGTACTTTTGGGCTTGGGATTAGTATATGGTACGGCCGGCTGGGTGAGCACCGCACAGGCAGTCCAGTTACTTTTGGGCTTGGGATTCTGTGTCAATTTTGTAGTTTTGATGAAAAATATGATTTCTCTTGTATGAGCATTAACGCACTTTTGTTGATTATCAAGATTTCTTTTTTGAGTATTAGAAGCCTAAAAGTGAGCAGAAGTGTTCTCTGCGTCATATTTCTAATCCGCTTTTTTTTATTACTTTTTTCGTTTATAAAAGCTCTTAAATTATGTTTGTAATCAATTCCAATATGTAAATCTAATATAGTATAATATGTTTGAAATATGAAACATTTTAAAATGAGCATAAAAAGGTATCAAATAAGCATGCATAACTTAAAAAATGAGTATCAAAAAATTCAAAAGTTCGTTTGTATATTTCTTCAAAAAAAAGTTCATTTGTATATGCTCATTCATTTTGGCCTTTATACTCATTTGAGGTTAACATAATGTAGTATCATACGTTTGAAATGTGCAACATTTTTAAATGAGCATAAAGAGGTACCAAATGAGCATACATTACTTGCAAAATGAGTATAAAAAAATTCAAAAGCTCATTTGTGTATGCTCATTCATTTTCGGTTTTATACTCATTTGAGCTTGACACAATACTCATTTTTAATATGCTCATTCATTTTCGGTTTTATGCTCATTTGAGTTTAACATAAAACTCATTTTTAATATGCTCAATATTCATTTGTGTATGTTCATTCCTTTTAAGTTTATACTCATTTGAGTTAAATACTCCGTATAAACTCATTCAAGATTCATGAGCCAAGTAGTATGAACCTGGTCTCCTAAATCATCCTTCAATATGTCGTCTCCCTATTCTTCTTCTCGCAGCACCGGCCAACAAACCCCCAAGAGCCGCCGTATCTTGCGCAGCAGGAGAGATTGAGGAAAAGAAGCGGCGAAAGGAGAAGTTTGCCTGGTGCTCGAGATCAGATCCAAGAAATTAAGTGAGATTGAAGAAACAGGGGCGAAGTCTTGGCGAGAACTGCAGGACCAGGGGGCGAAGACGGTGAAGCTATTGCTAGGGCAAGAGGCACAGACGGATAAAAGGGCCGACTGTACCATGCGCACGGTACAACCGGCTGTACGGTGTAATTTACGTTGGGCTTGGGCAGGGCAAATTTGGTAGTTTAGACGGAAGAATCATCCTTTTTTTTAGAGCTATTATTTGAATGTTTCTCTGTGATTTATTTCTAGAATCGTTTTTTCTAGAAGTTGGGGGACGAATTTCTGAAAATTGATTTTGATTTTGTTTTAAAAAAGAAGTAGAAGTAGAATCGATTTCAAACACCCCCATAGTATTTGTTCAGCCTGTACTATGTTAAGATCAACATGGTATAATGCACCAAACCCCTTCGTGAAATATAAATTCGATGCGTTAGTCCCTATGATTTAACGATGCATCAAACCTCCATGTGCTATAATTATTCACGCGCAAAAGCCCCTCCAAGAACAAATTTTACAATTTTGAAATCACTTTTCTTAATAATACAGTTGAGTATGCTAGTAAATTTATCAATGTTTTGAAATTATACAAAAAACTAATAATTTTTCATTTTTTGGCAAGTAAATTTATCATCATCATCATCGTCATTTTCTTTTGGGAAAATGGAAACTAATAATCCAACCTTTTAGCGGTCTTCTTACAATAATCCAACCTTTTGGTTATTCATGAATAATCCAACCTTTGCACCTCATCTTCATTCACTGGTCCCTGACCGGTTGATGCCCTGCTATTCCAAACTATTTTCTTATCTTTGCAAATCATTATACTATAAATCTCATCTTTCACAAAGATAATATTTTACAAAGATAAGAAAATAACTTGGAATAGTAGGTCATTAACCGACCAGGGACCAATAAATGAAGATGAAGTGCAAAGGTTGGATTATTCATGAATAATCAAAAGGTGGAATTATTGAAAGAAGACCGCTAAAAGTTGGATTATTAGTTTCCATTTTCCCTCATTATTATTATTATTATTATTATTATTATTATTATTATTATTATTATTATTATTATTATTATTATTATTATTATTATTATTATTATTATTATTATTATTATTATTATTATTATTATTATTATTATTATTATTATTATTATTATTATTATTATTATTATTATTATTATTATTATTATTATTATTATTATTATTATTATTATTATTATTATTATTATTATTATTATTATTATTATTATTATTATTATTATTATTATTATTATTATTATTATTATTATTATTATTATTATTATTATTATTATTATTATTATTATTATTATTATTATTATTATTATTATTATTATTATTATTATTATTATTATTATTATTATTATTATTATTATTATTATTATTATTATTATTATTATTATTATTATTATTATTATTATTATTATTATTATTATTATTATTATTATTATTATTATTATTATTATTATTATTATTATTATTATTATTATTATTATTATTATTATTATTATTATTATTATTATTATTATTATTATTATTATTATTATTATTATTATTATTATTATTATTATTATTATTATTATTATTATTATTATTATTATTATTATTATTATTATTATTATTATTATTATTATTATTATTATTATTATTATTATTATTATTATTATTATTATTATTATTATTATTATTATTATTATTATTATTATTATTATTATTATTATTATTATTATTATTATTATTATTATTATTATTATTATTATTATTATTATTATTATTATTATTATTATTATTATTATTATTATTATTATTATTATTATTATTATTATTATTATTATTA